>JAPZDV010000017.1:10106070-10132166 GCA_029814665.1 Acanthurus lineatus | reverse complement strand
GTAAACTTTCATGGGTCTCGTTTACTCTTCTGGCTCTAATAATTATCACAAGACAGTGTTGCCTCCTGCAATAGAGAGAGAAAGTATTTATCCTAGCCTCTGCTGGGGCACAAACAGGACGTGCATGCTTCTCCCCGAACCTCTCTCACTTTTAAGCCTTTGCAAATCAAGCATATTTGCTTCACTTTCCCCTCACATGCTTGTTTTCATCTTAATTCCGTATATTCTTTGTTGCATGACTTCTAGATAACACTCGCAGAAATTAATTTGTGATAAGCATTTAAAAACAGGTTTTTCCAGGTAAACCTATATCCTGAGGCTAAGTTCGTATTTTGTTTATACACAACTAGTGTGATTTGCCCTCCCGTTCAGGACAAAGTATTCCTTTGCCCTTGTTTTTGCTACTTTAATTGCATGTATACAAAGGCAATCACTGTGCGCTCCTCAAAAATAATAAAACCCAAGTAGTAAGATTACTTATATCAAGTAAACACTTTTGCAACAAGGACATTTACCTTGCTTTCAAAAACAGGACAGGGAATTAATATCTGGTGTGTTTGGATTTGCAATATGATAATCAGTCTTGTGGATTTTTCCATAAATGTTAGGTGTCAATGTCAAAGTCATGCAAATATTTAATTTCCAATAATGAGTTTGTGAGAAAATGAAATTTGAAATGTAATACTTTCTAACAGTAGCTGGTGCAGAATACAATGTATTTTTTTTACTTTTTACACCCAATGTATATCTTAATGGATAAAAAAAGTTGCAAAACCAGTAGAGAGTGAGGCTGCATGCAAGCACATTTAAGCAAGATTTGCACTGGTTTATATGCTGCTTGATATCTCTTCCCTGTAAATCCTGGATTTTCATGCCATGCTTATATGCTACTCCAAAATTAAAAAGAAATATATTGATAAAACTAATTATTTCATCAGAATAGAGGTTGTATTTCAAATTGGTATTATGAGGAAGGCTTCAAAACACAATTTAGACCAAAAGCAATGACAATTTGCAGCCCTTTTTCGGTGGCTTTACTCAAAAGTTAGTTAAGGAAGAAAGGGCTGCATTTGGGATTTCAGGCTTGTAAGTCCGGGAAAATCCAGGTTATGGCCTCGACTTTAAAGCTGTCTTGTTAAACATGTTGTGTCTTCTAGCCTGGGAGGGTGCATGAACTCTGCAGATTTACATTAAGTCGGGTTAATCCGTCGACTGTCAGTCAATACCTTCAAAACATGTCTGATCTGTCATATGTTAAAAAGGAGTGACATGTGGGTGTAGCAGTGCTGCAGTCGTTGAAATGTGTCTGACTGATAGAAGTTATATAATGAGCAGTGGTGAAAAGTAACTAAGTACATTTGCTCAAAAACAGAGGTTAAGTAAAGTGCAACTATCTCAAAATTGTTCTGTGTTCGGTATTTTAATTTTCTGGTTCTTGCCTCTTTATACCAACACACTCCATTTTCAAAAAGGATGAGTACATGATCACACAATTCTATGTAACTTGTTCAACACTGTTTACCTTGTATACAATAATTTGCATGGTTATTTATGCCGCGAACAAGCAACACATGCACACGTGCGCACACCGGGTGACACACTTATATAAAAAAATAAACTATTTGAATAGCAAATAGGCTCTGCTGCTGTTGTTGGTGCCTGGGGAGGAAGTGCTGTTTTGACAAGAGTCAAAAGGAATGACAAGTGAAAGCAGCACAAAACGACGACGGCGACAAGGGAGGTGGGGGGAAGGGAAAGCACGGTGGCCACCAGCTGGGAGGGAGGAAAAAAAATAAAAAAGAAGAAGAGGGATTGTATATGTATGTGCAGATGCAGGGCTGATATAATAATAGGAAAAAGTATAAAAGTAAAATGCATGTGTTCAGGCATGGGAGCGTACAACAAGAGAGAGGAGGGGATGAGGAAGTAAATATATGCATGAAGGAGTATTGAGAACTGGAGGGGCAGGGAGAAGCAAAAAGCAAGCCTGTGAGTGTCTGAGATAAAAGAAATATAAAGACAAAGAGGGAGAGGAGGAGGAAGAAATAGGCTTAAAGGAAAAGACAATGATGAAGAGACAATAAGGGACAAAGAAAAATAGACAGAGCTGGAACTGACTCGCTGTGTTTATGGGTCCCACATGTCCGGAGGTAAGTGTGCAGAGCAATTGCTTTGCAGACATGTGGCTGCTGAGAGCTCAATATTCTTTAACAGACACATACACACACACACACACTGTCGCTCACACACTCTCAAACAAATCCAGCTGAAGAGCTTCCCATAATCCCATTGGATGCATTGCTTAAAGCATATAACCTGGGTTAATTCAAATCATTTCAGGGCTCCCCTGTGATGGATTTCACCAAATGAAGGGGGGTTCTTTTGAGAGTTCACCACATTCTCCCTTAAAATTGACCTTTTTTTTTATTTGAAAAGTTTAAAAAAAAAAACTTTTTCAATGCACAAGTAGACTTTTAATATGTAGAAGTTAAAGGATATTATTGTCTGAAACTACAGAAGTCATCCGAAGAATAAACTCTGACAGCTGCATCGCAACTTGAAAGTTTTGTTTTTTTGATACGTTGGGATTGTTGTCCATCTCTGTCAGCTCAGTGATTAAAAAAAGTTCCTCTCACTTCCTACCGGCATCCCTTTCGTCTGCCTGCTCAGGTGGACTGGGACCGGGTTCAAGCCGTGGTGGACTGTTTGATGCTGTTGCCATGTTTTCTCTTCCTGACTCTCTTGAACATTTACAATGGGGCCTGCAGTCCACCTCGAGGAGCCACACTGCAGCACTTTTTTTATTCCAATCCGTCTTCTTTTCAAGTGTGCCAGTGCATGCGTGCCTTTGGGAGAGTGATGCTGAAATTTCGACTGGCAGAACACCTTTGAAACTATCTGAAAGGTTTGTATAAAGTGTTATTGAATTTTGGTTATCGTAGCAACACTGCTGCTGCGTCTTCCTGCGCCTTCTTTGGAAAAAAAACTTGGCTGCAGCCTTTTTCTTCAGGCGTCTAACCTGCAAATTCTGGACTGCACACCTCCTTTTTTTTGTCTCAGTTCTGTCTGGAATTAGCCAATCATAAGTGATGAGCACCATTACCTGGAATTAACCAATCATAGGTGATGAGCACCATTAGCTGGACGGCTACCTGTAGTTTTAATTAAAAGTCTAAACCAAGGGCAGACCAGTCATCACGGTGAACTCTGGCGGAGCGTGAACAAGTCACACTGAAGAATGCTTGTACATCCTTGATCATATCTTCCATCAAGCAAAAGCTGCTATTACTCTCTTTGCACATTAATCCTAAAAATTGCTCTAAAATACTTGATACATGCAGAGATTTCTTCCCTCCGAACAGTCATGGCGGCAGTAACTTCAGTAGCGAGAACATACACTTCGGAGATATCCTGCCAAATCGTTTTGGCAGAGACTTCTAATCTGAAAAGTAGAATTGGCCTTGCGGGCTGCATTTTTAAAACCAATGCCTCAAAGCAGTTGGTACAAAGTGACACTAGCTACGGGCTGCTAAACATACAAGCAGTCTGTTATGCTGCAGAATGCCATGTTACGCCTCCCAGGAAGCCAAGCTAGAGTAGGTAAGCTGCCAGACAATACCAGATGCCTGACAGGAAGTAAAGCCATACAAGGGCAGTCTGTCAGGCAGCTAGATATGAATTTAGCCTCCCGGGCAGTCAGGAATACCAGATTGCCTTTAGAGTGCCATATGCCAGACAGAAAGCAAAAAATACTATAGGGACAGGTTATCAAGTTATCTGGTATTTCCTGGCTTTCTGTCTCTGCTAAGTGGCCAGTGTTGTTGTGTGCCTTTTCTGTGCTAAAATTTGGCCCGAGGACTGCTATGTTTCTTGGTTTGTCCTTGGATTTTCTTTGCAAAAAAGACAAGGACCCCTTACCCCTAAGCTCTTAATTTGGGATGGAAACAATTCTAATCCACAGAAATGGGCTTAAAAGAAGCATATAACTTCTCATTTAAAAGGTTGTTTGATAAAAATCAACTCTGACAAAGGCTTTGGACGATGTAGTGACCAGATAAGAGTATTAATATTGAACTTTTATACAAAACTCAGGGCATTTTCTTGTCAATGCTTGTGTTTTTATAATCATTGCGTGCCACAATGTCTGTGCATAACAACTGTATGGCAAAAAGTAGGGGGGAGGGTTCATGATTAAGGCAATTAAACCAAAGTTTAGATGTGATAGTAGTTAACTACCGAAAATGCATCAGCTGTGTAACTTTTGCTGTCAGCTTCTTTAGTCACATGTGACAAAATTTTGAAAATGTATCTTCACAGGGACACAAGTAGAAAGTCAAAAGTCACAACAGATTCTAGTGATGTCAAGCATAACATGTTTCGTTTCCCCGGACATAAAGCCCAGCAGACAGGGAGTTGCTGTTTGGGGAAACTAACAAATAACGCTGCTGCTGATGAAATGTGACAACAATTAAGCAGAAATGGGTCTCTTGGGTTCTGAAAGGTGCTTGTGGGAATGTGATTCCCTACAGTCACCCAACTAATTCTATCAAAATGACAGACAAACACAAATTTGACACAAAAGAAAAAGTAGGGAGTCACTGAGAAAGAGGGTTCACAATCTGTTAAGGGTAAAGGAAGCTAGCAGGAAGAAGAATTTCCCTGAATAGTTTAAAACAAAGGACAGACAGACAAACACACAAAGAAAGCCAACTGAAGGTGTTAACTTTCTCCTTATATCACCTCTTGGCCACACTGATTGCCATCAGCTGAGTGAGAACATCACAGGTGCATCCAATAGCTCCTGATGAGCAAAGATGGGTGAAACCTGTGACCCAGATTTTTGAATCTCTGCCCAGAACAACGGCAAAAAAAAAAATCTAGCTAAAGTGATAACTTTGGCCGGCTTTGTCCATTTTAAGCTACCAGACCAAGTAAAACTGCTGACTTTGTTGAACTGTGGATTAATTTAATTGCTTATGAACTCAAAATGAAGTTCGTAAGAGGGAGGACACCCTTTTTTTTTTGGATCCTTTAAAAGTTAGAGTCCGTCTTAAAGGTCAGATGGCTGTTAGTTAAGAAAAAAGGCTTGAGTGAATTGTGGGCTGAGCTGTACATGAAGTCCAGTTCACTGCATAAAAGTCTGACTCACCACCTTACTTTCCAGTTTCCTACATATAGGGCACTTAACTTGCTGTATTGGTGCTGAACATTTGCACTAAACTTAAATCAAGAAGGACAGAATTGTCCGAAATTGACGTAATTCTTTAGGATACTGTACTGGCATTAAAATATGTCGGAGTTGATAGTAAGTGGCAACACCGAGGGAAAATTGTTCCCTTCACTTTATCTTGTTCTTGCACTTAAGAATGTGATGCAGGGGAAGATGATTGGAATAGCTGAAAGAGCCTTTTGTCTGTTTCTAGATTCACTTTTCTACAATCACATTGCTATCTGCAGAGACGTCTCAGGGATTGATCAAATACCAACTCGATGGCCTCGTCATTTTTTGCTGAAACTATGTCACTTTGTCTGCAATTTTTTTTTTTTTCTCATCGCTGACTTTTTCTGTTGAGTGCTGTTTTTTTTTTTAAACCAGCTCCTTCTCTTTGAAAGACTGGACATCAGGGAGACGAGTCTCCGGGCTTCCTGGATTGAAAAGCTCAAGAACTCATCAGTCCTTTGTGAGCGCTGTGGCTTCCTTCCAGCACTCCCAAACTTATCTTTTCCTCTGTAAATGCATGTCACACAGTATTTAGATTACACTTCTCAAAGTTTTAGAAAGAGAAGAGAGGTATCTTGGGGAAAATGATGTATATTTATAAAATATTAAACATACAGATGAAGCATAATAATGATGCTCTTAATATAGCTTGTTGCTCTGGCTTGTACGATTTGCATCAGTGCACTTTGTGGTTTTAGGGTTTCTGCAAGCTGCTAGCTGCGGTATTCTTCTATTCAGTTTCCGTTTCTTTTGTGCATCCATGCACATGTACGAGGACACGTGTGCGCACCCTGAAAAACAATGCAGTTTTAAGATCCCTGCAGGAAAAAAAAAAAGTCTTTATGAGTTGCAGTAGCAGGGCAGGCAGCTTGTCCCTTGGGAAAGTAATGGCCTGCCCTGGAAAGTCATAAAAGAACTTTGCACCAACACACACACACACACACACGTAGACACAAGGTAGAGGATTTAAAAATTAATTACTCTGCATCTTATCTTTGTACATACATTTTAAGCTGCTGATGATATCTGTTTTATTGTAAGGAACGGAAAACATAAAGTTTCCTGATAGGACCCTCATCTAGGGCGATTCAAGGAGGAGAGTTAAGTCTAATTGGGCATAAATATTTGAATCAGCTGTAATGTTTGAGCTGGTTTGACTAAAAATATTGACATTGCATTTGGATTCAAAGGATGGTTTGGTTTTAAAATGCCCATCCTGCTTATTAGGCATCAATAATTCCTTCTACAAAGATAACAAGTCAAAACCGACTTCAAAAATTTCCCAAACAAGCATTTTTTTTTATTGTCATCGCTAAAATTAATAATTCAAATTACTTGAACTTTTCAGACACTGTGAAGCAACGTGTGCACAAGTGCATCATCACCGTTAATGCAAAAAAACTCCACTTTCACCCGAGGCAAAGAGAGATTACCACGGAGGACACCGTCCTGAAATATTTAATGTATCCCCCCCTTTTGTTCCCGGCGTCAAGAGTTATAGGAAAGGACAAGGAGCTTTAGTTGGACTTCCCGTGAAGTCGTGACTAAACTGGAAGAAACAGTGGAGGAAGACAAATGCTCCCTCCCACCTCCGTAACCTGCTGTTCATCCGAAAGGTACACAGTGTGAATGAGTCTTAAAATGGATTATACACAGTGGACCTGGGAGCGGTTAAAGTTTGAGTGGAAAAACAAAATTATGTCCTCACTTTGATCTGAGGCGCATTTAGCACGAAAAAAACCGGATGTGTCACCCCCGAAAAATGTATTTTTTACGTTACAGTTGGTTGCTGCTCGCTTGCATGATCAAGAGCTACATCAAAGGAAAAAATAGAGGGCCAATGAAATCCTTTTTTCTGTTGGTTGCAATTTTACGGTCCGGAGCTGTAACATTTGGATATCATCCTAATTTTGGTTCGAAAATTAAACGTTAGCATCACGTCACATGCGGTTATACGAAGTGATCTGTGACAAAATAGTTCGTAAAGTAGCAAGAAAGTGAAGACTTGAGTTTCTTTTTTTCTCTCTCTCTCTTCCTTCAGCTTCTTTTGTGCTCCTCTCCTCTTCTTCACCCCCCTCCCCTCCTCGCTCTTGATCACTGGAGCAGGAAATAGATCCCACAGAAGCAGTGATGTAACTGAGTTATCTAATAGCCAATTGAAAACGGTCCAATTTACATCAAGCTCAGCTCAATGTAAATGACCTTCTACGCGGCACGTTCGCCACCGCCGCCGCCGCCGTCAAACATCCTGGTAGCGACCAGCTTTGCGCTCCGCCGTGTCACATCGATATGGCTGCCTATGCGAACATGTCTGAGGAGGTGACACACACATACACACACATATTCTGACCACTCAGACCAAGGGTTGTGACAAGGTGTCGAGACAGCGCTACTTAGCCTGTAGCTCCCGGGTCCTTCGGGGATGGTCGGGGAAAATACTGCCACCAACTTTCTGTGTGTGTGTGTGTGTGGACATGTGTGTCCTTAACTTGTGTCCCTTTTAAGCAACAGTGAGAGACAGTGGCTTGAGGACCATTAGCGATATAACCCATGGCAGCTATGTAACAACACAAGGTCATTATATTCAAAATACAGGCTTAATGATAGCTGGATGTACAGTAGAAGGGGTGAGGACTGCCGGGTAGTAATGAGCTCTTTTGGAGTGCTATCTCATGACTGCTGGAGCTTTCTTTCCCTCCTTTTTTCGAAAGCCAGGGATCCAAAGTCATTAGCAGTTCAGCTCCTATGATAGTTCAATGCAGTTCAGTCTGATCATTTTGATTTAGATGAAAGCGGCATGCTGACAGAGGGCTCTTTTTTCCCCCTGCCGTCTATTTATGAGCTCATAAGGAAAGGAAAGATGAAGAAACGAGCCTCTAGAGCTACCTCTACTGTTGCATAAGAAAATATTATTTTTTTCTTTCCAGACATTGTGGAGGGCCAGTTCATTTTCAGAATGAAGCCGAGCGTTTTGACAGTTTACATTGCACCATTCAGTGTTTGGGTTTAGGAACCGGGAATTCTCCCAGTTTGTATAGTGGATGTTTGCAGCTGTTTGTGCAGGAAAAGCTGCAAAATTGAGCTGCAAGAATTGTGTATGTTAACACTTTAAAGGGATACCAAGACCTAAAATTTTACATTTCTACCCATGATGCACAGTACCCGACAAATCCTTTTATCGTCTGCACATATGCACATATTCAAGTTACACTGAGAATCTTGGCAGTTTCTTGCTTAAAGACCCTTTCGTTTACGTTCCCAGAGCATAAATGAAACATCCAAGTTCATAGAAACTCCATAAGTGTGTTTTGTTGCAAAATGGATTAAGTATTCAAACACTGGGTCTAATAAAAGCCGTTTTTTAAAACATAATGCACATGAACTGTGTGTGTCGGCCCAGATCGCCCACATGCCTTCCCTTTCGCCTCAAGGGTGTGTTACGCTCGGCGCTGCGCCGTACAGCAGATTGTGTGAATCACATGTCAGCGAGTCCACACAATTCACACTTTATATTCCTCCCGCTGATGATGATGAGTGTGTTTGAAAGTCTCTGTTAGGAAGTGACACATCATTGCCGTACTTTTCTGCCAGCACGATGCACGCTGGCTGATCACACACACTTTCAACATCATTAACTATGACTGCTTAGTCACAGTTTTTACACTGCGATGAGGGAGCACACACTCGAGATGCAGAAATGTCTAATAAACTTGAGGTTTTGAACACAACACGTGAAACTTTTTTGGAAAGTCCGAACAAATTGATCATCTCTTTTTGGTTGTTAGGCGAAGAACATAATGCTTTGCTGCATTTCAGTAGTTTGAATAAACTTAAAAGCATTTGTGTTTAACATGAAAAGAGAAGAAATAATGGTTTAAAATCCATTTTGCAACTCTTAAAAATCACAAAATTCATTGACACAACATATAAATCAATCTATACCTGCATGTTTATAAGCTAATAAAGTGAGTGTGAGACAGTTTCTTTCTGATAATCACACCTTTATTCTTTCACACCGAACTGGAACCTGAAAACCTGTTAAGGCAGCTGGTGTTTGGCCTCTAGCCATCGTGGCAGATGGGAATCCAGTGAACACAGTTATCTGGGAGAGCTGATCAATACCTACAACTAAATGTTGACTTCAGCTGCTGCTGAGCTTTCAGGCTCTTGGAATGAACTTTTCTGTCTCAGGTTTTTGGCTAAAAAAGTAGAACTACCTCTTTGTCAAAGTTTAAAATGTATGTAAATGTAGAGATGTTAATGAAAATAGTTCTTGAAATATAAATGACTTAAATGAATAAATATAACTTTCTTTTATATTTTATGATTTTTTTCTAGAATTTTTGCACCTTTTTCTCAAAAAATTAGGACTCTTCCCAAATAAAGTTAGAATTTTATTACTGAAATAAAGATTTTTTGGCTCAAAACTGTATTTTTAACCGTGTTTGACTATGACACATACTTGCAGCATACATACCCACAGCATGAATACTGCAACATATATGGAAAAAAATAAAGGATAATTATCAGAACTCTGTGACCTGAAACAGTCACCCATGAAGACAAAGCTGCTCATGCACAATGAGGATATTGCAGCCATTTTTCTGCTAGAGCAGAAGCCCCTAAGCTCATGGGCGGTCGCCTGATCAAACAGGAGGAAACGAGGAGAACAGATCCACGTTGAGCCTCGATATCAGCAGATCTGGTTCAAGTCGAGATCCCCCCCATGAGTCACTGACATCACTCCGAACTCTGAGCCTGATTATCTGTCAGCTGATAGTGTGGGGAGGTGAAGGGGGGAAACGATGTCTTCAAAGAGACCTTACTGAGTTTTTTATAGACCTTTTTGATTAATTTGGAGGACGGGGATGATCCCTTTTCAAGGCAACAGGGGTGTCATCATTGAGTGAGCCCCCTCACTACCTCAGGGTAGTTCATCAGCATCTACATGGGCTCTTAATAAGCCCGTTAACTACCTTTTTACAACCTCTGCTTATTATTTTTTCTCACTTTAGCTGACTTTTTGAAACTCCATCATGCAGTAAAGGGATACATCAATACATGTTGCCTCATTTCTCTTCAAAAACTGCAGTTTTTCTGAGCTACAATTGTAATTGTGACTGAGCCTCTTTGAGCCACAAGGCACAGAATTAAGAAAAAATCCCCCAAAAAACACTCATTGAGATTGCAGGCTCAAAGGACGATTTTTTTTTTATTCTCACCTTAGATAACAAGGCTTGTTTTCATCCCTTCAGAAGGAGCTATTTGCTGCCACTCAGTTGCGCACTTGAAACAACTTGAAAATTGCCACACAGCTCCAGCAAGGTAATCCATCATAGTGAACATGCAGCCTTAATTTGGTTTTGTCTGAGTTTGCTTAATGGTTATTTCATTGTGCCACAGCTGAGTGTCTTTGTATCGGCGCTGCATTACGTTACACTCAGCTTACTGCCAATCAACCGAACCATACGGGGGAACGTATACGAAAAACCTCTGTTCGGAAATAATCCCCCCAAAACTTGTCACTTTACAAACTTTCTCACATTCATTTTTTTGTGTACTAAAGGTCTCTTTTGAAGCTGAGGCAGCATTTAAGTTAATCTTTTGAAGAAAATATTAAACATAAATCATAATTAAATGCTTAAAAAAAAACGTGTTGTGTGTTGCACAGTAATTAAGAGACGAGCCATGTCGAGTAGTCACGAATTGCACAGGCGTTCACCTTAAAAATGTGTGCTCGCGCTGTGATGGAAATGATTAAATCTGACACAATATGACAGCTAGGATGTTCACATTTTGGAACGGTTGAGGAAGCACTGAGCTGCCATCTCCAGTGGCAGTTTTTGGAGCTGAGTGTTGCAGCCAAATTAAAACCCTTAAATATAAAATATGCACATTTTCTGTTCAAGCACTTGCACTTTTGTTGATATTGATTTGTACTAAAAAGTTTGTTTTAGGTAGATACCTTGGAGCTGTGTGTGGGATGTATCTAAAATTCCTCCCCCTCCACCTTTGAGTAAATTGTTGTAATTGATCATAAAAATCCATATTGACAACTTGCTGCAAAAGCACAGTTGGGAAAATAGCTGACAAGAATAATCAAGTTTATTTCAGCCATGTCACGCATCCAGCACAGCAGCTGCATTGCCACAATATGTACTCTTCTTCTTCCTCCTCCTCTTCTTTTTAGAGAGGGTACTTCATTGTGTTTCATGTTCCTGCTGCACATCCAGACACATTCTGGCTGAGTTCACAGCCTGTTAACTTGAGGCAAACTATAATTAATGTATAAGTTTACACGAGTAGGTCTGTGTCTTTTTGCTCCCTTTGAATATTGCTATAAAGTTTGGCCTTACAATCTCTTTGTTATCTTGCCAGAATTATAGAAAAAAAATATTTTTTGAGCTCTGATGCAACGACACACTTGTCTAAATGTACAAAACAAGCAGAGTAATAAGAGGAATCCAACATGGATGTGCAAAAATGACCAAAAAATATAAAAAATCACGTTTTTCATCATGTAATATCACATATTTCCTTTGTCTGCCCCAAACTCTAATAACTGCAAAGACTTCCTTAATTGTACCTCTGCTGGTCTCCAGCACATTTAAACACCTGCACAAATGAATGGATGCACAGATGACAAATGACGCATTATATAAATTAAATTAAGTTGAAACTCCTCAGAAACAGAGCAGTCAGTGGCTCCGTTGAGACACATTAGGGAACACGATGAAAAATTAAAAATAGGACAGTGACGTCAGTGACCGGGCTGTTGCATAAGCCTGCGTGAAGCCAGTTTAGGCACATTTTCTAGATTAAAACAACAACAATGCTTCTGTTTGAACAGGTGAGAGCTGAGAAGGGTGGCTGAGTCGAGCAGTGACCGACTCAGAGGCTGAACGTGACGGTCCTCTGCTCAGGACGCCACGGCTCACACACACTCTGCAATCACATTAAATCTTTCATTTCATATTTTGGCACTGAACGGTGAAGCTCTTAATTGTATATTACATTGCAGCTGGCACCCCTCTATGCTAATCTGCTCCCAACTCTGTGTTGTGTGCACAGTGAGGAAAGCCGCAAATACCAATATTTCATTCATTTATCTGTAATTGAGGCTTGACATTTTCATGCGACGACACCACGTTTTGTAGTTCTTGGAAGACAAAAGTGAGCTTCACCTCACATGGAGCCCAGGTGATACAATGAACTCCTCTGGTATTATAAAAGTAATCCTATGCATAACCTTGCAGTGCCTCATTACCTTGACACAAAAAGGAATGGGGCTTGTCACTGCTCTCCATATTGTATCCATGATTTAGCACAAACGTGCCCTGAAGTCACACTGACTGATCCATTACCTATAGCTCCTGCTCGCGTTATGTATAATAAACTTGAAATTTATGTAATCCTCCGTGTGCCTTTGCGCTGCCTTTGTGCTGAACTGTCCTTGAAAGCAACATAATAAAGAAATAAAACGAGTAAGAGCTAACTCGTGTTTTGCATGTTTTCATGGCATTTAAAAACAGCCATTATGAGTCTATCTCCCTCTTTCCCGAAAGCCATTACCCGCAGACAGCCAACGTTTTGGTCGTTGGGGTGCATTGCTGACCATTTTTATGAGCTCATCCATCACTTTTTTTTCCCACAATCAGACTGTTTCAAGAAGCAATGTGCTCGTAAGGTAAAGATACATTACAATTTCCATGCCAGTTTAAAATCCTTAAGAGTTCTAACTCGAAATTGAACAGGAGCATTTTGCTTCTGGGGAATAAAGTCAATATGTTTGATAAATAACTCGCTGCTAAGTGTATGCTAGCTTAATAGCTATTCAGAATACAAAAGTAGGCAAATAAACCTCGAGTCCTGGAATAAAACTAAAACTGAACTAGCAGCAGAAAACAAGCAACAAATGCTGTTTACATCCATTCCATTTATTAATTTCAATCAGCGTTTCGAAATCCAACATGGCAGACCTGTTTTTTTTGTCCCCAGTTGGAAAAATAAAATGCAAAAGAATGCTAACATGTGAATTCCATTAAACAAAAATAAACTAAAATGGAAAATAACCCTTCCTTAACAGAGAAAAAGCTTGTTTCCAACTATAGTACAAGGCTGGCATCAACCTAACTGTCTTTATATTTTGTTTGGACACTCTGCTCTTTTAATTCTAGGTCATTATATTCATTCACTTAAGTCCACCTGTGAAGTCCGACCCCCAAAAGTGCGATTTTAAATATACGCACCTCTTTCTTAACAGCAAGACCCGTATCTCTTAGAGGAGAACTGGGTAAGCTCCTCTAAAAATACATAATACTGAGGAGGGAGACAGAATTAAATAAAAGTGAGACAGCAGCAAAAGGTCATCCTCTCCTTCATGTCCTCAGGTGCTGGCACCCCTGCGACGCATGTTAAAAACAGCCAAATGCCTAAGAATGTAATAAAGACAACAATCCAAGAGAAACTGTTCTGAGAAAAATAGAGGGGGGTAAAAAAAAGGGTGCCCTCTGGGTTTCTTTAAGCACACACTGATTGACAGCAAAGAGCTTAGAGGACATAGTTTAAATGCCTCAGTGATATCGGTGTCATAATGCACGAAAGAATACAAGCTGGGACCAAGTGAGAGACTCTGGAGATACCTGGAGGAAACAGAACAGCTGCAGTCACATCAGTATTATCTCCTCAAGGACTTTGGGAACCTGTTCTGCTCCAAAAGCCCAGTGCATCAAGCAGATTTGATTTTTTTTGGCGATTTTTTTTTTTGGTTTTTTGTCCACACACACTTCTCGTCTGACTTTCAGGGAGGTGATGCATGCTGCATAATCAGATTCTGGTAAAGTTGGAAGACGCTGTGGCTCATTTGTGTAGGTGCAGCAAGGCGGCTAAAAATAGCCCAGAGTGTGATGGAGCAAAGGAAGCTCAAAAAAAACCCAAAAAACCATGAAACATATACTTGCATGACACTGCATTTAGTTTTGGGCGCGTGTGTGTGTTAAAAAGGCGAATGAGCAATAGGGAAAGTTGCGTTGGCGTGGAAAAACGAGACGGAAAATGGTGACGAAAAAGGGCGGCAATTGAGAGAGAGTGTGTGAGTGTGAAAGAAGGAAAGACGGAGGTGAGGAGAATTAGGAAGAATCCAGGACAGGATGGACGAAGAAGAGGGCCAAACTCCGGGGGCTCGCCGCCTCTTTTCACCAAACTGACAGCAAGCTCGAACTCCCGCTGAGAAAGAAGTGTGTGTATCCAGTTACACAAATCCCCTTATGCTTGTGCACCTTTGGATATATGTGTGTGTGTGTGGGGGACTCCTGCTGAAGAGTGTGACCTAGCTCACAGCGGATATGAGTGGCGCTTCAGCCCACCAGCACCAGGGCGTATGACAATGCAGAGTCAAAAGCCTGAACAGTGTCATGTTCACCCCTTGAACACATCATATATCCCACCGAAAAAAAAAAAAGAAACAAAAAAAAAAATGCTTCAAGGGATTTGGGCATGATTCACCATGTCGGTTGGACTCACATTTATCTGTGTGCGGCGTCAGGAGAGGAGGGTGAGGGTCTGCGTGCAACATGTGAGGGCTTCACACGTGTCCTGCAGATCATTCACGGAGGCAGGAGTTCAGCGTTTAAACCAAATATCGATCAACGGCCGCCGAGTTAGTCAAGTCGAACTGAACTGAAATACATTATTCTGATGAGATGCACTGATTCACGAAAGGCCCGGCAATATGTGTGTGTGTGAATGTGTGTGTGTGTGTGTGTGTTCCTGAATGTGGGCATGTAGGAGTGTGTGATGTTGTCATCAGGAACAAATTAGCCTGAGCTGTGAGATTTGCAGTGGGTGGTATTGAAAAGCACATGCTGGCTTCAATAGGCATTGAAACAGCAAGCTCTTGGGGGCCTACACACACACACACACACACACACACACACAGTCACATGCATGCATGCACACAAGCACAAATACAACCAAGCCTGCATCCCTGCTCCCACTACATGCAGCCATGTGTACTGGGCCATGTAGCGTCGAGTCCTGCAATCGTTTCTGAACAAGCTGGGACTTGTGTGTGTGTGTGTGTGTGTGTTGTTTCACATGTGCATTAGTATGGAAATGTAAATGCATGCGGGTCTCAGTTTCAGCTTGAACAACAGAAGCATAAACCAAACAATCGACCACCCACCTGTTATTAATTGTGTGTGTATGCAAATGTGTGTGTATGTGTGTGTTCCCTTCATCCTAAGCCATCATTATTTGCCGTCCCCTCGTGAAAAAAAAGCTGTCATTTAATCCAGGTGATGGTAAAACGATCACTGCTTTATAAAACTGTCCCATATTTAACCCTAAACTCCCTCCAAGAATTTCAAATTCAAAGGAAAAAACACACAGTGAAGAGTGTGTGTGTGTTCTTGTCAAACAAACTATCCAAACATTACAACTTGTGCAGTCACATTTTGTGAAGTTCTGCTTAAAACTCCTGCTAATTAGGGTTTTTTTTTTTTAACCAACTGTAACATGGTTGTGAAAAACCACAGTAGGAATAAATATTTAATATGTCCCAGATCTTTGCAAAAGGATAAAAAAGACTGAAAAAAAATGTGCAGATGAGTCTTTTTCGCGTGTGTGTGTATGAATTTGCCTCCACTCTCAAGTCTTGAAGCCCCCATACAGCAAAGGCCTATGGGTGGAAAATGACTTAATTGTCTTGACTTCTAACGTCAAGATTACAACAAGAGGAACACACGAAGCCCAAAGCCAAGATGATGCTCAGATGTTCTTGTATGAATTTAAAGTTTGCTGAAGTAAAAAAAAAACACCAAAAAGGCAAATTTTTGCAATCCACTGTAAACACACACGCTAGATTTGAACTCTCACCGGTTGTGTGGATGTAAGTGGTTCAAGTTCACTGCGTCTTGTACGTCAGCATCAGCTGTTCAGACATCGTGGATTATATTCCTGCAGCGCTAAAAAAGCAAAGAATTAGAGACAAGAGGACGAAAACTTCGCATGTAGATGTTTCACCCTTTTCATACTTAATAATCGTTCAATAAATACAGTAACTTTGTTTTCTTCTCTGTTACTTACAAACTTAAAATCCTTTTTTTCTTAAATCCACAAGATTAAGGACTGGCTATAATTCCAAATAAGAGGCTTCAAAATTCCACATAAGAGACTTGAGGACTTAGGGATCCCACCGGGGGGGTGGTCCTAAGCCCCATGAAAGTAGGTCTCTAAGACACAGGGGGGATGCTCAGATTGTTTTTTATTTATTTAAATACTTGTTTTCTTGTTTATTTGCTCATTTTTGTACATTACTTGTAGTCATGTAGTACTCTTTTTACCTTCCAAGAGTGCCTAACTTCCGTGTGCTAGGAACGCATGTGGGTGTGGCCAATTATTGTAATTTTTTCTTTAAAACTTGGTGTACACAAACACAACTATGGTACAGTGTGGCACAATGGGAACATAAGAGTAATAGATCACGGCCAATCAAATGAGCTCCTCTCATCCGCTTTAAAAACCGCTGCGGTGCATTAAATTATCGACTCGTAACGGCTGAATGAAGACGGACCAGAACGGCGCCGCCAGCCAAATGTTACACAGGAGAAAAACTTACATGCTAATCACCAAATTCGTGGCACCACAAGTGGGCCCCCATTGGTTGATGATGTTAAATTGGCTTGGGAAGATGTTATACCCCCCCGGACTGTTCCTACGGAGCCTTTTTCTGCCAAAATACAGAGCTTTATATGTCAACACACAATACAACTGATGCGACATTTCGAGATGAATAGTGAAATTTTGATAAACTCACGACAAACCAAAACAACAGATGTAAGAGGAGACATTTAGATTTATTAACACAGGATCTTTTTAATATCTCAGAAACAGGCACTTAGCTTGCGTACGCCTTGGGCCGCTCTTCAAAACAGAAGAATCAGTCAGCTCGATGAACAATGCTGCTTTTTAGGGTTGCCAAATGTCACAATGTCGGAAAGCCTCAGAATCTGTCGGGGTTGTCTAACTTTCTCCCCTCTCCAAATATGATTCACATTTCCGTTTTATCTCTTGTAGCCTGCAAAATGTCTCATTTAGCTCCGAATTTTTTTAAAAAAAGAGCTCTTTGATATGCAGTATGCCACACTAAAGAATGCATCTGACATCATAACTTTTGTTTCATCCAACTTTCGCTGCATTTAGAGAAACTCGTCAAGTTTAAACCACATTAACTTCAGTCTTGCAAAAGCTGTTTGACCTTCATTTTCAATAAAATGTATGTAGCACACACCAAATGAAGATAAATACAAGTTCACGCCATTGTTGCATTCATTTCATCTGCAAAGCCTCAAGCTAAGCAGCATGCCATGTGGTTGTTTAATCTTTAAAATAACACACATCTTTTACCTTTGACATGACATGAAAGCAGTAGTTAAGATCCTGGTTGTCATTAATGGCCCTTAAGGCCTTTTGTTGCAAAGCTTATGTGGCATATGTCACATTTTTAGCATGCAGTTGGAGTTCATAGTCTCTTTATTCCAGCTCCTGGTTTGAATATTGTATAGACTCCTTTAAAGTTCTGCGGTGTTCATGACTTATATGTAACTTATGGACATGAATTTATAATGATGGCTGGCTTTAACAGAAAAAAAGACAGACAGCTCAAGGCGGTTTGTTTAATCATATATGTAGCACACTGTGAAAGGCAAATTTAATACAGAGTCTGACCTTCTCATGTACTGCGTTCCGTATTTACACCTGCTTTGTTATTATTTTTCACTCATTTTACTTCCCATATTCCTCTTTTGATCACGGTCCCGCCGCATACCTCTGATCTCGGGATTCTTCAAAGGAACAAAGAAGAAAAATCTCAATCTGTTCTCTGCAGATACCTTGCATATGCGATGTTAGTAAATGTGTCATTCCTACAACGTTGACATCTTGCAACACCGAATTTATCCTGATTGAAAGAGCCATGATTGAATCTGCAATTGTGTCTTAATGGCTTATTTCCCCTCCCAACTGTTGGTTTCTTTGTTTGCACAAAGCGAAAAGGTAAAAAGTTTACATTTTCATCGTGCAATGCATGCAGAGATTATTTCTAAAAGTGAAAGCTCTCCTCCTGACATGACTTATATGTTCTTTTGGCGTGCAAAGACAGACAAGGAGAGGGAGTGCGAGCTAAGAATGAGGCAAACAGAATAAAACAGAACAACAATAACAAAAATAAAAAAAAGGGAATAGGCTCACGTCTCATCTTTTAGTGCCTCGCATGACAGCTCTTTGAGAAGGAGTAGAACAAGATGGCTGGGATCCACTGCAGTGGTAGCACTGATGTTGGCACACTATGAAACATTTAATTGCACCATCATTCAGTGGAGAAAAGAGCAGGATGGCTCGAGCTACTCTGGCTGCACGTCTTCTCCGGTCATGAAAGCCCATCAGTGATCCTGTTCGCCGTTCCAAGTGGGCTGGGCCGGGCACTTTTTTTTCCGAAATGGGTCATTAGCTTGGAATATTATTAGAAACACTATGGGCCGCCATCTCATATTTCTGCAGTGTGATCGCATGTGGAAATTTGTTCGAAAGCAGGAGGCACGAGCGTGACTTGTGACTCCCTCTGTCTTGGAGGGTGTCGGCCCCTCTCCTTTTTCTTCCTTTCAGCTGCAGACGGTCATGTCACAGCCGACCTCACTTTATGCTCGACAAGCTTGCACCGTGTTTCCAAGACATTAAAAAAAAAGAGCATTCTCTTCCATGACATGCATACATTTTACATTTGCCTGAATGGGTTTTCTTCCTCTCCTGTAAAACACAGTTCATTAAATCCATAGAGAGGGAATAAGGCTCTTCTAAGAGAAGGTTCATTGAGCTTTCTTTCTTTATATAGGCAACATTTATATATATATGAACAAGGACAAGGTCATATGTGGACTCTCATATGCATTTCGTGTGTCACTTGTTGCATTTTATGTCAACCGTGCAAGTTGAAGCTCTATTTATAGCCATTTTTTTCAAGGGTAGAATGATTTGTTTTAGTCCTGCAGAAATATACTGGTGAATTAAGTTTATGTATTTAGCTGAACATCTAAATAATAAGCATTTGTTGTGCAAAAAGACGCCATTCTTGATTTAAACGGCACACACTGCAGCTAAAGTTGCCACAGTCGTGAACGCTTTGCTTCTGCCACTGATGCTCTTTCATGGGAATAAAAGCTTATTAAAAAAGCTAAAATAGTAAAGAGGTGTTGTGCAACTGAGTGCAGACAGACTGAGAAAGAATTCACACATACCTTTTTAAAGACCGCCTGGGGGTAAAAAAGAGAGAAGTAACACAAAGCGATACTTTCTAAGAGGCTGTGTAATGTTAAAGGCACTGAAAGCCTATTTTGTCAATTAGCTTTTTATTTTGAGCAACGGGGTCCCACATGAACAGAATATTATCTGCCGCATTTGGAAGAGTTTTTTGCTCATGTTACAACAGATATTTGAGCTTTCTTTTACTCTTTTATAAAGTAAGTAGAACTGGGAAATGAAAATGTCATGTATAAAACATGCCGGCTTTTATTATGTAGCTTTTAAGGAAAAAGGCTCATATTTGTCAAAGAGAGTAAATTGATCATATAAAAATGATTTATTTAACATAGATTTAGAATCAGAATATATTACATTTATCTAAATACATGACTTTAAAGTCCTTATAAGTGTAATTTAATTCATAAAACCTGCTTTAACAGGCGAGATTAGCATCTGTTAGCATTACCATCCTTATGTCAAGCCACATTTAAGTCATAAGTGCTGAGAAACCTGATTTTTGGCCACATTACAGTGTCTACACATCATTCAGGTTGTGTCTAATTCTTTCTCATTTTTGAATGTTTGCATTTTCTGCTCGGTGTCACACCTCTGCACGCTCATATCAACCAGAGCAGTTACATCCAGCTGCTCTTTAGTCGTGTTTTGGGTCCGTATCATGTGAAAAAAGGACATGAGTTTTGGCTGTTGTCTCGAAACTCGAAAAAATCCGATTTCCCTCCTTTTATTAATAGCAAGGATTAAACAAGGTTAATCAATTAGAGATGATGAGAACAAAAAGTTCCTCAACTGATCCAGGACAAAAAATAAAACTTCTTTTCAAGTGAACAGAACAAATCGACACTATTCATAAAACTCCATCTGCACTTCTTTGTATGTTACCCACCATTTAATTCATCATATGGTAATGGTCTCACTCACACCGTACATTTTCTTATATAACTCCTCATCCATTTTCACTGCGCTTTACTTTTGCAGCTGCACTTTATTAGAGGGGAAAAATCCTCCCTTAGATATTTTAGTCTTATATATCAACAGACCGGGATGTTCAACACATTCCAGGACCTATTTGGTGATGAAATGCGGAAAATTGCTTCTTTATTTGGCTCCCATTTTTACTCACTATACCTTTTTGATTTGTAGTCCAGATAGAGCCTTCCCACAACTACCAGGATGCTTAAAATAAGACCCTGAACGTCCAGATGTGACATGCATGGAGCAAAATTACATAATAAAGCATTTTTCAAGTGTTTCTTTTAAATGTTGAACAATTTCTTTCATTGCTGCATTGCATTCTGGTCATTTGAGGCTGAAGGTGGTGAGAAAACCAGTGTTTCTATATGTGAACATCAGTGTAAAATGGTGGCATCAGCTGCAGCACCAAAAACACCTCAGTGCAATGAGATATTATAAGTAACAAACAACAAAACAGTCCTAGAAAATTATTAAAAAAAACCAAACTGTCAGTGGAAGGTTTTAATGTTTGGTTTGAGGGAGGATTTTTTTCCCTTTTCACACAGCCGTTTTCATCCCCTTTTACCTAAGAGGCTGCACTCAGAACAAAAAGACTGAACACAGTACATCCCATGACAGAATACTTCTGATGTTCAGATGCAAAAATTTGGGTCACCGGCTCGCTTTTTAAACTGTGTGCCAAGCGAACAACAGGATAGGGGTTCAATGTCCGTGGCTTTATAGCAAGCTGCTCTGCTTGGCAGCCGGCATCATAAGATCGCCCCCGGGGTAAAAGCTCAGTAACACACTACAGTTCACTCAGGAAGTGTGTGTGTGTGCTGACAGACAAAGTCACCCCCTCATACCGATGCTTCGTTCGAGCTTTGGGGCCTCTGAATGCACCACAGCGTGTGGACACTTGATATGGATTAATGTCTCCTCAGTGCCTTGAATACAAGCCCTTTGTGAGCAAAGAAAGAGGACAACAAGTGCATAAAAAATAAAAATAAATCAGTCATATTTGTTTAAAAAGGCAGAATTGTGCCAATGGTGTCTATTAAACAGAAACACCTTTGGCAGCCAAAACAGCATCAGTTGACATTTTAATAGACATGCTCAATCTTCCGTACCACTCTGCATAAACAACAGCATTTTTATCCACGTCTGCTTTGAATTGGCCCGGGGCATGCTGGGATAGGCTCCAGCCTCTTCAGGGCCCCTGGTGATAAAAAAAAAGGGTATCAAAAATGGATGGTTGGAAGGATTTGATGAATGTGCTCTTATTCTAAATCATGTCCCATTATTTAAATTGACCACAGGTGGACTTTTGTTCCTGGGAGAGAATTGCAATGCACCTCATCATGATGAAAGTCCCAGTTCGATGACCCAAAAGATCTAAACGAGTATTTCAGTGCACGGTGAGACTTTTTGCAGGTACTGGTAAATGATAGTGAGGCTCGGAGTCCAACTGTTTTGTGAATTGTATATACATAATATTAAAGTTGTTATCTATTTTGAGTTGAACCGACATAATCAAACACATTATGTAAAGTGGAGTGCAGTTACACTCATCGGTGCAGTTTAAACTGAGTGGTCCCCTCATATATATATATTATTTAATGCAGCAGAATCACAGACTACAGCTCCAAAATCACTGTAAGGTTGAATCACTTCCTCTCTTATCTGCAATTGGACGATTCAATCCCCGTAAAGGTAAGAGAGGCGTGTTGAAGAAAAACACAAGCTGGATTTGTTTCACCTGCTGCAAGTAAACAGAATTAAATCATAATTACAGCTAAAGAAAAAAAGCTTAAGTACACTAACTTGTGTTAAGTAGTTAGCAAATATTTTTTAACAAGGTTTTATGCATAAATTTGTAATGCATCATCACATAGCTCACTCATCTAAAGGAGAACTTCTGGGCTTTGGTAGAAGCTTTTTTTTAACCCTGATAACATCATCTCAGCTTGATTTGCATTGTGGAAAAATTTAAGATCCAGCTTTTTAGGAGCCTGACTCATTGCAGTTAAAATATTCTCTCATCAGCACTTTAGTTACAGTTTTTTTTTTTTTTTATGACCACTGCTACCGTGCAGCTGCAAACTTCATGTCAGCATACATCTGCTGGCTCATGCAGCCTTAATTTGTCCCCCAAGGTCGGGCTGTTATGGAAAAACTACAGGGATGTTCTGAAGTTTCTGAGGGAGAACTAACAACCTGAACTTTGGATTAAGGGGTTAAGGTTGGGTTTCTTAACACACCTGTTCACAATGTGTTAAAACATCTATATCTGATAGTTAAAATGGTGGGGCTGCAATGGAGGAGCTCCAGCCTGAATTGTGGGACTTCCAGGGGGGTGTTCAAGGTGCGGCCTTAGCACTGAGAGCAATGTATTTCTGCACAACTTTTAAACATGTGCAGTCTCAGAACTTTTCGATAGAGCCTTGCATTAACATAACCCAGTTTCCATTTGGGATCCGTTTCATAAACACAGCTTCTCCACTATTCTCTACTGCTCCACTTTCAGAGGGAATTATTATACTTCATTTATCCAAGACATTTATAGACACTAATTACTTTGCAGGCTATGATGTTACATACGAAGTATATAATCATCTTATAAAACATAATGCATTGCTATAAATACTGAACAATAAGTACTTGCGTGCTTCTGTTGCCTATACATTTAAAAACATTTGCACTGTGGTATTGTTACTTTTGCGTAAGTACACACCGGAGCACTTCTTCGACCCCCGATGAGCAGTAAAATGCTTCCACTTAAGAACTCCATCTTTTCACCTCTTGCATCCACTGAGCCCCCTTTTTGTCCTCCGCTAATTATGTACAACAGCCAGGGTGCTCGGTGTTTCTGCCACTCACTGTTCATTAAATGTCAGGAGGAATTAAAAGCATAGAAAGAGGTGCAGCTTGAATAATGTAATCTGTGAGGCATTAATTGACTGCTGCTTACTACAAAGAAGCCGGTGAAACTCTTGGACGCAGAGCGGGGATCGATAATGTTGCCCAGAAGAGATGTTCTGTTGTATTGCTCTCAGATATGAATATTAATAACCTTGCAGTTGGGGGGCTGTAACAAATAGACCATTTTATAAAATAATAACAGGGTGAGATAATATGGATTTTTCAGACCACTCTTAGAGAGCATTTTGCTAATAAAGCCAAATATATTATCTGCAGTACAAATGAGACAGTGTACACTCCAATAAGTCCACTTTACTACTCATAATAATGGGGGCTACACAAGTGGCATTATTGCAATATGTCCTACTTGCTTTATCAAAAGCATTATTTGTGCATTTGCTGCTGTTTAAGTGCAAAAGTGCTGCAGAGTCGATGTAATTATATTTCAGTTCACAAGATATGATTCATGCCTGGCCGTGGTGCAAAACAAACATGGGCAGCGATGAAAATGAATTGTAAATAGTCACAGTTGTTTACTGGTGTATTGTTTGAGTTCAGATCTGTGAGCTTGTTTAACCGTGACTCTACCACGTGTGTTTCGTGTGTGTACATACGCAGTGTATTTTATGTACATCTTTCACCGCTGGTTACCTTCACACGTTCAGGGGAGCTTATTATGAGCCGTACAATTGGAAAACATTGTTCATGCGTCCACATAATTGCGTTACACGTGATTACAGTTGCTACACCGGCGTGTGAACGGCCGTGTCATTTTACAGCCTCCAAACACGAACATCCGTAGTCATTAGAGCCACAGCTCTGTAGCTCCCCAGCACAAGAGGTGCTGAGCTCTAATGTGCTACCATTTTTCATTATAATTTTTGCAAATTTATGCAGAAAAGTTCACCTTCTCTGCGTGGGTTATTGTTCTCTACTTCTAAGATCACAAAAAAAGTGTCAGATAAAGACTCTGTGCATAAAAGTGTAGTGACAAAATCATCTAAACTGCAGACAAACCTGAGCAATAAGACTGTATTTGAGTTTATGACAAATTTTATATACATCGTTACCTCTTTCTTCAGTTGTGGCTCTTTATTTGTCTTATTAAATTTATTCAACAGTGCTGCTTTGATGCGAGGTGGGCACCTTGGTGAGCTTTAGTTCATAAATGATCCCATTTATTTCAAGTCAACCCCCAGAAGTAAAAAATCTCTCTGAACGGAGTTATGCACTTTGATAATGTCTCACCTTTGCAGGAGCATATTTCTTATGAGTCTCACAGGATTAAGCTGCAGAGAATAATTCTTCTTTTCCTGTGGTGTGTGTGTAAGTGTGGTGTGTGTGTGCACCAGTCTGTTTGCTTCTGTGAGTTTGCATACCTTAAATTATGTGTGCATGCATACAAATACCTACACATTTATTTATTCATGTCGGCAGGGCATCTGAATTTGTATGCGTGTGCTGCATGCGTGTCTGTACGCTTGAGTGTTTGAAACTGCAAGGTTACGTGTGTGTTCTTGCAAAAGGATCCTCGGATACATCAATTATGATAGAAAATGGAGGAATTAGAAAGGGTCCACTGTTTTCCCAAAGCGGAGGGGAGAAAATGAAAGTCATGCAGAAAAGCACGGCTGGTGAAAAACCCTGCAGCCATTGTTGTGTGATTAAGGACTAGGTTTGAGCCACTGTGAGGGAGGGGGAATTATCCACACAACAGGAAAACAACCAAATGGTGTTTACACAAGTACATATATGCACATATACATGTGTACTGCAGAGGACTGATAAGACACAGAGAGTGAAAGTCATTATTTTGGGATGTGGATGCAGCTCAGAGTAGCTGATGTATCAATTAGCCAACAGATGGTGCACTGCAGAGAGGCTACAGTACTTTCACATCTTGTACAGTATCTAACACATCTATTATGTACATCATCTGAGAGGAAGCACGTTCTGCTTACGCTAACCATGAATGCAGCTCCAAGTTTATATAATATTGCAACTCTTTATTTCCTGTTTATCAGATACAACTTCTGTTTATATTCTGTACAGCACTGAAGGCACACAAAAAAAACAAAGATATAATGAAACATAGGTATATACAAAATATACAGAATAAATAATTAAATCTAGTCAAGTAGAAAAGCTACAGAGTGTGCTTACATGAACCGTTTCAAAGGTTGAATGAGTTCCCAAGAGTATGATTGGAGTGTGTAGTGTAAGTCCTGACGATGTCCACATTGCGAATGTCAGTCACCAGGAGTCCATTGCTTTTTAATAAGAGCTGAGAAATGAAAAAATAAACGTTGGCTGAAGTCATTTGGCAGGTTGTCTGCCTGGAAAACAAACTGTAGCTTCTCTTTTTTTTTGGGTAACGTTGCTTGTAGGTGACCATTCATGTGCTAACCTGTTAATAAGCCCCGCCTCTGATGATGATGATGCAAACAGTTTCAAAACAAGCCAATGTCAACATGTCGAAAAAAAAAAAAAGCAACGTTCCTGAATGCTGTTTGGATTATTGTCAGACATAAATTAGTAACATGGAAACACAATCACACGTGCACTCGCACACACACACACACAAACACGCACTGAACGATCATACACATTTGTGGCTCATTTTGTCTGGCAGAAACCCCTCCCCTCCCCACTTCAAAAAAACAAACAAAATTAAAAAAAAAGGTTT
>JAPZDV010000017.1:10048903-10105970 GCA_029814665.1 Acanthurus lineatus | reverse complement strand
AAAAAAACAAACAAAATTAAAAAAAAAGGTTTCAGCAGGACTCTGTTGATTGTCATGCACCATCTTATGGCATTTGATTAGTGCAATGTATTTATACAAGATTACAGTTGTGTATAATATACTGTACTTTAAGTGCTGTATTTACTGATTGAGAGGAAAAAAATAATATCCTTTCAGTTTGTATAAAAATAAATAAAGGTCCTTGGATTGATCAGAGGAAATGACAGGGAAAAAAAAACAAAGGAATCACACTCTTATTACTGTTTTTCAATGGGGGGGATTGGCATTTTTACGAACTCTACAACACAATAAGCATTCTGGTTACAGCATTCTCTCTGACTTATGTTGACAGAAGGCGTAATCAGGTCATACCAAGAGTCAGGATAGACTGATTAAACAGAAATTCTGGGTCAAGTGGTGATTGAAATTCACTCACTACTTTCCAAACATCTGCTTTATCCTACCAGGATCAGGTCAGATTGGGGTTGGTTGGGGTGGGTTGGGGTGTGTGTGTGTGTGCGCTGTTAGGAATCAATTCATTCAGGGTGGCAGCGTGCCATGGAAAATTTAATCAATCATAAAAAATCTGATTGAGTGGATTTCAAAGATGGTTTCAACCCAGGCCTGTTCAACAGACTGCGCTGGCTTCTTTTAAATTCTATTTGGCCAATTATGCTTCACCATTCACCAGCTACATAACATGGCTGTCAACGGATAAAAGGTAATAAAAAATAATAAACCAGTTACATTCTGTGCTACAATTAAACTTAAGTGATGTGCCCATGATATATATTTCACGCTGTGGAAAGTACAAGAGGGCAAACAGGACAAGGCACTTGGTTCAAAACATAATATATATATTTATAGATATCTATATATAGATGTTTTTGTACTGCTTAAGCTCAATTAAATGCAGTTTGATGCTCCAGAACCTCCAAGTAGTCAGGCTCAGTATGCAAGTTGGCCTTAAGTTCAAAGTACTCATTCTTAGTTTGCTCAAGCATGACCTTGCGTGGTCTTGAGTACATAATTGTCTCCATTAGCTTTAACTCCTCCTGGTGCCCCGGGACCTGCATTTCTACAGTGGACTGGAGCTGGGGCATGTTTTTCCTAAGGTACTCCGATATTCCAAGCTGCTGCAGCTCCTTCTCCCTCTCCAGAATATTCCTGTATAGTGAGTTGGGATTTCCGAGCGTGACAAAGTCCGCGGGGCACTCTCCAGTCATCGGTCTGAACTTTGAGCCAGGGTTTCCTGTGAGAGGAGACGTGTTCTCCTTCTCCATGATACTCCGGCAGACGTGATGCTTGGTGCTAGGCTCGTCTAGGCTATAATCCAAATCTGCATCGTGTTCCTTGTGCTGGGAGCAGTAGGTGGGGTTGCGACAGATCTGCACAATGGGGCTGTGTGATCTCTCTTCATACAGAGTGGCAGACCCTGTTCTTTGTGTCAGAGTGTGGTGTGTTGTTTTCTGACCGTACATGCTGTAATGTAAGTGAATGGGACTACTGCTGGTGTTCTCTCGGGGCTGCTCCTCCGCTGCTTTTTTCTTCGCCTTACGCCGCCGTCTGTGCACCACAAACACCACCAATCCGGCTGAGCAGAATATAATCAGGAGCACAAACATAAGAAGGCTTAGGATGAGCACAGAGAGTGGGACAGTGTCCGTGAGTGAGCTGAGCAAACCCTTGCCAGTGCTGTTAGGCCCAAGTGTAGCCGTCACAATCTCTTCCCCATCTGGGGACATCGGGTAGTAGGTCCCCAAACCGGGACACAGGATCTCATGACGAAGGCTCCTTAGCTCAGCCTGCATCACTTTTTTCGGGGTGTGACACAAAATGGAGCCCACCACTGTGTCCTTTCTGAGTTTCTCCACCCATTGTTTAAGGCTGAGCAAGTCACAGCTGCAGTCCCAGGGGTTGTCCTCTAAATAAATCTGCTCTAGCGAGTCAAGTTGATCAAGCACGTTGCTCACTGGCAGGTGCATAAGTAGATTTTTCCTTAGGTTTAATTTGGTGAGGGGCACATTGCGAAATATCTGTGCTGGAAGGGAGCTGAGCAGGTTGTTATTTAATGACAACAGCTTTAGGTTTGGCAGAGGATTAAATGTGCCCGGAGCAATCTCTTTGATAAGATTGTATTCCAGATACAGGTATTCAAGGTTGTGGAGTCCCACAAACATTGTGGAGAACAGTTTTTCGATTCTGTTGCCATTCAGATACAGTTTTTTCAAACTGCTCAAGCTCAGGAAAGTTTCATTATCAATGTAATCAATTCTGTTGTTTGCCAAGTTGAGTAATTCTAAGCTATCGTATGTTACAAAATCATACTTGAGGAGTTTCTGGATCATATTTCCTGTCATGACCAGCTTCGTGGGGCTCTGCTGAAGTATTCCGATATCCGATACCTTTTGAATTCCTCTGTCCTGACAATGCATCAAAAACCCAGCCACAGGGTGATTGTGACAAGAACAGTGCTCCACACAAGGACTGCCAGGAATGTGAGACGGTGTGGGGACCTTGGCGTCATCTTTGGCGTCGGTCAACTTGGGAATCTGAGCCACTTTAGTCGAAGGAGTAACAACCATATCCAGAGACTTTGAAGGTTCCTCCAGGTTGATATCTGCATGGGACGGGCAGAGAACATCCCGCTTGACTTTCGCCAGAATGGTCCCCTTAAGGTGATGCGGCGTGCTGCACACCACATCACCGATTGCTGACTGGGCCCTCATGTTCTCCATCCAGATTTTCAAGTGTAAAATATCACAGTCGCACACCCAGTCATTGTCCTCAAGGAGAAGTTCCATTATCCGTCCTATGTGCTCCAAAAACCCAACATAAGGCAGAGTCTGAAGCTTGTTGCCACGTAAGTCCAGGTGGGTGAGGGGCACGAACCGGAAAATGTTGCTGGGTAAAAACTCGATGGAATTATCATTGAGGATAAGGACCTTGAGACGGATCAGTTTGTTGAAGGCCCCAGGCTCGATGACCCGAATAAAATTTGTGTCAGCTTGGAGAAACTCCAAATTTACCAGGCCTTGGAAAGTATCCTCTTTTAGAGTGACAAGGAAATTGCTATTTATATGGAGTTTTTTCAGCGAACCGAGGTTGCTAAAGACCCCTGGTTCCAGTTCTTGTAAGCTATTACCCCCAATATGCAGCGAAAGGGCATTCTTAAGCCCTTCCATTTCCTCTGCACGCAGCTCAACCAAGTCATTTTTGTAAAGGTTCAGGTGGAAGGGCACACCTGACGGGACTTTGATTTGGGAGATTTTGCTGATGTTTCTTTGCTCACAGTTAAGATGAAGGATGCCATCTTTTCCCTCACAGGAGCACAGAGAGTCACAAGACTCACTAATAGAGGATGATGCCTGTGAGGGATGGATGTCTTGGGATCTGGCCGCAGCGAGAAACAAGGCGATGAAAACGATACAGTGCAGCATTTCGGTCTGAGATATCTGTGAGGAAGGATAGAAACACGAGAAAAAGGGGGTGGGGAGGGAAAAAAAAAGAACATTAAGTGTATGTTGTTTAAAAAGTCATGGAAAGTTTGACACAAATTAAATGAAATGCTCTGATACTTTCATGTCAAAACTGGTAAATGATATTCAATCCCAGTGATCCATGTGTCATACAAATTTCATGTGTAACACTACATGAACTTTGGTTGTATGTGTAGAAGTGTAATAGCGTAAAATTACATTCATGGACGCATCATATGCATGAGGGGAAATCCCAATCTAAGATGCAAGTACTTCCGTAGTTTACACTTGTCTTTAAATAGTAAAAAATGCATTAAAAATATATTCAGAACAAGAAAAGGCAAACAGTGTTAGCATGCCCGCTTTTCTTCACTCTGTTAATTTGGTACAATTAAAAGTCAATTATAAATGTACTTTCATAAAGTTTCAGCGTTCTCTTTTTTTTCCTGAATATTTTATCCCCAATAGGTAGTAGCGCTGCATCCAGAGCGGACTTGACGAGTGGAAGTAATATCTAATTTAGCAGCTAATGGGAATCCTAATAATCCACATAAACAGTCATCAGAATCCACAGTATCTAAGAAGGACGCTGCATTTTACTTTTGAGTAAATACATTTCCCAGGATGAGCGATGACAGTAAGACTGCATATCTTTGCAGTGACTCACAGTGGGATAATGGTACATTTAAAGAAATGACTTCTCATTTGACTGATTTTTCTGCCCTTTGTATGCAGAGTCATCCGAACAAAGACTTATTCAGCTTGAGTCATATAAATAGAGAAGTTATTTCAGTTCATTTAGAGTCCATGTCGAAGTAATAATTACAACAGGCGTCCTAAAAAAAGAAGTGAACAGTCTTGTCTTTATGGTTCAAACAATTAACTCTCACTCGACTGGACTTGGAGTGAACTAATCACTAACTGAGTCTGAATGCATCAATCTGAGTTCTTGTGCTGTTCATATGGTTGTGTAATACCACTGTTCAAAAGTCCTGCAGCGGAGAAAAGCATCTGGAGGAGCATGCAGACAGCACTGCCCACGAAAACAAGTTCAATTAAGCTCATATTCAGAGATCACTGCAAGCAGGATTTGTCTTGAATGACAAGGGAAACGCTGCAACGTGATTTTAATGATGAGACTGTCTCAGCACCGGCTTTAAATTCTGTACAGTAACTTGACTAAAATAACAACGGATTAAAGGCGAGATCATTCAAAGGGGGACTGGTGGGAGAGTGCAGTTATGCTACCATTATCAAGGATAACTGCACGCTCACTGTAAGTAACAGAATTCCTCACAAAGATAACACATGGAGAAATGAGAGGAAGGCCCAGCTGTCCTTGTTATCAAATCTGATTAGCATCTGGCGAACTTCATCCTTTACAAGACGAGGCAAGTTCAGCCGATGCAGCTTTTGGAGAAAGTGTGTGTCAGAGGCTGGAACCTCTGATTCATGATCCATCTATAAATGGAGCTCTTGCCTCTTTTGACTGGCAAATTTTTCCTCCCTATTGAAAGTCAATGAGACATAGGGTGCATTTTCAGGGGGCGTATGCAGTTTCCTGTGTCTTAAAGCAGGTAGTGTTGCATAAGGTGTGGTATGGAACGTGAATTGGAGTCGTATGACTGTACCGACCTCAAAATATAAACACTGTTTGAATAGTATTTACATACTTGTCATGACCTGACTACAAATTGAAGAAAAAAACATTAAATTACTCTCAGATTACTGTGGTTAGTCCACATGAAAGTCTATCAAAACTATCACACAAGGAGACGAACCCTACAAAGAGCTCTCAGCTTGAAGCAGAACTTGAAGGAGTCTCTTAATTTGTAACTTCACTCTTGCTCCTTCAGTTTCACCTTTTCTGGCTGTTTGTTTCTTGAAGCCTTTTTTTGTCCTGTTGCTTAGAGTCAAAATTATTGATGAAAAACCAAGTCAACACCGTCTGTAAAATATTTGATGTATCCAGGCAAACACCCCAAGGTCACTCTAAACTTTTCAGCCACAGCAGATCTTGACTCACTTTCCGGACTTGGAAAACACTGAAATATTACAGAGGATAGTGGAGAACATGAAACACTCATCACAAGGACAGATGCAAATGAAAACACACTCCTCCAACCAATCTATAGTAAATAACCACGTCCCATATAAAATACACATATATAATACACAAGAATCATTCAAATCCAAGGACTTCGAGTGCTTTGAATCAGCCTGCACTGAAGTACAACAACAGGGAAACCCACCAAGAAATTATTTTAAAATGGCAAGTAAAACAAAAATGGAAATTGTGTACATAAAATAGCAGTGTCAAAGGTTATTTTCAAAATGTATGCGATCTTTATATAACTGTTTTTGCATTTCTGAGAACACTTTTCTGTCCTCTTTATACATATTTGAGAAATGAAACTGTTGGTGTAAGGGAGGTAAATTTTACTGTATCATGGGAAGTAAGCCTTTAATGTAATATTTATATCAAAGTACCAATGAAGATAAGCCTTTGATGCAATATTTACATATATTTCACAAAGAAAAAGACATGAAAAATAAATAAATTTAACCATCTATAATATTTGTTTCTTCTTTCTTTTGTATATGTTAGACATGTGGATGGGTTATACGACCTAAAATGCAAGAAAAGATGATAAAAATGTGCCCCAAAATATTACAAATTTTCAATCATTCATCCAACAAAGTCTCTAGTACAGCATGGCAAGCTGGGAAAATTGCCATCTTGAGCGAATAATACGAAAAATGGGGGAGATATGATTGACTATGAGCTCCAATTACCCATGTTTATCATTGGAAAATAATATGGTGAAATATAATGAAAAACTGGAATCTAATTTGTCAAGCCTATTAAGTATGTATTGTTTGGATAGTGATAACATTCAGAGGAAGGGCTCCAAAACCTGGCAACCAAGAACATCTCTGGCCATTCTCCTTTCATTACTTATCTGTATTTGCCTGTTCAGACGTCTGGTGGTGGTCATGGCACCCCAGGCCGTCACCTCTGTGACCCTGATGCCTCACGAGACAATGTGAAATGAAACAGACTGTGACAGATGTTATCGCATAATGCATGATAACACCGCCGAGGGCATATATAAGGCATTACCCCTCCCACCCCACCACCACCCCCCGGTGCGTGCTTTCGTCTATATTTCAAACAGACTTCTCTAACTGATCCATTTTTCAGGTAATCAATGTTGCATGGGGCTCAGTGTGACGGCCCACGAGAGATGAAACGCTCTTCCGGTTGCCAGTCTTCCGCTGTGCTCTTCTCGAATTCAAATGTGCATCTCTCGCTGTTCAGACAATTCAATTAGAGATCTACTGAAGCTCCTGCGAGATCTCCCCTCATGCATGTGTGTGAAGCCAGCTCATCGTCCGACATCAAATGCGGTGAGTTATAAAAGGGGGGGAAAAAAAAGGAAACTAGTACAGAGCTGAGGAGGGAAAGACACCAGAAGTAAAGGAGGAATCACACACTGAGCCTTTCTAGAGGTGCTATAACATAAACAATAGGCTTCTGCCACGTACAGGCCAATAAATAACACGTTTGCAGTGTATTTGGCCAGCTTGATAACGTATTGTTCCAAAGTGCCCTTAAGTATCTTTGCAGATGTGTTCCTCCCTTTTCTGCTTGCTGTGTTTCTCTCACACAACCAGCCTGTTCAGTACGACTGCAAGCAGCATTTTATCACCGATACATGGGCTCATTAACATGCATCATTAGCAGGCACTAGTGAAACGTGTGGCAGGCTTTTTTTTTTTCAGAGGCCGAACGTCACTGAACCAACAGGAAAAACACGCAGCGACAAAAGCCATCCATGTTCTGTGGATCAGTGTCAAAAATAGAATGAAAATGAGGTGCGGTGCAAACTCTGCCAAGTGTTGCTACGTAGCTTATCACAAGTCAACAATTATGCACAGTCATTTGAGAGTGAAGCACCCAGCAGAAGAATAATGCTCATCCACTGACCAGCAGCAGATGATGCAAGTCTGAGGACAGACGTGCAAAGAAGGAAAAGACCCTCAACTCACAGATGATAGCTTAAAATGTGATTTACTCTTCTATAAAGATAAAACATTAAGAAAATATACTATGGAAATGCAAAAAAGCTTCGCACCCAGTCGTATGCCGTCTATGCTGGATTGCTCTTATCTGCAGAACAGCACTGTATTTCCCAGCTCCACGTGTAATGACAGGAAACAGTTACATACATTTCAGCTGCAAGTGTTGTCCCTGAACCTGAGAGCGTCGTGCTTTAAGTCCCTTCAAATGTGCTTCCCACCACTCTCTCCCTCCCTTTCTCTCTCTCTCTCTATCTGTGTGTCTGTGCTTGTGCTTGTGTGTGTGTGTGTATGGGTGGTTTGGGAGGTGTGGTTTGAAGAATGGCCAAACAGTCCCTGGTGTGTATTGACTAGTATTTTTTTGCTTGAAATACCAATTTTTTTTTACTGAATACAGTTGAGCTGAAGCTGACAAAGACATTTTTCCTTTCTGCAACTTTTGCTTTACAGCTTATTCTTTCCGCTGTGAGTGTGAACAGTCAGATATAGTTTGACGAAACATCTTGAACACAGTGGTATTTGCTAAAGCTAAAGCACAAGACTTCCATTTTTCCACTGATTTTGCACGCTTCATAAACCAAACAGTCAAAGTACTGCAGTACCACTCCTTCATGTCTTCTATACATTTCTCTTGTTTATAATGCACATATTCCAGAAACAGCGTGAGACAATAAAACATGAACTTTGCTTCATATTGCAGAGTCATGAGCACACATTATCCCGTTGACAGTTTAGGACATTATTTTTAGATAATAGGAAACATAGCTGTAGTCATGTTCTGTTCTTGTCACTGTCAGAGCAAGTAAAGCATACTAGAGCCACAAATAGCCCATAAGACAGGAGCCTAATTTCGTTTTTCTGTAGCGTAAGGCAACTTGATGTACAAGTTTGAAAGGATTGTTATCCCTTGTGGCACCCGACAGATAGAGCCATTTTTTCCATCTCCATCAGGACTGATAAAAGTCACTCCTGGTTTTTGTTTTAGGACCAGCGTGGATACCTGGTGGAGAGAATTTTTCTTGCTTTTCAAGTCTTTCAAAAGCCTCCACAGTCACCTCAGTTCTTAGCATTTTATGACCTCAGTCCTCCTCATTGCTAGGTTACCCTGCAGTCATAGTGATTTATGGATCTTGACAACAGGGACATTGAGGAAGCACTTTTTTAATTCATTGAAGTCTGAGGTTTCCTGTCAGAGGCATTTAGATGGTGTTTGTTATGCTGGAGGATCATCTGCATGTCTAAAAAGCTCAAATGTAAATATTATCTGCACTCCATGACTGAGATCAAACACAATAATGGCCGTTTCCAAGCAGGTATAAATCATCCTTTGACTGGATATTTTTTCTTGGACTCATTAGTGGCTCTTGTGCAGGATGCAACCTCAGTTTACGTCAAATAATGGCTCAATTGACTTGTCAAGAATGCGTGCTCTTACTAAGATGGAAGGCCTCTAGTTTGAAGTCTACGGAGGGAAAACACAGGAAATGGTGCTTACTTTCTCAAGTTTCTGAAGTAGCCTATATTTTTTTGCCTGTTTATCTACTTTGTTTTGAGGTATCCACCAAATCAATACACGCTGAGCACCATTTGCAGCTTTAAGGAAACATCAAGCAGGCAAACTGGTCCGAACTTGTTTGTCTTTAAACTATTAAATCAACCCCACTATCTCCGCCTGGATAAGAGTCAGGCTGTGGCAACCCCATAATTCCTCCACCAACTGCTCTATCACGCAGCAGTGCAGGAGCACATCCTTGGTGACCCGTGAGGCGAGAATCCAGCCCCCCCCACCACCACCACCCTGTGCTCTGCTGGCTGCTACAAAGGCTCGCATCTTTGGAAACATCATCAGCGGCCCATTAATAAAAAAAAAAAAAAAAGAAAAAAAAGCCAGATCAGCTGTGCGCTCTTCTTCTTCTCCCATCATGCAGCGGTTCAAACAGCTGGCAGCTGATCATATGGCTAAAGACACAAACCTCGAAGCTTCGCACACAAACACAGACACCTCATGCGTGAATGTGAACATAAACTGATACAGGTTTACAGAACGCAGGTTTCCTAACTGGCTACTTCGTGTGCTACTGCATGGCCCTCTTCTCACTGTTCTCAGCTGGTGGGCCTTAATTTCTGATAGCAAACATATGCATGATAGAACTAATAATAGAAGCACAAAGACGGCATGGGGAGGGAGGAGGGGGGAGTGGTGGTGGTGGTGGTGGTGGCTCGGCTCCCTTGGCAAGCGCGATTTAGAAGGCTTGCATTTCAAATGGTCTGTTTAACTAATGCGCAGTAATTAGTTCTCCAGAAATGAGCAGGCAGATTACACCAGTGTATTGTGGCATCAAGGTACATTTTGCAAAGGGAAGACATCTGCACCAAGCAGATGTACATTTCCTGTGTAAATGATTGTCCTTTATAAAGAGGGACATATTTAATTCAGGAGTAACTAAGCAGTGCCTGGAAAGGCTGCAAAACTGAAGATGAATTTATTCTGAATATTTCATTTATAGGCAGCTGTGTCCAAGAAGTCTTGCACATCCCCAAGTAAAGCAAATGTGAACAGACATTTTAGTGCAATTTCTCATAACTGTTGCACTTATTCCATTCCGGTGCTGATAATTAAACATGCTGGGTAAAGTTGCATGAAAGTTTCACTTTAAATAAAAAGACTCCTCTACATAATCATCATGAATTGCCCATTTAAACAGGAGCAAGTGAAAAGGCCACAGGGTACTCGTAATGACAGTCTTGTGATTCGCTCCATAAATAGGTGGAGATCTGCACGCTGATACACAAACTTCAGTCTCAAAGGAGCCACACATAGGTAGACAGACCTGCTTACTGTGGATAAACAACAGAAAGGGCACCACCTAGAACATTCTGTAGTCGGCACAACAAGGCTAAGTGGATAATCATAGTAGTAGTTTATGTTGTTCACAAAAGTGCGTGCTGATTTGAAATTGCTCATACTGTAAATACACATATAACTCGGATAGTTCTGTGTAAAATTACACTTGCATGCTCAAAGACCCGTGTGCATTTGCTTTTAAGACAGATTCCACTGCTATGTATTTATTCCTGCTGTTTGTAGCATCTTCAATTGGCAGATTTATAAATTGGTTTAATTTGCCATATACTGTAAGCACACAGAGCATCAACAGAGGCCTGCTGAGCTCACTAATTGGGCTAATTACCATTAAAACATGGGCTTCCTGCTTGTTAAAATCACATATTTAGAAGAAAATAAGTCATTGGCAACGGTTTTGAGTTGTAATAAGATGGCAGATGTGATTTTATTTGTATGATTTTGTAATTTACAGATGGTTACAAGGCCATCATACCATCCTTATTGTTATTTTCACAAATAATTCTTCACTTTTTGGCAAGTGGCTGCACATTTTTTAAATCTTAATAGTGTTGACATGGTTGATTATTCTTCTCATGGACATTCAGAGGCTCAACATTAAAAAAAAGGGAAGAATCTAAATAAATAAACAGCTAAACAAATGGCAGCCCAGCTTTAAGCCCTGTGGATTAGCTTTCGGATAACGTTGCAAAAACACATCCTCAGTTCTTTCAGCTCTTGTGGGGAAGAAAATGTGATAACAGGACAAAAGCAAAAGCATTTTTTTTTTAATTATTTGAGAAACGTGCAGTGGCAGGTTTGAGACCTGACAGGTATACTAATCCAGCCAGTGAGTTTCTGATTCTTTTAAGCTCTGGCCTGTCCTTATTTGCTCTTTAAATAGTTTCATTGTTCATTTTAATGTCACAATTTGATCTCTTAATGTTGCAAAATTGCACTTATTTGACCTCCAAGGTGCACATGCCTGAGGAAAACCCCATCTACCACCAATGGAAATAACAAGACTCACTATAGTTTTACATTAAAGTCTAGGGAAGTTTTAAATAAGACCATTAAAGTACAATTAAGGCAGTAACTTTGATGCAGATTTAGTTAAAGGCATCTTGTTTTTCTTCCCTTACAGTTTCTTCTTTTTTTTAAGCTCAGGTACAGTGGCTGAGTTAATTGAGTGTCTGATGACTTAACAACTACAGAGACTTGAGCTGACCTGCGCCGTCCTTCTGAACAAGACCTTTCAAGACCAATTAAGCAGGAATGCCACAGCAGGCAATTAAAGGAGCCGGACAGCACGCTAAAGCTCCTGTTCAAAAAAAAAAAAAAAAAAAGGTGCCAGAAAGAACAAAAGCTTCAAAGTCACATCAAAAACACATCTGTTCACCGACATCACCGACAGGCATCTTGATTTGCTTCGAATCACAGCGAGACATGTGGAGATAAATGCATTTACAGATGACACAGGACACGTTACACATCAAGCATAAATAAATGTGCATATCACACGTGCCACTGATGCAACAGAAGGGAGTGTTGCATGTACAACAAAAGACAGCAGGGTGTTCATTGTCCCAAATAATCTGCTCTCTGAGCATTTTCCAACAGATCGCTAACCACAGCCCCATCGTATTCCACGCGCTCCTTTACCAAAACAGCAGGTTTTTCCAATATTTATAACACACCCGGCAAGAGAGATGGATAGACTCTGCACCTGTCATGGATGTCAGACCGAGAAGACGACGAATCCTCGCTGCTGTGTGCATTGTTATTTCTGTGAGATATCGCTTTTAAACATTGATCTGAAAGGGAAAAAAAACACGAATCTGTTGTGTTAAAATGATTTTAAGTGCTGTTCCTACACTGGAGCCCTGCTCCTATCGACTGGCCAAACTCAAATAAGAGATCCACTGACCCGTAGCTTCCACCTCCTATACATCTCTCTTGACAGAGAGGTTTATAGCCAGACGAGCTTTTCTTGAAAGAAGCTATTTTCTTCTCAGGGTGTTTAAGATAACACCCCCTCTGGACAACAGCAATGCAACAAAGGAGTGACTAAGCAAAAAAACAATGCAAAGGCTAGTTTTAATTATGCAGAATAACTCGCCTGATAATTACATAGACAGCATTTTACAGCTTTTTGCAATATGACTCATATGTGATAATTTAGTCCAATTATGCTAACGTCACATCACTGGAACCCAAAGCATGCGACACTGATGACCTAGTTTGATGGCACAGGTGGGTCATCGTTAATTCCCCCCCCTTTTTTTCCCCTCTCTATTTTCTTGGAGGTCACAACCAACAGTTGCACGCAACCTCTGATACTCAAAGTCAAAGGCTGCTTTGGCTCGAGGGCTGAAAGAGAGAATGAGAGGGAGACTGAGACGAAGAATGGGAGATGGTGAGACTTGTTGCGTCCAGCTAGGGGTTGTTTCATTTCAACCTGACATGGGAGAGCAGATTAGAGCACCCCCCACCACCACCAGCACTCTATTGCTTCGCCGTGCACGCGCCTGCACTCATCCCCAAGGCTTGTTTGTGTGTGTGTGTGTACAGAAACGAGCTCTGACCGTCTATCAACTTCCCGGAGCGCCCTGCAGTGTTCCCAGGCACCAATTACAGTGGGACTCGTCCATTTTTTTTTCCCTCTCCTCGGTATTGGAAGTGATGTGGCTTTTCCCTGCAGGGTCGACACCACCACTACACCCACATATCTGCAGAGATTTCTGCCAGTGCCCACGGCCTTCCACCACAATCCTGGAGAAATGATAATTATGACATCCGCCCACTCGAGAGGCAAGAGATAGTTCGACTCCCTTGCCCCTTGTTCCAACCCTTTTTTTTTTTCTTGACTGATTCAATATTCTGTGGGCTAGCGCTGCCTACTTGCTCCATGTCTCAGAGAAGCAGAGGTTCTCCAATATATCTGCAGGCTTTCTCTGTCTGAAAGTAGTGTGCTTTAATAAAGTTTCACAATGCCTCCCTCCCCTGTTCTGCCTCTGAGCTGATTCTCTTAAAATTGCAGACTACTCGCACTGGACAGACCAATTTCCTTTGGCCGTTTCGCACAAATACAGCAACAGTTATTCAAACACACACTGTGTTTCCCTTCATTGTGAGTAATTTGGGGTCAATAGGGATCAACAATTTACTGTGGTTGGTAGATTATTGGTATTGAGCTGTTGGTCCTTAAAGGCTGGAGAAAATAGGGAGATGTCAGTCTTCATAAATTCTTATAATTACATATTATAGGCCTCCTGTTAACAATGGATTATGGGAGGAAAAACTGACCTTGTGAGTCAGTTATAGTTGTGCCAATCTGGCCCAGAAAAACAAATCAATCAATAATTAACTTCCACTTATTCAAGCATTTCAAGCTTAAGCATTCCATATATATATTATATATAGAGCCCTCATAACTAAGCTATTAAATTATTAAACATTAATTCACCCAAGCACAAAATTGGGGCTTGAGACTCAATTATACAATTCACAACTTTGGCTAATTAGACACTTATTTCCTTCATTAACTTCCACTTAATAGGAACCAGAACCTCACCCTGACATGGCCAAGAAAACGCAGTCCTGCAGGACAAAGAGCAAACAGATTTAATAAATCTTTACTGCATCTGAGTCTAATTTAATAAGTCCTGATTTACAGAACAGCCATGAATGTATGCTTTATGTTAATAAGAGCTGTGCAAACGCTTAATGACTTCAAATGAGATTAAAATGTGCTTCTGATAGAGCTGCCTTCTCTCTGATTGGCTGAGGTCTGCAAGAAGTCGTGATGCAGCCCCCATTACGCACACCTGCGACTACTAGTAATTATAAATATTCATACGCCACCATTATGTTTTGCAAAAAAAAATGCCAAACAAAATATGAACCTGGGAGTAATTTCATGTTTGACAGAAAAACAGAAGCACTTAAAGCAAAGTTTTAGAGGGTTTTTTTTTTGATGAGCTGTGTATAGGCACAGCACCACTCATGAGCGCCATAAGCAAGCGCAGCGCCGTAGGATACAGTAACTGCGTATGGCAAACAGCCAGGTGTGCTCGAGGTAATGGAGGACCCTCAGAAAAAAAAAAACTTACTGGTCTCTCCTCTCTGTTTTTTTTTTTTACCTCCATGTTCAGCCTGGCACTTACACTTTACAGGACTTTCTCTGCTTGTAAAAAAAACCACGCAAGTGATTCATAGCTGAGCTTTGCGGTGACACGCCAGTCAAAATACTGTACGGTTTACAGTAGGAGTGTGATGGGCGAACGTGGAGGGCTTAAACAGCTTTATAGCATACTTAAACTAGTTGGAACCTGCCCTTAATGGACACTTGGATTCCTGACAGAAGGGCATTTAAACAAAAAATATGAGTGAACCTTGAAAAACACCCCCTGGTTCATAATTTTAAAGTGAAAATAATATTTTTTAAGTAATTAGAAGAGTATTTTTTTAAGAGAAACATACATGGAAATAACACAAGTTTAGTGCTTCATTGCTTACCGACAAAAACTGAGGGGAATTAGGGAACGGCTGATCCAAATATCAGTCCATCAGTGCCGGGATCCGACGCATTGGAGAGGGTGCAAACCTCCACAACACTTTATCTCCGATCCACGCTCCCTTAAGGAAAAAATACAAGCTGACACCCGCGGGGGGGGAACTTCTCAGGTCCCCCACTCGTCCCCCCTCAGGTCCACAGTCTTTTCTTGAGTCTGATAAAGCTGTCACGCCACGGGCTACTAATTATTCCGTTGCACGAGGAGCTCGCGGTGATGTTTCACTCCGGTCCCGGGATGATGAGTGGATGAGTCGAGCCCTCCTCCCGCAGCCTTGCCTCCCCCCCCTTCAAAGAATTAATTAATATGAAGTTGCAGGTTCGAGCCGCGGGAACAAGAAAAAAAAAGAAAGAAAAATCATCAGTGTGATTAAAAAAAAGGAGGATCTTCTTTCACCTTTGACCGTCCACTCGAGATTAAAGGAAACGCGCACCGCGTCCAGCTCTCGCGCCGCGCCGCGCGCTCTGTGTAGTTAACCAATCTGCGATATATTGGAGTTGCTCCGTAATTTGCATGCTGTAGAGGTGGACTACTGAGGAGGGAGGGTGCGTCAAGTCAGGCATGATGCATTGCATGAGTTCTGGCAGTGCCTTTCAAAATAAAAGCCTAAGGAAAAACTGGAATTAGCTCCATATTTATTTCCTTATAATGGGCGCAATTCTCATGTTAATTGGACAAAAAAGATAGATCAACATATAGAATTTGATGCTATGTTTAAAATTTTAAAAATACACTTTCATGTTATCTTTTTTTCATGTAATCCTTAACAACCACGAGTTTAAAAAAAATGCAAAACGTTTTATTTAGAAGGGAAAATCGCTGGCCCTCCGGTAATTCTCTGTCTGTATGTGGTTGTTTTTGATACTGCCAGGAAAGCTGTGAAGCAGTTATACAGAGCTCCTCCTCTTGGAGATTCTTACAATACCAAGGAAGAAAAAAAAAAGAAAAAAGAAACTTGCATTGATGGGCTTTAAATAGCCTGGCTGCAGCACCGAGCCTAAAGGATGAAACTAATGTGATATAATAGGCATTTACCAATGCATTTACAACAGATATTAACATCTAATCATCCAGTAAGCACTTTTAAGTCATTCACGCAACACACTATTGAGAAAAATCTGCTCTAATGAGAGAAAAAGAGGCAGTTTGTGTGTGACAAGTCCGGTGGATGTGTCATGGTCAGGGAGGAGCACAGTGGCACATCGCACACCTTCCATCATGCAGCAAACTGGGACTCAAGCTGGTCTTTGTCCTTTATAAAAGGCACTGAAGTGGGACTTCATCCAGCTGAGTTGTAGCTCAGCCTGAACTCTGACCTCCCTGCAGTGCAGGAAGCGTACATAAACTCCAATACCTTATGATGAGTTAAACAAAAACATCTAAAATTGCAAAAATCAAAGCGTACAGTTCTTGTGATAGCATCTGATTCATCTATGTGTGACCTCCACGCCTGTAATTCCCCGCAGCTTACCGACCGATCACTCTCAGATGGGCCAGGAATGTCTCCCTCGTGCTGTAGTTTTTATGTGTCTGCTGCATAAAGCCAAGTGGGTTTGTCACAGGATTAGTGTAAATTGAACTCCCATCCCGCAGCATCATAAGAGAGGTACAAGTCTGTGCTTGGCCTCGTCTGTTTACCCAACCCAGATAGATCTCTAAAGACGAGGTCAGAGGATTGGAAAACAGAAGCAAATAACAAATAAAAAAAGTTACAACCTTGGCAGCACTTCTGGAAATTAATAACCAGGCGCTAAAATTACTGAGGAGTCATTACAGGATGGAAAAATTAGCTGATAGGACTTGTTATTTGTTCATTTACACAACCAGGGGATCTTTTAAAATAAAAAAAAGTGTGTTTTGCAAGTGAACTAATGCATGAGACAGAATTAAAATATTAAATACGTTTTTCCATTCGAGGCGGTGATATTGTTCTGAGCACAAACTTGAAATGGTTCTGCGAGACGCTCTTCATATGGCTCCGCCTCATATCTCTCCAAGTAAATGTACTGTGTCCTTTCAGCGGCGCCTTATTGAAAATATGCTCTTTAACTACTTTCTACAGTAGCTTTCCTGTTTATGAAAGGCACAAAGCCATTAAGCTCCTTTGTCAGTGAGTTCTTTATGTGCAGTTCCTTAGTAATCCAGGTGCTTTATCACATGGATATGAACTAATAACAAATAAAACCGAGAGATAAAGTACATATCTGCATTGTAGTTGAATATGTTATTATGGGCTGGTATTATGAGCAGACTGGGTGTAAATGGAGCTGTCATATCAATAAGGGCAGTGAATGTTTCATTATTTATGTCCTTACTGATATGTCGTTTGATTATAGGAGGCGGCTTTTGTTTGTTACCAAGTAAATTAGCTCTCCAACCAGTAAATGGGAAATGAATGGATGCTAAGTTTTATGCAAAAACCCTTGATGGGTGCACATTAAAAAAAATTAAAGTGTTTGTTCGAGAACTTGGTTTGCCAGCGCTGTGCAAACAAATAACTTTTATTCGGAACTATTATTCCGAACTGTGTTTACAATTCGAATGCCGCCTCACACCTTGTGTTATACATTTCACACCCTGGTTCAACAGCAGAACAGTGAACAGATGGTGAGTGGACAAAATAAGAGAAACACCTTACTGTGAAATAATGGCCTTACAGTAAATATCAGTCTGGTGTAGCTCACACTGTTTGACTTTCTTAAGCCCTTTGCAGTGTTACATAATGTTGCGGTGTTTGCATTGGGCCAAATCAAGCAGCAATATAGTGAAAGTAAATAGCCTTACAGTGGTTATAATTACATCCATGGACACCGATGCTGGTTTAAAGGTGTTCTCTTTTTTTTAAATTTGGTTTCTTTTTTAAAAGAAAAGTTGTTTTTTAACTGGAGGGTCTTTAGGATTTCCCTGTGCAGGTTTTTTAAAGATAGCAAGCCAAGTGCTCGAGGCTTCAGCGAATGCATCTGGGCTTTACATTTAATCAACTGCACATCATCAAACTTTAAAGTGCGGCGAAACTCACAAAGGAACCTTCCTTTGGCGACTGTTCAAAGGCGTCTGTCCTATTTTCTTTTTTTTTTCTCTGTATAGATCATCACACACTTAACAGCGAGTACAAGAAAGTGAGTCCGTGTCTGAGCTTTTCTCCCGATGCTCCATCGCTAATGAGTGCTATGTTACCTCTCTGTTACCTCCAGCTATTGAAAGGGACACAGCGGCCATTGTATCAACACAACTGCATGCCTCCCACTCCTACTCTGACAAAGCAGCAGATATATAAGTATTTGAGCTGAAAGAGAGCTAGGTGATGGTTAAGGGCTGATGGCATGGAGGGGGAGAAACTGAAAATCTGTAAAAAAAATGAGTGTTTTATATCAGAATGTTCATTTCACAGCGAAACTTTATATATTCTGTTATTTGGTGGGAGTCTGGATTTGTTATTTTCTTTGTTACAGCTGTTGCATCATTAAAGAGCTCTCAAGACACGTCTTTCTGAGGCAACTCTTGTATTTTCTCAAAGTTGAGAGTCCTCTGAAGAACCTTCCTTTTGCTAAAATGAGTTTATTTTTTGCACGATAGTTTGCATAATGGCTCTGTAACAATATGCGCAATTATCATCAATGTATTCCGCAGCTGTTTGTCTATTTTCTTCCTCAGTCAAGGTCGTAATCTCTGCAGTATTTTTGGAAACAGCAATCATGCCGTGGATGTGTTCTTGGCTTTGTTTGGACCTGAAGGCATGAAGATTCTGCAGCCCATATCCTCTCTGCTCCTACTTGAAGTACTTCTGATGTCACAATCAGTCATCTTCATGGAAGTAGCACCGCACCTAAGACGCCAAAGGAGTAAAAACACCGCTGCGTGATGAACATTTGGAAGACAGGGCAACTTTTTGCTTATCTGCAACGAGTGTCTCTATCCAAATAATGGAAGATCCTCTTGCATTTGTGTGTGTGCGTGCGTGTGTGTGTGTGTTTTTTTGTCTTGGCCCAAGGAGTTAGCCCACCCACAGTCCTACGCTGCACAAATTGTGTGCTGCAGTCTGAGATGTCTTACATGCTCTGCATCAGGGATTCTTATGAAAATAAATCTTCTGCCCAGGACCCAGACTGGGTAAATTTGGTCTTGCTCCTCGCTCTTTCTCCTGTCAAAAAAGAGCCATTAGAAACAGGCCTTCAAACCCAAACTTTCCATGGAGTCTTACACGCGGTTCACCTCAAGTTTAATAGTAAAAAAAAAAAAACTGCTCACGTAAGCGAAGCACTAAGGCTTCCACTGTGTGATATAAAAGCCAGAAAACACTATTTTATCAGAGCTCAAGATATTAAATATCTATAAGAAGATGACATCGAAATAATTTTTCTGCAGCATCTTTTTCTAAACACTCTCCTCTTTTTTCTGTATATTTTGTTTTAATTTAAGCTCTGTTACTCCAAATGAGTTTAAAAAACAACAAAATGTACTTTTTAAAAAAATACATTATTCGATTAAATAGAGATATGCTACGAAAGTCCCCAAAATTCAACCTGGCACATTTTGTAAACTTTTTTTAATTTAAAATCTGGAGGAGATCCCAGTGTTTGGCTGCAACAGCAGAAGACAGTCCCCTTGCATCAAGTACAAATGCAAGGGGACTGTCTTTTCATTGTTTTTCTCTTCAGCAATTATGATTTATAGTTCAGTGCGGGGTTTTACTCTTTGATTGCAACCATTGCAAGACAAGATGGATGTATTGTATGCAAGGTCGTGTCATGCTTTAATTACATTCCCCCCCGGAGTAATTGTGATGGATTTCTTTCAATCACATTGTGATATGGAGCAACAATGGGGAGGATTCACCTAATTACTGAATGACGGGTGACATGCAATCACTGGTTTTTTGTTCTTTGGGTCATGAGACAATGATGTTGATTGTGTTTAGCAGGAGGTTCACAGTGGACATGTCTTTGCTAGATGTGTGTCAGCAATAAGAGATGTGCAGGAAAGTTTTGCAGCATCCATGCGGTTTCATCAACAGCAGTGTAGCGATGCATCTTTACCATAAATACACAATCACCCTTAAGATGCTATGACCTTCTGACAATCTCCATCTTATCATTAACTTATGGTTACTTATTATATTGCACCTCTGGTAGATTCAAGCAAAAAATAAGGACTTAAGATGGTTATGTCACGTGTCTAGCAATATAAAACTGTGCTCCAGTACTCCACTGCAGAGAGCTATGTAAAGCTGGAGCATGTCAGTGTTGAGCTGAGTGCTAATTATCCTGTTTCATACATTATTTAACCTCCGTATGCACATGTATGTCTAATTAGGATACGGTTTTTCTTAATTTAGTGCCCCACAGTGCCCCTCTGGTCAAACCAGGTACTCCCCAAAGTGCTCCTCAGGCCCAAGTGCCCTTGAAGCTAACATATTTGCTCCTTCAGCTAGCCTTTAACTTCCAAAGGGCTCTTGTGGTCCTTTTGATGAGCTCCAATGCTGCTCTGGTGCAACGTAACTCCTAACATGGAAAGGATTGGTGTTACTGTATCCTTAGTGTGGGGTTTGAGTTAGTACTTTTGCTTAAAATAAGCAAACTAGCAAGCCATTTCCTTAACAATAATAACTTAAACATCAGATCTGAAGCTGGCTGCAGCAGTTAAGTACTTTTTTCCCCCCACAGGCTGAAAGGGATGGGTGAGTCACCTAAATAAGGTCATTCTTAATACTTAAGATAATGCGAGTTGTCTCTTATCACTCATTTATTAGTAGCATGAAGCACCAGTGCATTGAGCTCTTATCATGCAGGGGCACATGGATGACTTATGAGTCTGAGCACCAGTTTTCTAAAATCTCGTCTCGTCTTTAAAAGGCATCATTTAATGGTCCACTACCCGCGACAAGTCCCGAACTCTTTTCCAGTTGAGGTACATGTGTGGTTTGATAGAAACACAAGGTTAAATAGAATAAATCAAAGACAGAATTCGAGGCCCATGAAGTAAAGACAGCGTCTTCTTTTGGCTGTAAACAACTTGGACCGACATTCTGCATGCACTGCATTAGCTGTCAATAAAAAAAAACAAAAACGAAAGCCTTAAAAAAAATGTGAAAGCAAACACACATGCGACTTGGTTGATATTTGCACACACTCACTCTTGAAACCGCTGCGATGACAGCCCGTTTTCATCACATCATGGCAGCGGATTGGGGTCAGCTGCTTTTGCTATATGTTAGCTCAATGTCTTAGCAGTGTCATAACAAACAAAACTTCCTCTGAGTTCGGAGCCCTGCCTTTTTAGCAAACATGTAAGAGTCTGCGGTGCGTGGTAAGAGGAGCATGCTAATTTCCCTCATTGACTCAGGTCCAGACTTGCAGGGTATTTGATCACCAGGCTCTGGCAGTTAAACCTGTCTTTGTTGTGTTGTGCAATAAAGGACTTTGTTTTCATCCAATGCCGAATGCAAAATACAGAGATATTTGCCATTTAGAGCAATGCAGCATCTTGATAGTTCAAGGGTTCAATGCAAAGACACGTGAAATCAGATTTGACACAAATTGGTGTAATTAAATGCAATTTCATGCCTTTTGTTGAACGGGTACATATAAGACATGGAAATATTCTGCTCTATAGCCTGTTTTTGACTGAAAACAACACAGGCTACAACATGTTTTCCTGTAATGATAGTTCACAGTTGCTTTTTAAACCTAATTCTCACGCCGGTTAGCAATGATATACGGTTTGTGAGATACTTTGCTGCATGCTGTAGTTGTTTGACTAACTCCTTTAAAAGAAAAACAAGGCATTTGAAAGCAGCACTAGAGGCCTCTGGACCTTAACTGCATTAAATGCAACAGGAATAAGCAACTTTTCTTTGGAACTTCTCCATCTTTGTTCATTCTTTATCAAATTCCTCCAGTGTTGCGTCCTTTAAGCTAAATGTCACTTTGGTTCAGGAGCGTAACACAATCGAGTTTTGTGGTTTTAATTCCGTGAAACATTTCTTTAAAAGCCTCCACACATTTCAGGTGTGCTGAGTAACCACTTTCAGACAGCTCCATTCATTAATTCTGTCAGAGCTTTTTTGTTATTGTAGCATAGGGTGTTGCTTTGTTTTTCCAATTCCACTTTTACACAGTTATTGTGACAAGAGGTCAAAGGTGAGTGCGTGGCAGCCAGATGCAAAGGCACTGCAGGACGGGGGAACATGGCAGGTGTCGGATTTAATCTCATTCCCCTCAGGGTGACACGCTTCAAGTGTATGACGGAGTGGAAGAAAACAGGTGCCAATGGCGACCCTGGCAGAGTACAAAGATCTGACATAAAAGGACGAAACAACACAAGTGCTGTGTTATTTCCTATAGGTGCAGCATGCTAGAGCATTAAAACGAAGTGCCACGAGGCTTCTTTTTCCCCTTACACACTGTTTTTGTCCTTACATCAATCCTCCGTCACACCTCACACACCACCAAATGAGCAAAACACCAAAGATTTTGCACATTTCCGCCCATTTCAAGCGTTCAAACACAAAGCCGAGCTCTCAGTCTCACACACACACATTCACACAACATCAAGGCAAAAGTTTGCCAGGTGAGAATCCAGCACCCTTATCAAGGGGAGCTGATTTAACACACCTGTGCTCTGCCTTGCAAGGGCACATGGGAAATGCTGTTCAATAGAAGTTCGAAACACTTAGGAAGCCTTGAAGATCAAAACAAGCCATAAAAATACAAAAGAAATTATTAAAAAAAAAGGGAGTAAAACACTTTTTAGCCAACTTAAAGTGAAAAAAAACTTGAATTACATACTTTTAATCCATTAAATCTTGCATTTGAAATATATACTTAATAGGAAGATTTTGATTTTTTTTTATTATTGCTGCTCCTAACTTTTAATTGACTCTTTGAAGATCTTTACCAATATGCGATTTCTCGTTCCAAGCTCCCGCTGACAGCAAATCAAAACCTATTTGCAGGAAGAATTAGTGCAGCAAAAACACAAACTGTTTCCCTACATACAGTCTCAGCACAGAAACAGCAAAAAAATTATACATTTTTGGGCGTCTAACATCACCGTGACCTTCATGCAATAAGAATTTGATTAACTTTAACCCCTCAATCGATGCCAACATACTCTGACATCCCTCCATTAGATCTGTTCAACTATTTTAAATTACATCGACTGAACTAAACCCCAGACATGAAATCCTCTGTGGAAGCCCTCTGTCCTTGAGTCGAAGTCGAGCAAACCCATCCTGCACATGCATTACTCATGCTGCCTCAACCCATTGATCTATTATTGAACCGAAATCTTATTAGCAATCCAATCCCATTTGTCATACAGTGCCCTTCCCTTCAGCGTCGGGCCTCTTTCACCTGAGCAGCGTGAGTCATAATTGCTGTATGAACGATCCTGATACTTTCGCCCTTGTGATTTTTTTTTCAAGTCCCGTGAACACCTGTTTGCTCTCGTGAGACGTTCACTTGACACCAGCTCCAGTCATCCTAATGTAAGATACCCCCATACACCCCCCACCCTTCCTGACGCACCACCACCCTACAAAAGATGACTACCTGGGCAATATCCTGTTTATTGTTCACTAGGGGACAAGTTTTAATTAAAACCTAACGCTGCTTTTGTGTTTTCAACAAAGCAAGCTAGGAGCCACCTCCGCCTTTGTGTTGGGTACCCTCACCCTTCCTTTATTAACTGATGATCTATGAGCCACTTCCAGGTAACACGGTAAATGATAAACACGTCCTGACCCGGGGAGTGCGTCTGACGTAAATCCTAGTTAAAGAGGACAGCTTGTTTCACTGATGAAGTGGCTTTGTGAGAGATCGGAAGGGCCCCGGGGTGCCAGCCCTCTGCCACATGGTCCCTCGGTCTATTGCTCTCTGATTTCTGTTTTATTTCGCTCGCGGTGCCTGTCACTCTGCATGTCTGCCTGCCCCCGCTCGCGCTCTGTCTGTCTCTCCTGTCGTCCTCTCTAGCCTACATATATATATTTTTTTGTGGGAGCCACATGCAGACTGTTTGGGTTATTGTGTAATTGGTGGACATTTTGGTTCAGTAGGCTCAGCGGTGGACAGAAGTGGGTTGCAGTGCATCAATTGTCAAAACAATCTTCCATGCAGAGTAATAGGTTTTCAATACAGGTACTTTTTCAAGTTCAAGGTCTGATATAAAATTCGTACTCCAGATATCTGTGATTGTTTTAATTTCAGGCTTTCAAAGCTCCGAGGGGGAACGAAGGGAATTTATTTTGTGAGCAGAAATTAAAGGATTAGATGTAAAATATGTCAGTTTAACTGTTGCCTCATGTTGAAATTTCATCAAACCACTGCAGTCTTGAGGGGAATGTGCAATGTAAATTGTTAGTTTTGGTGGCCCTCTGCTGGCGAATTAACATAACTACATCAAACACAGAACACTGGCAAGAGAACTAAACCTAAAGCAAATAAACCAGCAGTGATGTTGATCTTTTCCCTGCAGCACAGAGTTTTTAGTAAAATTCAAACTGTCTTAAATCAATTATATATATATATCTATATATCTATACATATATATGGTTCAATGTGTTACAAAAGAAAATGAAAGGTAAAAAACATTTAAAAAACAAGTTATGCTATGGATAAAAAATAAAAATTGTCTAAACAGTGATCTTTAATAATTATTTATCCATAAAATGTTTTTATTACTGACTTAATTAGAGTGGGGGTGTATGAATGCAGAGGATATGTGCTGACTCTGCTTCCTTTAACTGCTTTTTGTTGTGCAAAATAGATCTGAAAATGTAAGTACTGACTTAGTTCAAGGTCTGTGGTGAATATACATAGTAAACAGGTGGACTGAATAACTTATAGGGTGAAGAAAACACTAAGTAGTTGGAGTTCTGCTTGAGATAAATGGATGGCCACCGTTAAAATGTGGCCCTATGAAAGCACAAACATTAAAATGAGGCTATAGATTAGATATTTTATCATTTCACATACTAATGGTTGGCTCTGTCTACTTTCGAATGTAAGATCTGAGGTCAACCACAGTAAAACTACTTGCATCTGTAATTACATAAATGCATTTAATACAGTATTTTCTATGATTGCTTCAAATTTTTAGTTCACACAGCTTTATAATGTGATGGTTTAAATACTTTTTACAGAGCATTATCTGTCTGTAATCAGTAAAAAAATCTGTTGAGAAAACCTGACTTTTGTTTTAAAGCCAAAATAATGTCAAAATTTAGTATGAGTACAGAAAATCAACCCTTAAAACAGCCTGCAGCCATAACCAGGATGCCATCAGTTGAAGTCCAAAAGATTCATGGGACAGCTTCAAAAGATAAGTTAAGTGATTTCAGGTGGGTTTTACTTTTTCAGGTCATCCATGAAAAAAAGAGGAAGCCATCCATGAAAACTGTCTTACAAGCGAGCTGGCCGCCCACACCCACTCTGACCCTATCTGCTGTCTCTGTGTCAGCATCGCACTTTGATGGCAGACCTTTTACCAACGGAGGAGTGAGCAAAAAAAAAAAGTCCGACTGTCATCCAGAAGCTGTCAGGGGAGCCACATATTAGCCTGCACTGTTCTGAGAGTGGAATCAATCTAACTCGATGCTTAAAAATAACTCACCATACCCAACTGCACTTATTAATGGCTGCAAAGCAATAAAACAAACTGTCAGGATAAAGGAAAAAAAAACACCCCTAAAAAACTAAAGTAATAGCTCTATTCAAACACTGTGTATTTGTGCATGTGTCTAAGCTGAAATGCACAGTGTGTTTGAAGTATTGGCTCACTGGACAAAAGCAGCAGCCTTGAATTTCATGCACATACACACTCTGACACACCATCTCTGGGCCTCAGCTGCAGGTTGCCCTCCACTGGCAATTACTTTCATCCACAGACTGTGACCAGGAACTGTTACCCTTGGGGTTGGAGCATGCACACACACACACACACACACTCACGCACAGCGCTAACCTCCTGAATGCTGATTCTGGGCCACTGCCTGTGCAGCTTTGGTTCTGACTCTGGTCCTGATCCCTTCCTACACAGTGGCAATCCTTCTAAATGCACCCTGATGGCTGCGTGTTCACTGGTCCCTGCCCAACCATGCCGGTCATACCAAGACGTGCACGCACACACGCATGCACACACACACATGCACATCACAAATGTACACACAGACACACTGGTTTTCTGAAAGCATCCTTTTAGCAGTCAAGATATGCACAAATGAGTTGACGATGCGTCCACAGATCAGTAAATGTACACGCATATAAAAGACACACACAGGAAAGGAATGAGTTGCAAAGTGCCATGAAGACAATTAGAGTGAAAGCAAATAGTGAATAGGGGCTTCAGGGAGTGGGGATTAGGGCGGAAGTGTTTGGCTCCAAGGATTAGTTCAGGGGTGCAGGGCGCTTTAAAAGCAGCAGATAAGCTCTCCAACAACCAAAGGTCACTCACCAAACAGATTGAGTGCTTAGCAAGGATGAGAGGAGATCTTAGAAGGCAGCCAGGTAAGAGCTTAGGAGGAGAAAGTGTGTGTCATAGTGCACATGTGTCTACTGTATGTATTTGGTTTGTATAAACAGGTTTGTTATTTAAGGTTACTGGGAAGAATCTCAAGCAAAAAAAAAAAAAACCCTTGAGATTGCAGGAGAAAAAAAAAAGGAAAAACAAATTCCACTTTAAAACTCAAAGTCGTGAGGTTTTTAAATATCCATCTGCTGCCACCATTAAGCAAGGTTGTTATGTTCTGTTGTTCACAGCTGCTTGGTAATGGATGAAATGTTTTTTTTTGAAATGCACAACGATCTTCATGCTTTTAGGCTGCAGAAAAACCCTCTTTAACAAAGTGATTTTTTTAAATTTGTGAGAGAGGTATGCAGATAAAAGATATCTTTTGCACATGAATAACAAAATTCAGACTAACAACTAAAAGGTGCAGAAAGAGATATCAGATGTCTTTATTATAACATTCACACAATATTATAACATCCGTAGTAGTAACACAAAATAAATGTTAAATTTCGAAATCATGATTTTCGTCACCGTTTCGCCGTTGATCGCAAACACACCTTTCTGTCAAAATAATGGACAGCCTTCAGATTTTCCTCTCAGCGTTAGAATAACAAATCAATCAGTGACAGAAAATATTTGGCTGACGGTGAACCTGATCAGTCCCAAATGCTGTAAACCTGACATGAGCACAACACCAGATCTATTAGATCCACTAAACAAAGGAAAGCTGTGAGCGATGACTCAGAAGTCTGGAACCAGAGGTGTGTGTGTGTGTGTGTGTGTGTGAACGTATTCATTTGACTGATGCAGTGTGTTGGCAGGTGATGTTTTATGGCACTGTGTTGGACCTGGTTCAGCTCTTTTGACTTAAACCCTCTGCACTGCAGCCCCGACTGTGCAAACACAGTTGCCTCATTGAAATTAATGAAAAGGGCTGTATTTTTTGATTGCACTTGACTTTGCTTATTTGCTCTTTAAAAAACATCATAATAATTACCTTTTAAAAGCCAACAAGTGACATGACAACAATTTCCTTTAAGTGTAGAGACTCAACTTTTTGTCTTGACATTCAATCTTTGCCTTACAAGTGTTTGTATAATGTTTACAAGAGTCACAAGTGACTTTTAACTCCAGACTGCTAAACATTCATGTCATTAGCTCTCATCCTCAATCAACATGCACGTTCGTGCTCATACATGCAGTCCTGCACTTCAATGAGATGTCTATATTCAAATTTCAGCCGGCAACACCTGTCGTCCCGCCCACCTGCCTTGCCCCCCCGTTGTGATTCAACTCAAGAAGCCTACCGGGTTTGTAACAGCCGGCCTTGTTTAGCACCGGGGACAAGGTCGTTTAAGTGATAATGAAATCGTCTCATTACTGTAATGAGACACATTTATAATGAAGGTGATTTGCCAAAAAAGTGCACAAACACACACACACACACACACAGAGGCAAGCTGACAGATTAGCACAAAGCCGAACAAATGCAAAAACACACACACGGACAAGGCTATCCACACTGAAACATGCGTGCTCTCATCACAAACACACACCCGGACTTCAGACACAAAAAATCTGCCACCTAATTACCCAGCAAGCAAATCATAATGTGCAACCTCTGTTTCAGGAGGTCGCCGAAGTCACCAGCTTTCCCCCGCCGTGGTCGACATCAGTCAGAGTAAAGCTCTTTTTAACTGCTGCGTATCTTTGTATTAGTTTATCTGTTTACTTTTCAGCCACCACCTCAAAGCTAATTATGCTGCAATGAAGGCTTAGATCGTCAGCAGTGCCGCTGGATGCGGTTTAACTCCGGGTATTATTATTGAGTGGGAGAGACAAATACGTTATAATTGGCAGGGATGTGCCTGATTTCTTGTTTAACCAGTTTAATGTCCCACAGAATTGTGAGAAAATGCCACTGATCATGGTTGTAATGAGGACTTGTTACATGTTCTGTAGTGTTGTACAACAACATGTTCTCCAAACCTTATTATCCCCGATGCAATTAAAGACTCTTTTAATCACATAAAGTCAGTTTCTTAGTTTTATTTAAATTAGAGGATGTAAAAGCTTTGAAGGATGTGCATGACCGTTAAATCTTTAAATGGTTACATATTGACACAACCAGGGATTTTGCACACTTGCACATGAAGCAATGAAAGCTAGCCCTCCTTGGGAGTTAGCAAGCTAGCAAGTTAGCAAAACGCTCAGTTGGATTATTGACTCCTTCAGCTGTAATGAAACACCCTAGTACCTTCCAGCCTGTGTCATTGAACACCTGAGCTACTGTGCAATTGAAAAAGCTCTGAGGACTTTTAGCCGAAAGCAAGATTGATTACCTAAAAAATGACACTGAGTGCTGGAATTTACTTAAGCGAAGCAGGATTTAGTTTTCTTGTTTGCATAAAATCAAGGTATCAGTCCGGGCTAGACGAGACAGATGAGATGCAAACTCTTGATTACACCCCATGACTTTGGGCTGCAGCGTGACATGCAAGCACAACCATCTTTATTAGGCCTAGTGAGTTTAAATGAACATCATTTTTAATGTATTAGCATTGCAGTGCTTGCAGACTACAATGTTCTTTCCTAACTCCTCACTAAAACTCCCATCAGTCATTTAAAAAGAACCGATTGGCAATGAAACATCGTTATTTCAAGTACCTACTATCTGAAAACTGAGGTGGCAAGAAAGTCTGGGAACCTTTAGGTGAGACAAATACAAAGCTAATGCAAGTTGTATGAGAATTAAATGTGCTCTTTGTTTTTGAACCTCACTTAAATGACATTTACATTACTAGAAGTTGTTGAACTAGTATTGAGTTTCTTCCCTTTAAACTGGCAAACAATCTGCCAATTATCTCAGTCCGGGCTGAAATAATTGCACTTCTTCTAAAAGAACTCCTCCTGTGGAATATGTCTGTGTTTGCTTGATATTACTTCAGGGATCTGCCTGAGTGTGCTTTTTTCTGTAAGACAGCCACTTGTTTCTAGGGAAACTGCTAAAAGGAGTGAAGCAAACACTACGGTAAAATCATCACGCCGCATTAACGGAACCTGTCAAGAAACGATGATGTTAATCGATAAAGAATAGAGAGAAGAAAAAGGGGGTATGACGTCAGACGGAGGTTCACGTAGCAGATTTAAACATGTGAATTAAGCTCGTGTCCTCTAGAAGCCCTCACTCCATTATTTTACCTCTTAACCCGCCACTCCCTACCCCCCCTCCCCTGCATGCAACCTTACTCTGCACAATTATGTCACACACACTGGGAGTCTGAAGGGTGCTCTGCTGAGTCTGGTTCAGCGGTGACAGATTTGCAGACTGACTCCCTCGGGTCAATGGGCCACTTCGGAGGGATTTCACTGCATCCATCTAATATCACCTAAGGCTTTACACATTTACTGAAAAGCTCACTCTTAAGTGTTCACTTGATTTGCACCTCTCTTGATTTAAACCCCAAATAAATACTTTTTGAGGCAGTGTTCAACCAGCAGTGGGATATTTCTGGACACACGAGGGCACTGTTGGCTCTCCGGATCAGTCTCTGCAAAGCACTCAGGCAAGTCAATCATACTGCAATGCCCCCTGGAGTAAGTAGCCTATTCTCTGGCACTTGTTCATATATAAATAGTCCCCCAAGGTGAATATCCTATAAATTGCCTGTCCGTGAGTAAAACGGGTCGCAATTAGGTCTGTCATTGAGACTGAAAAAGATTGAGACCTTATGTCACTGCGCACGCACTGCATCCAGCACATGACCCTGTGTCTTTTGCCACTGCGCATTTATTTCCTCTGCTTGTGTCTTTACCCTGCGACAAAGGGGGTACATCAACTCCATAACTCACCTCTGGTCATAATGGCCTCGAATGTCCCTCTATCACTCACAAACTGGCCCTATTAGCTTGTCAAGCGCGGCAGATAGACAACTCTTTGAGCAGACCTGCGTGATGGGGCAGTCATGGTTGTCTGTCTTGTATCTGTTGCGTTTTTTTTTTTTTTTTTGCAAGAGCATGTCGGATGAATAGACGAAGGGGGCTGTCTGCTACCGAGTCACAGGGCGAGGAGATGAAAGCAAAGTGGGCCCTGCAAAAACACACACACACATATATACACACATATGTATTCTGCTGCCAAACAAGTAAGCGTCCATGACAGCTGCAACAGAATGATAGAAAATGATAGAAAGCTATAAATGGTACAGTAAAAGCTTGAGAGCATTACGTGTGTTCAAGTGTGTCTTTTGCATCCCTGTGTGCCGCTTTGCATAAAAATAAATATATTGCATGTGTGCAGTGTGTGCATTAGTACCTCAGCATCTGTGTAAGGGGACATCTGTGTGTACCTTCACATTAAGTGCTTGTGCTACATGTGTATCTGTCTGTGTGTGTGTGTACTCCCTGCAGATTGCTGTTCATCTGTGGTTTATTCACCCCTGTGGATAGCAAGGGTGTACATGCTGAAAGGATACATCAATCATTGGACGGGGGGTAAAAATAGATAGTCTTGGTCGAATACAGATGTGTCTCTTAACTCTAGATGCATTTGCGAGATGTCGGGGAGAGATAAAAGATGGCTAGGAGTGGAAGAAAAGTGGGAAAAAAGAAATTAATTTCGTCCCTTTTATACTGTCCGCATTCAGCCTGCTCGTCATATCCTGAAACCACGTCAGGCTCTCTCCAGCCCGCCACCTCCTAATCCCACACACTGAGAAGCTCCTGCTGTCCATATCAATTAGCAGCATTTAGCTGGTCACACCACTGCGCTACAGATGACTACATTTCCCACGTCTCAGTGAGGCAGATTGCCTCCCATTATTAATGGCACCACTGGGGAGGAGATAGTTGCTGAGTGCTACACTGTGTACCTGCAGTTGAATTCTTGCCATGAGAGTGCTGCAGAAAATTCATCCTCTGCAAAAGGTCAACTATTCAGATATGGAGAATTTTTTTTTTTTCTCTCCACGGTTCCTGCACATTTTTATCATGCGTTTTATCAACGGTTTGGCACAGTTGCTTGGTTATAACTGTTTCTACTTATAGGAAGTGATGTCAGATGTCAGGAAAGATAACGTACAAAACAAAAAAAAGTGTATAAAAAGGGTAGGTGGTTCTGCAGAGTGGAGATATTCTACAAGTGTTCATGTATGACCACACAGATGCACATAAATGCATCCTGCACTTTCACACAAGCACACACACACACACATAGTTAATGGGTGGGGGGTTGTGGAGCAGGAGAACCGAGGGTGACTGATCGATCTTGGCATGGTGTTAATAGTTTCAATGATGGGAGGCGTGACTCCTGTTGGTGTGTGCGTGTGTGCATGCGTGCCCCTGCGTTCGTGCGTGCATGCGTCTCCCCAGCTTTATTGATCATGTGCCAGGGGCACGGGTTAATGCGCAGGGTTTTTCAAGTGCTCAGGGCAGACGGTGGCCAAAGTCACTCCATGAAAAAGTGCTGCTGGCGAAGGATCTGCGTGTTTAATCCTTAAATCAAGAAGAAGGGGTTAAATGTTGTGTGTCACCTTCATCTACAGTGACTCAGGGAGGACTGAGGGGGGGAACTGCTGATATCTGTCACCTGCTGGGCATTGTTCGATACCATAGACTCACCTATAATAGCTGTATTTGTGCATATAAAATGAATTGTGAATTACACTATCAGTAGTTTATTTCATATGCAGATACCAGTAATTATAAAAACAGGGACAATGAGCATCCCTCCTTTACTCACTGATCACATACTTGCCCAAGTTTTTCAAAGAGAACATTATAATTATTGTTAATAATCATATCAGTGGCTTTAATTAGATAATTATAACACTCAACCATCAGCAAAATAACTGTTAACAATTTATTTTTTTATTTGACAAGGGTCTTGTTAATAATGCCGCCCAAATGACAGACTGCAGCAGCATTTCTAAAGATTAGATTTGAGAGCTCTTGTCTGATTTGACAGTAAATTTTTTGCAATAGCAAGAAAAATATATGTTTTGTAGAAGACTAATGAAAAATCATAAGAATGGGAATAAAAATGATCAGTCTTATTAGTTCTCCAGTGAAACCAATGTCCTCTGGTTTTCCTAAATGGCTGCTTCCTGTCTGTTAACCAATAGGAAGCCTTGTATCCGTGCTTTTTTAGTCATTATAGTCATTTTATTTCTGCATCTGCCCATAATTTGCCACTTTGGAACATTACTACAATCTTTTAGACTTTTGCTAGGATGTTGCAATGATGAAAAAGTAAAAAAAAATTTAAAAAGTGTATCCATCTCATGTTTTGGACCAGCTCTAGTTTTTTTCCTAGCCCACGCTGCACCCATCCACCAAATTTCATCAAAATCGTGCCAGCTGGTTTTCTGTTATCCTGCTGACAAACAAACAAGCAAACTGACCTGAAAACACAACCTCCTTGGCAGATGTGATAAAATCTTCAAGACCAGCTGATAAAAATAGTTGGTTTTAAAACTTGCACAGAGTGTTTTCACCTTATTCTGCATATCTTTGGTTGGAACAATATGCTGCATTGTCCCCTTCAGTGTAAAAAGTACACTTTTCTTAACTTTATCCATTTATTTACAGACAGCACCTTTAAAACTTCCCCCTTATACTCACTTTTTTTCACCACTCTCTAATCGTAGCTGCTTGTGACAGTATTAAAATGAAATAGCAATGTTTTTAAGAAGTCATATGATGATAAATACATCTCAAATCTTACCTACGATGGTATAAAAACAGTTTTTGTGCTTGTGAAATGGTCAGATTAACCACAGACATGTCGATATCCCTCAGTGCCGAGCGGTTTAAAATGCCACCGGTGTGCTGCACCTGCACCTGAGTGTTTTTTCAGGTCACTGCCGCTGATCGATAACTCCACCGATGATATGTTATGGTCATTTTCCGTTATGGGGCGGTATAAGTCTCACTCGCTGCCCCTTAAAACTGAGTCAGTGTAGGAAGTTTAGTGCGAAACATCGATACAGGCAATGATCGCCGCATTTCAATTCCACCGGAGGATTTATCATTCCAAAGATGGTACAAGTGGAATCCACAGGCCTCGGGAAGCACAAGCGAAACCAAACTTCATCCACTTTTTTTTTTGTGTTGCTTTTTTGGGGGATGCGGGGGGTGTTAATAAATTGCTGATTCAAACAGCGTGATTGCTGGCAGCGTACACCTCCACTTAACTTAACAGCCCTCATAAAATTAACAGTAGCAATAAAACACATATCACAAAAGTATGTTTCTAATGACACCTGGAGCACTGCAGGTCATTTATGCAGGAAATTATATAGTAAAATATTATTGAAGCCAACAACTATACAAGATCAAGTGGTGGGAGGATGGCTCGGTTTTAAAACACTACAGCAAGAAAAGTTGGATCTTTGCAGTGTGCTACTTTTTGTACTTTATAAAAATAAAAGTGAATTCTCCAAAAGAGCAACAAAAAGCAAGTTTTACTGCATCAGGGAGACATTTTTTTCCCCCAAAAAATCATTTCTTTTGATGCCGAGTATAAGCCAAATTTCTCATCTTCAAGAAGACTGATTCAGACCTCCACTGCATTACACATGGGGCTGTCATTTTTGTTACAGCCATCCCTGTGGCCATTTTGATACATCTATTGACACTTGTGTATTCCATAGTGCTTTCTTGAAGATAGCAGGGGTTGTAAATTGTATCCATAGGCTCCCTCGACAGTCAGAAACAGCCATTACTCAGGGTAGAAGTCTCAATATGTTTCAGGAAACCCAGGAGGAACTTGGAAATTGAAAAATCATCTGCACTGCGCTGCGATGTGGAGTAAATGATCCCATGCTTTGGCGAGAGGAGAAAAAATCTTATCTGTTGCTCCTCGTCTTGGGTGACTCATTCAATCTCCTGGCTTGAAGGAACATACGTTTAAGCAGAAGTTATTTTTAAATCTTTGTTAACTGTACAGTAGAGTGGAATCTATCACTGCATCCTCCCTTTTCATGTCTCACATTTCTATACGTCCTGCAGCAGCGGCCGTAGCTCATTATTTCTCCATATTTAAATCCGTTTTAACACAAGAACACGCCTGTCAAAGTGCCGGCTTCTTGGACATTCTTTGATAATTTTTTTTGCAGCTAGCATAAAAAAAAAAAGTCCCATTAATTGTCAGAGAGCAAACCATGGTGTTATCACACTACTTCAAAAAATTATCAGCTGCAATTTCTCCATAACACCATGCCGACAATATCCGGGCAAGCTACAAATCACATCTCACAGTCTGAATACATGGTCAGCAGGGAGAGCATGTGACTCAAAGTCTCGGTTCTTCTGAGATCACAGACCGGACCATGTGACATTATGACTCACTTGTTGTGGGCCTTTAGGAAACCAAAAAGCCTTTTTTTTTAATATTATATTATTAATTTAATTTCTTCCCAGATACAAGCTGTCTTAGAGACTTAATATATGATCTGAGGATGAGTCATGTGTGAGATTATTACTCACATAGTGGCTTTACTTTTTCATCCCGCTGTACATTTATCAATTTGCTAGCCCACAGGCCGATCGGTTCATCAGGCCGATGTGGCAAAGGTGAAATCACATCACAGCTCTGTTACTGTGTGAAATGGCCGTGGTACTGTGAGGCTTTCAGTACACTGACTTAGCAAACAACAAGCTAATGCTCACTATAGCAATGCTAGCTCACTGAGGTTTAGCAGGCACTGTAAGCCATGTTACCATCTTAGTTTAGCCTGTTAGCCTGCTAACAGTTGCAAGTTAGTATGAAGCAAAAGATGCAACTGAGGATGTAGGAAGGCTATTGATAAACTGCTAGCAACCCTAAAAGGCTGAAAGGCCCTTTGAAGCCATATGTAAGTCTCAGTTAAACTAAGCTAAGCTATGCTAAGCTTAGTTATAACGTCACTACAAAAGAAATGGTTAAAACAAGATCATTTCTGTTATGTATTGTATCCATAGATTGTATGAGTAGACCCACAGGCTCCAAAATTATTCCCTGATTTGTGTGCAATGCTTATGGTGTCAACAGTGATAGCAGGGATGACAGATTTCAGGCACTTAACATGTATAAAATGATCAATTGTTCACTTTTATAATTTTATCTGTGGTGACTTAATGTTCTGTTTCTCTTGACCAGAAAAGCTGAAGTCAAAAGTTGGCAAATCTGTTCATGTTGATCTGCAGCATCTCCACAGTTTTACATGCACAGAGGCTTTTTTGAGCTTTTAGCTAAAAAAAACAAAACAAAACTGCTGCCTTCTGCAGCCAAACACTATTTGAGCAGTTAAAGTGAAGCAGAACAAAAAGCTGTGGGCTGGAGAACCAAAACATTAGGCCAAAAGATGCTAAAGTGCTCTGTGTAACTGCAGAGTCATGTTGTTTCTATGCGATCCACGGTTAATGTAAAAGTATTGATCGCAGCAGCCTTAAAGAGTGCTGTCACTGAAGATGTTGATAAAGTATTGCTTACTATGAAATAAAACAAAACAAAACAAAAAAAAGAGCTGGCAATGCTGAAATATTCATCGGGTCATGAGGGAGCTGGACCCTTTCCCAGAATGCACTGAGCAGGAGCATCACAGGGGGGCAGGCGGGACAAGAATAACAAAGATGGGAAAACACTCAGTGTTTACTGTAATGCAGGTGGTAATCAAGAATTTAGACATTTATGAATAATCCTTTTTTTTGCACCATCTGAAAGCATCACCAAGCTTTTCACATCTTTCAAAGGCAAAACGTTGCATTGTGGGAATAAAAAGAGGTCCTCATGCACAATGCAGGCACAATGTTTAATTTTTTTCTGGTTGGAAAATTTTGAGAGGGTTATTTCATGACCAAATTTTACACTTGGAGTTTAGACACTTTAAAATCACCAATGGAGCTGAAATCAATGTTTTTTTAATGTAAGATGAAGGAAATTGCTATTTTATTAAGAAGAGGAGATTTTCTAATTAGATCAAGGTTAAACAAAAAAATTAAAAAAGCAAGACAACACTCAACCTCAGTGCAATCATGCCTTAAGGTTAAAGTATAACAACAAAATTAATACCCCAGATTATTAACATACTTTAAAAACATCATAATTGCATGTGCAGTCAGGGTCTGAGGAGCATCCTTCATCTGAAAATGCAGTTTACTGACTGACAGCAAGAGGGCATTAAAAGCTTGTGACACAAGCTGAGGAAGATCTGCCTCTCCAAGGATGGTTATGACATTCTCTTTCTGTGTGTGTGTTTGCTGTGTATATGTATGTGTGTGTGTGTGTGTGTGTGAGTCTGTGTTCAGTCATAAGAAGCTGAATCCAGTATATTTAGAGGGAGAAACAATAGCCAGCTCTCTCTGGTGTTTATGCTGGTGTCCCATTTTCTGCCTAACCACTCTTGTAGTCCTCCTACACACTGTATCACAACATTTTGTCATGTTTTTTTTGTTTTTTTTCCCATTTTCTTTTGCCTTCGCCATTGAAATAAGTGTGTAAGCCGTGCTGCCTTACAGTAAACACCAGATTTAAAATGATCTCTGTAACCTCCGCCTGGTGAATGTGTGTGAGAGGTACTGACGGGAATGAAAAACACACACTGTTATCGAAATACCTTGCATGTCATTGACTGTGTCTAAGTGATGCTCCGGTTGTCTGCGCTCATTACTGCTCAGCTTTTAAAAACCCCCGGCTTTTGACTTGATGACACTGGATGGTTGTTAGTTTATAAAGCGAGAGGAAGTTGTTATTGCTGCCGTCTGCCTTGTGCTGCCGTCTTATATACTGATAACTTTATTTTCAAAGTCCCTCCCTTGTTCTCATTTCATATCTCTTTATTTAGCATTCCTAAGTGTTAGCTCTTGCAGAACTGAAACTCTAAGAGGATGTCAGCTGTTACAAATAGTGGATCTTATTTTAGAATCCAATTCAAATGCACCTCGGCAGAGAAAAATAACATGCTTAACTTTCTCGGAGTGGCAGGATGCCGTCGAAAGCACAAAGGATGAAAGCAGTAAAATACTTGTTGAGGGAGTAAAATGAAAAAAGGTAGCATAACTAGCTTTGGAGAATATTCCATTTGGTTCCTAATAGAAATGAAGCAGCAGCATCAGCGGGGAGGGGGGAAAAAAAGGGGGTATCGATTGTTGAGGGTAAAGTCAAGAATGACATTTTATTTATTATTGTTGTTGTTCCCAATCAGAAGAACAAAACTAGAATCTCAATCGATTGATTGCGTGGTGGAGTGTAGCTATACATCACTACAGGTGCAAGGCTATTTCATTCTCTTGATTAAGACCCCCAGGGGTGAGGGTTTAAAGAAAGAAATTGTAATCACTCCGCCTTGGAAGAAGACGGGTTATTTATATCTCCTTCTCTTCTTGGGGTCTTAACATCCTCTGTGTGTCTGTGTGTGTCTGTGGAAGGACGTTCAAGGTTTGCCTTGTGACTCGATCACAATGGATCTCATCAGTGAAACAGCAGTGCTGCTGCTCTGCGACAGATGAGGGGAAGATTGTTAAATAAATAGCTCTCAATATCATATAACAGGGAGGGTAGCATGTGGATGAGAGGACGAAGCATCATGGACACTGTGATGATATCAGTGAACCATTTTTTTTAGTTATTTCTCTTCTGTTTATACTGTGTTTATTATATTATATCCGTGCAGTTTGCAGTTTGTATTTTTATGACATTTGCATCAAAGTGATGAAGCACTTTGGCTAAGCTAACTGCCTCGTTAAATGATTTGCTGATATTTTTCCCATAACATGAATAATATTAATTGCACAGTATAAAATTATAAATACAGTATAAAGGGATATTTTGTCATAACACACACTCTTGCTTTGACTTATTACTCCAATCCTCAGAAGACAATCCTGCCATCAGTCGAGGATTTCAGTATTAATGTTCATTTGTTCGTAATTAACATTTAGAACTTTGATCTTGGCTGTAACACAGTGTGATTCTTCCTCCGTCAAACTTTACTGAAAGACGTGAAAATCTATAAAAACGATCATTGTGTGATAAACAATTAAATGTTTAGCTGCTGAGCTGTTAACCCCGTAAAACGTGCTTTGTGTGGTTCCAGTGTTAAACAGGAAGTAGCTGTTTTAATTAGCAAAACACACATGGTGATCGTACCCATGGTGATGCATTTACTCACTAAACTGTGTTTGAATGGTGATGTGATGGCTAAGCTTGTGAAAATGTTAATGATCTACATTGGAAGTGACTAATGTTCAAATCAGCAAAGTGGTTCAGAATATCCACCTTTATTCCCCCATGAAAAGGGGGGAAAATATGGTGAAAGTTGCCCTGCAGCATCTGATTGAGACTGATTGGATCATTCAGCTCTACTTTTCCACACTTGTAAAAACTCTCAAGGTTCTTGCTTTTTTCCAGGCCTTGAAACAATTACTGCAGAGTTAACACACAGTTTGACTGATCAGTTGATCTACAGGTAGAACAATAAGCCTGTTCAACACACAAAAAGCCTTGCAAATTGAAATTGTATCCGGTTAATTGATATTGTTTTTTCCTGAAAACGTGCTATTATTGTATAATAGACTCCATATGACGCAAATATATGAATAAGGAATGTACTAACAGGCTTTAACAGTGAAATGAATTGAAGTTGAACATGAAATTGAACATTTTTTTGTTCCTTTTTAAATAACGCTGCAGGCAAAACCCTCGTCACCACCTCTTTCCGGAGGAGACTGAATGCTTCTGGCATTTTTTCCACCCAGTGCCCTTGAAAAAGAGCCTTGTTATATCAGTCAGTTTAGTAGCATTAGATGAATGCACACAAAAGAGTAGACTTTAGAAAAAAAAAAGCCAATGAGAGGGAATACAAAGTCTGACAAAGAGACTACCTGGATGAATAAAACCAAACAGCTAGACTCACTTAAATGACCCTGGCGAGTGTCTCTAAAAGGGCAAAACATCCTCCAGACAATAGTCCCAGATGTTGGCATCAATACCAGGAAAAGATGAAGCAACAGTCCAAAAGTCCTGGCACATATTTACTCTGAATCTGATGCTGATTAATGAGCGTATGGACTTCCCCTTAGGAGGTCAAAAAAGTCCTCCTAATCTGAGACAGACCTTCCTAAAGTCCCAGTTCTTCCAAAAAAACTCAACACTTTCGTAAAAAAAACCTCTTTCAAGCAGCTGTTAATGTGGTAACTCTGCACAGTGATACTGTATATGTACATAAGTGCACAACTTGTATTGTCAGTGACTAAATAAAAAGATAAAATCAGAACTTTTTCACCATTTTTCAGTCAACACGATCAAAATCAATTCATTTTTTCTGCTGAAGATCATAAAAACACTGCTGTAAATATCCTCGTCACTGCACATTTAGGAAGTGTTGGGAGTTCAGCCGTTTCAAAGCAGGACTTGCTTCTACTTTCCATCCCCGTAGTTAATTTAAGTGTGTGACAAACATGATACTTTCCTGAAATACAAGAGATCAGGTGATATACTCAGATTTGAAGACCGTTCATGTAGCCATGGATGCTTCATGGGTAATATGGGTCCATCCAGCTTAAGAAGAGCTTCTGGCATCAATATGGTCAAGCTAAAAGAGTATGATACCAGTATCAGTGAAAATGAATATAGATTCTTTTAATTTAAGTTATTTTTGGTTTGATTCTTGTTTACTGCTCAATAATTGGCCTGTTTTTAAGAAGTCATAGCTCATTTAGTTCAATGGTTAGCATTTTTTTTTGCCTGTTATCATCTGACAAGTGTCGTTCATTGATTCTTAAATGGAAAAATGAAAAATGGAAACCAGCTAGCTTCCTCTAATGGGGATCCTTATATAACTTTATATAACTGAACATACTGATTAACATTGTCACTCCAAAGAAAGGAAAAAAAAAATACTCTGCCTTCACTCCTCTGCAATCTGAGCCGTTTCTCTCGTCAGTATGTTACTAAATATGGCTGCGAACGCAACGTTGCAGCTCCCACCTTTTGCTTCACATTTGGCATTTGCCTTGGATTACTAAAAGAAAAATAACAAATCTCTGATCACAACTGAGTCCTACACGTTTTCTTCAGAGTCCAACTACAATATGTACACAGATTTATTTGCAAAACCAATGAGACAAACTTTTGTTCTGCTGAAACTGAGCGAAAAACAACTGTAGTTATTTGACAGAAACTAAATCCACAGCTTTTTCAATAATTAATTCACGGTTTAAGTAATTTTCTCAATAAAAATGTGCACAATTCTCTGGTTCTAGCTTCTCAAATATGAATATGTCTTAGAGTAGTGGTTTTTTAATGCTCTCTTAGAGCCTTTATTGGTTTTTTGGTTGTTGATCGGACAAAAAAATGACACCTGAATGTGTCAACAAGGACTTTCGGAAAGTCAAATACATTTTTTTTTATTATTTTCTGACATTTGTTGGACCAAACAATTAACTGAGTAAATGACAGATGAAATGATTATGAACGTAATTGTTCGTTGCAGCCCTTAGCCCTATAATGTGGCAGATAAAACACTTTGTTTATTTCATTTTTGATTGTCTTACACATCTAAGTGTTTCCTCTCCGTGGACGGACAGGAAAAGCCGGAACATGTTGAATTAAACTCTGACCTTTCTTGATGGAAACCTTATCAAAATAAAATCATCACAAACAGCATTTGTTGGACTCGGGGTAATGGTGATAGCTGCAAAAAAAAAAACCCCTTGTAAACAGAAACGAATAATTACGGCTGATGGAAGCGACTGAAGATTAAAACAATAAAATGAAATGGCAACATGAGATAGTAGCGTCAAATATAGCCTGTGGAGGTTTTCCCCGTAAACAAACATGGATTTATTTACATCCAGCTCTTGATTGCTTATATTCTGAAAGATTTCAGTGCATTTTCTCTAACGGAGCTGCTGTTGACGATCAGATTGCTGTGATAGCCACACAGTAGCAAAAAAAGAAGCCAATCATTGCTTCCTCCCATAAGCCTCTTCTCCCTTTGACAATAGTCGTGAGCCTTTGCACCAGGACAACATTAACGGTGAGAATAGAGCATTTTTGCTCTGCTCAGATACATTCAGCGTGCGGGTCATTTCAATCCAGCAGGGTCAACCTTCCTATTACCCTGTTGTTGACTTTATGTTGGGTTTACTTGAGACTTCTAGATTGAGTTTAACCATTTAAAACAGTGTAGGCATCAGCTTATTCTGCAAACTCAGGTTTCAACTTAAAAAAAATACTAGACTTTAGGACAAATAACCAATATTTAGACATTTATCAGTGGAGAAAAAAATATGTGCATAAAAATACATAATGAGCTTTAAAGGATTGTTATTGGATCTGGATTTAAGGGGGACACAAGCCCTAAATTAGAGACAGGAAGTGAACGCAACTCACTTAAGATAAGCATGATAATAACTTTTTTATTAGACAAGATTTTTATTCAGAAATAGCAATTTTTTTCTCCAGCAAACTTCACAGAACGGTGCCATGAATAATAATAATTTCCTTTAAGAGTCTTCACTGTGATTTGATGCAGTGAACTCCCAGAAAGAGGCAACTTTAGTGCACCTCACTGGGTTGTAACATTCAGAATTTTAAAAACACACAAACTGTCTATATTATTTTAAACGACGCCAGCTCAGGTATTACTTTCTGAAAGAAGAATTAAACAGCAAAACATATAATACCAAACTATTTGTGCAGCATCCCCTCATCATTTTAACAAAAATGACCATTGCTAACATCTATCTGAAAATCGGAATGAAGCAGTGTTTTGCCTCATTACTTCACTGCAAATGTGACATGAGTTGAAGCTCGTTCTGATATTCCTGTCACTTAAAAAAAACCCCATCATTATTACTTTCCTTGCTTCAGTCGAACTTGGTGCTTTTTCCTAAAACTCTGCTGACTGATGGGATTTTTGTTCGTGTAAATGCTGGTTTGGTAAAACTACCAACATTTTCTCCCCCTTGGCAATAGCTGCATAATTTCAAGAACATATGTCAAAAATGCAATGTAATGACAGAATAACACCTGTGTGGAAATTAGAAATGTCAGTTGTGAGCCTGTCTTTCCTCAGACATTGTCGCTGAAGTCGTCTGCTGTGTTGGCTGCAATATGGAGCAAGAAACTGCCAATATGTCTACAAACTCGATTTCTTTCTAACAAAACCTTTAAAAAAATGCCAAAAAAACTCCAAAAAACAGCTGAACAATAAATATTTTGACGTTTACATGAACAGAGCCGAGCTGAGCAGTTCCATCATCCAGCTCTTCTTTGGTCAAAACAACACACTTAAAGAGCTAAGCATGGCTAAACACATCTAGGATACACAGAGAAGAAATTGATATTTAATCTGCCTCTGTGTTTAATGACAAACACGCTTTTTAACTCTAAATGTCAGGCTGTGTGTTTAAATATGCAGGTGTTTGTGCCAGCACAATTACACAGGCTGCCAAAAACAATTTTGCACATGCAACACGTGAGGATGCTGCATATGCAAATGTGTTTTTCGTGCTAATATGTGGCGAGGGATTGTGCACGTTTTGCATGCATGTATATGTGCACATTTCTCTTCTGCATAAAAAAAGGTGCACGTAAAGACATCTTGAGTTTGTGTTTATTTCAAAGCATATGTTGATGAAGGCATGGCTACGAACCTGAGCCGTGAGGTACTGACACGAACATAATGTACTGATTTGCTAGTATTACATAGCCAGTCATATATTATCTATAGTGAGCAGTGTGTCACCGAGGCCCTCTGAAGGCATACTGCTGGCGGGGAACAGAGTGGAGGCTATGACTTGGCACACCGCCTCTGTGACTCCTGCTGGGGCCCTGAGCTGTCTCAGTCGCCCGTCACTCCAATGCATGTGTGCGTGTGTGTGTGTGTTGTGTGTGTGTGTGCACATTGTGCAGCCAAAAAAAAAAAAAAAGGAGATACAGTGGATGCAAGCACGTGCGTGTGAGCGTGCACGCGTTTGTGTGTCACCGTGCCCGAAGCAGAGTGGAATATGGCTCACAGGAGAGCAAGCAGAGAGCTGTCACAGGAGGGGAGGCAGCCACGACCGCTCGCCCTCCTTCTTCTTCTCTTTCTTCTTGCAGAAAACACACACACACACACATTTGCTCTGAGATGGTGAGGCTTGAAGGCCAGCCCACGTGCTTTCTGTCACCTAATTCATTCATTTTCAATTTGTTTGATTTATACCAAGTGAGGTTTTAGAAGAAGACCTGTGCAAGGCGGTTTCATAATGTTCTGACTGACTTCTCAGCCTCCCATCCTTCGTTTTCTACCACCTGCTGGTCACCATATGAAACCTGATTCTGGGTGTTTAAATCACTACAGCTTGTCCTCACCTTATTTCTCATCTGTAACATGTTCTCTGTTATCTTTCTGACTTCATGATTGAGGCTAAAAATCAGCCTCATGAGGTCTTAAAAGACCAAGAATCAAAAGCGATGCCCTGACACAGATTTTTTTAAAGACCTCTCGTGTGTATCGCTCGCTGTGTTTTTCCTCTGAATCGCTCTGCACGTTGTCATAATCAGTGACATCAGAGCAATCAAACGGCCTTGTGCTGCAGATGTGACAGTTTACGACTGGATGCTGGATGAACTAACTCCTCGGCTCCGAAATGCCAAAGCACGCCAACTTCAAAAAATCTGCAGCTTTTTGAAGTGGCGTGAAGGGCTGGTAAGCTGTTGCTAGCACTGACAAGCAAAAGGATTTATGAGTTGCAATCCAAAAGAAGAGCAGACATGAGAAGAAGGGTAACTTCTTGATTGTATGAGTGGCTTTTTTTTCCCCCAGTGGTCTCCTGACCCCAATAAAATATACGGTTAGAAAAAGGAGTGAAATACCATTGTGGAGTTCAGCAGAAGATTGACACTTCGTCTGGACGATGTCAAGAGATAAAAACTGCAAGCTGCCCTGTTGGTGATGAATAGACGATCAGATCTACAGAATCGCACAATGCTGCTCTGAGCTTTGCGCTGAAAATAAGCTTCATATCATCGTGTTCTGAGCCAGATCTGAACCAGAAAATGTGCCTTTATCTGTGGAAAATCACCCAGGGTGCTGCCACAGTGTCGACACAGTTCATCTTCCCTTTATTGTCAGTGGAGAATAAAATTGCTTTACCCAGAGGTGGACATGCACCTTAGGCATGCACATTAAGGTTTGATCATCACTTTAAGAACAGACATATACTCCAGCGTCTGAGCTCAGAGGGCGTTCAGAACCAAACAGAATACATTAGAAATCGTTTCCTTAACATATGGCTGCTTTACCTCCAGCTGAAGAAATAAGCTAAGTGCTTAGTGTCAAGTAGATGACATAGACCATTTTCCATTCTGCTTAATTCACATGTGGATAATGGTTGCCTTCCATAGGTATAAATCTCACCCTTTAGGAGATTAACCCAAGCTGGAGAATGGCATAAATGATGGTCTAAGTAACAAGAGGAATGGCCTAAATAAAACGTCATGCTCCACAAAAATATGCAACAGCGGTAGCTTCACTGCCCAAGCAGCACTTTTAGTCCATTTTTATATGTTTGCTTCCCCTTAATACAAAGAAAAAGATATGGTCTGTTTTAATGGTCACACTCCTCTCTCTTTTTTAAGACTGGTTGTTTGAAACTGTTCAAATTTAGCGCAGCGAGGTGAGATGATAGGGATTATCATTCAGCTTTATCTCCGAGATGTGTCGTTTTCTGCGTCTTTGAGCAGCTCTCTATAAATGAACATTTACTACCACGTCTTTAGCCAGCGGAGCCAACGAAGAGGTTCAATCCATAATTTGCATTGTAGAGCTCGAAATTATTCAGGAACAATAGAAGAGGTGGCTAAGGCATCAGTCAGGAGGACACTGCAGTATTAATGCGCAGTGCAGTTCATTATTTCTCGTTTGGAACGGACAGTTCTGCTAGTCGGGTAAAACTGTGACAAACATATAGTGAACCAAGATAACTTTGCATTAATTTGCAGACACAACATTAGTTTTTTTGCATGATGAGAGACTCACATGAAGTTTAAGTAATGTGACATGTTGAACTTCTTAAAAGGATGTGATGAGAAAGGCACTTAAATTTTCCTAATTAGTCCAAATCCATATTTAATTTAATTCGCTGAATGATCAAGGATCAATTTGAGATTTTTTAACGATTTGCTGCTACAAGCTTTTTGTCTTTGGCACTAAATTTTTTGCACTTTTTAAGCTTTTAGGAGGAATTTAATGTGTAGTAATTAACACAAGTTTTAATTAGATTTCAGTGTTCCTTATTTGCATTCAAGGTGAGTTGGAATCAAATCTTTGCACTTCACAAGATGTGATAGATCCAGACTTCAAGGTACTTTCATGGGTTGTTTGCAGTTCCGTTAATTGTAAAATACAGAAATCCATTAGTCCAATCAATGAGATAAATAAAAAGTTACAAAATCTTACGTTTTTTAACAGATATACATGATCCTTTTTTGCTGTTTATGGTGCTGTCTTTGCCTTTAATCATCAGATGAAAAACTTCAGTCTAACTCAGCTCTTCCTCTTGTGGCATTGGTGTTATATTTAGCTAGATATCCAATGTGCAGGTGTTGAAAGGGCCAGAGGGTCAAATGTGATGTCTTGAATTCCCACGTTGGTGTAAGTGACCCATTTCTCTGTCTGGGTGATCTAGATACAGTACAGAGGGAGGACATATTGTGCCGGTGATCCTTCACAGCTTGTACTTTTAGGTTTTTAAGCTAACTGAGACACTGTTGATTAACACAGCTTCTTTAATAAAAGGGAGAGAAAAATATAACATTCTTAAAAAAAACATCTGTGGCATGAATTTCACACTCTATAATAACAGATTTCCATGGATACACGGTGTTTCAAAAATAGAGATTAAGGAGAAAATCTGACCTGACTTTTTAAACCTGAATGTTATTTAAAAAAAGCCTTTTTTTGACACGTTTCTAGTTAAAAAGAAAATGGCTACATGATCAAATTGTTTTTCAATCCATTCAACCACCTTCCTCATGACCTTTTTTTAAATATAACACATCTTTTTTTTCTTCCTCTACTCACAAGACTGTGCCTACTGTTCCATTCATTAAGAAACCAATCTCAGCCATAATTTTCAAAGCGCCAACTTTTCAGGTGTAAGTGCTACAGCTAGCATCTTGTCTATAATTGCAGCCTAATTAAATTCCATCAGCTCATGAGCATCATTTGGGAGGCCATTCTAAATTTCATCAAGCAAACTCATAATCATGACATTGTAGGAATTTCCAATGCAATTAGCTCCACACATGCGGTACAAAAATCAATAGGCAATTTTGAAGGTTTCCAGGGTCTCATTAATTGATCTGGCGTGTGCTGGTGCCCTTTTCCCTCTGTTTTCATATAAAGCCCCATCCTCTCTTATAGAAACCTGATAATATGAGAGGAATAATTTGAATTCTTCCCAGTATGGCAAACCATTAGGGATATCTGACTGATACACTGCTTTATTAAATATAAAAATGACATGAATAATAAAGAGATTTCAAAAACACAAAAGCCTCAAATGTGCAAGTGTAAAAAAGGTAGGTGGGCGTATTTCTCACCTCATCATTACCACAACTTTCTAATAACTCGCTATCTACCTACACCGAACTGCAAACACAATTTGCTCCCACAACTTGCCGGCCACCTTGCCATCCGTGACCTGCTCCATCTGACTCAGTGAGAGATTTGTCATGTGCCTAATTTAGATATTCTATATTCTGGGTTTCCGGACCCACAGGGAAGGACATAATTGAATAGGCTGTGTCAAAGCCTCCCCCCACTCCACAAAAAACCTCCCAGGGACGGGCTAACGTTAATTATCTCCCATTGCAATATGGCCTAGTTTTATAATTACTGGTCCTGCCAAATATATTACAACATACTAAACCTCTCGCCAGACGGTTATTAATTTAGTGTGTGTGATCTGTAGACATGTGCCGTACAATTTGCTTACTTACCTTATTTACAGACTGGATAACAATATTTGTTCATAGGGCTTTGATTGAATTCTGTGTCACGATCGCAGACTGCCGGTTACAAATCTAAGACGGGCTCTCCATTAGCTGCAAATGTCAACATGTTCATTTCAGCATGACAGGGGCTGTCTGAGTATTTTAAACAGTGATATTACTCATCTTTCAGCCTGCGAAACCTAATGTGTAATGTTCTTAAGTCAACTGTTCTGACAGACAGTGTGAGGTGGCACCTGAACACAGTGGTGCTATGAGCTAAATTGAAATTATCATGCTAATATGCTGTGTTTGACCATGTTAGCCTTTTTAGCATTTCCTAATTGGGGCTTAACACAAGAAGTTGTGTTAACTAAGACTGACAGAAATGCTATCAGCTTTGCAGATATTTATTCATAAACCAAAGTATTGGAAAAATTTAAAATTTGATTGTTAGCAGATGAAAAATCTGGTTATAATCACAATCATGAGGATTCATCCTCTGGGAACCATAAATGTCTGTACAAAATTGCAAGCCAGTCCATCAAGTTGTCGTCAAAGTACCTCTGAAAGGCAAGATAATCAATCTGTTTATGATGCTAAAAGTAGAGAGGATTAGTGAAATTTGTAGGATTTATCCTCTGGGAACCTTGAACATGTGGACCAAATGCATGCTGTTCCATTAAAAGTAATTGAGACATATTCCTAAATTGGTAAAAATGTCAACCTGTTCATTATTCTGCAGACAGGATTACCAAAACTGTTTGGATCCACCTTTAGTTTGACTTTATATCAGCATTTTTTTAGTGCTACAAAACTGAGGCTTTAGCATGTGATCCATCTATGTTGTTAAATACCAATTGAGACTATCACATAAACATTCATGAAACTGGAAGCTTTTTTGATAAAAATGGCAGAAACTTTGTCTTATTGCAGATCCAAGGCTTCAATTTAAGTTAGAAGCCATAAGAGAAAATTATGTTTGGCTATAAACTGGAAATGGTTAACTGACAAATATCTTATACTGATAAAAACAAGCAGGAAAAGCAAAACTTGACTCTATACATGTATGCTAATGCTGTACTAAAGAGCGATTTTTGTGTAATGAAATGCAGTAAGTGAATTTGGGGATTTAATACATGGGGTGAGAATTTTTAATTAAAAATTCAACAGTTGGATGAGTTATTCTGTGTTTTATCATCTCAGAGAGCCGGAGGTAAAACAGAAATGGCGTAATGCTGACCAGAAGTGCTCCTCTTAAGCCTTTATTCCCAAGGCAGAAAGTTGTAAATGAGATTTATTGTCTATTCAAGTACTTAGTTAGAAATAACAACAACAATAACCCTTTTCACATTAGGAAATAAATTCGAATGAGGTAACCTCGTTGGCCTGAGTAAATGCAGCATCCATTGGATTTATTGGCCAGAGGTCGTCATAAGTTAAACAGCATGAAAACATAAAGATGCAATAATACTTGCTTTTGCAAATATAAAACTGCAATTATTACTTTGCATCTTTTACCATCAGTTATTGATATACAGCTTCCATTTTTCCCAGGGGACCAATAAAACAAAGCTTTTTGGGTCATATTGATTTGCGGTTGAGATCATGTTTGCACACCCAGCACCTATTAAAATTCCTTCTGTCATCACATAGTCATAAAATAATAATAAATAACCTGCATTGTTATGCTGCTGCATGCATACATATGTAGCATAAGTCACATACTGACAGACAGAACATTAAATCAAGTGTCAGCAAATAAATAATTAGTGACACATCTTCACATCTGCCTCAAAGCCATTCATGTAGTTATTTTTTATTTTCCTTTTTTCTGGTTGTTATTATTTTTTATTTCAATATTTTTATGTGTGTGTGTGTGTGGCTTTATTGCTCATTTATTTGTTGAATATCAAAGTAAAACTGTTCTGCACCCCCTGAAGGTCATTTTTTCCTCTTACGGCTGTCTTTTCTTTTGTATCAGATGCTGCTGATCAACATGAGGCCATTTTTTTTCCCAGTGATCACACACTTCCTTGATGACTCACATCTAAATATTAAATATTTGTAGCTGCTGATGAAATAAAACCAAACCCGGCTGTTAACTGTCTCCACTCCAAAAAAAAAAAAAATATTGCTGCCCTCCAGTTGCTGCACATATGCTGCGCCTTTACGGCTGGCCAGCGCCACCTGAGAACATTTTTATGGCTTCAATTACTGAGCGCTATTCTAAAATTAAGCTAGCAATTAAAAGACACACCACTTACCCAAATTATATCATTGGCTAAAGGTTAACAGCGAACGCGGATGAATGTAGTTCACAGGAAAGCGAGTTCAGGAAAGCACACTCCTTCATTTTTTTAGTCCCACATCACTTGCCTTACATGGTAAGGCCACGCTATATCCGGTTAATTCTTTGCCTAGATTTTATTGCACTGATCCCTTAAGCAATGATCTATATCAAGCAAAGCCTCCTCACCTCTATTAGCATAAACACTTGCTAAATGAAAGTAAAGAAAATGGTCCTTATTATGCCCTACTTTCAAAAAAATCGGTGTGTGTGTGTGGCTTAGGGGCTAAAAAACTGAGAAAAAGTAATATAAAAATGTATTTAGATTTTTTTTTCTTTGCCTTGGAGATGTCATTTCTTATTGATCAAAGGGAATAATCTGCTGCCTTCAACCCTTTATCCACACGGCTGTTGGCTTTTGTTCCTCGGATTTGTCTTCAGGTGTTCTTCTGGGGAAATAAGGGCACACACTGTCATGGAGGTGAAAGCAGCAGGATTTTCAGAGAGGTCACGAATGAATCATCCGGGTTCAGCGTGCGGTCTGCAGAAAAACATCACAACTTGCAACAGCAGTAATTGTAAGTAACTTTTTCTGGCACATCCAGGCATCCAAGTCATTTCCAGGCGTGAAACAGAACTATTTCTGTTCAGCAAACACTTTGAAATATTTAATTTTGATGATCAAATATGACTTCAGGGGTTTAATCAATGTCAGGAACAAGAACTTGAAGTAAAATATTGAATGAAAGTCTAATAAAGGGCAAAAAGGCTGCGATAGAATCAATAAAAATAGTTAATAATGGATGATTTTTTTCTCTACCAATATTGGGACTAAGGGACACTTGCATGAAAATGTAACTTAATGTCATCATACGGTTTAAATGTCATCTCATCATTAGATACAAACGCTTCAAAAAAGGACCTGATCAATCCTGCCTGTTGGTGCGAAGGCCTTCAACTGTCGGGGTATTTCTCTCCATCAAACATCAGAGCATTCCTTCTGATTTACAGCCTGTAAGTGGACAGTAAATACAAAGCTGTTATTGCAGCAGTCTGATCTTGATTCTTGTCACTTCTTTTTGAAGTGAAACACTCATTGGATCATATGTCAGCCGTGAGTGCCGCTCTGTCTGGGTGTCACCGCCGTGAAAGCGTATGGTATTGTAATCAATCACCAAGCTGTTGTCTCCATTCCCCACCCCGTTTCTCTCTTCGGACTCTGATTCTGAACAAAGTTAGGCTTGTTTAGCAAAACAGTTCACTTTTTCCCAGGAGCAAGTAGGTCATCAGAACTTTGCTCGAGAATATTTCAGTAAGCCACCCCTCCCACGCACGACCCAGGGATGTTCTTGCTGGGAAAAGAGCCATAAAGTGCTGTGATACAATGCCAGAAGGTTAAAGGACGCCGACCTTCAAGGAGTTCGGACTGCGTGCCACTTTAATGCACTGAAATCTTCTAACTTGTCATCAAATATATAACTCATTTTACTTTGTCGTCTAAAAATGTTTGTTTGAGGCTTTAGGATTTTATTTTTGGTATTTTTTTTGCATGCATACTTATCACAAGGATACGTATCATCAGTTTAAGTTTGTGCTGTACACTGGTCTTTTTGTCAGCTCCTAGTTTTTGTTGGTTGATTTTGCAGCATCTTAAGTGTAAAGCTCCTTCTGACATCGTAGAGGAATATCAGGTGTTTAGGAGACATGGGAACAACTGTCTGTGTAAACCCTGTGATGGTCTGCTCATCTCTTCATGGTGCCTCTGTGCTGTCCGCCAAGAACCAAAAAGCTTGCTGGGATGGACTCCAGCACTGAACCAAGGAGGAAATAAGTGTGCAGAGAAAACAAAGACATGGATAAAGGAAAAATCTGACTCCTTTGTAAGAGTTTACACGGCAATAAATCTTGATTTTGCACCAGTTCACTGAAGGAACTCCATGCTTTTGTCCATCATAGACGTCACGTCCACCCACTCTAATGAGTCGTCCACAGTGAGGAGAACAGTCTGTGCAGCAGGTGCACCTTGGTCAGGATTGCTCATGCCTTAGCTGTAATGAAAGGCATAAAAGCCCCCCACCTGCCACTCTGGGTGACATGCGAGTGCACCAGTTTAGTGCATATGATTGTTGGCAGAGTCTCTTCCCCCCCATGCCTTCATGTCCAATTACTGCTTTTGCCAACATCTCACTGCAAAATATCATGTTTTCATAATGAGCCATATGCCAGTATGTCAAGTTTTATGCCATTCTGCGGACATGGAGGAATGAATGTCAGATAATTATTCTTCAATACAACATGTTGTATATTCAGATGATGCTTCGGGCATTTCGTGGGTCCGGGATCATGCGGATTGTAACAGTGTCCGTAATGGAGCAGCTGGATAGTTTCTGGGGAGTTTATAAGCTCACGGCATTTCATGCCATCAGCGCTGATATGGGACGGGAATGTCCAAATGTCAGACATAAATGTGGGATGATTCGACTTTGGGATGGTGAATGTGCTTGAACAGCTGCTCGCTAGATGGATCTTTAACTGGGACATTTTGCTTTGCTGGACAAGTGAGAGGAGAGGAAGTAGACTTAGTGAATAAATTATGACCAACATGAATCATGTGACTTTAATGTCTACTGAGGCTCTGCTGAAGAGACTGAAAAACAAATGCACAAACTAACATTAATAACAGATTTCCATTAAGATTAAGGTCTTTTAATTATGGCATCTTGTTGCGTCAGGTCTATTAAACAGCTGCAAAAGAGGTTCTACATTTATTTAATGGAAACTGACTGGACAATGTGTCCTATAGGCCACAATAGTGCATAGAAATGTGTATTAATTCACCTTTTTTGTTGATTTAAAAAAGAAAAAAAAGGTAAAAAAGTGCATTTTATTTGGATGGAGCTTCACTTTTTTTACACACAGTCTCATTAAAAGAACAGCAGGTAACAGTGTGGAGCTTAATGTGAGGCAGAATCTAACTAAAGCCCACAGATCTCTGATTGTCATGCAGTTATGTTCAGGTACATTACCATTAGCTATAGAAAGGCAGCTTTAATGATCTCACTGAAGGAAAATCACTTTGTTATGCATCGTTATTTAGAATGGATTGAAGACGAAGCTCATTTGATGTTTTTATTGCTATTGTTATGATTTTATTTTAGATAAAATGCCCATTTCTTGTTTTTTCTAGATAGTTAATTTAAAAGAATTGTGTTTAATGAGAGAAATTTCTGTGCCTGTTTGTTTTAATCACATAAGACAAATTTCTAAACACTTTGTCCTATAAATGCATGTAGTTCAGTCATTTATTTGTGCATGACGCAATAAATAATATGAATAATTCTCATCATGGATTGATTTTTCGTACGTTGGCACATGTTGCAGTGAATGTCGATGACGTCCACATGACATTCAAATATTGCAAAACTTGCGATGTAAAAAAAAACTGACCACATTTCACTCCAGTCAGCCGTATTGTGACAGTGAAATGAAGTTATTTTAAGGTGGATTTCATTTCAAAAAGCCGAATATAAAAAGAAAAAAAGACAGCGGGTCGATTTTTTCATTGTGGGCTTATATTGGCTTCTGTGTTACATCATGTCGCGCTGTCCGAGGTGCCCAAACTTTTCACTCTGTTTCATCACACGTTCATTTGGCATCTCCAATGCATTGTTGTTTGCACATGAATAACATTCTCATCTGTTATTTTGCTTCTAAGCCAATGCCATTTAAAAAAAAAACATAAAAAAAGAAGGAAAAAAAAGCTCCTAAATGAGTTTCTAAATGGTTTTTTGGGGGAAAAAGTCACAGAGTTAAATGAAAGAACAGGGACACATTCATCCCGTGTGACTGGCAGTAACAGGGTTTAACATTCCCAAAGCTTTTTTTACACAATATTTTCAATGCCACTCATCCGCTCTGGCTTGGTATCCTCTGCTAGCTACCTTATTGTACTCAGGGAGTCGGTACAATATCATTATGTCTCTGCACTGTACTCCTCAAGGCTATACAAAGCCTTTTTTTACGACTCCCATCTTATTCATTTTTCATCGGCCCTGGCTGGTTAATTAAAATGCTGAATGGCGCACTTTAGGTTGCAAACACAAATTTTGTTGTTTGACCTTTTCTTTTAGGCAAGTATGTGGCGCTGCCTGAGTGTGACGCCTTGATGAATGGATAATGTACTATCCCAGCTGACAGGCCTCTTTGGGGAAATTAATGAGAACATAGTGAACAAGAAAGAAGGGATTGTTGAAAAGGGGGAGTTTCTCTCTCTTTTTTTGAGGCCTGAATTACTTCTTTGCAGATCATATTTGTGCCATAGCTTGCAACCGGTTAATGGATATAATGTAGTTATTTATCATGTGGACACTTGAAAGACTGACAGATAGAAGAGATGGAGGGAAGACAGGAAAAAAGGAAGCAGCGGCAGAGAAATGATAAGAGATGGAGAAAGGTTGGCGGAGGCAGCAGACACTGTGATAACCATCATAGATGTCATCTGTCTCGCCTTTATTAGCGCTAATGGCTGTTGCATCCTGTTTGTTCTGCTGGGTGTTCAAATTAAATATGCAAATTCTGACGCAAAATGGATGTTTGTGAAATGAATGGCTGTCATACTCTGTCATTTATCGTACCTCGTTTGAACAACAAAGGTTTTTTTTGTTTTGTTTTTAATCTCATGGTTAGAAGATGGGAGGAGAATTTTAAAATGGTGTGAAATTCAAAAAAGGTTGCCACATTTGTACTTTGGAAAGATTTGACCAAATCATTGACAGATTGACTGATTAAATTAATGGATTCTCTCAGTCTTGCTAGTCACACCACCAAAAAAAAAAAAAGAAAAAAGAGAGGAGAAGTGGATAAAATCTATTATCTGGTGGAAATTAGTCAAGCCTTCTCGACTATCTCATGAGTCATTACTGAAAAGGTGAAACTGATTCCGCAGTAGATTAACACGTCTTCATGAGACGTAATAAATGGTCCTTAGCCTTAATGGTGACCACATGAAGGTTTCCTTTGAAGGGCCAGATGGAGATGTGCTGTAAGTACCAGCTTGCAGCATTGATGTGCAACACAGGATGAAGCCCAGAGCGAAGCCTAATTGGACGGCTTTTTAATGGAGGCATCTGAGGACAAGTTGATGTTATGTGACTGCCGACTTCATCTGGCTAAACAGTCAATATATACACGCATATATTGTGAAAACTGGACAGCAAAGTTGAAAGGCTTTCAAAATAAATTCTTAGTAATATCAAACAAATTATATACAATTTATATTCTATGTGTTTTGGCTTATTAACCGTCTTATTTTTGCTTTCACTTTATTTATTGGAACTTTAATGTGGTTATAAAACAGTCTCAATTTGCGGAATAAGACCTACACAAGCAAACAGGACCATCAGCGAGATGACTGGCTATTTGTAAATAGTAATTCTCCATATCTGCCATCAGAATAAATACTGGAAATTGAAATTTTTATACATGGCAGAGTGCTGAAGATGAATTGTTACATCTCGTGGTCGGAGAAAAGAAGCTGCTCTGTAGTCTGGTGGTGCTGCATATATTTCTCTGCCAAACAGCACTTTTAAACTGACTTATAACGTTTTACATTGGCTTTGCTACAGCGCTATATCTTGGGGTTTCTTGTCATTTGTAATAAAGATGTAAAACATTGATAACTTGAGCTGTAGTTGAGCTAAAAAACAGTAATTCTGAGTAACCAAAACTGCTAGCTGTAGAATTATATTAATGTTAGTAAAATATGATCTCTGTGCATTCTGCAAAAGGTTGTGTTTTAAAAAGATATTGTGTCCTTCTTTTACTTGCTTCCAGCGAGATCAAGGTCTTTACAACGTGTACCGGTGAAAAATACAACTGCTTTTGTTCGCAGGGTCGCCAGAATCGGCATAAAAATGAAAGTTACCCGAAGCTGCTTTGAGGTCCATTTTTTTTTCCATCTCCCTCTTTTTTCTTGAGCTTTTGAAGTTGTAAAAATGCCACATGTTTATCTAATTCCTCCGAAGAACACTTTACCGAGTGAGGAAAAGAAGCAAATCATTTTAAAAAAGGAAAAAATATAGTGAGTCAGTGCTGATTCAAGAAGCTCATTTACTGGAGATACTCTTCGTACTGCTTGGGGCTTTTTGTACTTCGAGCTTTGATCAACAACTTGTTCATTTGAGTCTTTCATTCGCGGATGGAAATGGTAAAGGGTTGCAGAAATGTCTCCCCGTGTCCTCTTTTGTTAGAAATCACTTAATATGTGTGAGGTGCATTGTCTAAAGCTCTCATACAGTCTTCACTCTGCTCTCAACAAACAGCTAAAAGAAGGAAATTTGTCTGCAAGAAGTGTCGTGCAACATTTAAATAGAAAAGAAACGTCTGCAGCGCTAATGCAAGATCAATAGACAATGTGAAGGAGGAGTGTTATACAAGCTATTACTGTGCACTATTTAAAACCTGCGCGGCTGCAGCCGAGCTGGAGGAGTCAGTTAAAGTTCATCAAACATCAGTGAAAGCCACTGGCTGCAGCTGTGAAGTCCCTGCTTCCAAGCACAGACTGTATAATCAATCACGTAAGATCAGAGCTAATCAGAAACCCACAAGTTTCCCCCCGACCGACTCACAGACGCGCTAACTTTCAATTGATTCCAGCACAGTTTGTCCTTGGGAAGAAGACAAAAAAAATAAAAAAGAAAAAACAGATAATTGCCTGTTTTAAGAGACTCGGACTGTTTGAAGGATAATGGTCATTAGCTCTTCTCTGTCCGTGTCTTTGTCATCCAGTCGTGTCGTTTTTTGTTTCCAGCAGAACTCCGTGTGCTAATTGGTTCAACACATTTGAGTGTCAGTTTTAAAATTACAGCTCCAAAAAAAGGAGGAACCCCCCCCCCTCCTCCCCACTAGCATAAATGTTTGGCACTTTACTGCACTGCTCTTGCCCACATTATTACAGTTTTATTTATTCCACTGTGCTAAAAAAAAGGGATAATGTGTCGTCTATCAATCCGGCATCCTCCGTGGTTCAATTTTACATGTAGGATTTAAAAGAGGGAGTTAAATCAAGGAGAGACTGTTGAGAATCTACGTCCTTTTTATTCTCGGTGTAAAAGCAAAGCAGCCACACCTCTCACAGCCCCCCCACATCCTTGTTGGTATATTTATTGAACAGCAACAAATGCATTCATCTGGAATCTCCATTAGCGAGTGAGGCATTGCTGTGTTTGTGTGTGTGTGTGTGTGTGTGTGTGTGTGTGTGTGTGTGTGTGTGTGTGTGTGTGTGTGTGTGTTATAAATCACATGTTGTGTTTTCTCTATAAAAGATAATCA
>JAPZDV010000017.1:10026432-10041913 GCA_029814665.1 Acanthurus lineatus | reverse complement strand
CCCCCCCCCCCCCCCCCCCCCCCCCCCCCGAACAGGAAGCGGCAAAAAAAAAACACAGACAAGTTCCTTTTAAGATAAAAATAAAAAGCAGTGTCACAGTTTAGATCTTCAGTGACTTGGATCAATATGTAATTACCTCTGGGAGGAAGAAACACCTTCTCCCCCCCATCCCACCCCCTCATCTTTTTACTCTCTCTTTAACCCCTCTTTATTCCTTTGGAAAGAAACAAACCGGCAGTGATCGAGACCGTCAGTATGTCCGAACTCGGTGACAGATGTGTATCCATTTACCTCTATTTCAATTAAAAAACATGAAATCGCCAGGGGACGATTAATTTTTCCTTTTTCTAATGTGTGCGCTCTCATAACTCAGGTGGCCTGAAGGGGGGAGGGTAGGAAAAAAAAAGAGGCTTGTGAATGAGACTTCGGGGGTCACAAGTCGTAGTTTAAACTCTCGGAACAGACAGAGGTGGAGGCGGAGGGGCACGCACCTCGACTCAACTTCAGTAACAGCAGTCGCAGCCCTGCGGCGCATCATTTATCCTCTGACTGCCTCCAACAGGTCCCGTTCACGGAAAAAGAGCTTCCACTTCTGCAGGGGAAGAACAACTGTCGTAGTCGATGTTAGCTACACACTGAGAAAACTACCTATTAATATTTCAAGATGTGCTTTTTCCATACGGCTGTAAATGTTTCAGGAGACAAAGCTTTAAAAGCATTATTTGATTGTAGTAAAATAGTTGGCTCTATGATGAAATTGATGGGTCATTCCAGGCCGAAACAACACGGCGTTGATCTCACATCGTCGCAAAAATGACATTTGCATGGCTGATGTGCATTTGCTAATATGTTCTGAGAGGATATAATATCATCTGGATACTTTATTTTTAACTTAAAAACAATGAAATCAATTAATTTCTCTGAAAAGTTGCATAATTATCGCACTGAATGCATCTGTGGAATAATCCGCATTAAGTTCAGGATATAAATATGTAAGTTAAGTGATGAAAAAAGTAAATGCAGACTTAAAGTACAAATCAGGAACATCAGGACGGAGCATTAACTGTTTTCTAACTTAAGCTGAAGTGTTTATTCTATTCTAACCACATATGGGATGCAGGATGTGAGCCGATAAGTTAAATGACCTAAATTTAATGAGGAACTTTAAGTTAATTTAAATTGGAAATTACTGTAATTAGTTAAACTCGCACATAGTGAATTTTCCTTTACATTTCTACAGAATTTGTTTATAAGGCTTAACTATGTCTACTGGTATCAGTTTATCTCTAAAACATGACTAAGCACTAAACAAACATTAGCATCAATTGGATTTCAACACTCTTGAAGAAATATTATTGCTTAAAATGTGACAAAACATACATTTCTCCATTATTAATGTATGTTTTATAAACATTCAGCAGCACAAACAATACTGACTGATCAATAATTCATAGAAATACTACAGGAATGCAGGTAGAAGTGTGTCTCTATGATCCTCTTCCTTAATGTTGACTACATGTTGCTATTTGTCACTTGAATAATGAGTGTGACATTTATCTGTAGGGCACATGAGCTGCAGTACAGTATAGAATCAATACAGTTACACTGAGTATTTATGTTTTAGATCAAAGATGAAACTGACGTCAGTGTCGGACTGAAAGAAAAAAGGGTGGAGAAGCAAGTCTGTCTGCTGCTTCAGCACCACGGACAGCACCATGGATTTATCAATACACGGCTCAGTTAGCAGTAGCTTTTCTGACATTTCAGCGTCATGGTCGGCATCGTTGGCTAGAACTTTCACGAACCACAGTCAGATAAAAGGATCAATAAGTCAGACAAACTACACTAACATAATGTACTGAGCCTTCACTCCTGCACTCTCTGCTACCGGAGGGTTGAAAGGAGGGATGGAAGGTTAAAAAAAGGGGGTGCATTTTGGTAGTTTTGCTAACAATTGGGGTTAACGTCCCCTCTATTCTCCCCTTTAAATCACCAACTGCTTCAGAGAGTTCACTCTTTCCGTAGAAATGTTACCTTCTTCCTTTTGGTAATGGCTATCAACTTTATGGGTTCACAGACAGATTACCTTTCAGAAATCAATGGAAGATGAGTCTTGCAGAGCCTAGAAACTTTTCTTTCATCATTGCTTTTCAGCAAGAACCGAAAAAAAAAAACATTTGCTGGGAACATTGATTGTTCCAGTCGTCTGTGAAATAGATGGTTAACATTTGTTCTTTATTTCTTTCTTTAGGCCTTAAATGTTGTGCGTCAGACTTTTAAATGTGAATCCAAATTAAAAACCACTCAACATATTTTAAAATATTGTGTGCAGCCTCTTGACTGTTTATTATAAGATATTTAAAGATACATGGACATAATCTTCTTATATTATGATTATTTTAGAAGAATAAGAACAAATTGGATGAATCCAGACTTTGCATTCACTCTCTTTGATTTTCAGTCTTGGTCAAAGCCTCCAGAGTCCAAAACCAGCAGTAAAGTACAAAACCCTCAGAGACACTCACCATACTCTTTGCTTAGAAGTGCAATTTGCATGATCCTGTGTGCTGCCAAAGAGCTATCCAGGGGTCATTGTATTTTTTTTTTCCTCTTTATCTGAACACATTGTGTGTGACAGCAAATAGTCGGAGCAGCTACTGGCCTTGGAACGTCATGACAGCCCCCGTCCTCCACCTAGCTTCCAGAATAAACAGCTGCTCTGGCCTGATTGTGTCCCGTCGAACGGGGACTGAAAGCTGCATACTTCGTCTATAGTGGGTCCAAGATGACGCTCTCCCTGATGGACATACAATGTGCATTCACAAATTCGTTTTATTGTTGAGAGAGAGAGCGAACTTCATGAGTGTGAGGAGCTCAATCATGTCAGAATGGATATTGGGAGATCCCAAATTAATAACGTGAAAAGATACTTGAGGATTTATCAAATTTGGCCCAAGAGGGAGGATGTTCTTTGATGAGTTTTGCAGTTTGTAAACCATCATGGAGACCCATTATCGATACTGTTGTCGTCACTTTAAATGAAAATGTTAACGTTAATTTGAGTCTTTTGGTGTTTTTTATGTCATGGATTTGGACTTAAGCACATTACAGCCACATTTTTAGTTTTTAAACAAATTATTCCAAACCACAGACATTTTTAATACTCCTTTCAGCGTTTTACAACATTTATTTAGTCATGCAAGCGAACTTGTGCACTGATGTTGTGGGCTGAGGCCTGTGAGAAGTCATCGGATGGGGACCAGAGGTAGAAAGAGGTCACTAAACTCCATGAACTCAATTAGAATGATAAAGTTGCATTTTGTCCGACAACAAAACCAACAGATGAGAGGGTAAAAATGTCAGTCAAGTCTGGTATTTTGCACCCCCTCACAGTCATAAGAAGAGATCTAATCAGGCAAAATGAGTAAAAATAACACCCATGTGGGTGGACCCCGCCTGTGCAGGGTCTTTAATCGACCCATCGGTTTATATTACTGTTCAAATTAACTCCACTTCAGTCGGCTGCATGAAAATTCTGACTATTTTTGAAGCATCAATAATGAAAATCCACTAATGTAATATATTTGGTGATAATAATCGACTAATAGGGGCGTCCTCATGGGTTAGAGGTTAGGATGCCAACCATTAACTTCAGTTCAGTCTAGCCTGGGAGTTTATTTTGCACTCCTCTCTGTCTCTTATTTTCACTCTGTAATTAAGACAAAAAATTGCCCAAAAGCTACTTAAAATTACTCACTAATGCAATATATTTAATATGGAGAACGAGTGAGGTAGATTAACACTCTTAAAAGGAGATATTCTGCAGAACAGGTTCTTTACTTTTCGTACATTTTGTTGACTTTTGGACTTAAATACATAATATGATTCATGTTTCCGGGGGTCTCACAAAAAGAAAAGAAGAAAATGGTGATGTTGTGAAGTAGCACAGGATCATGGGAGTTGTTGTCCTTTAGTTGTTGAAAATCTGACGTAGTGATGAGATTGTGGACAATATTTAAGTATTATTCAAGTTATTTTTACTTTCTTCTTAACTCTCTTAAGTAACAGCAAGTGTTAAGTTTGAACAGAGTTTGAACATTGTTTTAACAATTTCAGACAATGCTAGTACACAACAAAATTTAAAAGCTTATGTCCAATTGTTTTTAGATGTTTAGGTTGATTGATAACTGCATTTTAAATTCTGTATTATTTACCTAAACTGTTGCCACAGAAATAGAAGATCCAAAAACTAAGTTACGCAACTGGGGGTGTCCGCAATCTTCGGCATTGTGGGTATTTAACAGTAATGATGTGGGATAACGGTGTCTATCTGCTCCACTCTCCTGATGTTAATGTGTTTTTGATGTTATTTGCTTCTCTGAGGCAACATTACATACTATTAAATTATAAAACAAAGCAGTTTGTTTTCAAAGTGTCCAGTGATGTGCAATCATTTTTTATTTTTTTTGTTTTTACGTAAGCCTAAACCTGTTTGACTTTTATTATTTTACACATCTGAGAAATAAAAAAACATGCTTCCCTCATGACGCATTTCCATTTGCAGCAAATAACGCTCCTGCAGCCTCAGTGCTATAAATAATGCACAATTTTTGAGAGCATTGTTTGGGGGAATCAGAGGGGTCCCCCATCTCTTTCCTTCGCTCCCTCACTTCCTCTCTCTCTCTCTCACACACACACACACACGGGCACTAAAACATTTGTTCTGTTTCCCCTCCACGTGTCGAATAACATGACATTCAAACACTCAACATGAACCACAACCTCCCCTCAGATCTTCTCTTGGATGATTGAAGCCGACGTTGACTTATGAGGCACGTTTCTCCTTTTTTTTATGTGAGGAGTGAGACTGTGGAGGCACAAAAGGGAAGGAAAGAGTCATTTTATGTTAATGGACTCTCTCAGGGGGGGAAAAAAAAGAAAAAAAGATGTTGATGGTGACCTCACAATCACTTGGGAGAGAAAAACTCACAAACACACACACATCTCTTCAGTTCTTCACCCCTGAAACTGAAGTTACCTTTAAAAACACTTTTCTAAATATAAGTATTGTTTACTGATGTACTTGTATATATTTTGACGTAGCTGCATTAATTATTCATCGTATTTGTCAAACAAACTGTCTGTTGCTGCAGAAATGGAGAATTCTAATATGAAGATGATCAGGTTTAAATATTCCTCGCTGTTTTTTATTTATTGTCTTTATTTTTTTTTTGGCAGCGCTCTGAGTCGGTTGTGATTTGTTGTGCTTGCATGATTTGACAAAAAAAAGGAAAGATTCAGGAGGATATGATATGATATTTTTATTCTGTGCCAGGAGTTCAATTCAAGCTGACAAGATGTGGATTTGGAGGGCTGCAAAGCTCTGACTTCAGAGTAAAACTACTCCCAATATGTTTTAAAATGTTTACTGATTGTCTGTTTGTTGATTTAATATTAAAAATCATGGGCAGAAAGAATTGACCAGTCCAGCATTGCATTGCTGGTGTTTTTCTTTATTATCATCATTTTTCACTCTTCATTTTTTTACCCTCAGTGCCCTATAAGTGCCTTGTTTTTTCAGTGATAAACATTATGAAGGTTTACTTTCAGATTTTGTAAAATGCACATGTTAATTATACTAAATAGTTGAATGAGAAGATTTGTCTGACTCACATGTCGTGTTTGGATTATGGTGCTGGAGTCAGGATGCAATTAGCTTAGCTTAGCATCAAGAATGGAAACAGGAGAGAGAAAAAAACTCACTCATTAACACATTTTGTTTTGTATAATCTGATCAAAATCTAAAATGTCAAAAACACCTCAAGGATTGTGTGCTGGAACTATTTCATGTTCAGGCCTGTGACGTCCATCGAGTGTCTGATTACCTGCCAGCAGGATTTCAGGAAGCCACAATGCCAAAGAAAGGTTTCAAAATAAAACAAAATTACACAAAAAAACAGTTATGGCTCAGGAGTTAGACTTGTCCAAACACTAAAGAGTCCTTTAACAAACAACTGAACCCAAAATGGCTCCCAGTGATTAAAAAAAAAAACCTGACATGTAAGAAAATTAGAGGCTCAAGCTTAATAAAACATCTATATTATCACTTTACCATTAAAAGGTAGTAGTGCTGTACAAAATGTTCCAGTTTGTTTCTGTAACTCTGATGCTCGCGAAGATCTCAACATACAGGGAGATAAGATTTATTCAGACACCAAAGGGACATATGGAGTAAAAAATGGACAGAGTTTTGACAGTGAAGCAGAAAAGAGGAGGTGAAGCAAACTGAGCGAACTGTCAGAAACAATATTTAAAGAGCATGTCTTCTTCTCTAGTTTCCTGTCAATGTAGCAGGAGAGCTTTGTGTCTTTTGTGTAGAAACCTTGGCAGTTTGGGCATATATAGTGGAAAAAAGCATATGTAGTTCATGTTCTTGCTTCAAGTGGCCATAACTTGCTTTTATAACGTTTTAGTCTGTTTATCTGAAAGATTAAAAGGTCAGAAATACCCCGTGGAAGTGATATAAAACAGTAACCCAAGCAGTAATATGATATGATGTTATTTCTGTAATCCTGTCACTGTAGCACTGACTTTGTAAAAAAATCTATTTTTCTAGGCCATTGGAGTCTTCGGTCTGTTTGGACTCCTCATTTAGGCCATCGGGGAGTCCACCAGGGGCTAGGCAAATCCCGATTCCAGATACATAGACGGACAGAGTGACACACACACACACACAAAAAACACACGTACAAGCTCGGTTCCAGTATGTAGCAAGTTGCTCTGTCGGTGCACCTAGGGGATAGCTTTAGCCACCAGCCTCCAGTCCCCAAATCCACTGACTGATCCAGTGCCCAGACTGTCAGGCCCTGCCCAGCCACTGCACAATCTTTCAGCCTTCACTAGCTGCTGTGGAGCCTCCTGTGCTTCACACTGTGTCTCTTAAAACCAGCAGAATTCAAAAAAAAAACAGAGGGAGGAAGGAGTATCTTGCGCGTGACACCTTTAATGTGGCTCCAGAGATCCGACCCGAAAGGTGGAACGGGCGACAGAGACGCCATCTGATGAAAACATCAAGCTGTTTAATCATTAAAGCATGAGGGAGCTGCAGTTTGACACCTGAGGCATCAGCAGATTAGAACAATAAAAACTTGCTTTTGTTGTTGACGTCTAGCTGTTGCATTGAACGCCGGAGCTTCTAAACATTGCTAATTGCTAGGAAATATTGTTTTGGAGTTTTTGTGTCAGAAGGTTGGAGCCTACAGTTTCCTTTTTCCCTCCACTGTCTCCCTGTTAGGAGGAAAATGTCTGCAGCATGCTGACATGTTGAGGCAGAGACTTCTCAAAGAACTGAAAGCCTCCTCTGTCACTTCATCCGACTCCTGATTCAAGACATATTAAAGAAACCGGCTAGCTGAATTGATTTGTACATGCTGATATTCTCATTTATATTTTTTGAATATACTGTAATTATCTTGACTACTTAAATAGAGGGCAAATGGTTCCTCTAGTGACTTGCAAATCCATTATTGCCTGCCTAATTGGCTTGGCAAGCCTCGCCCCCTCTTTCCCTCGCTTGTTCGCTCAAAGATTAAAATCCAGTAGTGATTCTTAATTTGAAATGGAAGAAAGTTCAGTCAAAATGATTAGCCGGAACAAAAAAAATAAAAAAAGTAAAATCTTATTTAAGCATTGCATAGCACACAATATGCATCAATGAACTTTGGGTGCTTAAATAGCAGCATGAGAAGGTTTATCCGTGAAAAACCCCCACAAAACATTTTTGACTCTGAAAGCCTTTTCATTTCATATTATGTCTCTGTCTCTTTCTTTTTTTGGTTCAGTCATATGCAAATGTTCCATACACACACACACACACACACACACACACACACATCAGCTCAAAATACAAGAAACAAACTAAAGATTTAAAGTGAATTTAGTGCAGAGAAGGTTTACAAGCAGAGAAGAGTTCCAGTCATTTCATCTCAATAAACTGAAATTTAATATTCATTTTAAGAAACCCAGCTTGCGTAGATCCATGAGTGACCTTGGATTCACTTCGTCCGTGTTTTTTATTTTTATGCTTGGAAAGTTTTCCAGGAAGTGGGTGTTACTGGGATTAATCTAGGATTTTGTGGCAGCTTTTTTAGAGAAATGCTTACAAACCAAAAGCAGAGATTTGCTCTCTTCTGTCTTTAATTGGGAGAATTATAATTTACCAAATGGTGTGTGGGTTTTTTGTTTTGCCTTCTCTGACATGTTTACTGATTTTTTTTCCTCTTTTTTTTTTTGGTTTTGGATAGAATCGATATATCTTAGAGTTTTTACGAACCATTTAACTTTTGCTCTTTGGGTTTCACTTATTTTATAGATAGAATAAGGATTTGTTTGTTTTAGATTGATTTATGGGTAAGAGAATCGTTCAACATTTTAAGTCGATTGCATTTTGCATTTTCAGCTAAAATAAAACAAGACTGAAACCACTCTCATGTCTGTGAGCAGAGTTTCAGGCCAGAACCTGCAGCCTATTAGCTTATCTTATCATAAAGACTTGATGCTCACTCATTAATGTCTGATATCACTGTCTAATCTGTGGAAAAAACATCAAGTTGTTGTTTTACAGGAAGTTATTCGCACAAGATTTAAGGACTCTCTGTAACAAGAAACAGCTCCAGCTCGACACATGGGATCTCTTTGTTCCTTATCCGTTGCACCTTTATCTCAGACTTTCTAGTGTGCAGGATCTTTGTAGAATTTGTTACCTGCTGGACAAGAGCAGCCTCTTCTCTGACCTTGTTTACAACCTCATCTAACCTCCCGTGCAAGAAAATAAAAAAGGAAAATGTGTCTGGATGAGTTTAAACAGGGAAGGAAGACATATTTAAATGACTGCTAGATGTTTGGATATGTTAGAAATTGGGGTTTCCATTAAGTTTACAGCAGCGGTTTAAATAAAATCTGACTCACAGCCCCTTTTGGAGTTGTGTACATTTATGATTTGGGACAACTATCAAGCCGCAATCTGGATATATTTTCTGTCCACATTAGAATTTCATTACCAGGCTGCATTCCTATCTTATAGAGAACATTCTCACTGCACAGCGAGATACCCTCGCTTTGCTCCGCTGTGATTCAAATTTAATCCATATCCCAAACCATTTGCTTGGTGGCAGTGGTGGCATTTTTTCCTCCTCGCCTTGTTTGTTATTACAACAACTTCTAAATGACCTGGTCCCGAGTCGTTTTCTAGACAGAAAAACCACTGTGCACTCAGTGTTTCAGCGTTTATGGTTGTAGATTGGAAATCAAAGCTCTTTTATACGGATCATGTTCCTCGTATCCACCTTTTAAGAGTGGAACTAAATAATAAGCCAAACATCTTAAAAGCACTGACATGGTTTTAGCTCGCTAATGATTGATTTCTTGACAGGATGATTCACCGACGGATCGGTCAGTTAAACTTGCAAAAGCATACTTTGTTGCCGGTGCATCAAGCCCTAAAGTGCTCTCATAACTTTAAAAGCCTTCATGCTCGCTGACTACAGTCAAATGAATGGACTTGACTTGGTTATGGTTCACTGCTTTTGTTCCTCTGCACAGGGAGCTAATAAGTCAATCCCATCCACTGCCTGATACAGTGAGGATGCACTTATCGCATTGTCAGCAGCTCGCTTCATTAAAGCCCCCTGGTTAAGTTTGCATGTTACCGATTCAACATTTTTAAATTACCTCGCTCTGGCCGGCTCGAGCCAAGTCATGGTGAAAAACAAAGGGAAGGGCTCCCTGTGCAACCCCCTCGTCGCGCTTCGGCCATCAATCATGGCTGTCAGAGCAGCTGTGCTCTCGACTCTTTGGTGGAAACTCACACCAGAGCTCTACATCATCCGGAGCTGTGATGAATGCACGGGGTTTTTAGCTCCGGTGCCTTTGATTGGGGGCCGCGCCATCGACAGGTAACATCATGACAGAAATGAACACGAGGAAATCAAGTGTCATGATGCAATTGACAGAAAAAAATGAAATAAAGGCTGAAGAGTTGTTTGAGTTTAAATTCACTGGTATTTATGTGTGTGGGCGGGTGAAATTTTTTTATGGAAAGTGAGACACCTGAACTATCAAAATTAAATCGAAAGAAACATAAAACTTGTCTAATTAGGTCTTTTTATATCCATGTCAGATACTTGTGGCTTCTGTTCACACTTTGGGTATTGACATCCCAGAGGTGTGTTTGGTTTTGGAGGATAATTGGACTATTGATCGGTGCTCAGAACATTAAGTTACATTACATTTGTTTGAACAAGATTGAGTCCATAGTCATGCAAGCTGCTGTTACAGGGCCAAAAAACAAGAGAGTAAAAACAAAACAAAACAAAACAGTAAAACAAAAAGAGAATTTTCATAGAGAGAGCAGAAAATTAGATAAAGGAAAATAGAAAAAGTGAGCAGAAACAAAAGACAGGATGACAAGCGAGACCAAGAAACAAACACAGATCAGATCAGAAACAGACAAACTGAGAGGTAACAAAGAGAAAGAAACACCTGGACTTAATACACTGGGAACTAATTAACTAATTAAACACAGGTGACACAGAAAAACAGGAAACCAAACAAAGACAGGAAGTGGAGAAAACAAAGAGGAAGACTGTCAACATAAAACAGATAATATCTTAACAAAAACCCAGCTATGTGAGGCTGCACAGAGTGACACTTTAAGCTATGTTTATGATTTTCTTATGTTAGCATGCTAACACTTGCTAATTAGCTTTCTGGTTTGGAATATCATTAGTTTAGATTGTTAGAAGGTATCAGATTAATTCATTTTGCACTGCACTCCTTCTTAAAGCTGCTGCCCTTTTGTCAACCTAATATTTTATACTGTTGGGATGTAATGTCTCTGTGACTTCCTGTGCAAAGCTAGTGGAGCTGGAAACCACCACAACCATGTAACTTAGCATTTACCAGAATATCATCCTTCTGGACAATGTGTTATCATCCAAGAGAACTTTTTTTTGCTTTTCTACTTTGCCTGATAAAATATTGAATATGTTGCCATTATGAATGTTAATCATACTGGTATCTACTAAACTCCATCTCCACCAAATGATCTCGAAAAAGCTTCTATTAATGCTGCCATAAAAAGTAAAATGCATCATAATGAAGCTTTTATCAAATCTACAAGCTTTCAAGGGCTGTGATGAAGCTTTGTCCTAGTCGGGAGAGAGGGATTCAATGTGCATATGATTAGTGTTAATAATATTTTGGATATTTTAAATATAGTCCTCGCAGTGAAACACAGCTAATCCCGGTTTTATTGTATTTGCCTTTATGATAGTTGCAATAAAAGTGGCACTGCAAGGACCAAATCAATTTAGGGACGTGATTGGTGGAGTGACAACGGCACGGAGTGAAAGAACGCTTTCACTTTCCAAACCTATCCATCCTCGGTTGTCTCATTAGGCTTCGTTCCATTACAAGGCCAAATAGGACTTCCAGGGTTTGGTCGTTGTTTATGTAAAGCAATTTCATCCCAGAGAAATGTTCTGTAATTCTTATTATCGACAGGGAAGATGAGCAGGTTTGGATTGTCTTGTCAAACTTAAAATTGTTTTCTAATTCCTTATTATCTGCGTTTTGAATGGATCCTTGCCCCACGAAGACCCGTTCTCGACTGAGCAGGTTAGGAAGGAAATTGCTAGCAGCACCAATTGGCCTTGACACACAATCCAGATGAGACCTCACAAGTTAATCACAGCACAATGCATGTCAGGCTCTCTGCTGGCAGAAGAATTATGGCACACAGTTGTAAATTTTCAATAAACCTCTTGTCCAAATTGTAAAATTTAGACACATTAAATGTAAAAAGTGGGCCGTGTTAACTCAGGCCTTCAAGATATAGATTTTCTTTAACACTGTCATCCTAAATATGCAGCATACTGTTGCATAAATGCACCACCTTCTGCTAACATCACTGGAAATAAGGCTCCAAGTCTGATACTATTATATTTTTTCATTTCGTTTTGTTTTCAAGCTGCTGTAATAGAAGACATCATTCACCATCATTTACCAAGAGCACACTAAGCCCCACACTGACCTTTTTTCACTGAAAGGAGGTCAAATTAAATGTTATTTCTGAAATATCTGCTCTAAATGTACCATTGTGGAATAAATTGAAAAAGCTACCAGTGGTACACTGTGTTGCATGTCCACACTGAGATGGTTTCTTTTAGACATATTTCATTATTTCTCCTCCTGTCCACTAGTCCTGGCTCATGGCCTGTCCACCAGAAGGCTTTTTCAGTCAAATCAAAGGCAACCGAGTCCACAACTCCCAACATGGATGAGAATGCCATCAAAACTGATTCCACATCAGCAAATTAGGCCCAAGGTGCTGATGAATACTCATTATAATGGTGCACAAACCTTGACTTTAATAACTTTTCTTTTGCTTTTTTTAAAAACTTTTTGTTAACATTTTTTTCTCTCAGTTTCGTGACTGATTCCTGAAAAGCAGATTATGAAAAAAGTCTGAGCTCTCTCTAATTACAGTACCTGGGTTAAACCTTTGTTCTGATTCATAGCGCTTGTCTGGCAGAGTCACACCAGCGGTTGCAGTGCCAACAGTGCCAAACCATGCCAATATACCTGCAACCCTTAGCCAAATTAAACATAAAACAAGGCGAAAATAACTTTAGAATTGAATGGATTTCAACTATTTGACCTCAGCTTAGGTACAGTACGATTTGCATAACTTAATAGCTATTATGCTAATAATGATAAGCTTGTAAAAAAAAAAAAATCATAACATAGTAAAAAATAAAACATCAGGTCAGGTTCGTGCAGAAGATACATGTTAAATTCACTACAGCATGAACTTTCATTTGCATTTAATTACTTAATCATTTGTCCCAGACCTGATTATAATATTATGTGTTTAATGCACCTGATCTATGATAATAGCTTCCATGTTTCTACGAACCCATTAGCCTTTGTGACAAAGAGATTCATGCACACACACATGCACACACACTGCAGCATCCGGTTTTTGTGTGTACACACGAGTGTGCGGATGCAAATGGTAGCATCCCCAGATACACAACCAGGGTTCAGACGAACTTTTTGTACTTTGAAGTTAGATCTATGAAATAAAACGCACACAAACACACACACTACAGGCGCTACTTTATCAGGGGTATCTAACACCCCCATCAGCAGCACATAAAGTTGTTTAAAGGGGGAAAAAATAGCAAGAAAAAAAAAGATTTAGGACAGAGACTCTCCTCTCTGATACCACGATGCCTCTCAGGGGAGCAAACTACAGTCCCTTTTCCGGAGGGAAGGAGCAAACACCCTGCCGCATGTATTCCAGCCGGGGTTCTGCAGATACCGATTTGTCCGTCCCCACAGGATAGACCACTGTTAATACGATTACAGAGCAAGAGACTTTAAGATAATTCAATGCATCTCCACGGCTGATTTCAGTAAGGCGGCATGGATGCCACATCCGCTTATTGTCGCCGCTCGCATGCTAAAGAGAGCATAAGAGTTGACTTATTACCACACAATACTGACTAAGTGGGAAATCTCTTTGGACATGGCGGCCCACCATATGCTAGATTTAATTCGATTTTCTGTTCAGGCTTTAGTTAAGTGCTTCTAAAGTTTCCTCGTCCCACAGCAAGAGGGTAAGAGGGCAGCTGTGGCTTTGACTTGATTCGCTCTTTCAACAACGCGCAAATAAGCCATGATTTGGTAAAATACAGAGCGCTTACAGCAATATGGCAGCATTAGTATGCTCGAGTATTTGGTGCAAAACTGGATTAAGCCTAATCCTACACTACATTCATTTCTTTCTATGCAGATCTCTTGTAAATTTGTGTTTTCTGAGACTATGGGCTTAATCCAAGTGTTTGGAAAGAGATGCAGCGTGTACGAATGACCTTATTTGTGGGATGCAACTTAAATTAGGACTCTGAAAAGTTAAAAAACAGGTCAAAGGTTGAGTTTGTGAAGAAGATGAACGATCGGACACAGACCAGGCCTTTCAGTTCAGGGTGTACAAATAAAAATATTCTCTTTTTTGTGAGCAAATCACATCGTTAAAGCAGATATTCACACTGAAGAATGGCCTCACTGAGAACAGGAGAGTAAACAATGGGATGCTAATAAGTAAATATTCTCCAGCAATCATCTGAAGGCCGTCTCAAGCAATGTCTTTTTTTCTTGACTGAATAATGAAGAGACGTGATGACTGATGGCCAGCATCTACTTTCCACTTCTCTCCAAGGAAATCAAAAGCTCGCTGAAGAAGAATCTGAAGCATTAAGGCATTATAATAACAAAAGAAGAGCTCGACGTGTCCAGTTGTGACTTTCAAAAGCATGGAAATAAGATAGCCCGGCTCGGTTGGAAATAGCCAAAGCTCTGAGTGACAAATCAAATGGTTGTTGCGGCTGAATTAAAATACACTGACTTACAAAGTGTAGCCTGGAAATGCAAGCCTGCCAAGATGCCTTTTTCATCATTGTGCTGCCCTCTACGGGTCTTCTTCCAGCAAAAACACCTCCCCCTCCTCTCACCCTCACCACCACCACCACCCTCCTCCCTCCTCCTCTACATTACCATTCCCCCTTAAAGAGTATTGCACGCATTAAATTGCTTTTCATTTCCGCGCTGTGACAGTCCTGAGATTGGGGGATTTATGCATTTTTACGACTGGTTTCTGCTGTCATGCTATGGTAATTGTTTCATAATATGTCCATCGCTGTAGGGGATGCGCTGGTTTGCACCAACCAACATCAAGTTCCACTAGTTGAAACGTTGGTGGGAAGATAAAGCTTTGTGATCATACATAGGATATCTCATGACCGAAGCGGGACTCGGAGGCAGGGAGATCGGATTCCCGCATCCGTGGCAGAAAGCTGGAGGAACATACCCGCTGATCTCCGGTCGATTTGGACGGTGTGGCAATTGAAATAAAGAGACCTTGGGCAGATCTATACATAAACTGGTACAAGCCGCACCACTGGCAGCAGACAAGGGGGGATTCGTGCCTCTCTCCTCCGCTTCGTCAGTGCGCATGGATGAAAGTCACAGTTAAAATGCATGCGGCATGAATTCTTGTCTGATGTGGGATTACCGAGTTTTTCTTCGCCCGCTGTTCTTCACCATGTTTGAACTTTGGTTTTGGCTCTTTTTCCGAGATGACACTGCTAATTTCAGTCGCCGCTGGAAGAACACAGGATCCCGTTTTGCCGCGCTGGCTGTCACGTTATTGGCCTGAATGAGACTGTAAATGTGCTGTGCTCATCGATGCCTGGTTTTATGGAGCTAAACACCGAGACTTGACTTTAAGGATTCCTTTTTTTTTTTTTTTTTTTTTTTTTTTTTTTTAAAGGTTTTTTAAAACCGACAGAAAGGCGGACGGGGGAAAAAAAAAAACCATTTTTTAAATTGGGTTGGACAGGAAATAAACGGAAGTGCG
>JAPZDV010000017.1:10013166-10025253 GCA_029814665.1 Acanthurus lineatus | reverse complement strand
ATTTTTTTTAATATTTATTTAACCAGGATCGTTTTTAAATCATAACAGGCGTAAACATTCCCCGTCCTCATGTTGCTTGGACGGAGGTGGAGAGAAGGGATCCGACAGTTCTCCCACTGTTACCAAGTCGTCGGGTATGCGGGGTGAGTGAGAAATCTTTATGTCCAGGAGATAGGAGTTGCATCTTGGAGATTTCTAATGTTAGTTTAAGCCATAAAAACGATAAAAAATATGATTAAAATAAGATACCACATCATCTGTCATAGGAAGGAATGTGGCTTGAGATATTTTGACAATGAGCCCCCCTTTTTTTTTCGTGTGAAAATGCTCATGGGATTGAATTAGTAAATGACCAGATCTATCAGTCTGCACACGGTGGAGGGCGAAGGCTTTTTTTTCCCTCTCTCTCTCTCTCTCTCTTCCAAGATGGATTGGGATTCAGGCGAGCTATCAAAAATGCGCAGTGGCCATTCACCGCGGGTAGTTGTCTTTTTTAACTTGATAATACATGATCGTTTATGTATGCATTGATGAAATATTCATCCAGGTCGCTTGTTTTCTGACTCTCTCCAAACCAAAATGATGCCGACATGACACATCTGCATAATAAACAAACATTATAGGCCTGCTTGTCTTTGCCTGTGTGTTTGTTATGAATGTCTGATTCTAAATAGAGAAAAAAAATATATATGAATTTTGTGAAAACTACACGTGTCACATATGTATTTTGCCATGCCATGTAAAACAGACCCCGTCCTTTTCTTTTCCTTCCTTTAGATGACACCTCATACTGGTACCGCACTTGAGTGAGCTGGGGCATCCTTTCCCAGGAAAAATGCATATCTGGATCCTAAAAATAATCCTTCTGATTGCATCATCTCTGAGGCTGGTCGAGATGTATGACAATTATGGGGAGATCTGTCGAAACCTGTGTACATGCGAGGAGAAGGAAGGGATCCTGACGGTGAGCTGCGAGAACCGGGGGATCATCAGACTGACGGAGGTCAGCCCGGTCCATTTCTCCATGTATCACCTCCTGCTGACAGGGAACCTCCTGAAGAAGCTGTCAGTCAATGATTTCATCAATTACACCGGGGTGACCATCCTGCACTTGGGGAACAATGATATTTCTGAGATAGAGTCAGGTGCCTTCAACGGACTCCAGGGATTAAAAAGGTTGCACCTGAATAACAACAAGATCGAAGTTCTGAGGGATGACACCTTCGCAGGACTAGAGAGTTTGGAATACCTGCAGATTGATTATAATTACATCACCAATATAGAGCCCAACGCCTTGAGCAAACTACACCAACTGACAGTGATGATTTTGAACGACAACCTTCTCTCTGCCTTGCCCCCAAATATCTTTCGGAACGTTCCCCTTACGCACTTGGACCTGAGGGGGAACCGGTTAAAAATGTTCCCCTACATCGGCCTCCTGGAGCACATGGACAAAGTTGTGGAATTACAACTAGAGGAGAATCCATGGAATTGCTCCTGTGAGCTCATCGCTCTGAAGGCTTGGCTGGAGAGTATAGCCTACACGGCTCTGGTGGGGGAAGTGGTGTGCGAGACGCCGTTCAGGCTCCATGGCAGGGACCTGGATGAGGTGTCCAAGCAGGAACTCTGCCCAAGAAGACCCCTAGAAGACACGGTCAGGCCTGCACCCCCTAGCAGCACAAATGGATACTACCAGACCACACCTGCTGCTGTCACAGCCTCCGCCACCTCCTCGGCTGTTTTTAGGTCCTCTTCTAGGCCCACCAAGGGCACACGCCAATTCAACAGAACTAGGTTAAAGCCCACCTCTCGAATACCAGGCGGTAACCCCTATAACTATGGCCCCATCATTGCTTTTCAGACCAAATCCCCTGTGCCTTTGGACTGTCCCACTGCCTGCACGTGTAACCTGCAGATATCTGAAATTGGGCTAAATGTCAACTGTCAAGAGAGAAAGATTGAAAGTATTTCTGATCTAAAACCCAAGCCATACAATCCTAAAAAGATGTATCTCACTGGAAATTACATCCCTGTGGTACGGAGATCAGATTTTGTCGATGCCACTGGATTGGATTTGCTTCACTTGGGAAACAACAGGATAAGTCTTATCCACGACCGGGCTTTTGGGGATTTAACCAACCTGCGTAGGCTGTATTTAAATGGTAATCTCATGGACAAGCTTACAGGAGAAATGTTTTTCGGTTTGCAGAACCTGCAGTATCTTTATTTAGAATACAACAAAATCAAGGAGGTTGATGCGGGCACTTTCCGCTACCTCCCAAATCTCCAGCTGCTTTTCCTCAACAACAACCTCCTGAAAACCTTACCTGTGGGCATCTTTTCCAGCCTCTCCTTGTCAAGACTTAATCTGCGCAACAACCATTTCCAAAACCTGCCTGTCAGTGGTGTTTTAGATCAGCTGAAGCTGCTGGTGCAGATAGATCTGTTCGAAAACCCCTGGGACTGCTCCTGCGACATAGTGGGGATGAAGATTTGGCTCGAGCAACTGAGCGCAGGCACCGTGGTTAATGAGGTTGTGTGTGAGACGCCCAGACGCCACACAGGAATGGACCTGCGCTCGATCCAGTCAGAGCACCTCTGCCCAGACTACTCTGACGCTTACGTCTCACCGACCACCCCTACCGACGAGCCCATGGATGACCTAGTCGTCACCACAGACGCCCCTCAAAAGCTCAACACCCCCAGCAGCACGGTCCCCCTCTCCGTCCTCATCCTCAGCCTCCTGCTTGTTTTCATTATGTCTGTCTTCGTGGCCGCGGGGTTGTTTGTTGTAGTGATGAAAAAGCGCAAAAAGTCACAGAGCGACCGCACTAGCACTAACAATTCAGACGTCAGCTCTTTTAACTTGCAGTACAGCCTCTACAGCAACCGCTCTGGCCCCAAAGTAAAGGCCCCTGCCGGTCATGTCTATGAGTATATCCCCCACCCCATGGGCCACATGTGCAAAAATCCCATTTACAGGTCTCGAGAAGGAAACACAGTGGAGGATTACCGTGACCTTCATGAGCTCAAGGTCACGTACAGGAGTACTCCGGACGAGGAGAGGGATAGCAGTACGATGAGGAGCCCTACGTACAGTGTTAGCACCATCGAGCCACGTGAGAACCCCTCCCCTGTCCAGGATGCAGATCATTTCTTCAGAGGCATCCTCGAGCCCGATAAGCAGCCCCCACATCAGTCCATCTCATCCATCCCAGCAGGTGCCAATTTAGAGTACAAGTACACGGGGCCTGTGTCGTACACGTACAACCCAAATTTTGATGTCAGACGTCAGTTCTTGCACCCAGAGAGGATAAGAGAAACAGTGCTCTATGGCACAGCACCCAGTACTGTTTATGTTGAGCCCAACAGGAATGAGTACTTGGAGCTTAAAGCTAAGCTTCAGTCGGAGCCCGATTACCTCGAAGTTCTTGAGAAACAGACCACCTTTAGCCAGTTCTGAGCAAAATCATTAATGTAATGAAGCATTTTCTCTCTTGACCTTCCTTGAAAACAGTGGCTCAGTTTAAAAAGGGTGCCTTGGCACAACACAAAACAAGCAAAAGCGAAAAAGGAGATCAAAACGGGGTGTGCCGAACAATCTTATTCTTATTTCTGAAACATGACATTACAGGAATGGATACAGCTTTCTGAAAACATGGATGAACAAAATTGCTCTACTTAACTGATGATGCAAAATCTATTTTTCTATGGTGAAGATCGAAATAACACACAAAATGTAAGTGTACAGGTAAATCTTACCCGACTTCATTTTCAGGAATATAACCATACATAAGGTATATTGTGAATCAGAAAAGAAATGTTTATAAAAAATCACTTCTGGACAAAAAACACTGTACAGCAGGTCATCAAAACTGTGTAGGACTATTTTCTGCTGTAGTCTGTAAGTAAGTATTTATTGATATAATCTGCCATGTCTTTTCAAAACTTTTGATTCTACATCAATATTACCTGTGTCATCATACTCCATGACCCTCTGGAAAGGCTTATGTTTGTAGTTTCATTTACTGTAGCTCTGCATTGTAAAAGTGGCTTTTTTTGAAAGTGGCACACCCCCAATGTTCAAACAAGACTGCGTCATTTGAAGAAGATGAAAAAAAAAAAGTGTCTTTGTATGCTTTCTGCACTTTTTGGAATTGGAAGGCGAGTGAGCCTTCAATGAGCTCTCATAAAGGAGATTATTATATTAAAAATGAATATGGGTATTCATTCTTAATATGTAGATATGTTATCAAAACAAAAATTCATAAATGATATTTGAAGTATTAATTATGTTGTGTAATACCGATATTTTAATCAATGTAACACCTATTTTTATACAAGCATTCGCAGATTCTCTATTCCTTATCAATTTTATTTCTTTTGATTGCTTTGCACTTAATGCACTATATTGACCAAACTATGTTATTGTCATCAAATAAACATGATGTCAGGTTCATATAATGTGCTTATGAAGAAACTAAAGCGGGTTGGTGATAATATGAAGGTCATTTTGGTTTGGTCCAGTTTCTGACTTTTACATTCAAACAGGTGAATGCAATGATGGATCAAAACAGTGTGACTTAAGGGTTTGGAGAGCTTAAAAATAGAGGGGCCTCAGGGCTAAAAAGGTGTTTGTTTTGTAATAAACTAACAATACACTGGATGAAAATACAAAAGAAAACAAAAAAAATTGACAGTGGACTCAGTCAAAGACGATAAAGATACAGTATGTATGCCCCGCTCAAAGGGTCAGCTAGTGACTCACTGAGGATTAGAATCAATGGCTTTCAATCAATGAGCATTATCTGAGGCTGTCCCTTCGCAATTATGCCATGACAACAGCATCTGCATCGCTGCCTGTCGGGCGACGAGGTGGCCATTTGAATAAACATCACTGGAGTTGACTTGAGATTTAAATGCTATTTTAGCAATCTGACAAAGACGGCGGGTATAAACTTTGACACTAATTAAGACATACAGCTGCTGGATTCAGGGTTTGGTGAGTCAACCATTTCTAATTCCATCTTTCTTAATTGGTGTGTCTAATAAGTGAACATCTTTTAGAAATATTTCTTTATTATTCGATGATTTCAAGGAAATATGTTTAAAAAAAAGCTGCTTGTTTTTTAACATTTAAGCGCTTGGTTTGACTTTTGTTAAAGTCCAACTGAAAACACAGTCAGTCATCCCTTTTTTTTTGTTGTTCCAAATGATGTCAATGTGTATTTCGAATGCATTGTTATCAGTTCTTTGTTATTAAAAGAAAAGGGGGGGAAAAAAAGGTATTTTGGGAAACATCAGAAATGCTCCTTTTGTCTCAGTCAGCTGGGGGGGTGTGTTAGTGTCTGTGTTTGACTGACAGCAGATGGGAGGTTGTGTACCAATGTTACACTGTGGGGGAACAAGACGAAGTAAACAAACTTGTGCTGCAGCTACATTTCATGGGCAGGCAGCGTGTTGTTTGAGGTAGTTTAGAGGAAGAACCACGCTAGCATGTAACTGCACCTGAGTGACACTTCCAGGACTGCTTAAATACTCTGTAATATGCTACAGATTAGCGGCTAATTAGCTTGCTGGCCTGCAAACTGATGTCAGCTGCACATTTGTTCACAAACCTGTTTGTCTGGTGACTTGTTCATCAAACTGAGGTGCAGATTAAGACTTCAGCCTGTTTCTCATGTGCTGTTTAGAAGATTCTCGTCAAGGTTCAGCATGACCCAGAGGTTCGTGGATGATTTGATCGGCTGCATTAAAAATGTGGACATTAAATTTATGCAAACCAGGGGGTGCTGTCATATAACAGATAAAATATAAATGTCTCCCCATTAGCTTTGGATTTTTTTAGAGAACAGACATGCTCGCTGTTGCATTCAAAATATGCAATTTAATTTCAGTTGGACTTTAAGTTACTCTTCACTTGACCCATTTAAATACAATATGCAAATTAGACCTATAAAAATGCAAAGGATGCATGGTGCCACCATTTTCAGTGTGCAGCAGGCTTCAGCTTTCAGGCATGGGTTGTTTCCTGTCAAGGATCACTATGAAGAGGAGGCAAAATAACAAAATGAAACAAAACTGTTATTTTAGCAGAGATCTTCTACAACAAGCGTATTTTTTTTTAGTCATTTTCAGTTTATTCAAAAGAGGTGACAGCTGCCATATCTCAATGACCGCAAAAAAAAAAAAGGAGAAGTAAATTGAAACCAGCTCGCTCAGGGTCTTTCTTTTGTTGCATCTTTTCATAGAAGTCCAGAAAGAGAACAGAAGGCACCATTTGGGAGATAAGGAGTCCTGGAACTGAGTGTAACTGTGGATGTGTCATACATGTAGCAGGGGATGTGAATCATGGCCAAGAAATGTGTGCAGTCGCTCAGCATTAGTGGCCTATGGGATGATTCAGTGTTGCAAATTTTCTGACATGAATTTTTTTTTTTTCCCCCTGATGCCAACATGAAAAAAAAAAAAAAAAAAGATAATATTAATTTGCAGTTTAGTGAGGTGCAACAAGAACAGATCTGAACCCAATCTGGTCGGTGCAATGACAAAATGTTTAAAAATGTCGCTCGTTTGACAATCTGCTGTTTTCTTTTTCTTCTTCTTCTTTTTTTTTTTTAATTCTCTGAAATATTCAATTTTCAGGATGATTGGCTAAATTTACAGAACTCCAAAGGAGGAAAAACACTGAGCACAATTACGTAAGCGCTGAATCATGCGTTCCAATTTGCTTGTTATTACTGTATGTGTGTATGTTCGTTCCTCCCACCCAAACTCCAAGCATTAAGGTTTTTTTTTTTTTACTGTTATGACCAAAAACCTTGTCGGATTAATGGGTGCATGATACATTCAACTGTAGCAAGCTATGGTTTGTGTGCATGCTACATGCTGAGGATGGAAACGTGAGGACAGTTTAAGGCAATTTGAATGTTGAAATTTAGTTGAAAGGGTTCATGTCATTTTGCAGCAGTCACTGCAGGTCTGTGAGGTGGTGTTGGAGTGTCTCTGCAAATGCAAATTTAGTCTTTTTACTCCCTTTTTTGCAGAATTACTCAGCTCTTCTGAGTTTGATCAGCTGATTGGCCACCACACTCAGGTTACATTTCTCCAAAATCTGACTCCCAAGGGCCGCTTTATATTTGAGAACCCTCAGGGGTCTGCATTGCAGCAGCCTAATCAGACTACCCACATTAAAATGAATGCATTTTTGCCACAATGCCTGATTTGGTCTGAATAGGCCCTTGAAGTGAACACGAGGCTTAGGTTAGGATTTGACTTTGAGTTGTGATGGTTAAGAATAAAGTAAAGGGCTAGGAAGTCCATTATGTCAATAATGGTCCTTGGAAGTATAGAAATACATGTATGTGTGAGTTTGACTGTGTGCATGGAGAAAGGGAGGGTAAGTTGTAAGTTAAAGTAATGATTTTAATCAGTCAATGGGTCTTTACACAAATGGAAGAATCAAGGGAAGGCAATGAGGTTTTCATGCCTTCCTGGATTATTCTATTTATAGTCTTTCATGAGCTTTGTGCAGCTATGTAGCCCACTTATGTGCACTCAATCAGCAGATGATGCACATAAAACTACATATACTCCAAAACAGCCAAAGCACTGAGATTTCTGCAGCGGTCAACATCTGCATTCGAAAAAGGGAGGAAGTTCTAAGATGCAACATCTCGGTGCGTGTTGCCTCATGCTACACAAGAGCCCCGCTGATTTATGGCTAAACCTGTTGTGCCGAATCTGATGCGAGGCTGATGCAATGCGAGGCGTGATGTACGTGCAGATGTAGCTGTCACAGAAGTCTTCAGTCTTTTTTTTTTGCTGGATCCGCGCTGCATACGGCAGGGGGGAGTTCAGAAGAAGAGTCTGAGTTTTGTTCTCTCCTTGAGCTCAGAACGGCGCAAACACATATTTTCAAACTTCCTTTAGATGAAAAAAGGGAGGAGAGACAGTGACGGACAGTCTGTGTTGCAGTCCTCTCTTACGCTCTCCACTTTCGCACCGTTTGAGGGTTAATCAGTGTGGAATGGTGCGAGTGTTGGCTCAACATTCTGCTGTTTTCAGTACACTTAGTTTAACCTTAATATGACTATTTTCTAACAGTTTACTGGAAATACCAGGCCAATTAATCATTTCCTGGATATGATATGGCAGTTACTTGCTATAAATTGTGTTTCATCTCTTGTCAAATGATGTTGGCAGAATTTTTTGTTTATGGTAAATAAAATCAGCTTGATGCTACACTTGCAAAAGGCTGGATTAAGCTGCTATAAGAGGCCTCAGGCCAAAAATAAGTTGTGGGCTCCTATTTACCCACCGTCCCACCCACTCTTTGTGTATTGTGTATCCTGCTGCAGGTGCAGCTGGAATATTAACTGCTCAGTTAGTTTGTGGTAATTTGATTAAAGATAAATTTATTCGGGGGGAAACGCGGGCATATGTGGGGATCATATAAACTGAAATAGTGCAGATATTAAATTAGATTTAAATTTACAGCCCGCAAATTAATTGCCAGAAAGTGGATCTTTTGGCCTGTGGCACCTCTAAGAGTCTGGATTTCTGGACAGTTGCCTGCTTTGCCAAGCTGATAATCTTAGCCTCGCACATGCACAGCTTTAAGTCTTCAGAATGCCTCCACAAGATGTACTTTTTATGTAAAATTGTAAGAAAAAAAAGCAAAGGTCTGGTATGCATAATTTGCTGTTATGTAACCATTTTATTTTGTTCCTATCTTCTTCCTTTTTTCTCACCTTATGTTGGATTTATTTTACATATTGATGACTAAATGGTGGAGAACATCTGTACAGAAACTGCAAAAAAATACCATATGGAGTGAAAGACAGATTTAACATGACAGTGCATCTGATTGTCAGAGATGATTAGTTGATTATTTGATCGGTAAAACAGAAAATTTCTGTCATTGTGTGTCAAGTTAGATTGCAGGTTTCTGCTTTTTTGAATATGATGCTAAGCTGCTCTTTCTCGCCTTAGATGATGGTAAAGGCAATGCATTTTTTTATCCTCGTAAAACCAATTTGGACAAAATGATTAACTGAGAAAATTAGTAATAAAAAATAATAGTCCGCTGCAGCTCTAAATGTAAATCCAGCATGAAGCCTCATGTGATTGACATATTCACTGACACCATCTGAACTTTCCTGTTGACGAACGAACCTCAACCATCTGGCTCGCTCTTTGCCAAACATTTATTTATTTTTAACCTGTACACCCCCGCATTTGGACCGTACCAACGTGGCATTGGAAGCTAGATGCAGAAACGATTATGCGGCCACCCTCTGCGTGCTGAGACAGATAGAGTGGGTGGACGTTTTCCATATGCTTGAGCGTTGACCCCCCTCTCCCCTTGTCCCGCGCCGAAGATGGCTCATCCTCGGCGCAGCCTCACTGCTTACCTGCCACCCAGTCCCCATGATGATGTGTGCAATTGAGTTCAAGGAGATCTGGGTAATTGAGAGGGCAGGGATGGCATCTGACAGGCACCGATGGCTCCAATGATTACTTTAATCAGAGTGCTTAATGGAATTCCTTCAGGCATGTAGAAATGCTCAAATGTTCATCAGCACTCAACCGGTTTTTTACCCCCACCAAACACCTCCTCTTTTACCCCAGGTTGCCGTAATTACTGATCACTTTTCATCCCTTTTTATACTCTCTGTTTTTTTGTGTGAGATTCTGCTAATGTGTTTGCTTCCGCTGGTGTGTTTAAGTCCGTGTTACAGTGTGAATCATTACATGACGAAACTGGAATGTTTGATGGTCGAAATGCATCATGTGTGACGTGGTTTTTAGTGCGAAGTGGCATGACTCTCCTGTTAACACACTGAGGGACAGTCAAGGACTCAATCATAGCAGTATCGGTTTTATAGCAACCACATGCTCACGTTAAAGTTTATGAATTATGGAGGTATTTTCAATTAAAAGTGACATGTTTAGCTTTTTTTTATTCAGGAAAATGATTTATTATCATCTGAAAGGCTATTAGCTTCTTCAGTCGTAGCATCAGTTCCATCATGAGCTCCTCAACTCGACGATTCATTATCAGCTGTGAACTTAACACTCCCACTGTCCAGCCTGTGCAGAATGAACCACACAGAACGATCGGTTGCATTTAAAAAGCGCAGTCTGGATCGAGACACTCAGGCCATCTGCCGAACAAACATGCCCACTGTGGCTGGCTTTTATTCTGTTTATTTAATTGGCCTGAGGACATTTTCCACTTATGATATACATGTTGACAGAATGTGACGAGAGAATATGATTTTGAATTGATCTGTGGGTTGAATTTTATCTGAAAAGTGTCTGGGAATATCTGGTTTGTAAAGAAGAAGGAACTTCCATTTGGTAATTATTATACAGTGAAAACTGTTTATTTTCTGTATGGACCTTTGCTTATGCACATCAAATCCACAATCAAGTTACCATATACAGGATCATTAACATTATTAGAAATATTTTTATCACCAGAATCCAATTTGTCATTATTATCTTTCTCTTTTTTAATTTTTGTTCATTTACTTGGGTTGTTAATATATTGTTTTTAACAAAAAAATACATTGTGTTACTGGAAAAAGGGGAAAATATGATTTCCTTGTTATCAAAAAAGTTAGATTATTTATATGTTGATGTGTAATTAAAAATGTTATCTTTCAACATTTAATCCAAAAGCAGAAAAACAAAACTGTTCTGCTTGCAATTGAATATGACATTTTGTGCCATCGCACATAGGAAATGTAATTATGATCAGAACACAAAAGTTACATTATTTGCCATCTTTCTCTGTTGCTTTGCTGTTTTCACAAGAGATTCAGTCCAGATTCAGACTCAACGGCCTTGTTCTAATCAAAATGGGAGGTAATTTATCTATATGGAAATACTGAATACAAAATGGCTACCAATTATTCTGTGAGCCACTGTATGGATGTCATATGTGCAATACTGGATTCAAAGGAATGTGTGTGTGTCTAGCTTATGTTAAAAAAAAGAAAGAAAGAAAAAAAGAAAAAAATCAAAGGATGAGCTGATACGTGTGCATGTGGTTGGATACGCATCAGGAGATGTATATGATCAAAGCATTAAAAGAGGCATCTTTATGTCAGTTTCTGTGGAGGAAGAGAGAAAGGAAGATGCTACAGTATGTTTCATATTTTATTTAGTCTTTTCTTTAATGTCAGGGTTTTGCTATCTGTCTGCAGCCTCCCTCCTCCTCTCCTTCCTTTTTCTGCTCCCACTGGGCAGCTTGGTTGTATTCATCAGGCCTCCCGTTTTGTTTGTTTGTTTATGGCGGCTGCACCCGTTGATCCGGAGCCGCAGTAACCCTGTCGTTTGATAAATGGCAACCACAGCATTACTGACTCCCCAGCCGAGGCCTGGTGATACCCTGCCAAAAAAACAACAGGTTGATGTATGGCTTCCTACAGAATGTCAAGTCATTTAACTAAAGCCCGTCCAGGCAGAGTGCTCCTATGTACGTCTGTGTGTGCTTGGATTCCTGCCCTGTCCTGCCACGCCTCATGTGCGTCATCAGCTTGCACACTGCATGAGACAAAATAGGTAAATCAGTGGTCTATAATGCATGAAAAATGCATGCTTTGCAGCTTGTTGTCAGAGGAATTTGTCGCGCCGGTGCAAGTGACAGAATCAAGGTCGAGTCGGGAGGCGTCACTGTCAGGTTTCAGGACATACAGAGGGAGGATATTTTTATTTGCACTTCGGAGATTGCTTGAGATGTTTCAGATATCAAAGTGGCATTCTGGAGATTTTATATAGCATTTCCCAGCATTTGCCGACTTGTGAGAGATGAGTTTAAACAGGGATGGATGGAATTAAGGCAGAAATATATCAAATATAAGCCCCCTTGTATAGGTGAAGTTATATGAAGACAGAATCCTAAACTTCACATGATGCATAATTAGTTTCTTTTAAATTCCTTTAGTTCTTCATTCTTTACAAATATGTGAGCCAGAGTCCCTTTAATAAGCTCGTGTTGTGACTAGTTATATCAAACAAAGTGTTAAATGTTAAAAGCAGTTGTTTCTAACATTCATTGCATCTGCAAATTCTGCC
>JAPZDV010000017.1:9982138-9993310 GCA_029814665.1 Acanthurus lineatus | reverse complement strand
TTGCCTTTCGTCGGGTTTCTCTGCCACGTGTCTGTATGTTACAATTCAGGTTTTCTCTGTCCTACTTATAAGATAAAAAAAAAAAAAAAAAACCTGCTCATTTATTGCACCAGGCGAAAAAAAAAAGTGTTTTTTTCTGATTCTACTCTCTGGTTTGTTGATTTTTCTTGTTATGAACGGGGGCTCCATGTGACATGCCGCACCTTGGGGGAAACAGAGCTCAACGTTTGGCTCCGACTGCGAGACAAACTAAGTGTGTTTGTCTTTGCAGTTCAGCGAGTCTTGTGTGTTTGCACAGACGACAGAGTGAGAAAGGGTATGATTGCAGCACTTTGGCTTGCTAGCTGTGTTTTCTGCTGGTTTTTTTTCCTCTCTCTTGGTTTTTTTTTTAGACTTTGAATAATTTGCAGGGTGTCTGACTTTTAATACCGCTGTCGCTTTGAGATCAAAAAGGGGGGCTATTGCTTTTGTTGCCGGTTTGTCTCACACACACTGTGACGAAGACGAAAAGTGACATGTTGGGAGGCGCCGGCAAAGCAAAATAAAGCTACTCAGCGGTGTCTTCTGAGCGGTTACTTTTCATGGTGGAAAAGGCTGCACTCGGTTTACGGCCTCTCTTTGCCGACCGTCCACTGTTCCGTGTTGCACTTTGGCGGGTGAAATTAGCATTTGTTGTCCAGTCTGATACTCCCTCCCTGCGTGACACGGAGTGTGACTTTAGATAGCCTGACTCCACGGATGTTTCATGGGGGAACAGTGATTTCTACTTTCTCTGCACAGCTGGTGGACTGTCAGCTCCAATTGTTTTTCCCCCGATCCCTTTCTCCGTACCAGCATTTTTTTCCCCCTTTCTTACATCAGACCCAATCAGTGTCTGCTTCCCATATGAGCGCAAAAAGGTAATCAAACGTTAGCGAAGGTACACACGAAACCTGTTGGTTAAACAAATGCATTCTTTTTTATCCATCCACTATTCCCTCTTGACAGCGACTCCACCTAGACCCATCTGTGCTACCAGATTCATGAAACAATGTGGAACAAAGAGGAAATTTGTCCTGGGTTCGTGAGTCGTGGATCTGGAGACGGCTGAGGTCTTTGATGAAAACAACAATGAAAGTAAGATAAATTTTTAAAAAAGGGGGGATGAAAATTTACTTTGACATACGTCACAGTGATGCGAGCCACCTCAGACTTTCTAAGCATGAAACAACACAGGATGAAGCTTTAAAAACAAGGTTTCTCATGATGCCCTCGCAGGTAAATCTGATCCCAACTTGCCTCTTGGGACCTCGTTTTTCCTCAGTAAGATCCCAAGAGACGAAGCTGACAATAATTTTGCAATAATGATTAAGGAGATGGGTTTAGCTGAGCATGAGTGATCTTTTTGTCTGACACATTTCTGCTCTCAATGTTGTTTTCACAACAGAAATGCAAGAACTAAAGCAGCTGTTTGACCAGAAAAGAGAGAACAATTATTGCTGAAAGGAACAGCTGAGCTATATTTTTTCCGTCCTCAAACGACAGATGAAGAGAGGGAAAACAAACATGTGATTCAAGCCCAATGCGGCTCTTTGAAACTATGAAGACTTCAAATTCTGCAGTAAAATGTTTCTCATAAATTGCTGCATGTTCTCACTTCGAAAATGTTAAGAAAACTCTTTTTTTTGCTTTAAGATCTTTCATGAGCTAAATAAGTGATAAACACCATTTCCACCTTTATACTGCAGCAAACCGATCCTTAACCGAGTTCAATATCTCCATTTTTAGTGCTCGCAGAAGCTGAGTACCAATCCTCAAATGCACATGCAGTTGAGCTGTTTGAATAATTATGCAAAAAGTAAGAAGCTAATTTCCAGAGATACCATCATCCAAACTGTGCAATAAAGAAATTGCTGCTCTGCACTGAACCTGACATCCAGCTGCTGCACCATCATGTTACCATGACAGTTAGCTCGTATAGATAAATGCTTTCATTATTGCACCATGTGCATTGAAAGGAACAGTGATACAACAACATCATGGGACCAAAAAGTAAATGCACCATTACACAGTATAATATATAACTTGCATGCAGTATACTTTAACACTAAAATGTAGCTTAGAAAGCTCAAATTTCTTATGACCTCATAAAATTTTTTAAAGTAAACAATTTGAGAGATGAGGAATTTTATTATTTTTAACTTTTTGACATACAAACAGTGTCAAAAGAAGTAGTTTGAGGAATTAAAGCTATAGGCCAGGTTGATGAAGACCCGAGGTAGATGTTAAAAGGGTTAAATATATAGTTTTAAATGCTCAGGCTTCAAATTTTTGGTTCCTCCTGCAAATAAATAAGCAAAAGGAAAAAAAAAAATCACAACCTCGAAAAAGCCGAAATGTGTATTTTGTTTATCTGGTGTGCACTTGTACCATTTCTTATCCTTTTTATTGCTAACTGGAATCCCTCTCTGCAAAATTCATATACAAGCGGCAACTACACATCTGTGTGCACACACATATACACACCCACACAAGTCAAAATACTGCTGCCACTGAAGTGGAAATCCAGCCTCTAATTGTCTTATAGATCTTTTCTCTCCCTCCCTCCTTTTATTCTCCTCTAACCATTCGAAATAGATGGCTGGTACTTTCACTTCTGGCCTCAGGAGACTGAAGTAACAATTGCCACTCTGGTTCAAAACTGCCAAGGCATGTCTGCTGCCTGACATCAAGGATTGGCTTCATTATAACTGTTTTGGAATAAAAAAGGAATATTGCTGTCTGTGTTTCTTGTCGAAGGTGCAGAAGTGAAACTGTGTGATTTCTTTGGCATGCAAGCACTGTGAAACAGTTCAAAACAGCAAGGTATTATGAGGAAATATGCACCAGCATTCTGTATTAGATGATCAGTATATTTTTATGGGTTTTTAAGAACTATAAAAAACCTTTATATAAATGAACATAATGATCAAATTGATTAACTCTCTTAACTTAAGCACAAGAATGAATTTATCTGTTTTGAAGAGTCATAAGAACTGCAGTCATAGCTGAATTTTTAAAAAGAAGTAACTAAAATGCAATGTAACAGGGGAAGCAAAGTAACCTGGAAAACTATGACACTTTTGTTTTCTGGAACCAAATAAAAGGCTTTGAAGATTCTATATAATCACTTTTTTGTGTGAATTCATGTACTCAAATGAGTTTTTGATCTGCTGAACTTATTGGTGTTAAACCTTGAAAATATAACTTGGATTTGAACAAAAGTCCAAATTTAAAAAATGGGGAATTCCATCAACTTCACTCTTCAAATGAAAAGCTGCATATGTGAAACAAGTTGAGTAAAGTTTTCTGTGGCTGCAGGGGGGGGCTGTATGAATAAATGTATAAATGACCTCAAGTGATGACACTCAAGACAGCATCAGTTTAGATTGAAGACTACAAGTTAAATGTCCCAAAAAAAGGAAAAATCTGGGGTTGTGGAGTCATGCAGAATGGAGTTTAACAGGCCAGAAAAGATGTCAGGCTTCCTAGCTAGACACGCATGGACCTCCAGCTGTGCAATTGGCAGTCTAGCTGCATTGTGGGTAATGTATGTCTATTAAGAAAACATTAAAAGGAGTGACAGGACGTCTGAGAGCAAATCAGACACGTTTTTGATGTGCAGTATCGCACATTTAAAGTAGGGCGGGTTTAGGAGTGCGAGCGATACTTGCATGGGTTACACATCTCCTCGGATCTCTGCCCTCAGTTCACCGGAGGCCTTTGATTCCAGCCTTTGATCCTTGACTTTTAGAGTGGACAGGGTCTCATAAATACAGAAGATGAAAACAGCAGGTGTGAATGCATAACTTATGGCCTCTGCCTCACCTCAATCATCTTTACCCCCATCATTTTTTACACCTCCTGCCAACACACACGCACACACACTCTCTGTCTCGCTTCCCGTTCCTCCTCCTCCTCCTCCTCCTCCTCCTCCTCTCTTTCCCTCCGTCTTCCAGCTATCAGCCTGTGACGCAATCCTGTTGCCATGTCGTTGTCATTCAGCATGGCAGAATTAGCGCCCGCTACGCTACACTCGGCGGCGTGGTGTGTTTTCCAGCGTGCCCGTGAGACTTTTCTACGCGAGCGCATCCGACTGTGGCGCTGTTTGCCTCCCACGCACGCACCCATGCACTTTTATATCCTAATACTTGATTTGTAGTCGTCACTGCTGATGTGTGTGTGTGTGTGACGCATGTGTGTGTGTCTAATTTATTTGCATGCTCGTGTCAGGCTCGCTCACCATAAGTCTCTGTCAAGGTTGCCTGACATTGGTGCTCACCTCGAGCTGAAGAGAGCCCAGCTGCTGAGTCAGGCTCTCTGGTGAAGAGACTTTGAAGTGAAGGAAGAAAAGACATATAGGGAATGTGTGTGTGTATTTGGGAGGGTGGGATGGTTTAGGGGGGGTTGTGGCGTACAGCTAAACAATAGGGTGGGCCTCAACTATCAGGCAGTGTTTTGATTTCATCACCTTTTTTTTTTTTTCCTCAGCGAGGGAGACAGCCCTTCCAGCCTCGCTCGCTAATGAATTATACCCTGCCTCACACCAGGTAGCACAGATCTAGACAATGACTGACTGTGTGTGGTGAAGGGAGGCACGAGGGAGGGAGGGAGGCTGGAGGGAGGGGGGAGGGTTTGCCGGGTGGTGGTGGTGGAGGAGGAGAGACAGAGAGATAGAAAGGAGAGGATACAGTGGAAGTCAGTTAGCAGGAGTCTCATTACTCTCTACTCCTGTGATCTCTTCCCGTCAAGGATGCTGAGTAGGGCTTTGTTGAGTCAGAAAAAAAAAAAGAGAGAGGGAAGAGGGTAGAGTGAGGAAATGAATTTAAAAAAAAAAAAAAAAAGGGAAAATCACCAAAAAAAAAAGGAGAAACAGCAACAGCAGCAACAGCAGCAGTCCAGGATGCAGGAATCAACAGAGCCAGAGTCAAACGAATAATTTACCACCTACTCCTCATCCTTTCTCTTTTCTAACCCCCCTCCCCTCCTTCGTTCTCCTCCTCCTTTTTTCTGGAGGAGAAATTGGAAGATAATCCATTGCCCTGGCTTTGAGGATTGGCTTTGAAGGATGAGACAGACAGGCCTGTGCCAGAATAAGAGAAGCTAAAATGTTTTGGGTGTTTGATGGCTCAGTAGGAGAAGTCTTCAAAAGGCGCGACAAGGCAGGGCAGCTGCTTAGCTTTGCTGGTATTTGCAGTATAAAAGCTTACATGTGAGGCAGCAAGGCACATTATGCCAAATAATGCTATGCTTCCGCCCGGTTCGATTATGCGTGTTCGTATTTTCTGCATAAAATGGGATAGATTTCTTTCCTGAGTGCGTTTTCACTTTGGACATGACTGAATGTCTAAGATTTCGTGTCCTCAGCAGGTTTTTTCCGCCTGCAAAGGGAGACAGACTCCACACGCCGGAGCCTTCAAAGCTTACAGTAGTTGGCAGGGGTTGACTCTACTTTCCCAGACAGTTCCTGAGCTCGCCTTTCACTTCAGTTTGTTTGCTGGCGCCGTGGCAGCCCGCTGTTTGGCTCGCTGGCAGCCCCGCGGCCCGCCTGGGCTACCTCCACTTACACCCCTTACAAATGGCTTTTCCTGTCAGCACCTTTCGATCGAGCTTTCCGGACGCCTTTCGGCTCCTTTCGTCTAACAGGAGACCTTGTTCTTGCGTGACACGTCGGGCGCCGTGTAGAGGCGGCGCCGCATCAGTTTACCCGTCAGCGTTATGATGCTGAGGTTGGCGGTGGGAGTCTGCCAGTCCAACAGGAAACAGGAAAATGGCAGGATGGTAGAAAAGCAGTGGGGTTACGGCGCTGCTTCATGGGCATGAATACACTTACTGTCAGTTTCCCTTTTATGCCTTTTTCATAAACCTCAGGGAGTTTAAACTGATACACAGGCTGCGGATGAACAAGGTCAGGAGACAGGAAAACAGCGAACTCTGTCAAAAGTTGCGTTAACAACTATGGGGGGCAAATTAAACAATATGCCTGTTACAGTGTTGTTCCAGGATATTTTTCACATTCATATCACACTCAGACTGTTCTGCCTTCCTGATTTTTTCTGTACTTTTTGCCTTTTTTTTGTCATTTTGTGGCAGAATAACCTTGATTATGTTAAGTATCACATGTGAAAACAATGTAACCTTGAGTCAACGTGATGAGCATCTAAAAAAAGAGAACAAATAAGACTAAAGAAAGAAACTGATATTAAATATTGAACTTGAATTTTTTATAAGGGTCATACCGAATCGTCTGCTATTTTATGATTCGATCTCAAGAGCCTGATTCAACTGCCAATCTCACACTTGATTCATCACAAGGACGAGAAAAACTGGTTTTGAAACAATCACATATTCCTTTCAGGTAATATGAAGGGATTTTACGAAGAACTGATTGGTTTCTCCAATAAATCATGATAATCTGTTTTAGTGTAAAACAGCCAAAAGATGCACCATCCAAATCTGAGTTTAATACCTTCAGCAACAAAGACACGTGCATCTCGCCAGTAAGAGAGCAGGTCTGTGCATTTACATACAAGACAACTTCATTTATGTCCTAAATCCCCTGATATGCCAACATGTTAATTAATTTTCTGTGTTCTTTTGCGTATTCAAAAAGGGCAAAAAAGTTCAGGTTATTGCAGTGAAACTATCTGGAGTAAAACAGCTGTTGTCCTGATGAATCAGAGCTCCTATCTTAAAAATTAATTAAGCTAAAAGTATTTATTCTGTTTTAGATACAGTTTCCTCCATCCTGTCAAATCTATAAACAGTAGTTTTATGTTTTTCTGCTTAAAATGTCTCAATTTTTTCTGCAGTGAGCAAACTTGAAAAAAAACCTTAAAGCGACGTCTTTAAATCATTAAAATAAACCTTTAAAGAAAAACAGTCATGTATCAATGAAACATGACACAATTTAAAAAGCAATATAGCCTGCGGGGTTGAGTAAAGGTGGACTGAAATGTCCACGAGTATGTGGGTCTCTAAGCTAGAAAATAATTAGCTGGGATGGGCGGTACATGGGAAAGGTGAACCAATGGATGTGACAAATAATTCAAGAATTAAAATCATTTAATATAAATATAATAGAAATATTTGGGGAAAAAAGGTCAGAAAAGTGTTTGTGAAAAGTCAAATTCAAATATGAAAATTCTTAATTGAGGACTGCCCCAGCTTTATAAAAAATAAAACACATTAACTGTGTTTGCCGATATTCTGTTAATTTTAAACTCCCCATAACATTCTAATAATCACTCTTTCCTCCCTTTCAGGATTTTAAAGGTAGTATAAATATTACAGCTGTTGGACAGCCACCATTCAACACCACATTCAGCCCGCTGCAGCTTAAGAACTTCAAATATTTGAAGTACAGGTCGACCAAATGTCCTGTAAGCTACTTTCTAAGTCAAAGAGTCATTTGATCAGAGCAACTTTATCTGATTTTTGTCAACAGAAGTACAGGACAAAACTTGGATAAGGAGTCTTTACATAGAGGGAAAAAGATTGTTTAGTCAGCATCGTGGTCAAGATGAAAAACCATTTCTGCTGGAGGGAGAGCTGAATAATTTATCCGATGCAGACAGACACACTGGACATTTATGAAAAAGGAGCTATGAGGCGTTTCTTAACTCACATTTTAACTTTTTTCCCCCACATTCATTGACCTCAATGTAAGAATGAATCATTGGTTAACTGACTGATAGAGATGTGTTTTCATTTGTGTCATTATATGTTTTAAGAATGAAATAACAAAAAAATAAACCAGTTTAAATGCAATAAATTGTAGTTGTGGTGTGATATTAAGGACTCATACTCTGCTGATATCCAAAAACTGGTCCATGCCGAGTTTCAGCAAAGTAAGAATCAAGAAAAATGCGTAAAACAAAACTGTTTCAAGCCATGTTGGATCATGGGAACCTGTCTGAGACAAGCTCTCAGAGCAGCAGTGGACTTCAGAACAAGATTGGCTGAGTAGCTGGATTACAAGACTTTTTTTTTTTGGTCCATTTTACATTACAAAACACTCCAGCATGACTGGCCATTGGATTCAATAAAATATTTAAATTTTGATGTTAAAAAGCCTGAAAAAGATGGTAGTGTGGATGTTCAATGGAGCCAAAAACATGAAAGTCTGAAGAAGCCTTAGAAATTCCTTTTGGTGAGCAACTTTTTTGAAGCCCATCTGATCGAATCTTATCCAGTTATTTTAAACATAATGTTCCATTTGTGTTCAAGAAGACCCTCGGCCCTCTTTCATGCTTTACATTGCTTTTGGTTGCTTTCACAAAAACAGGCAGGACAAGAGAGGGAGATGCACACAGCGAAGCAAATCCACAAACTTACTAAAGAAAGAGCGAAAAGTAACTAAATCTACAGCGACGTGTGGATTAACTGCAGCAGGAGTGCAGGTGATTGCATGTGTGGAGAGCTGGTTAAAAGCACTGTAGTATAGTGCAGCAAAAAAGGGCTAAACAGCAACCTAAAAGTACAAATGCATGTCTTAGAGAGCAACTGAGCTCTCAATCAGGGTTTTAAGCAGGAGCAGGCACGGAGCCCAGGTGCTGCCAATGCTGCTAATCACCCTCCTGCCACACCCACCTGCAGCACCTGCAACGACAGCAGCAACAAGATTACAGGCCTTAATAACAGGAAAGGTTGTCAAAGTGATCAGACAAAGTGATCTGAAAGTAAATCTGTATTAAAAATGTGTTTTTAACTTTTTAAACAGCGTGAAACTCAAAATGCATGCACAAAGCTGTCAATTTAGATCCAACATTACTATGTAAGACAAGGCTTCTTTGTCTGTAAATTAGTTTTTGGATTAACGTTTATGCAGATTAACAGTAGAGTTGCCTTTTAATCTGCAATTAAAGAGTTGTATCCCTGCTTTAGGATCTGGATGTTTTAAGCTTTATGGTTTGTTGACCTTCTTCCTCATTAATTCCTTTATGTTCTGAACAGAAGAAGCCTGTGATCTCACCAAATAAGAATATATTTCATGTTTTTTATGTTTCTCTTTTAAACATAAGCAGGATCTTTGCACGGATTAGTTCCTGCTCTCAAACTGAAGTCCTGTTAAATCGCACACGGTTTGATGGCATGACTTTGGTTTTTGGTTTTAACTTTGTAATTAATCATATTTTCCTGTTCTGAAATCCAAATTATCAGCTGATAACTTGTTAAAAATTGAAACTGTTTTAGAGTCAGACTGAGCACAGAAATATGTCCCTCTGGACAGAAACCTTTAATTTGTTTCTCTAATTTATGTGCATTCTGCTTGTATTTTTGCATAGCCAAGGTCACATTTCATTGCTATTTACCAAGTTTTAAGCTAAAAAAACAGATTTCCTCTAACACTCTGACTCTAACTACAGCTTCCTGCATCTATTCGCATACAATTATTTGTTTTCCTCTTTGTATTTGTTTGCTTGATTGTAATAATCACAATAATTACAAAGTTAGTGCTCCTGCATTGACTGATGATCATGCTAGAAATTGAAATTGTAAAACTGCATCAGCCATATTTTGAGTTTTCAGCTACCAAACATGTTTTTTTTCCTACTTTCAGGATACAAACTGTCTGAAAACAATCTAAAAAAATGTATTCTTTGCCCTGTTCTTAACAGATTTAGACAGTGGCTACTCTTCTCTGCCATTTTTTAAAAACGAAACAGACTGTTGCCCCGGATGCACAAATGTTCAAACAGTGTCTTCTCTCCATTTAAACCCATATGGGATTAAAGTAAACGGGATTCTCTCCTCCTGACTATTCCTCTAATCTCCTTAACAATGTGTTGCTTCCTCTCTTTCTCTGCTGCAGCTGAAACTCCACCAAGCCTCACGATTTCAAACTCCCAACTGTGCCACTGTGCATTTTTCTCCTCTCTCCTTCTACCTTTCCTGTAGTGTCTTTTATTTTTTTGCCCAGAAACTGTATTTTTTTTCATTAAAACTTAAACTCACCAAGATATTTTTTCCTTATAATGGGAGTTGAACTTGGCTGAGTAAAAAACTAGGAATCCTGACTGCCACAACATATGAGAAAGAGCTTTGACAACTGAAGAACTGTATGCTAATGTAGCTTAATATTATATATAGTACCTTTATGTACATGGTCTACATTCTGGATGTACTGCTAAATTCAATTTAAATGAAAGCTTTGAGATAGTGTACATGGGGAATAAAGTGCTTTGATGGGAAATTAGTTGCACATTTATCACTCGTTGCCATGTTTTACAGCCATTAATAATTTCTTAGTCATTCATCTGTGCTGCAGTTTGCTGCAATGCACACAGTTCATTATGTGCCTGTGTTCAATTTTTATATTCTGCTCCATGCTCTTGAACGAGCCCCTACTTCATAGGTATCTGTTTCAATGAGGAAGCTCTGCCTGGTTTGTGTTTATTCTTTTGTTGTGTCGTTATTACCAACTTGCTATTCTCCATTATGCTCTCCACTACTAAAACTTCCTCATCAAGGACATATGCTCTCTAAGCCAATGGGACACTGTAACACATCTGTATTGGGCCGCCTGCCATCCCAGCTTTAGGCATGGAGCGACTGATTCAGCAGCAAAGTGTTTTCCTTTGTGCCAAGCTCATTTGCGTCTGTGGCTGTTGGCGTGTTCTTGCTCTTAGATGATGACAGAGGTCTTTAAAATGCAGATACCTACTTTGTGCCATGTTTGAAAGTATATTATTTGTGCCTCAGAGGTCCATGTATGATCTTCAAGGCAACAGCCAAACAGCTAGAAGCCAAAGCAGGTCGCCACCTACTCTGCTACGACAGTTTATCTTTAATTTTCTCAGCTTTACCAAACTGGAATCAACCATCTGCTCAGATAAACACAACAAAATGTGACCCATCAATTAATTCAAAAAAGATATTTTAAAAAATTATTAAGAAAAAAAATAAGATGACTGAATTATTTTTCATATTCCAATTTATTTATGGACGAAAAACACAAACAACTACATCAGTTTTTAAAGAATGACATTCTCTTCAGAACATTTTACCCCCTTTTTTCCACAAATAAATAGCACCCACTCACACACTCGCTGCTAATGATGCACACCTGTTGGCACTTTACCTGATTGAGCTGCTGATGTACTAAACATCACAGGCAGAACTACAACAGAAAAAAAATAATTAAAAAAGAAG
>JAPZDV010000017.1:9938172-9982038 GCA_029814665.1 Acanthurus lineatus | reverse complement strand
GAAGAGATGATTAATCTGCTGCCTTTTCCTTTCAGTAACTCACTTAAATCCACACAAACATCAAACAGAGACGAGACAGGAAGTGACAGGTGGATACTCACAGGTACCACGTATGCTTCTGGATCTGCTCCAACTGTGACAGAGGAGAGAAATTCAGATTAATGAGTCCTGATTATGAGCGAAACATAAACAACAGCTTCATGAAACAGGATGTTTGGACACGACGTGACGTTTGTTTCAGCTTCATTTCAGCACTTGAAGATGACACAAGCACCAAGTTCTGTTCAACTTCCTGTTCAGTCAGAAAGTGTGTTTGCTTGGTGTTTTTAAAGATTGATTTTGATATTTTTCCATCACTGTTTATCACTCAACAACAGTTCCTACTGATTAAAGGCAGCTCAGAGAAGAGATAAATGAAAATATACGAACTCTTGAATCAAATTATCTTCTCATCTCCACCAGCAGGATGTTAAACTGAGGCACTGATGGGATGGGAATGATGTCCTTCACCCAGCAGCTCTTCAGCCAAAATCTGAGCCTTTTTTTATTCTACAAAACCTTTATTTGTTTTCTGGGAGGCTGCAGAATTGATTTTTTTATATTTGATCTGTTTTGAATGATTTCACCTGGAGTGTTTAGAGATATTTTTGGCTGCAGGTGAGTTTAGCAAAGAGCTGACAAATTCTTCTCTTAAACTGAGACAAAAAACAAGAGATTTCCACATGATGTGAAACTGTGAACTAGTTTCTGACCGTCTGAGCTGCTTCAGGTAACTCACCTGCTGGACAGTTAATATCTTTGGTTTTACTGATCTGTAAGCAGACGTTGCAGCTTTTACTCCAAAAAAGCCTCAAACTACTGAAGAAACACACTCTTTGTTATGTTTGCTTCTATTTTCAGACAGAATAAACCCTCGGCCTGAGATTAAAGGTTGCATGTGGAGCACAGGAGCTGCAGGGCCAGTCATGGTGCATATCTGCTAAATATAGCCCGAGCGCTCCCTCAGGCTGCAGCCCAGACTGGAAAACTGCAGATCGAGCACGAGTCCACTGACGGAGGACTCTGGCGCTGTCCTGCTCTGCAGCAGTGGACCAGCTGAGGTGAGCTGAGGTGAGGAACTCACCGTGAGCCTCTTGGTTGCGTCCACCTCGATCATCCCACGCAGGAGGTTCTGACAGTCCGGAGGGATGAAGTGAGGCATGTGGAAAACTCCCAGTTTCACCTTCTCCAAAAGATTCCTCAGGTTGTCATCGTCGAAAGGCAGAGCGCCCTGCGGGAGGAAGAGGAGGGAGAGGAGGAAACATCATGTGACACGTCACAAAAACATCCACAGAGACAGACAGAAGATTTTCAGTTAAATATGAGCAACACACAGTCTGCAGAGACGCAACAAACTGCTTGTGTTCGAGAAGAGAAGCTGCAGACGAAACTCCTCCTCAGGTCGTCAGGTCGAACAGAGGCATCGAGCCGCACGTCATCACACGACGGCCTGACTTCCTCCTGTCGCCACGCAGGCGGCCTGTCAGCTGTTTGCTGAGCGACGGCGTGGACTCGGCTTGTGAGAGATATCAGTCATCAGTCGGTGATGATGAAGCAGTGTGAGTCGCAGCCAGCCGGCTCTGCCTCTGCTCTCCAGCTGGGGAGCTCGCTCGCCCGCTTGCTTGCTCGCTCGCCGACTTGATGACTGATACCGTTTCCTGCTCGCTGAAAACGAGGCAGACGGAGCCAGATGGCCACTGACACCGCGTTGGTAATCAGAACAACACGAGTGGGGAGATTTATCGTCACATGATGACTGTGTTCTGCGCTCCGTCTAAATCAGCCGAAGAAGAACGTGCGTGCGTGCACACAACACACACCGACACACACACCGACACACACACAGACACACACACCGACACACACACCGACACACAGTCATTCATCGGGCTCAAACACTCACTCGTCACTGTCGCATTATGGATCTGCTTTATGAAAAGTCTTTGTTATGTGATGTGCATTTTAATTTTGCATCGGCACGCTGTGTGTTTCCAGCATGTGTGATTAAAAAAACACAGGCTGCTTGTGGAAGAGCAGGTGCATCAGTCTTGACATGACAGCATCAGCTCTTCACACACACACACACACACACAAACACACACTTCAGCGAGGTCAGGCTGCCCTGACAGAGTGACCTCCAGCTCTAATGGCACCCAGGGCTCCTTAAATAAAGTGCCTTCAGATGCAAACCTTTGATTTCCAGGACCAGAGCTGCTGTCAGGTACTTTATTTTGTGTTGAAACGTTTCGGTGACCTTTTCCTTCACCTTGCAATTTCTGCTGGGAGCAGCTGCTTCACAAATAAAGAGTTCATTCAGCATAAATATTTGCCTCAGGAACAAAATAAATCAATGCAGTGTTTCCTCTGCAACACTGCATCAGACCAGGAGCTGGTTTTTCTGTGAAAGCATATTTTAAATTAAATTACACCTGCAGGGGAAAAGTAAAAAAAAACAGCAATAAGTCCAGTTTTCTGTCCTACAGCTGCGTGAAAAGACGTACATCAAATAAATAACTTTTATTTTCAGAGATGACCTCAAAAAAATGTTTGGAGAAACAAATGAACCTGAAGAAATCGAGATTAACGCTGCAGGTTGATGCTTAAACTTCCAGCTTCAGCTGAAAAATGTAGCCTGAGTGGCTAACTGGAAGCTAACTGGAAGCTAACCAGTTAACTTCATTATTTTTGTGTATTTTTTGAAACTTTTAGCTAAGTGATAAATAGATTAAGACAGTAAACAAGCTACAGAGACGTGTGATTAAGAACCAGCTTGTTTTCTTGGTACTCGAAAAGGAAAGAGGTTAAATGTTTGCACAGAAACGGGGACTTCAGGGTTCATATGAGGGCTCCTTGTAAACTCAAAAGGCCACAAAAGTTGTTTGAAATTAAAATCTGAGTTCACAACCTGAGTATTTCAGCATCAGAGGACTGAAAGTTTCACCTGATGTCATAAATTTAACTGCTCTGGTGTCACAAACACGTTCTGCAAACTCACGTCGAAGCACAACGTGAAGTCAGTCTGTGAGCTGCAAACACTCACCACTAAAAGTGCAAACAGGATGACGCCGCAGCTCCACGCATCCGCTTTCCTCCCGTCGTACTTCTCCCCCTGACAGACAGACAGACAGACAGACAGACAGACAGACAGACAGACAAAAAGAGAGAGAGGGAGAGACAGACAGACAGAGTGAGGCTTACATCATAAACTCCAGTGTGTAGCATTTACTCTCTGAGCTCCACATTTAATAGAAAAATCCTCCCTTTTTTATTTTTTTCTTCCTCATCAGCAGTTTGTGCTGCTGACTGCAGAAACTCTGAGTTACTTCAGAATGGACGAAGTGTTCGAACTTTCTTTTTCGGGTGAAATAAATCGACCTCGTCTGCTCCGTCAGTCGGTGATTCGCAAACACAGGAGCAGATCTGGATCTGGACTGTTGAGATGTTCTGCTTTGTGTCAAAATGATGCTAAACTTTAAATCCCCATTTTGTTTCTTTTAGACTTTAATCTGATCTATTACACGACTGTAAGATGTATTTGACGAAAAAGATAGTTAATTATCTGTTTAAGCTCAGAGAAAAATGTCAATAATACAAGTCAAGATTTAGGCAAATTATGCAAATATATAAATATTTAGTGTTTAGATCTTTATCACTGCGCATGTATGTAGATAAAAAGGAAAAGCAGACACACAAATGCAAAAACTTTACATGCTGGACCAAAAAAATGTGAAAACAACAAACGTCAACTCCTCTCTGCTGAGAAGATGATGAACAATCTACATTTTTCTCTGCTGTTCTGCTGTTTTTCTGTAAAATCATTAAAAAAGAAGTAAATAAACAAGCCTGTGTTCTGTTATTTTAAGGCTTGTATAAGCTTAATGATAATCTAAATGATAAACCAAAACACTGACGTGAACTAAGTGATTTAACACAAAAAAAACACTAGTAATGCTGGGAAACAGGGCCATATGAAAAGGGAGGGCAACAACCTTTTCACAAATTGCTTGTTTCTATTAACTCGAACTCTGACTGATGTGTGTATTATCTGCATTACTGCTCCCCCCCATTTTGTTTAACATTCAGTGTTTTTTTTTAAATGTGTACTTAGTGAAGCGTAATCCCCATTAGCACACATATATATTGTGAAGTGTAGTTACGATGAGCCTTTTTCATGGAAAAAACATGACGTGTCACAGAGAGAAAAAGCACATCTATTAATAACAAAACCAGCCTCAGTTTTAGCGTCCTGGTGTTTGTGCATTAAGGTCGGCTGTCGTTACTATCATTACTAGGATACGGTTAATAGCATAGGGCTGTTGAAAACACCACAGTATTATGAAGAGCTATGCTCTTCTTATGCTGTCAGGTCAAAAAGTCCTAAAAAAATAAAGAAATTAAATCAATAAAACTGTTATTTTTTATACGTAGCTTTAACGAAATCAAGTCGTTATACCTAAAATGGCAAAATTGGTTGCTTTTCCTAGCATGAACAAAAAATACACATTTGACCTTAACATATCAGAAAAGCATTTAGTCATCTTTCATCTTAATAGTAAAGGTTGGATTAAGTTTGGACAACTCAAACTTTTAGTTAAGGTTATAAAAAGATTGCACACTCTTACTGCACCTCGCAGAAAAAAAAAACTGTCATTAGACAAATCCGTCATCGCTTAAGACACACCTGACCCTGTTTTAATGGACATGCATATATCTGCCGTGCAGGGCAGACACTCTGACTTTAGCTAAGCCAGCATGTGTTTGGTGAAGCTGATCTGCCACTGACCTTTTATCACCCCAGGAGCTTTGCTGCTAATAGGACAGTTGTTTTTCACAGCATAATGGATGTCTGTGTTAAGTGTGTGGTTTCCACGTTTGGATGAATTGATGGTACTAATGCGAACACGCCGCTAATGTGTTGCCTCTATCATGAATTTAAGCTAAATCCATGCCGGCTGGATGAGGGACTCTGCCTGTGATCACAGAACTAGTTTCAACGCACTAATATCACATTTAATAGTGTTCAGTTCTCAATGCTTTAATCAAGAATCAAAGTCTTTGTTACGGTCTGAGAAATATTAAAACACAGACTGCAGATTTATATACCAGCTGGGCAGATCGCAGAAAGGCTCCCAAGACTTTTTTTTTTCTTCTTCATTTTCCCTTTCGAAGAAAAAAAAAAGTAATCTCTCTGATGTCCTGTGATTAAAGTAATAGCCACATTTCACCAGAAGATTATGTAAATCTAATAGCTGGACTCAGTCCCAGCCTGCCATATTAATGTGGATAATTTTGTGGTTAAATTGTAAGCCAAAAAAGAAAAAAAAAAGTCTTTCACGTACACCTATCTGAACCTAAAAGACTTGATTGTTCAATTAATATAAACAAAATTAATTGATTTTTTGTAAGAAAACTTTCACATTTGCTGTGTTTCTGTCGGCTGCAAAACAAACAAACAAAAAAATGAAATACGTTTAATTAAGGTTGAAAATCATGCATTTATCACCAAACATGCCATCTTTTATTAGTCTATTTAAGGAGAAAATGCGAAGGCCTAAAGGCAAGTCGTCAGTTTCGTGCAAAATATTTATTTCCAAAGCGTAGAAGCACAATATTTTATAAACATGACTGATTATTTTATATGTAAAACCTCCATCTGGTTTAGCTGTCGTGTTTATGATCATATGGCTCATGGATGATACTGCAGTGTCAAGTGGTTTTGCATATGTCAAGCAAGCATCTTGTCTCCAAAAAACATCATGTTTATAACTAATTTCAGTCGGTTGATTAGCGAAGACAAGCTTTTTGATTTGGAGTCCCATCATATTTTCCTCTGAAGTACCTATTTCTAGTCAGGCAAATATTGATTGTTTACAAAAACATGGTTGCAAGAAGCAGCACCTCTCGAATCCTTAATTAGACATAGAAACCTGGATACTCTAGGAATGTTGCAGCCCTTTGAAGTCAAACCACTCTGGGACGGGGGAAAAAAAATAAATAATGAAATATTAAAAAAAAAAAAAAAAATGGAGTGCTTCTCAGAGGAATATAATACTTCAAGAGCACATATTCCTCTCACTCTCCCGTGCTCTCACAAGCCATTGGGGATGTGCTTAACAGTATATAATTACTTCAACCTGCAGCTGTGCAATACCGTCTGAAAGGTAAACTTACCAGAAATTCCCTGTGAGAGGCCATCTTGCTTTTGTTCTTTGAAAACAGCGGTTCTTTGATGGCGGGAACACCGTCATCTCCGCTGCAGGTATCCTGTTTTAGAAACCTCCTATCAATCAAATGCAAACGCATGAAAGTTTATCTTGAGGCGAAGCCAATGGGAACGTGTGCATCCGGTTAAGTACAAAATTAGTATAGAATAATTGGAGTACGACTCGTATAGGAGGGGAATTTTTTTTTTTACAAGAATATGCTAGAGACACTTCTATGTAAGTCATCTTTGGTTTTATATTCACAAGTGGAGCTGAGGAGAAAGTTAAATTTAAAAAGCATGCACTCCTAAGCACTGCAGAGTGCAATGGTTAATCTCCTAAGCCCATCCTTGGATTCTGATTGTCTGGGTTTTGCTTAAGGAGTCCGTTGCACCTTTGAATATGGTGATGCCGCCTTAAGGCCAGATTCATGATCATTCTAAGTAGGAACAGTGGAAGGAAACACTTGTCAGCACTCACTTTCTTCTCGAGGATCTCTAGGGGTTTAGTCCTTGGCCCTGTGATCGTGTTTCTTGACATCTCTTACCATTTCTATGCCAACAACATTCCAGTCTATTTTTCTCATTCACCGTCTAACACTCAGGTTGAGGTGCATGTCTGAGCATGCCTTGGAGACAGATGAATGCCTGCCGACCTCAACAAGACTGAGCTGGTGTTTTTTTGCAAAAAGAGTGCCTGACCTCTGCAGGTCTTCTCTAGCGCTGTGTGCTAGAGCATAGCGCCCGAAAAGGAGGTGTGATGCTGACAGACAAACAGTTGTGTAAGGCTTTTGAAAGAATCAATCCTACCAGGGTTAGGAGCCAGAGAACTGGGACTGGTTTGCCAAACAAAAAAGTTGGAATCAGGGGTATATGAGACAAAAAAATGATCATGTGTGGAGATAAGAGGAAGGAGCATAACAGTACACACACACACATGGCAATCAGAGAACCAAACAAAGACCACACAGAGACTCAAGATGTGTTTGAATGTTTCTACCCTCTTCTGATCTTCATCACATGGAGGACAGTTCTGGTTTTCTTCTTATGTCCAGAACTACAAAGTTGGGCTACAAATGTCAGAATACAGTGCAAAGTTCCAGTAAATCTCCCAGTGCTTCAGCTCACTCCTTCAGGCGAACCCAAATGTCAAAATACAATGTTATCAATTTACAACGATCTGGTAAATGACTTTAATGCCTCATCAGTCATCATAATTAGGGAGTTAACTTTTCTCATGGACAGGCTAGGACAGGTTAGCTTGTTTTGTTCTGTGTACAGACAATTTTCTATGATAGTCGGGGATGAAATAGTTGATTCTTTCATGTATGGGGTTGCTCAGGGGTTTGTTCTTGGACCATATCTTATTTGAATATATGCTTCCATTTTGGGCCTTTTTAATTCTTTGCTTAAATGTAGTTTTTTTTACTTTCATGTGGACGAAACTGAGTTGTACTTGAACATCCAACATAACTCAAAAGTTTTAGTGATCTTACCATCTGCCCAGAATCTACAGGAAGCAGTTTGTCCAAAAAACATCCTCAGTTTACATGAGGATACATGGAGTCGGCACAGAGAATGTTTAAGATCTGCATCATGTCAAGGTGTGTCCTTCCTGCTTGATATCATATGAACCTGATGATTTTAAAGAGCTTACAACCTTTGTTTTGGAGCACATATATTATTTGAACTAACAGCAGACAAGCATATGAATATGAGGCTTTATTCTAAATGAAGTAGAGCGAAAACAATCAGTCAAACTTTATGAACTTTACAATTTTTTATGCCTAACCAACAAAACACATTCCCAAGCATTCATTTCCCGTTCAAACCTGTTCCTCCGGCTATTCCACAAAACTGTAGCTGGTCTCACTTCACCACTTCACCATCCCCAGATTGCTCCTCACATTCTTTCTGGCAGCTCAAGTCTGATTGTATCATATTCAGAACACTGAATCTGCACTGGTCCCTGCAATTCCCAGAGATCCACACCCCCTCAATCCCATTTTTGCTCAACAGGGCATCATCCGCCTCTCCTGGACACTTAGCACTCCCTCTCTCTGTGCTGACCTCTTCATGGAGCCAATCAGTCTTGTCCTTCTGTCTCTTCAGGCTTTCCAGCAGTGAAATGACCCTCAAGACTTCAGTCAGTAGAGTCACTCACCGTTCAACGAGGTCTTTCCATCAACTTCTCATCGAGTCTCTTCCCCTCTCTCCTCTCCACTCTGTAATTGCTCTAAAAAGTGTCTTCTCTCTCCCTTCTTAGCTTGTTAAAATTCATTTTCGACCACTTTTCATCTTAATGGTTATTTTGTGGTTGCAGCAACCTTTACACCACCTTAAACGTGCTTGTAATTCATTGGAAGTAAAAAATAATGTTAACTGGATTTTTGAATTAATTAAATCAGTCTGGAGTGGGTTTGTTTATTCAATGTTCATTGCTAGAAGCCTTGGCTGTCTACAAAAGCTTTGAATATGTTTCACATGCTTTTTGAAGCTTTGTAATTGTTTGTGATGACTAGATTTGCATACAAAACATGCAGCCTTCAGCTGCTTTTCCCTTTTTTTCATGACGTGCTGAAATAATGTTGCTGTATATTGTTATTGTTTCAGATGCAGAGTAATTCTTTTGAACCTGCCAAGGCTTTCTTGACTTCCAGTATCGTATCAAAGAATTTGCTGATAAATTTTGCTGAGAAATCCTGTCATCTTCAATCACTGTACAGTCTTGATCACAGCCTTTGCATTATTCCAAGATGCATTTAGCGGATGCCAAGTTCTAAATCAATATCAAGGAATAATTCAAAAAGAACAAACCCAACATGAATTTACATCTCTCTGTCCTGGCAGGTCTTGCCAGTCCTTTTTTCTTCCAGCTTAAACTTTGAAATGAAATATGAGAAGTTGCTTTAATTTCCAAGGCAGTTGCATCATTATTCCATCAAAGAAAATCTGCAGGAGGAAAAAAAAAATGTGTGAACAAGTTACTTCAGGCTGCGCGCTTGAAAACCAGGTATATTGAAAATTGGAAATGGCTGTATTCAATCATACAGTCACATTCGGGTAACAGAAGTATGCAGTGTTCCGTGAAAATGGGGGGGATGAGCTGGACAGAGAATATAAGGATTTGTAATCACAGCCTTTATGTGATATATAATATCAAATATAATGACAGAGAGATAATTGCAAAGCCCCTGCGTTCGCATGTAATTACAGATTGGCTTTCATGTTCAGCTCAGTTCTAATGATCAGTATTTAATAATTAGCACAGCACACAAAACAGTAGGAAGAAGCACATCGCATCTACGAGGACAGTGATTGTTACTTAAGGTAATGGATGCTTACAGGGTTTCTTTGATGCCTATCTATTTATTTTTTTTATTCCGGTGGCTTTGATAAGTATTTACTAAAAGATAGATTGCATGCATGTCCAGCGTGTTATGTCCTAAATCAGTTTTCATGCATGATGCCAAAATATTAAACCAAGTTCTTTAAGGCCCCTTTGATGTGCAATACAATGGGGCCATATTATGTGAGGTCATTATTGTGTGCAGGAGACTTGCAGCCACAAATGTAGCACTTTTCCATTACTATAATAGGTGAATGGAAGTGGCAATGTGTCCAAGCTGCACTCTCACAATAGCTTTTCCACTTATATGAAAGAATTATATAAGTTGTGCATGTGGTGGCCATGCATATCAAAGGCTTCAGTAGTGTGGACATGGCAGAAATTCAAAATTAAAAACGATATTTTGATGCAGCTGCAATAGACTGGCTACGCATTGTAACTCCTCTGAACAAGCTCCATTTGTATCCCCTTATTTCACTTTAATATTTCATATATCTCTGAGGAGCAAAAACTTCATTATAAAGTTCTTTGGCGAGCATCATCAGAGCAAAGGCCAAACAGACATTTAAGGATACTTATTTGAATTGAAAAAGTCATTTATTTTCCAATATGTTATTAATTGGTTTTATGTTTTGTGAGCAGGAAGGACTATAGATAAATTGGTCTACAGCAAAAAGCTTACAGAGACTAATTTAGTGGGCATTAAATCTAGTTGTATAATTTGATGATTTGCAAGGCTCTTTGTTATGCAACATGTCTCTATTGAAATATTTATGTCAAATTTATGCTAATATTTGAACTATAAATTACAACAAAAGCTGGTTTGATAATTTAAGGAAGTAGCGTGGGATCATGGGATTTGTTTGTTTCACTGTTTAACATTGATTAGTGTTATGCCCCGGAGGTTAGCAACAGGTGACAAAATTAAACCCACTGATACAGTTTGCACATTGATTGCAACATTTGGGATAATTTAAATACAGAAAACAACAAAATACATTTAAAATGATATATTTGTTTAAAGACATTTTGCTGTGTAAATGTTACATGTTATCTGTTGGAGATGGGATGGAGAAAAACAGTACTCCATCTCATTTATTTGTTATTGTTTTTACTGCCCGGAAGGACACTGTTAGCAACACTGCAGTGTAAAAAGGAGTCAAAAAGCTAATGTGAGCCATTGTGATTGTTGCAGAAAGAAAACAGAGAGGGAAAAAAAACGTCATTTAGCTGGATCTTTTGGTGGGGGGGAGTGTTTGAAAACTACAACAGCTCAACAATATCTCAGCAGCAATAGAACCTCACAAAATGTGCTCGGGGGGTATCAAACGGATGAGGCTGCATTTAATTTTCTTTGAGGTGGCCCTGGCAATAAAGTGTGGCTCATGGTGATAAGCAGGGAAGAGCTGAAGCACATCATTTCAGTTATGTAAACCATTGGAGGGATACAGTGGGCATTCTCCTACACACTGTCTGTCTCTGTGTGTGTGTGTCCACCTATGTGCATGTGTTTGTGTGTTTTCTGAGTAGGTGAAATACATTAAAAAAATAATTCTTCACTTTTTCCCCACCTATATAATTAATTTTCCTGATCCAGCTGTGAATATTAAAGAGGTTTGGTGCCCAATAAAGGTCTAATAACACAGCAGAAAGGGTTGTTGATGTGTCTAAAATTCTGATTAGTCTTTTGAAGAGCATCTCAGGACTGTAGGCGATGCCCTAAACCTGCCTTTCACCACCAGCAAAACCTCCATCGCAACCACTTTTTCAAAATCATAATGGGCAGGTCGATGCACATTCAGCACGTCTGCACATCTCCCGCTTACCACATAGAGTCTTTTCTTCACCACTGCTTGACCTTGATACTGTATAGTAACTAAGCCCTCCCAGAAGTCTGTTTTGTCAGTCACTAGTCATCCTCATCTCCATCCTTAATCTGGAGTAGCAGTTATTCCCCAAATCCCATCACAGCCTTCAACCAGAAGCCGCCAGCTCTCACCACTGAGTCAAGAGAAGATGAGATATTTTCTGACAATGGGAGAAAAAGCTGGGGGAGGCCGGGTGCAAGTTGAAAGCTGTCAGCCAGCCATCAAATACAGTTCACATCAAGTGTGTGACCACGTTTTAGGCAGGCACACCCGTGCATACAGTATCTGTTATACAATTACCATAATGACAAAAGGACTTTCCCTCTCTGGGTTTTTTAGCACAGTTATTTATTTATCTATTTATTGTTAGTCTGACAGATATGATGTCTTTGTTGTCCCACTTACACATTTAAATGTCATTAGCCCAGCTTAATGTCCTCTAAATTAAGGCATCCCTGAATGTTTCAGAGAGCACCAGGATTGGAAATAGCACACTATATTTGGAGGATGATGATAATAACAAGATGTTTAATTGTGTTACCTTAAATGCATAATGATGTGTTATTAATTTCAGAGCAATTTTGCTAACTTATGAACCATATTGAAAAGCACAGAAGCGTAAAAATGGGTCAGCAAAAGCGGAGGTACCGGGGCATAAAGATTAATCACAAGTTAAATTTTAATAAGGTGCTGGTATTTATTCGTTTATTTCACTTGAGTGTAGGTACGTACATACAGAATGTGTGTATGTGCATCACACTAAAACAAAAACAACATTTTTGCAGGGATTCAATTTGTGAAAAAGACTGAGACTTTGCAAACATGTCAGTGAAATTGAACCTGTAATTTGGCACATCTTTGTTTCGAGCTAAATGCTAACATGAGGTTCATAAGCTCAATGCTAACATTATCATGTTCAGATTTTTTTTCCATGCTTACCATTAATTATCACTGAGCACAAAGGACAGCTGAAGGTTATGGGAGTTTCATTGGTTTTGCAAGTTGTGCAAGTGTTGGATAAGCTGAAGTTATGACCTGATGATGGCGCTAGATGAATGTATGTATACAAAAAAGCATGAGAGGTTATCCAGTAGTTGGTTGAGACAAACTCTTTTACCAATGTCAATCTCATGCTGGTACAAGAATAAGAGTCAAGGATTCGTCTCTTGGGTTCTGCATCTTATTTCATTGCGATACTTCCAATATTTGTGAGGACATTTTTCTGGGAACAGCATTTGAGGAACAGTCTAGCGCTCAGCAACTAACCCTTAAATGTCTGTAAAAATTCCAAGTCCATCCATCAAATATTTCTTGAGATATGTCAGTCTAAACTGAAGTTGTGGACCAAAAATTTCCATCCAACAGACCAAGATTGCCATCCCCAAAGCCACCAGCACAGCAAGTACAGCTTTAAAGTAAATAAATATTATAATCAGGTGAACATTTTTGGAAAACCACCTTGTCATCAAAAAAGAAATGTGGTGTCCTGAGTGCTAAGCAAGGTCTAAAATGCATGCAGTCTTCTTTTTTTTTTTCCTCCAGGCTGATAAAGGTCAAGATTTCGATTCTCTCCAGGAGCCATTAGGTAAATCAACACCAATATTCTGTGAAGTGCATCATCCTGTGATGTCGACTGAAGTGAAAGTCAGTTCCTAGTCAACAGCATTAGAAATTAAGGAGCGTGATGAATTAAATTGGTGGAGGCTCTCACAAAGTCTCTGCTTGGGACGATCATATCTGGCCTTGCCTCTTGTGGAACTGGGCCAGTATCTCCCCTCCATGGTGGATGAGGAATTATAAGCAAGATGGATTTTCATGTATTTTTTTTTTCTCCTTTGAAGGTTCCAAGAGGTTGAAGCAGAACTGCATGTGCACACACACTCAGCTACACACACACGCACACACACACACACAGCGCTTTTTTACAGGCAAAGTGTTTGAGGTTCTGAGTTGATGAACAACTCGAGGCAGAGGACCAACTGCATTTAATTGGTTTGTGAGACTTCCCGAGCTTAAACCTGGAGATTAATTAAAAATGAAAGAATATGATGTAAAGAGCAAGAGGGAAAAAAAAGAAAAAAACAAAAGAAAAAGAAGCATAACAGCTACTCTGAGTTTTGGCATCCACAGTGTGACATCTCAGAGGCAAAGCATGTAATTTTCTCATTGTTTTTCTACCATTTTTTCTTAACTCCACATAACCTTTAACAAGACGGTAGATGCTTATGCAATATTCATCTAGCTTGTTAGTGTATTTCTCGGCTGTACCTTGCTTTTTATTCATACAGTAGCTGCTACAAATCACATTAATAAGTACAATACATCCAAAATGTAAGTAGTGTTAATGAGAACATTGGGTAAGTCAGGTTGACCCTTGAGGCGAAAGGCTGGTGTGTGTTTATCTGTTATTTTACTCTTGGATTCAATTTACGAAGAGTTTGAGAGATTAAGTTTACACCTCGGCATCTGAGGCAGAAGTGCCAATGGAAATATATCCGTCCTCGGAAGAGAAAAGTGTGTGTCTTTTTTTAAAATCTTGATAGACATCAGTAGGATCCAGACACATTCTGCCGATCTAATGTGACAAGGTGTTAAAGCTCGGAAAGTCTGGCGATGCTCTGTATATCTTATTGCCAAAAAAAAAGGCAAAACTTAACAATGAACTGATATTACAAAAATGTAGGTTATTGTCTGTGTAGCTAGAGTTTGATAAAACTTATTCCTGTCTGCTGCAGAGCTCTATTGTTATCCAAAAACTGCTAATAACTCCAATGTGTGACATGTTCATTTATATGGACGGTCTAGTTTATTTTCAGCCAATCTCACACTCACTGTCTCGCTGCCACGTTATTAATACCCACACATGTGCCTCACGTGTTAATCCACACCTAAAAATAGTCCAACACGCGCACTATTTGTTCTTGTTTGAGCAGTTATTGATAAAAACGACAGTGCCCATCTGCTTTAGGATATTAATTAGTACTTTCTATGAATATCTGTGTCCCATTTTTAAATATTTACATCTTTGGGAGAAAATAAATGGGCTTGTAGATGAGTGCAAAAACAGGATAGTGGGGTCAAAGACAGGCTGACTAATGCACTGTTGGTTTTGTTCTGTTTATGAGATTTGTGACATTATAAATATAGAATAATGCCCAGTAAATCTTGCAAATGGTCAGCTGGAGGTTAAAAGATTCAAATCTTGACCAGAGATTGCAATGTAGAGACCATAATACTTTGCATTTTTACTTCTTTGGCTGCTCAAGCAGAGATACCAACATTTGGTTTGCATGCTAACAAAGTAACATCTCATCACTGGTTTGGCTCTACACAAGATTTTATCCTTTGTAATGTATTTTACTGCTCAATAAAATGGCGTTTCCTTTGAGTGCCATTACCTCAGAGTAATAAATGTTATCTTTTTTCCCCCCGATTTTCTACATTCAGCATGCATTAACATGTAATTTCAAGTTTTACAGTGCATGACATAAAGCTGTCACATGTACTCGCAGAAATTAATTACTCAATCAAAACCTAATGATGAAAGCTCATTAATTTCTGAACAGAAAAAATTCAGTCTGATTAATTGAGATAGAGGACTCAAAATAGCATGTTTTCAAGCAGGACGGTGCAGACGATCTTCATTTCTTCACTTTTTTCCATGTTTTACTCTCTTCTGTTGCGAACTAGCTTAAATAAAAATGTAAGAAATTATAAAACAAGTTAAAAAAGCACCTCATTAAATTCATATCATGCAGCGATCCTCGAAAAAGAGGTGCATTTTTAAGTGCAAACAAAATGAATACATTAATTTGTAGATCTCTTTCCTTTTATCCTGTTTCCCTGAGCTGCTCTCTGCATTCCCCTTCCCAAAGCCCTTCCTTGTTTTCCCACTCTCATTCATTTATTGGTTTACTTTAACCACCAGCTCCAAACAGATGGGGCGACCATGACAGCGACACACTGCTCGGGCAGCTGTGCAAGTGTGTAGACAAGAGGTAATGAATAATCAGCCACCAGCCTCCAACTGCTTCATATTAATAGCTAGGTGTTCTAATTACATTTTCACAACTTGTAGGGTCTATATAACCAAATGTGAGTCTGGTTGATGATTGAAGAAACACAGTTACTTCCAGTTTCGCTGCCAAAAAGTATTTTCAGAGCAATAACACAATCAAAGAGAAACTCTCGTCATCCTCAGTTTGATTTATTGACTTGAATAAACATTAGAAATAAATAACAGCACACCAGGAAAATTCAATTAAGCTGTAGCAAAACAAATCTAAACCATGTTTCATTCTGTAATTCAAATTTCACCACAGGCACAAAAAATATAAAATTAATTACTTGGACCAGCATCCAAGTCAGTCCAATAAGAGTGTGACGCGGTGTTCTGCAAGGTCCCTGCTGAGCGCTCATTGTTACCGCTTTTGACGTGATTGCGCTTGACTCCACTTGGCACCACTTTCCAAAGGCACACAACAACTGCAGTTTTGAAGAAAACAACCTTGATGTATCGAGTCCCTGGAGAGCTATACTGCTTTACCTCACTTGTACGGTGGCTCTCTGCGCTGCAAAATAAATAAATAAATAAATAAATAATACGAGAATGAGATGCTTACTGCTCAGGCACATACCTGGTGAATTACTAAAGAAAAAAAAAAAAATTGCAACTCTTGGTCCAAGTGTTTGATGATGCAGCCAGAGTGATTTATTTCATTCAAGTATAGCTTATTTTAGTTTGCCAAAAAGAGACATTGGCAAAAAAACATTTCCTGTTTGTTAGGGGAATATTTGTCTTTCTAGATAAGATATTTTTTTTATGCTGTATGACACTGTGCTAAAAACTCTTAAAGGAGCAATGAGTTAAAATGATAGAGGCCAATATATTAAAAGAGTGAGCTCCAACTGCTGCTCAGGATGCTTTTGGCTGCAGCTGGGTGTTACTGTTAGCTTGTTAACTCAGTTAACCATGCTAAAAGATAGCTGATCTCCCAGTAAATAACAACTCCAAAACCGACTGAGGCCAGTTTGACGACAGGGATTAAGGTACCAAAGTGGTTTGCAGGGAGCATTGCTAACGAGTGAACAAGGCAATTAAGCTAAAGACAGAAGTGGTTAACATGCACAACATCTCTGCATTGCAGTGCATCAACTTCTTTAAAGCAATATAAGAAATGTAATTTCTGCAAAATCCTCTACCATTTTTTTGTTCATTTTTTAACTTATTTAACATAAACTATGGCCATATGTTGCACATTGCTCTTTTCAAAAAGCATTTCTTATTGCATGCATAATTATCATTGATCATTAGCATTTTTATATAATTCTTATTGCAATAGGTTATTTCAATTTAAGCAAAAGCATTTCTTTATTAATAAGAATAAAAACAGGGATTTTTTAAGGGGAAAAAACACCCTTAAACTCCTTGGAGGGACTTTGAACAATAAAGTGAATATCTGCCACACAACAGATGTCTCCTTATGCTGGAAGTCAAAGCATTAAAACCTCGGCTCATGATGTCATCAGGGGACACTTTCTGGAGATGGCCCATTGTGAGTGAATTATTGACCCGCTCCGGCTGCTCATAGAATAGGTTTTATGTGAATGTGGGGCTTCCAGCTGTGTACAAGAATATGCGCCCATACACCAGCGAAATCACCATGTCTGCTGTCAGCTTCGGAGCAGTTGTTACATTATTCACTGTCTGTGGAGCTGCTCCGGGGTTTGTCTCTGAATGACATCAGCGCTACAGTATGTTACTGAGCTATTCAGCTTAAGGAGGAGCTTGCTCAAATGTGCAAATTACAACTGAGCTGTACTATATCGCAGTAATGACACAAAGTCTATTTTTGGATGATTTAAGCTTTCTCCTCCACCGCAACAGCCAAGGATGAATTGAGACCAGTGAATTGACATCATGATTACATGCTTTTTTGCATACACAACAAAGGCTCATATTTTAATAAATGCTGCCACTCGCTGCAAAGTTTCCTTCATTGCTTGAGCATGCACAACAACTTTTGATAATATTCCCCACACACAGCTGCTGAATGAAGAAAAACAGAGCATTATCATGGAGCTGTGGAAGACGCTGCAAGGGTATACAAAGGTGCTCTTGAGATAGAAACAAACCTCAGTGGTGCCTATCTCCGTGACAAGAAGGGGAAGGATGAAGGGGTGAAGTGTAGCGAGATGGCAGGCAGGCTTGAAAAACACCATGCATATGGATGTTACAGTAGAGCCAGATGGGACAGAGGCAGTGACATTGTCAAGGCAGCGAAACACCTGTGCACAGGCTCTCCAGGTCCCGCTAGTTTGTGATCAAAGTGCCTTGTTTGCATTTTTGATGAACACGTGCGTCAGGACTCTGACAGCATGGCACGACAAGTGCGCTAAAGAACAACACCCGAAGGGATTTCTGAACTTTGAACTGTAGCTGAATTATAAAGTAGCGATGATGTAAACACGTCATTGAAGTACAAGCTTGTTGCTTGTGCCAATAAGCATGACAGAAAGCGCCGGAAAAAAGCCTGATGGGAAAGAGTTCACCTTGGGGTTAGCATGCTTGGAAACTTCATGCTAATCCAGGTAAGAGATTTTTATGTTTCTTGTGCACAAGTGGAAATTCTGACAGTAAATTAATGATTCATGACTCCTTCCTGTAGTATGTGAGATTTAACCCAACAATCAGTCAGACAGGTACAAATTATGTTGTCTAATTAGAGCGGGAAAGGGTTGCATTCAATCAAGGACTCGCTCTCAGCTCTGTTAATAATTTAGACATCCAAAGATTATGTTTTTGAAGGCAAAGGTGAACTGTTAAGAGCAGAAAAAAAGGAAATTATTTCCTGTGAGTTCATGGTTTAGTAAAAAACAAAGGGCCCTCTGTTGGTGATGGGGATTATGAAGGTCGTGGTAACAGAGGATGCAAGGTAATGGTGCTAGAACCACAAAGTGTTTTGATAGAGGTGGTGAAGGTGGTTGAATGGTCGACAAAATGTTGCACTTTGATGCAGGAGATCACTGTTAGCTATTTTCCAAAAGATGCAGATGAATTTGGTTTTTTTTCTTATATAAATGTCTTTCTTGACAAGTAGTGTCGAAGCTCCATTTTTGTTGGAGGGTATCAGTGTCTTAAGTTTCTAAATGTGTTCAGTATTTTGTTTGCCGTTATAAACACTTTTTATTACTCTTATGTGATGTTTTGCACATTTGTTCCATCTCAAACCTGCTTTAAATAGACAAAATCAATGCTGATGTTGTTGACGGTTACTTTTCCCCTCAAGCAAGCTGTCAACCTAGTAAACAAGAGGCCATTTTAAAACTGCGACTTTGCTTTTCATGTTTCTGGACCACTTGCGGTGCTTCATCCGCTAGAATTTGATTGCTTTCTGTATTTTACAAAGAAAAGTTAAAGCAACTTTTCAATTGAACTGGGCTGGAAAAATACATATTTGACGTGAGCACGGGGAGGAATGTGTTATTTTGTTATAACGCCATCATGCAGTGTTGCATTGTTGCTCTTGTCTTGACTTTGTCCCCTGGCAACAAATAACACAAATTATACCTGCCAATATTGATTGATGAAGCAGCAGCTTAGACATTCAATAATCAGGGACAAAAACTGGGATCTGAGGTGCTGTGCCAATTCCCTGAAGCACTATTTTTGCAAATGGCCCTGTGGAATCACGGATCTATATATATTGTCTGGAGTAATGAGCGGAAATCATACGTATGATCTCTTGTGAGAAACCTGTCATCTAGCGTTAAAGCAAATGTGGATATGGAACAGTCAAAAAAAAAAATGCTTAGTTTATTTCCCCAAGGAGAGAGAAAGGGCTTTCCATTCCTCCCTCTATTCTTTTCTTGATAGACACAGCTGGGACGACCAGGCCGATATGCAGCAGAGAGAAAAAGAGGCTGAAACTTCTAATAGGCTCTTAGATGTACGGGGACATTTAGTTCCAGAGGCCGAGGTCGTTTATATCTATCTATATCCCTCTCTGTCTCTTGTCTCCCTTTCTTCCTCTCCAGAGGGTGTTACTCATTCACTTTCCCTGCCCACTGGTACCCTGGCAGGTCTGTGAATTCAAACAGGTGACCTTCCAGGAACAAACTGGCTCTTTTAAACATTCATACCAAAGCTGTCACAATTCCTCACAGCTCGGAAAAAACGCACTGTGCTTCGCTTATTCATTGCAGCAGGAGGTGGTGGTGGTGGGGGGAGGAGGGGGCAGGCTTTTGAATAGACCAGAAAAAGTTTGACAAATGCCAGATAAACTGATTAAGCATTAAAAAAAACCACACATCCGAGCATCCCAGCAATAAAATGTGAGACACGCACATGTTGATTACGTTCATCTTTAGAAATACAGTTGAGTTGATGTACAACATCCTTTGTTATCTTTCAAAAACGTATTGATTTTCATTGCAGGGTTCACAAATGAGACAAAGACTACAGCGTGACTTGAACTACGCCACGGGGAGGAGAGACAATAGAAATAATTTGAAGATATTGATGTGGCACTGCTATTACAGTGGATTGCTTTTACTGACTATTATTACAGACTTGATACCAAATTATACATCAGTCGCTGGCTGTCATCACTGTGTGGGATTCATTCACACAGAAGCTTGTCTCATTCTGGAAGGGACTTTTTTCCCTTTGATTTTTGCAGCTGAGGTGAACTTTAAAAATGCAGATTGCAAATATGCAATATGCAGGGGTTTTGGTATGAAGCTATGCTGCATCACTGTGCAATTATTTTCCATTTAACATGCTTATGGCAAACTGAAAAAAGGGGGGTTCTGACACTTTAATAAGCAGTCAAAATGATCTTTTATTTTTGCTGTGATACAGGATGACAGTTTTTGATGCAAAACAGACTTTGTTTTTGGTATTTCTGAAGTGTGAAAGCAGGAAACTGATGAAAACAATATAAAAGCCATGGGAGTTTTGACTCTGTTAGAGCTTAAATTCAAGCTAGCGTAACAATTTTAGAGTAACACAATCAAGTATTTAGGATGTAGTGGTTGACAAATAGGTCAATACATTGGTAACTTGGATTAAATATTTATTTGTTTTGTTAGTTTGATGCCAGAAGTAGAGTTTATTTTTTTTCATGATGTCAATTACTTGCAAACTAAACCAAATCGTGATCATGTTTATGACCATAGCTACGATTTTCATTATATTGAGGTAAGAAGCTCCAAACTCTCCTAATGGCAAAAGTCTTTAAAAAAAGCTTTTAATAATCTGAATTTTTCCATATTTAACATTATTATTATTAATTCAGTGAACCTTTCAGTTACATTTTCTACAAATTTATGTAAATGGATCAGTCCTCTTGAAATCAACTAGTGCTTATGACCTTAAAATTAAATTAATTTAAATGAACTCAGCTCTAACTGAAATAACTCTGACCTTTGTCTTTTTTTCTCTTCACCCTCTTTCCTGCTATTAGCACCTAATAATAAGTTTTATTGTGTATTTTTTTAAGAAAACGATGTGGAAAATTACAAACCCATTAAAATAATGCATTATCATTTTACGTCCCAACATTAGGGTCTAAATAGTGATTTGAAGCCTTCTGCATAATGCCAGGGACAAAATCCAGGTGGAAAACTACTGAATCATTCATGCATTTAATTTTTTAAAATGATTTATTTACTTATTACTGGCCTAAAAGTTGTCAAATTTAAATGTGCAGAATTTATAGTATACTAAAATCATTTTGTTATATAATTACCCCAACAACTTACTAGCCTGAAGGAAAATTTTACCCTTCAGAATTAGCAGAAATAGCCATTATTAAAACCAAGTTAAACCATAAATCAAGCCATCTTAACCTTATCTTTACTTCACTGATAATGTGCAGCAGATCTGAAAACACTGGCTGATACATTTCATCATACTTATTGCCTTTAAATACCTTTACCGATGTCATTTTGCTGACAGATTGGAGGCGTCAGGTGAGAAAATGCTCAAATGTGTCATTGTGGAAAGCACCGCAGCTCCGTTTACCCAAATGGTTTGTAGATAACACGGCGATGTCATAAGCCATTTTGTGTGTTATGACAATGGACTTTTGCATGTCATACAAAATCATCTTCATAATGCTTTTCATGTGCCATTTCACATGCATGTCAGAGGAAGAATGCCAGGTAATGTGGTTTAAAGTTTAAAAAAAAGCACATAGAAGGAGGAGCTGGGATGCATGAATGGTTCATGACAAAGGTCACCTGGTGTGGTGCTTTTTCGACTCACCCAAACAAATAAAATCTAGACAGATGACACATAAAAAGCTTTAAACGCATGCATAATGTCAAGTTGCCTGAAGAATGGCTTATTATTTTTCACACCATCCCATAATATCAGACTGGGCACTGAAAAATGATGAATTTTCCCCATTTAATTTTGAAGACTCCTTTCGAATGCAGAGGAGAGGAGAATTAATGAAGTCGCCCAGTGCAGTGAAGCTTAGATGGACTATCACACAAAATACTTAAAAGTGTACCACAAAGTGCCGGAAAGGTTTGATAAATAAATTTTAAAAAATGCTTCAAAAATAGCATCACATCATCGCCGAGTGACTTGAATTCAAAACAGAGCCGGTTGCTTCAGAGGAATCTGATACACTTGAAGCATCGGGACTTATTCAATTTCACAAAATAAGATGCAAAAAACAGATATAACTTCCTGACGACCGAGGAGACGCTTTCTAGTATGAAACTGGTTTGAGTTTCTCAACCAAACAGGCTGCCAGAAATGATGCAGCACAGGCAAAAACAATCCTCCGTTGTCACATTTATTACACTTAGTGGATGAGAGAGAGTGTCGTACATTAAGTGCTGACATGTTTCCAAAGCCTTTAGCGAAAACTCACGATGATTCAGGATAAAAACATCATGAAGATATCGCCAATAAAATAGCTCTGTCAAAACAATCACACATGATTATCCTCTGAGGCGACGCATGAGTTTAAATATATTCAAATAATAGGTTTGGCCTTCCATGATTGTAGTCTGCATCCAGTCTGAATACTTTCTAATGGCAATCATTTGTCGCCTCTGGTCATTCAGGGGATTAATTTATTTCTCATTTATTATTTAATACTACAGATAAAATAATGAATATAATTGCAAATAAAGGAGTGAGTTATCTTTTTTTTATGGCGGGGGTTATCTAGCTTGAAGAAAGTAAAGTTTTTAAAGAAATTATGAATCACATATGAACTCAAAGATATTTATAATGAGTCAATGGCTTCATTAACCCCGAATAACCTTTTTAAAAGTGCAAAGTTGTGTTTGAGTTTTGCTTCTAAATAAAAAGCTACAGACTCTCTTTAATTTTGTCTCTTAATTGCATGAATCATTTGCAATCTATTTGTATTGAAGCTTTAAATGATAGCGTGTCTTCATCACAGAGCTTTTCTGTCTTTTAGAGCTGCAGTGGTTCTGATGTCTTGGCCTTGGCTGTTATTGAAGTCATAATAAATCTAATAAAATAAATGTTCTCACAGCCATAAAGTTCTTTTTAAGTTCGCCCCCAGTTAGACTTTACTTATAGACATAAGTAGATGAAAAAAAACAGAACAAGGATGGAAATATTTGGCTAAAACACGGAGTTATGATTTAACATTGGGTCGCCAAATTCAAGTAATTTCTTTCATTTCAAGGGATTTAAATTCACAGCACATTTTACTCTGCTGTTCCCATTAGTGATTAAGATATTTGACCATAACACAAAACCATTCTGAAGAACTTCAAAGCAACTTTACTTAAGGATACATGAATGACAAACAGTGAAAATACAAAAAGCCTCTGCTTTGATTCTACAGATCTTAAGGCTTAGATTTATAGACCAGGGCAAACACATCACGGATAAATGGAAATTACATTTCATCTGCAGGATTTGGATCAAATTTGCTTTGGCCAGTGTGATCAGAAGGGATAGTGTAGTGACCAGAAAAAAAGGGTGGAAACTAATTATATATATTGAAAATTTTCCTTTAAGTTGGTTTTATTTCTGCATGTTTTTTTATTTCACATGACATTAATAAATCCTATGTTTTCCATTACGCCTGCAGTCTTAATTAATAGCTACTCTGCTGAGTCTGCCTTGTAAAGTCTGTCATTTTTGAGCTTACAGGTGTAGTGTTTTCTCCACAGGGGAGTGTGTGTCTGCATCCATACGGTGCGACCTCCTTGTTCAGGCTTCCCGAGCATCAGCAGGATGTGATCTCGGTCAGTGAAAGGCCATGAATGAAAACAAGGGTACCGTGGACTCCTTCCATATTCATGAAGGAAATTGGTAAATGTAAGCAAAAGCTGTTGAGGCAGAAATGATCACACAGCAGGTTTTGCATTCTTTTATTATTTCATTGAGGGGGGGAGACTGCGTGTGAAGTTTTGATCTTCCCTGTCACGTCATTAAGAGAATTAAAAATAAGCACCTGAGCATGAAAAATCACCAGAACTTAGCAGACCGAATTCTCAAAACGTCTCCAACAGAAAACAAGGTATTTTATGCCACTATGAAATAATTTCAAAAAATTTGGCAAGTTCTCGAATTGTAATTAGAGGAAAACAAAACGTCCAAGGGCACAAAATCAGAAGTGTGACAGCGAAAAACTCTTAAGATGAAAGTAATTCAAGATTCCAGAAGTCTTTGCCTTGAAATCGCTTTCGAACATCAAGGAGTGAGCTTCAAATAAAACTCCTGTAGCATTTTTGCAAGAAACATTGAACATATAAAGCTAATTTTCTATGACCAGACATCAAAATTTTTGGCAGATTCTTCCGCAGTGTGCTCTGATGTGTCTGAAACGTCCTATGCCAGGAGTCCTGCAGGCCTTGAAGGAAGACTGAGCCACTGGGCGTCTCGCAGCTGTGCAAACAATCAATCACAGGCAATGGCAAGTGGATTATGACCCACTATCTGTGTTCATGTGCTTCTGGGACTGGGAGGAAACACTCTCCCCAGTCATTCTGAAATGGACTAAATGGTGCAAGCGAAAGGAAGGCCACTCCAGTCTCAGAGGAAGACCTCCATCAGAAGCATGTATAAAGTATTGCTTCTTTACTGCACAATCATCCTGAGGGGAGCCATGTTTTATTGTTACTGACACCAGACTCCCATTTGGAGAAAAACATCCCATAGGAGGACTCCACACCACACAAGTCTACCCTGACAGGAGCCGAAACCTTTGATGTTGCATTATAAAAACGTCAGGTGTGTGACTGAAAAGGTCTCAGACACAGACGATACTTGAAATAGACGTATAATTGAAAGCTGAAGCAATAATCTGCAATGTTTTTTTGGAGGAAAATATACATGTTTGTTACTTTGCATCACAGGTAGAAAATATTTATTACAAAGCTGGATCTTTTACTCACAAACTAATGCATCCAACAGGTCGTAGCATAAAAAATTATTCTAATAAATAAATATATTTAACAGCAAACATTCGGCTGATGACTTGAACTGTTTTACCTGAATGCAGTCAGTGAGCAGCAGGTGATAAGTGTATGGAGTCATACCTTTAAGAACTTTTGCCTCCCAGTGACTAAAAATAATTGGCAACTTTAATGTTTAATACTTTTTAATAATGCTCCTGCAATCAGCATGCTTTAAAAAATCATTTAAACTGCAGTTCCTCAGCTTTTCAGTGGTATCACAGACCTATTGTTTGGGTGGGATAATGTAATAAAAATCGTTTGAAATGCCCAAGGTTAGTGTCAGGGTTAAGTTCACTGATTATCAAACAAAGCAAATGTAAAATTCTGAGTTTAAATTGGTCAAGGCTGAAACTTAAGCTTCTCCAGAATCAAATGATGTAGGACACTCGACGCTGACGGCTAGAATAGGTTGAGAAAAACAAAATGAATCATGACAGTGACATTTTCATAGGTCTTTAAGGGTTAAAGACTATAAGTGACATTCTTTAGACTTATTCTGCATTGCACTGCACAGTAAAGTGCATCAAATGCATGCATATGGGTTTTTCCCCTCTGCAAAGGCTCTGAGGCCCCTGGATGCAAACTCTGATGCTTGCAAGACAAAGAGCCTCTGAATCATATGGACGGGTCAGAGTCAACAGTCTGAGTCACACTGACTTGAGCCTTTGCAGCCGTTCCAATGCTGAACAGCCGGAAAAATGGCCTCTGCAAACCTACTGTGATGACGACAAAACCACTTACACGTTCCATGTCCTCACATTGTGACTTTTAAATGCTGTGAATGGACCTTGTTAGAAGAATTGTGCAACGGTACCAGTGGGAGATCTATAGCCTGAACTCACCTTATAAGCTGTGGTAACACACCTGTATGAGTTCTTTTATAGGACAGACATATCAAAGTTCACTTCTTTTTAACCTTTTTTTTATGAAAATGCTTTTATATAGAATGATTGGCTTTTTTTTTTAAGTTTTGGCTCACACTGGCAGTGAGTTTGCATTATGGTAATTTTCAGTGCAGAGGGACAAGAGGTTAAGCTCAAAGAGTCCTGTTGGAGGACAAACCCTCTGTGAAATAAATTTAAAACTTTAAAATCCCCAATCCAACGCCTGATTGACAACTGCTCTCAGTAGTTCGACACAAAAGCAGCACATCAGTGAGCACTTAGCAACAATGATATCAAAACAAAGCACGGAAAAGCTCACAGACGGCGATATAAGCTTCTTATGATAATGTGGCTTTGTCTGTGATCTTGATTGCAGCCTGCAGCCACGTGTAGCATATATACTAAACTGTATATTGCCTCGGCATCATTTGTAACGCAGAGATGAGAGCAAAGACGCCTTATTTGTGGATGTGAGGCACTCGATGTGCAGAAAATCACCATAAATTCGCCACAAGTTATTGCCGTCCATTCATCTTTTTTCTGAGAGTTATTTTCTTTCTTCTTTCTTGGGAGAATATGAGAAAATGTTCGCGCGCCATCAATGCTGAGAAACTCTTCAATAGCTCTGAAGTTGTAGCAGATGAGCACTGTGAAAGAGAAAAACAAAGACACAAAGCTCTGAGAGACTCTAATCATTGTTTGTGAGGATTTGAGGAAGAGAGACAGACAGGCAGAATCAAATAACCCCCGAGACAAAGACGGGCCACATGTCCACACGAATCAGCATCTAAAGCAGAAAAGACGATCTTATCATAAGGTTTTAATAAACTGTTTATCTTTTTATCAAGTGTTTGAGTGTTTCAGACAGTCTGCATGGCAAAAAGACAGAGAGAACATTAAAAAGCAATACAGACTTGCACATTCGCATGTTCCAACCTTTTGTTGCAATTTAAAATTAGTTTCACCTCTGATGCATCAAGCTAATGAGGTTTCATTGACTCTTCGTAACAGGTCCTGATGGACAGATATGCTTCACTTATACTGTAATTTAATGCAATTCTCAAAACAAAAAGGAGGAGGAAGAGGGGTAAAGGAAGTGTTAGGGTTGGTTGGTATCTGCAGCTGAGCACTTTGACAAAATTGGAGCAAAAGGGGCTTACAGTGATGGGTCATGAAAGAGAGAGCCTGCACTTTCTTTGTTTGTTAATAAGCCTCAACATCGCCTGTGATTGACTGACAGATTGAGACTAACAGAGGGAGGAAAAAAACGCAGCACACAAGCAAAATCTTAAAATCTTGGTGGAGTTACATCACTGTGATGAAACAGAGCAGAATACTAAATTGTAAAAAAACAAAAAAAGTAGCATATAATTCTGCTCGTACTCTTTTTTTTTCCTAAGGCTGTTTCTTATTACAGCAAGCACAAAGGGGCATTTACCAAAAGCCATTTAATTAATCACGGCTATCTGCAATTAATTAAATCTATAATCCTGTACGTTATTTCATTTGTTGCACTCTTCTTTTTTTCTTTTTATAGATTGCATCAGTGCATTTGTATTGTGTGCATTTTATTTTTCAAAAAGGGATAACCAGCACTTTCCACTGATATCAAAAGATCTGATTGGAATGACTGCAAAGGTCACATACCGAGAAAGTTTCTGCAGCTTATTTTAGCTCCATTTCTCCGAAAACAACTACAATAAAACCATTCAGTTTTGTTTTATATTTTTTCTGGCCTTATGTAACAGTAGTAATAATAATGTCCCATTTGTTCAGAGATGGCTTAATATGTTGATCTGAAAATGAACCCTAACCCTTGTTGCTAACAAAATTATGGTGCTATGCTGTTTTTTGCTGCACGTCACGCTAACTGAAGTTCCTCTGATGGCGGGTTTGAAAAGCGCCATGCCTCACTCACTGTCTTGGTCTCACCGCCGCTCCAGATTTGCATCGATCCTTTCACGCTCAATCAATAATAATTAGAAAAGCATTTAATGACTTTGTGAACTCCTAACCCCAAATGTTACATAATTGCGCTGCGAGGGGCTCTGCCGGTTAAGTGGAGGGAGGTAAGCGTAGTGTAGTGGCTTCAAGTGTTTGCTACAGATTTTCAAGCAGCCTTTTAGGATGAGATGAGAGGCAGGAGGGGACGGATATTTATTACCAGAGAGGATGCTGCAGCTAAGAATGCAGCCATTACACAATGTTTCACAGAGGAAAATGATGCTCAAACATCTCAAAATTAGACTCATTATCATCTTTCCTTAATATGTATCATATATAATGATTTATACTCGAGCTAAATAAGTAATTAGACTACCTGCACAGTATAAAATATTTGGAAGAAACAACCTTGTGTGCTCCCAGATCAGCTCAAAGCTTAAGGCTTCTCATCTGCTGCCTTTGTAATTGGTAGCTGTGAAGGAAAAAGGAAAAATAAATAAGGGATGATGGCTTTTACCTTCCTTCACCTCATCAGTGAAGTTCATGAGAACTTAACATCCCCACTTGTTATATCACTTTGGTTTTCACTGGTCATTCCAGGGCAAGAAGAAGTTCATACTCAAAGTGAACAAGCTCTCCGAACAAAGAAAGTTGAGTCTAAATTTAAGTTTAACAGTGACTAATTTTAGCAAGCTAGCTAAGAAGACGACATGTATATAAAGCAACTTTTTGAGCAAAATATCTCCTATTTTCTCACCAGATTAGCACATTTTGGACCAGTCTATTTACTGGTGACAGAGATCAAACGTTTCAGCCACTCATCAAATTCCTGACAGCAAACAACCCCCTTATATGACACGCTAACTTTAAGACAATACATTAATGGATAAAAAGGTATGGACTCAAAAGCAGGATCCAGGGAGAAAGAACTGTTAGTGTTTGGTTTTAATGAAGGGATTGTGCAGAAAAAGGTAAAAAAAACAGGTGGAGCTGAGTTAAGTGTGTTAGTCTGGAGGCTCTCTGAAGGAGGCAGGCAGGTGGGAAGAGAGCTCTGGGAGTAAAAGTGAGATGGTGGCAGATGACAGACTGAGTTTTCAAGGTGGATTTTGGCAGGCAGGATAAAGTTGGTGGTTGGGTGGTTGGTACAGGTTCGACATGAGAGGAAGGAAACAATTATAGTCAAAGAGAGTTCAAACAAGGAGCAAACAAAAGCTGGTTTTAAGAGGCTGAGATGAAGAAGACTGAACAACCTGGCAGTGACTGAAGAGTAGATTTGGTGTTTTAACTGTGCTTGATTACAGATTGGAAGCAGGTGTGCCAGGTGACAACATGAGATCTCCAAGTCCCACCCAAAGGTGGAGACAAAGGAGGAGAAAGAAAGAGAGAAGAGGGAGCAAGAAGGAGAGAGAGAGTCAGAGAGAGTGAGCTGTCATTGTGTAGAAGCTTGTTAAAATGAACAAACCAGTCAGAAACATGAGCTATCTGCAGGGAGTGTTCGAAAAATCTATCATTTCTTTCCAAAATCAATAAAGATATGCAAGGCTTGTTTGCATTAAAATACATCAGGTTACAAGAAATAGTCTGTGCCAAAGTTTGCCTTTTAGAGTAATATTTCACTTTGTTAGTGCATTTTCAATCTTCTTGCGAGTGTGCTTCCGTATACAGTTTGTTAATGAACAGTCACCCCTGACAAGTCTGAAAATCCATAGTCATTAATGGCCCAGACTCTCCTGATCAGAAATAACAAACGGGCCAAATTAGTTAAGTTTTAAAAAAAATCAATGTAATAACATTATCATCCTCTGCACTGCAGTACTTCAGGTTGGCCCAAGAGTGAGCAGTTCAATAACAAATGCACCACGATAATAGAGAATAAAAAGAAATAGTGTATTTCTACTGACAATATCAGCCACCAATGCATTGATCTGCTAAATAAATCATATGGAGGTTTGTCAGATGTGCTTTGCTAAAGCGGCTCAGCTGCTACAAATTCACATATGGACCCGGATAACATGTTCCTACCAAATTTACTCGAATGGGATTAATTCCAATCTTGTCTTTCCTCATGCGATCTTGTATTGGCATTAGACGAGGCTTATTAGGTGTTGAGCTACAGACAGCGATGAAACAAAACTCTTGGTTTTTATCTGGATGATTTGTTCAAGTGTGGATGCAAATACACCCCCAAGTGCCAAAATGTTAGTGTTGGCAGGGTGGATTGTGTTGCATGTTTCTATCTGTGTCGACCACAGCTGATGGTTGTACTCACCAAACACTGCTGAGCTCTAATTCTCATGTGCTCAATGATTTCCAAGTGATTTTTCTCCCCTTTTCTTTCCTTTTTTTTGAGAAGCTTGTGCATGATATCATCATGAAATTGAAGGTATTATTGCAACTTTTATTTCAGGCGTTGGACTCTGTCATCAGTTGCTCCGTCAGTTTATTTTATATCTTAATATCCCATAAATATTGACAGAAAAGAGATTAAATTTGTAACTCAGGAGCCAACCTCCTGACATGTGACTGCTGTAGGCCACTAAGCAGTTCCATAATATTGATCGCCGTGTGTAAATGTGAACAGGTCTACAACACAGTGCAGGTTCATTGAAATTGATTACCAATACCAGTGCCATTGATATGTCTGGATCAGTGTTTAAAATCCTGACATGCCATTCATGTAGATGTTGTTTAAACAGATGAGGGGGGAAAATAAAACCAGACCGGTAACTCCGATGGCAGCCTGGGATGAAAACACCCTCTGTAACTGTTTGATCAGAGAGTGGTTGAACTAATGCAGCCTGGCATAAAGAGAGTGCTGAAAATTCTCCCAAATGTGCAACTTAAAAGCTGATGGCAAGCAGGCAATGTTCATGGAGTCAGCACAGGAACAATTATTGCTTTTAATGGGGATGATTTTGCACTATTGTGTCTTTTAGCTGATTGTAATTTAAAGTAATTCGCTCTCAGAGGAGAGATGCATAACATTGCCCCGTGTTGTAAACTGCCATCTTAATGAACTTCTCAAAACTGAGTTATAAGGGCTATAGAGACAAATATCAACACTAATAAAAAAAAACAAAAAAAATCTATGTTAGAATGAAAAATATAATAACATGCACCTACTACATTCTGGGTGATGCACCAGTAGAATAAACCGATCTTTTTTTAAGTGTATGTATATCCCTGCCAGTGACTGTTTCAGAGATCTGGGGCATACATCCAAAAGGACACAGATGTCACAAATTTGATGTGACCCAGATGTTCCACAGTTTGCACAGCCACTGAAACATGCATTTGGGCAGTAAAAGATATGAGGATCCTACCCATCTGTGCACATAGTGGCAGCTTTTTAGGTATATGGAACAATGCTGATAAAAAAACACTGACAGTGGGGGAAGACCATGTAATAATGGGTGTTTGTACAAATGCATAGAATTTTCTGCAGAATATACTCATGCATTCATTCGCCATGTATAGCAGGTACCATGATACAGGGCATGGCATGGAAATATGTCAGGTAACATAATTTATTTTTCTTTTCAATCATCTGGTAGAAACTTAGAGCCCCAGGGGAAAAAAACTGAAACATACATTATAGCTTTGGAAGTGTGACAATTTTGACAAAGTAGGTAGAACACAAGCGAAAGCAACACATGCAGCACAAAAAAAACATAAAACCGGGGCCAGAAAAAACATCCGATTGTACCGACTTCCTCCCCGTTCCCAAGAGATCAACCGGAGGGAAACCCAAAGCCATGTCGGCGATGATAAAAAAAAGGAATTTGATTGACATAGCAAAGCAAAGTAACGACACAAATGAAGATTGGTCTGAAATTTAGCAGCCTGTCCCCTGAAAACAAAGTGCCTCCCCATTAATTTTCCTCCCAAAATCTTTAATGAAATGCAAATCAAACATTCCATGAATTTGATTAATCTCCGAGGGTGGCCGAAGCCTGCTGGCTGGAACAGTGGGAGACCCATTGGCAGTGTTGTTCTGATCTACTTAGCCATTTCTCTGCAATGATTCTTTTATTTAATTGGGATGAACTCGAAAGACTCTGTGTTCTCTCTCTCTCTGTCTGTCCTGCCTCTCTTTCAAAACCCTCTGCTTCACACCCCGTAAACATGCATATGCACTTGGCTGGATGAGTTGTTTATCTTCATCAAAGAGGGAAAAAAGAAAACCCACTCAGTGCTCCTCAGCACTCTTCAGTCAGGTCAGGGCTCACCTTTGAGATGCTCATTGCACTGATTCTGCGTCGGCTTTTAAACACATCAATGAGACAGTCTGATGGCTGATGTGCATCTGTTGTCTTTCATTCACTCTTGCATCGTACTTAATCCCTTTAGGGTCACGGCTAGAGCATATCCCAGAATGCACTGTAAGGGAGACGGTCTTCACATGTCGTTCGAGCAGCGAGCGAACAAAACCTGACATCCGCCGCCGCCAAGTGACAGAATTAATTGGCTGTTAAACTTTTCATGTGTTTTTCTTTGAATCATTCAGGTTCTCGCTTACTTTGTCAACAAGTCAGTATTGTCAGTGTGTTTAAAAAGAAATTCAGTTCTGTCCTTGTGCATTTATTTACAACTGACGGGCATGTTTGTGCTCTTTAATGTAATGGAGAAGTTACTCTGTTTATTTTTTGAATGGTTTCTGAGGACAAGTGCTTGATTGGTAAAAGACGTCAACATCTGTCCCTTTATTCCTGCAGTATCAAGCAATGTGGGGGTCAATTCATGTAATTACTTTGAATTAAAGTCTCAGTAAAGTTGCAGACTGTTTCAAAGTGTCGATTAAAGGTGATTTGGTGCTTTTTTTTATGACACTGTCTTCTCATGCTTAGTTTGCAAGGCACAAGTTTAGCTAATGAATGAATGAATTTTAAGGTTTCTAATTTAAATCCAATTGTTTCATTCAAAAATCCCTCTTAAAAACTAAACATATATCTCACAAGATGAGTTTTAAGATTTCTCAAACAAAAAAAACACTATGACATCATTAAAAAAAGGAAGTGTTTGCACCCACATGTTATTAGCAGGGTGTTCTGCTCTGGTGCCCATCAGACATCATGCGATTTGTGCCCCAGAGCCCCATTGTATCATTATCTATCCATGCTTTCAGCATATTTCCCCCCCGAGCCTGCAGCAGATGTGAAAGCTAAGCACTTCCTCATACCAGAGTCTGAATGTGATTGCTTGAACATTAGTCTTTCAGTGGGAAACAGCTCTACAGAGTTCAGTATTGTAAATGACCAAGCCGGGGGGGTCAATGATTGGCTGAATAATGCTTGTTTGAAAAAAAAAAAAAAAAAAATCAGCATCTTGGAGGTCTTCGTGTGATGGATGGATTTGCCCGTAAAACCGGGGCCATATTTGTTCATGATGAAGTTCATTTGCAAATTGGCTCTCTTAAAGCTGCAGAGAAAGTTGCCCCCCGACTAACAGGGTGGTGGTGGGGGTCAGTCAACTGGCTGCCAGTCCTTCTCACAATCATTAGAGGGAACATTGCCAAGCTAATTCTATATATTAGACAATAGCTTAAAAGTACTGAGCTAATTGGAGTAGCTGCCTCTGTGCGGGTTTGTGTGCGTTTATACTCACATGTACTAGGTCTATTTCAAGTTTTGCAGCATTAAATTGAGAACATTTATAATGTCTGATATCATGTTTATGACTCAGAAGGGATTTATGTTAAATTTACAGAGCACAGAAGCTGAAACTGTGTGATTTATAGATCCCAATACATTTTCTGTTATGTCTCCTAATTAGGAAAGCTCAAACCTCAAAGCACAGGTTTAGTTCAGGATCAAGAGGTTGCATCTGAAGGATTACTTGGTGATTTTTGACATAATCAGACAAAGAAGGAGGGCGACACAAGAGAGAGAATAAGGGAAATAAAATGTATTACAATAGTATGATGTAAAGTGCTAAATAGTGAGGCCTAAAATCTAAAAATATGTAATTTGTGAGGCTCATAAGATGCAAACCGTTGAATGTTTCTCCAAAGTTTAAGCTCAGTTTTTTTGGTATGTGTTTAACAGGAGGAGGCAATAGGGAGACAGAAAATAATGAAACCTGCCAGTTGTCGAACATTTTAGGGTGAAAATGAACGCCTGTTTGTGGTCTGCGAGATCTGGTCATTATTTCTAATTATTTGACCACTCTGGAAGGTAATGGAGACACAAACCAAAGTAAACAACAGGCAGCACCGGACCAAGTGTGCCTGACTTAAACAGAGAAAACACTTTTCTTCCTTCCTTCAGACAACACTAACATGGCATTTCCTGCAGAAGTGGAAAATTATTTTCCAATAGCTCTTTTTTCCAGTGTTGTGGAAGTTTAAGTAGTTTAAGTAAGAAGTATTTTTCATATTCCTTTTTAAAACTGTGCTTCTACTCTTGTTTGAATGGTGTGATTATGTGCTTTTGTGCTCATTATTATAACTATTGTTAATAAAAAATGCTTTTTACTTTTAAATAAGTAGGTTTCATAAATTTTCATGTCGTTATTGCATCTTTATTTGACTATAGATTTTCAATACGCCAACCACCACTAGTATTGGTCTTATTTTTATGCAGCTATGTTACATTTATCTTTTAAAACAATAAAAATTCAGTGCATGTCATTTGAATAATGCAACTTGACCCATTTCCGGTGAAGACTAGGACAAGGATTCATGATAAGTCTGTGAGGTCTCAGCAACGTCCCACTGTGAAATTGGAGTGTGCATTAGGATTCCTCGCAGACTCGGTGAGTTTTCTTTTGTAGACTCTCAGTAACTCTTCAATTTTTTAAGGTTTCTGTTTTCCTGATCTTGTAGATTAACTCACAATATATACTTTTGTATACATTGAAGAGGTTAGAAAATAAACCTGAATCATAACAACACAATAAAGGGCTGCAAAGAACAACACACATACAAATAGCAGCAATGATAGTGTCTTAGTTTTAATAACATGAGTGGTGATCATGTCATGACATAACTACATTAATTAAAATCACACATGAAGACGCATTATGCATGCAAATCATTTAAACTGGAGCCAGCGGCACTCAAGACTTCTCAGGTTCTTGAGCTGAAGCCGCAGACAAAAGATGTTTTTTAAACAGACCTCACTTGATGCATCCTGCGGCAGCCTTCTAATGTACCAGAGATTTCAAATTGAATCAGTGAAGTGTTGTTTTACCTCTCAGCCAGCTGACAGCAGGGCTGAGCTGGGCTCTCCTAAGTTACACTGTATTGTGGGTTTTATGATGCATACTGGAGAATATTTCACAGATAGAAATTGCTCTTGTTCTGTGCCCATAAATAATCTGAAAGCTATAAATTGTATAAAATCTGGCTGTGGTTCTGTTTTTGTCATTATTACAGTTTATTGAACATTTAGCTTACTCTTGTTCTCCTTCAGTATATCAAGCTAGATCAGCCAAATCCCTTAACGCTCCTTTTTTTTGCTCGTTCTGCCTACTGTGCTTTTCTGTCATGCACACATCTATTTGTTTTGTCAGAGTGAAGGGCCGTGCTTACCGGCTGAACACTTTCCTCCTGCACTATGCCAACAAGATGGTGCCAAAAAGGCATAAAAAGTTCATCAGCGCCATAATGCAAAGACTATGAACAGAGAAGACCACTGCTGCTTTTTCAGAACATGATCTTTTCTACAATAAATTTTCAAAGAACCAAGAATAGAAGAAAGATTGCAAGTAAGAAAGAACATCCTGTCCATCTGATGCTTCAGGCAGACGGAAACAAAAGATCAGAGGATGTGGAAAAAGACAACTTTTAGATGGAAGTTTTGGGGTTTTTTTCTTCTTGTGTTGTAACTGTCTTTCTATTTTTAATGCTTGCTGAGAAAATGGCATCATGGCAAAGTTCTGTTCCTTCACTTTGGTTCACATTAAAATAACTCAACAAATGTTGAATGACATAAATTACATGGACTTTTGCGTAGACATGTAATTCCCCAAGAGAATAAATCTCAATGATTCTGAAACACCCTTAGTTGTCCTTAAGTGCTACTAGCAAGGCAATTTGTTGCTTTAAACGCCTAAATCCACTGAAACAACATATTATCAAAGCAGTTACATTTGTAATTTGTCCAAAATGTTGGTTTATGACGAAAGATCTGCAAAAGTGATACAATAGCAAAAGACGATGACCATGGTAAACATTATACCGGCTAAACTTTACCATGTTAGCAGCTATTATTAGCATGTTAGCATGCACATTTAAGCATTAGTTCAAAGCCTTCATTGACCAGCTGTAATGTTTTGCCGTGTATCCAGCATTTCAGATGCTTAAATCAGACCAAAACACTGGATATTTTCATTGTAACTTTTTTTTTTCCTGTTATGAGTTCAGGTCAGTTTGAAGATTGTGTTTTTGTGACCTCCTGACCTCCCTCCTTCTCTCAACCACCAGGCGAAAAAAAGTCTATTTATGAACATGAGACAATAAAAATCTTCCTTGAGCCCCTCAACTGATGAGGCTCCAACATCAAACTACTAATTATACTGTTTTTACCATCTAACCTTCCTTTCAGTGCAGTTTGAAGATGATTGCAGCCTTGAGGAGCCACAAGCTGGGCTTTAGATATCCACTGTTGTTTTAATAACAGGCCCTAAGGGTTTTTTTTTCATCGGTTCTTGTTGTCAGGAGGGTCAAAGGTCAGGGTTAACCACAGTCTGGATCCTTGAAGCTTATACAGATTTATTTTCATGCTTAGAGACACTTCATAAGGGCAGATGATTTGTCATCACAAAGGACTAAACTATTTTTTTAACCTAATTGCTATGCTACCCTGCTTTCTCACTGTTTAAAGGAGGTGAGTTATTTTAAAATTAAAACTCAAAGCACCTTTTGGATCAATTTCAAAGTAAGGTCATGTTGACTGTGTCAGTTATAAAATATGGCAGCCAATTAATGTATTTTACAAAGTCAGTGAGTTGCTCTTTTTTAACAAAATGCCACATTCTTCGCTTTTCTCTTTTTTTTTTCTTTTTTGGGACGCAGACTGTCATCGTTTGGCACACGTTAATGTCTGATACGTCCCTTCTGAATACTCGGCGTGTCACTCCTCTTTCTTAAATTGCCAATCTGTCTGCGTGATATTGACTTTTAAAATGGTGGCGCCCCGTCTCCTACATGTCAACACGTGGAGTGAATTAAGGGCCATCCATCAGGGACTCACAACCAATTGATGGGAGAAAACTTTGCCGACATGCCCAACTTATTTGAGCTGTATTAAAATTGCAAGGGAGAAGGTGGAGAGGGTGGAGGGGTTAGAGGGATGAATTAGGGCTGAGGCGAGCTGTACATTGAGGTCAGGTAGGGTCAGCTGAATCTGAAAAAAAAGCTCAGGCGCTCAATCGCCTTTTGGCTTTCTGCAGAATACAGAAGAGACGGGCGTTTAGCATTGCAGAGAGAAAATGTTGCAGATCATCGGCATGTGGCCTCCACATGCTTTTTATCAGAAGAAACTAGAAATTCAAAGGCTTGAATCGATAGTTAATTATCTGCTGGATAAACATAAATACAGTTGCAGCTGTTCTCTGCAGAGGTGCTGGACCAAGGACTAGGATCTGTCCCTCCAAACAAGTATTTTTTATCTGCACTTTTATTAATTTTTTTAGAGGATAATAAGACCATGAACACATATATGCACATACTGATACATACAAATTCATATGTCTTGCAATTCAGAGGGAACAGTTAAATTTAAGTGCATTTACAAACAGCATTTCTCTGCATTGTATTAGATTTCATTCAGTTCAGAAGCCGAGTTTAGTTCCTGACCTTATCATAGCAATGATTACATGCAACATTGAAAAATCAAGTACCCCACAAAGTGCGGCTTTGAAAATCATTTATGCGCTGCCTTGAAAATATTCAACCTCTTTCAAATCCTTTAAAATATTCTGTTTTTCTTTGTTTGTTGGGTTTTTGCCATCGACAGAAGCCAAAATGCCAACATCTTATAAAACGAGTGGAATAAGTATTCAGCACCTTAAAGCGCTGCTTCATAAGCCTCTTTGGCAGCGGTTACAGCGTCTAGTGTTTTTGGATATCCCCCCACATGAGCCTGGCACATTTAGAAGTTTGGATTTTGTCCCATCATTGTTTGCAGATTTGTTCAACCTATAATCTGCTAGCTTGGAGTCATTTTCATTCAAGAACACATACTGCAAAGTTCAGAAGCCACTGCAGCGTTGAAGCCTGCTGTCGAAGGTTAACTGCTGAGGTCTTTAGGCCTAAAGCTAAAAGCCTGCAAGGGTAAATGCCCTGAAGCTAACTCTTTAAATTGCACTTATTTTTCTGTTTTTTCGTATTTAATACATCTTATGCTACAAGTTGTATGGTCAAATTCGACTTGCATTTCAAATAATGAGGTAAACACATGTAAAAGTAATCCCTGAAAGTAATTAAACTGTTCCTCCGAGACTTTTTTGTGATTTAGGGGGTTATAGCTTTGCTTAACGCTAACCGCTAACTGTTTTTTAATTGTTACTTCAGCTGCTGTTGGCTCATTAGTTTAGTTAGCTGTGCACTTAAGGGGGTGATGGAAGTGTGATCATGACACCTACAGCATTAAGTTAGCTGAACGCGGCCTAAATTGGTCCCGTAACAGATCACAATTATCTGGGCATTTGGTTTGATGAGGAGCTTTAACCTTAAAGACACATGCTCGAACTCACAAAGACATTTAGATTCTCTTAAAGGCTGATAAAGGCTGACAGTTGTTTTATCAAGTATGTCAGTCTTAGATCATGGTGATGTTTTGCGTATGCATGCAGCATAAAAATTGCAGTTTACCATATCTCTCTGAGTAATAAAAGGATAAAATGCTGCCTTCTTTTTTTCTGTTCAAAAGGCATTGCTAGGCAAGTTACCCCTCTTTCTCACTTCTCTTACAACTTAAATCCATTTGTCACCACACTGTTTGCAGGAATTTTTATCACTTGAAACTCTTCGGATCAAACTGAGCTTGGTAAATTTGCTTTAAGTTTTTTTTTCTCTTTTCTTTTTTTTCATTGAATAAATGGAAAGAATCACAATAAATAACGCATTGAGACAGGAATGTCACAGTAGATCATTTCACTGAATGCAAGATGATATAGTTGTTCTGCTGTGATCTTGCTCTGGTTATTTTCACAGACATTTTTTATGGTTTTTACTCGACATTTCTACATAGTTTTGTTTTTGCTGCTGTTGTTGATGCATATTTCTTCTTTCTGGCAGATTTATCTCTTGTTATTTCTCTTTTTCTGTCATTTTTTCTTGCATTTTTTTCTTCCCAGGCAGTCTGTTCGTAATTTGTTTCAATGGACTTTTTCATCACTTGATTGTCATTACTGTGGTTGCTACCATATTGTATATCCGTCTAGCCAAAATAAATGTGAATACAGGGCATTGTTGCAAAAGCTCCTAATGTTCAGTCAATTTTCACTGAATAAACAATGGTTGATGAGGCAGTGCTTCTCTTGTGGAGTCCCAGAATAAAAATATAGAATTGGAAATGAGCATAATAGGTCCTTTTTAAGAATGTTTCTGCCTCTGACTCTCTTTATTTTTTTCCCCAGTGCCCCAACTTACACCATGGAGTTACTGTATTCCCGGCTAGTATTTTGCATTCTAGTCAAACAGTTTAATTTCCAGTTTATCAGACAATGAGATCTTTTGTAACAAGCTCTCTGGATGGGTCACTGGATTTTTACAAACTCCAGGCTTCTACGATGCTTTTTTTTATTCAAGATTGGTTTCCCTTTCTCTGCCCTTCCAACCCAGACTTGTAAAGTTGCTGCCGCTGTCTGTCCTTCTGGCAAAATCTCTCATCACAGACAAAAAAACCCTCTATAGTTTTGTCTCAGCCACTCTCTAGGGTTCTTGTCACCTCTTTGACCAAGATCATACACACTTCGCTGGAAGCTCTGAGTACTTTCTTTTTTTTTACAGTTTCCTTCCAAGTTCTTGGTCTTGTGGTGTAGTTTCTGGTGTGCTGTGCTCTATGGATTTAATTTTACATTTCATTCTAAGTCATGTCTCATCAACTCCAAGGACAAAGTCATTTCAATGCATCTATAGTCTGACTTGTCAGCGTAAAAGCGTCTAATAGTTCCTCAAAAAATGAGGGAGGATGATAAAAAGGAAAATATAAGACATGTTCCGTAAATATATGGCTCATATACCGTGCAGGTCTCATAATAGGAGCTGGATAAAGGCAAAGTGTGGATCCATTAGAGCAGAATATGTTACTGAACGAAAAGACATAATTGGAAAGTATTAAGTCTTTCAGGACGCTTTTATTCCTACATGCAAGGGTGCCAGTTTTGGATTTAGAGGTAAAATTACCATTTTGTGTCTGTCTTTTAAATCTGAAACATGCTTTTTCCTCTCTGAGGTTGACCTGACTTTAAACTAAGCAACAGAAACGAGGTGATCAGGCCTTTTTTTTGACTGTAGCTTTGACGTGACATCATCCTAAGTGTGAGATTTGGGTTTTTTTTATGTGCATTGTGTTTAGATGGGAATCAAAAGTTGTTTTTAAATCCCTGTTAGGAAGCTTAATATAAATAAAGATTCAGTACAGTTAATCCTGAGTGTTTAATCCAAAGTTTCTGGGCATTTTAGTGTCATTTTGGTGCAGACAGACAGGCAGGCATTGTTGTTTAAAACAGTGCCCATCTGTCTGTTCGTTTTCTAGCCACTCTTCCAGGTCAATGTCACTGCATCCCGATGCTATTCCTCCCCAGGAGCATCGGCGAGGCTCAGAACAAAGAGTCCCTTGCAAAATGTGACATGAAGCAAAGTCCCTCCATTTCTGCTGGAATATTTTCATCCCCCATGAAAGAAAGCTCCTCCGTTTGTCGGCCGGCTCATACCTCTGTGTTTACCTGTTCATTCTGCTGATGCCACTGCCTCCTGCTGCTCCAACACTTTTTATTTACTCCCTTCAACACCTCAGCATCTACCTGCAGACTCTGTATGCTTTGATCCCCTGGTGATGGAGGGGTTGTGTGTGTGTGTGTGTGTGTGTGTGTGTGTGGAGGAGGGGTTGCTCTTTTCTGCTGCACAATAGCTTTTTACAAGGGGTGATAAGACACAGAGCACTGATGCATTTTACCGTCTTAAATATATGCTGGATATATATCAAAAGTTGTCTTTTTTAACTATACTTTCTTTGTAAGATCATTGCCTGCTTCACTACCATTCATGCACCCAATTAGGAGTGGATGTCATGATCCCTACTCTCACTCATAAATAAGACAGTGGGGTATTCAAACAGCTTTCATTTGGAGCTGGAAAAACCTTTTGTTACCCTGCAGCTCGACACCGTCCACAACACAGACACACATTTACTCAGGAAATGTACATTAGCTATAATTTTATGGTACTTTGCTTGGGTTTTTTTGTGTTTGATGCTTCTTTTGAGGCAAAATTACAGCAAAAGTTAAGTAATTGCTTAAGAATTTTAATACAATACACACATTAACAAGCACAAAAGTGCACATGCATGTAAAAAATTTATTCATGTATGTATATTATGTCTTTTTTTTGGCTATTCTTGGATTTTAGTTGCCACATGATTTGATATCATCCTTTGACATGCTCTGTGTGGTTTAATTAACTGAATCTTTATGTTTGCCTGTCCTTATAAATTTTTTAAAACTGACAAAATAATTTGAAAATAATTTTTAAAAATATACAAAATTAAGCTCCATCTTCACCAGCCACATCACAAAACTGCTGTTTCCATGACAATGCACCAGTAATACTAAACCAACCAACCTGATTACACCTACAGAATCACAAGCATTGCATGTGCATTAAATCTGCATTAAAACTTATGTCACCATCTTGTCTCAGATGATTAGGGTGCTTTTCCTGGATAAAACTTGTTGTTTTTTCATTAAATACACTACACAGCATTGTTTTGTTGCTGCAAACTCCTGCAAACAGAGTTATTTTATCATCGTATGATCTTTGCCTATTACAGCACATTGAGTCTGTACTTGTTGTTACGAAATGTGCTGCATAAATAAACTTCACTTGCCTTGATATTTTTAAAAACTTCCACCCGGAGCCTTATCATCCATGCTAGAAGACCAAGAGCTCTTCACACACATTGCTTCAATTCAAATAATTGTCACTGAAATATCAACACTTAGTCACAGTTGAAAATCATCTTTGAACTGTATCACTCCTGAAAAAAAAGCTATTTCCTGCTCTTCCGTTCGCCGCTGAAATCTACTCTGTCTTATTTCCCTCATCCCGCAGATTAGTCACAGCAGGTGCCCGTTTTACTAACATTAGGGAATAAAGAACGGCCTCTCCAGATCTGATGAATCAAAGAGCTGCTGGGTTTCTGATCCTCAGGAATCGTGGCTGACGCCCCGTGTACAGAGGCCTCATGTGTGTGTGTTTGTGTGTGTGTACCTGTGCATGGGAGCCTACATGCGTGCATGTATAATGTCCATTGTAGCAGCCAGGAGATTAGCTTCAACACCAGCTTGCACACTATGATTATAGTTATTCCCTGTGTGGAGTACATGCTGCTGCTTTCTTTTTGTGTGCACGAACTCTGCAAGATGCAAGAATTCAAGCAGGGCTGGAAAAAAGGAAACAGGTCATGGTTGAGGTGTACGTGATTAAGGCTTAATCAGTCGAAAAAAAAAAGGAAGCGGCGTCGTGAGATGTGTTTTGTTGCAGCATGACTCGTGTTTTTGTGTTTAACAACAGCTTGTCAGGTCTTTTTGCTCGACAAGAATGGGGGCAGCGTTTTAACAAGGATCTAAAAGTTGCTGTCTTTTAGAAATCCTTGCCTGGAACGTGAATGATCATAGGAAAAAAGAAAAAAAAGTTTTCTTGTCACCTTTTCCACCTTTTGGGCGTCTTTGAGTGTCGGTCACACAGGAGTTGCTTAACATCCGTATACATAAACATGAGATGAGCCATGCTTTGACGTATTTGCCCTCTCTTTAGTCTCACTTTCCCTTATTTTGGCATGCTTGGTTTCATGCTAATTATCGGCACCTGTTGAGAGGTGCTGCCCCTGCCACTCCCTATCCTTCTGCAGATGTCAACCACCCGCTGACTCTGTCCCAGGATAAATGTCGTGCAGAAGGATGACTTGGGGCACAGTGAATCCTTCCTGCATAATTTAGCAGGAGTGAAGACAAAAGTTTTAGCTTTTTTTGTTTGCAGATATGGAGAATTTCTTTAAAGGAACAAACACTGATTGAGGCTACATGTCCCAGCTTTAAAAGCCGCCAGTGTTTAAGTCATCTTGTTTTATTTTTCTGCCATTCCTCACACAAATAACGGCTTCTAAAAAGAAAAGTTTATTTTTTTATACTTAAGGGGAGGGACATTGCATTTGGGAGTCTAATCTGGTTGTTACCATCATTAAAATCTGTTTACTTTCCACAAATCTTCAGTCTTGGATTCTGCTCCAAAAACAGATCCAGTTTTTAAGATGTTTTTGATTTTTTTTTCCTTCAAATAATGAGACAGACTGCTAATGCGGTCCAGATGATGCACTTTGTTGTCTGTTTTTTGGTGTCGGGATCATTGGAGAAATGATTCACTTCATCTCCCCGATCACTAGAATGACCCATCTGTCATTTCGCATGCTCCCTCATCTTATGTAATTAGGGAGAAATTGCCAAGAAATCAGGACGCTTCCTCAACAGATTATCAAAAGGCGTTTGAAATGTAAGGAGGAGAAAAAAGGCTATTTTGAACAAAGTGTTGAAGATCTATAGGCGTTTATTTTACAATTCCTTTTGCAAAAGAACAAAATGCATTATCAGTGTGTTTCAAATCAACCATAGGAATATTTCTCACATTTAAAAGTATACTTTGCTCAGAATCAGTTTAAAATGGGTGACGCCGGGATTATTTACAGCCAGACCGCAACATACTGTTGTCTCACGACATTTTTCATGTTGAGCAAATCTAGACTACACTCTGATTTACAGAGACCCGTCATTTTTTCCAGGAGAAGGAGCTTGGCAACAGTTTCCTTTAACAGACAGAAACCTCGATGGTGGGCGGCCATCTGCCCCTCAACCAGCTGAGTTCAGAGAGGGAGAGAGGGAGATGCATGGCAACAG
>JAPZDV010000017.1:9905923-9938072 GCA_029814665.1 Acanthurus lineatus | reverse complement strand
TAATGTAAATGTGAATAGTAATAATTACGGTGCATGTCAGCAAATTGAAAAAAAAATGACAGTATGTGTGTATAAAATAAAAATAATACTAATAATACCACAATGACAAGTACTACTGCTGCTATTAATAATAATAGAAGCAGAAATAGTCATAATGATGATTCTACATCCGAAAAACAAAACAAACAAATGAAAAACAAGCAGAAAAGGAGGAAATTTACCAGGCAGATTAACAGAAGAAAAACTAGATGAAGAGGAAAAAAAGTACAAGCAAAAGTATTAACAGAAAAAAAAGGAGGTGCAGGAGATAAAGTGGAAAGCAGAGGCAGAGGGGAAGGATGCAGGACAACAATAGGAGGAATAAAATATAGTAAGAGGATCACAGCCCACATTCACATAGCTTTTTTTTCTGACAAAAAAGTAAAGTCAGGGCACTGGAGAGAGCTCGGATAAAAGGCTTGTGCGGCGAGATAGAAAAAATAAGAAAGCTGCATGTTTGGTTTCATTAACAAAAAGTTAACAGCAAGCTTACAACATGTAGGATGATAAAGACACTTTCTGGCTTATCTGCTTTTTCTCTCTCTGTTATTATAGTCGGATTCAGCCAGAACAGACTTTTTCCTCCATCCTCCTGGTTAGAGAATGACTGCTGATGAGTTCGTCCACCAAACCTATATACGATTGGTTGACTGAAAAGGAGCCACAGTGACGAAATCAGCCCCTATTTTTGAAATTTTAAGAGATTCTCAACCAGCTTTAAAAAAGACGCATTCCCAAGGTGACCATATGTTGAAGAAGAACACTTGTACTTGGAAAAAAAAAACACTTTGTGGAGACAGGCCAGAAGAAAAAAAAGGAAGTGGATAAGATCAATTTAATAAAACTCAAGAGATGAAGAGAAAAAAAAGAAAAATAGGCGATTGGATAAAAAAATCTCATAATTTCTGACATATTTAGATGCAATCAAAGCAAAATAAACTATAAAACTATCAATTACCTCAATGTAGATTAGGTGATATACAATGACAATTCTTAAGTGGCATGCAGTAATTTCTTCAGAGCTGTATCTGTGATAATGCATTCTGCAATGTTGTAACTTAAGTAAAGTCATAATGCATATCATGTTTGCAAATGCATGCTGAAATGGTTTGGACTGTGAGAAGTTGTCACTATCTTCCAAACAAATGGGCTGTTAAGATGAGGATGTGATAGAGACATAAATAGATTTCCACTTTCCTGAATGCACATGAATTATTGAATTCAAGCGTTGTTTTTGTTCAATCCAGCAAATGATGAATTTCAAAAGTCATCAACCACCATGATGATTCATTATTCATCACATCGCACCGAGTCACTGTGTGTGCTCTTTGTGATAATCAATGTAAAACAAGATTCTTTGTTGTTTCTATGATAAGATCCCATGCCAGGGAGGTTAGATAAATCTGGTTTTAGCTAATGAAGTGACTGTTTCTGCAGCCCAGCTCTGCAGCCTCATCTCATCATTTTCGCCTGAGATGGCATCCTGCTGTTTACCATTTCTGCCCATTATTTACAAGCCAGTGTTTGGACAATAAATTGTGCTTGTCTCACCGCTCCCACTGACCTCCACACAAGATGAAAGAACCTTCAAGATTCTTCAGTTTGTGTCTGCGTGGGCACTCTGTCACACAGATACTTTTGTCATCATTACCGTGCAGCGGGATCACATTGGTCAGGAGCGGGGGGAACCCACACTTTTCACTGATCTGTCCAGGGTGGCGACACAAGTCTGTCTCAATCAATGCTCAGACATGTACACTGTAAGAGCCTGATCATAACCATATCGAGGCGGTATTGTTATTAATGATCTCTGACTTGTTAATAAAATTCTGGTTAGAGATCTCTAGGAAGAACAAATCTAATAGACGAAATGTCTTCTAAAAAGTTCTGTCACAGTTATTTAAGTTAACTTGAGCAGCTTTTCCAGAGAGTTTTCAAAAAACGCTTCTCCATTTAAACCCAGGAACATATGGTGTTGTGCATGGCTGGATTTTTGCATTTTTTTTCCTTATATCTTAGCAATTATTGGAGAACCAGTGAATGGGGAGTGTGCCTCCCTTCTTCAAAATGACTTATAATAACGGGAAATTTGCAATTTGATTTAGTGACTTTGAAGGAAATTATAGATGATAATGGCACCATTTACATTAAGCATTAACTAAATCTATAAAAATCACGAACAAAGCCCTCTAATGTGGTTAATGCAGATGTGATTATTAGTAAAATAAACGTATTAAATTTATTATAAGCATCTAATAGGCAATGTTATCCATATAACTCGACTTGGTGTGGTGGGTAAAAGGTGACTGCATTACTTTAAAGGTGTCGCAGCAGGAAGTGTTTGGTTTTTATCTCTTCTTGTAAAATGTCTGCTGCAATCGGTAACATCAGTGTTGTCAAGATTTTACTAATCGGTACGAAAATTTCCTCACTATGGCATCCTAACAACCTGCCGTGCATGTTTTGTTGTTAAATAGCAATTAAAAAGAAGAAAACTCTGGATTCACAAGACAGAGAAGCGAAATTATATCTGCCTGATAAACACACTAAATTAGTATTTCAGTGCAGTTCACTGTGCAGAATAAAATCATTATCATTTTGTTTGTTTTCTGTCAAACACTGACTGTTGTTTTGCCTTAAGCAACAAAAAAGAAGTGACATATTTGTTGTACGATGTCAGTTTTCAGTCGGCAGTGAAGCCACATAGTGGTTGCGTAGTTAACTTCATGTCATCTACGGTGCCAAGGTGCCCAGTGAAGACAACTTGTTGCCGCTATCAATCTCATCTCGCTTCACGCCACCTTTTTGGCTCTTGTTCAACATGATAATGTCCCCGAAACTCTGATTGGCTCTATTATTTGTCCAACTGGGGAGATTTCTTTTCAATGAACACATATATCAGCATTGCTTTCAAAATTATGTAAAAAAAAAACAGTAAATTAGACGATGACACCCTGTTAAATGGTAAAACTCGTGAGGCAGTTAACTTAGGTTTGATAATAAGAATGCCAAGTGCAAGGACATGAAAAACTTTATTTTTATTCTCAGTAAAGCTTCATTTAATCTAAAGGCTTTTCAGTTAAGAAGAATCTTTTATGTATATGCACATATATATGTAGTTATAGACTTTGTTCTTCAATTTAAATACAGACTGAATTTGACCTTTAGGTTACATCCCTGGCATGAGACAAGCAAATAACATGTGGGAGGAACATTGTATTTTGAAGGCTAAGCACTGTAGGGATGAAGCTTTTACAATTTATAAAAGTGTTTCTTATAAATTTTTATTTAGTTTAATACAAGGTTTTATCCAGGTAACAACTGTTCACAAAGGGGTTCAAGTTTGGCTGCTCTCTTCGTTGTGAAAAATATAAACTCGATTGGAGAAACAAAAAGTCAACATTAACTGTGGCTGAGACAAAGGTTAAGTCCAAACTGCCTCCTTCAGGTCAATATTTCGAGATTGAATGCAGGCTGATGGGACCAGGGGTCCTTTAGTGGAGCCAAAAAGACACTTATTTTGGCTAAATTTTGAGGACAAAGCTGGAGTGTTCTCTGCAGTGTCCCAAAATTAGCTGTGGAACTTGTAAAGCTCTACAATTGATCTTAAGAGTCTAAAATGATATTTTAAATTTGATGTGAAGCCAGTGAGGTAAAATTAGGATTACTAACACAAGTAAAGATGGAGCTCCATTAGGAGATAACAAGATGAAACACAAGTGTGAATAATAATTATAATAATAATAATAATGAACCTGATGTTTGCGCTGATTCTTAGCTGGATTTAACAGGAATAAAGTGCCTGATTCACAGATTTCGTAGGAGGATGTAACAGAAAAGGAAAAAGGACTTACACTTTTATATCCAATAAGGACAAGAATTGCAGAAATAAGAGAACTTGTGTTGTTAGAATGAACTGCAGGACGTTATAACATTTTTTAGTTTATGCAGTTATGTACACTTTGCAGTTTTGATACATTCTGAGGATTACACGAAATGCACATTCAGATATAATCTACAGATCAGTTACAGGATATTTCACCTGCCCTATGTGAGGTATATATGTGAGATAAACCAAATCGGACCAATGACAGAGCCTTGTGGCACACCACAAAACCAAATTTCAAATGAGGACATAAGACTAACAGCAACTGAGAGACTCCTATTAGAGAAAAAGAGAGGCACTTAGGCCTGACCCAGAGATACCCATCCACTGTCAGAGTCTGTTGATCAGGACACTGAGGTGCAGTATGTCAAAGCTCCACTGAGATTCAGTACCAAAACATGGCATTATCCTGCATCACTATGTATCAAGATGCCATTTGAGACTCTGAGCAAGGCTATTCTGTTGAGTGCAGCCGAGCTGGACTGATACTTGTCAAGAATATTGTGTTCACACAAGGCAGTGTTAAGCTGCTCAGCAGCCACTTTATCTTAGACATTTGCTATAAAAGGCAACTTGGAAATAGGTCTGTAATTTTGGAACAAGGAAGGCTCAAGATTTGTTTTTCTCTAATAGGCGCTTAAGCAACAGGTTTTTTGAAATTAACTGCAACATAACATATCAGAGAACTGTTGATTTTAGTGAGTACACAAGGACCAATGGAGTCTCATACGCTTTCAATACAGAGATGTATTGAGATGTTGGTAAAATGTCAAAGCGGGGTAGAAAAAGTTTTCCTTCGGAACAGCCCTCTGAAGTCTTCACAAGCCAAGTCCGTCAAAGAAGAAAGCCCTGAAATGGGACATAACTGAAGTAGACCAAATCTAAGATGTTTGAAAAGCAGCCCAGAGATGAGAATCAAGCTCTGCAGCCCTGGATATAATTATACAACAGAAGATTGGGGGCATCAGTTACTCATGCAGACAAAATAACCCATGCAGACTAAAAAAAGAGATGACAGAGGTGGCCAGTTCACTATTCCCAAACGGCTGGAAAAATCTGGACAGGGGAAGTTAATGAGAAACACACTCCCTCCCTTCGCAATTCCCGTTGAGATGCCCTTGAGCAAGACAATTAATCCCACACCAGCTCCAAAGGAATCCCTTTGAGGCTAATGTTGGGAGACTGTGGTTGTGCTGGGCAGCTCCCAGGTGTAAATGTGTGCAAGTGTATAAAAGTGAAGCAGGGCCTTTTTCTGAAAAAAAAAATAAAACAGCATACATGCTCAGTGAACCTTCCTGGGATAAGTGAAGGTTAGAAAATCTATTTAGGGTTTTCGACGAGGCAGTAAGCGGAACCAAAATTGGTGGGGGTAGGTCAGAGTTTGCCAACATTAAAGGCCACACAGTCATTTCTGCCATTTGAGACTTCTATACATTACATTCCCCATCCAAAAAAAAAGGAAAAAGGAGTCATTTCAAATAAACATTAAGGAATATCAGAAGCCATTGCTCTCAGATGAAGATTTGGATGGATGGCACTTTAAAGTTAAACTCATTTAGTTCTGTCTTTGTGGCATTGCATTCAGCTTTAGCAAGGTCAATTACATCCAGGCACTGCACCACATCCATTCATTCAAAAGGAAGAGGCAAAAAGGGTTTTAGAATGACACAAGTTGTGATTTGGAGTGACACAGGAGTGAATTAGAAAAGCCAGAGGGCAAATAGATGACACATGCAACATGAAACGTACGTGTCGGTCTCAATTTGCTTCAACTTACGATTTTTTTACCCAATATAGAGTGTTTATGTGAAAACTCAGAGGTAGCAAGTATCAAAAAAGGTGGGAAATCCAATGGGAGGGCCTGGATTCTTCAAAAAAATGCCTTTGTTGCTTTGTTTAGAGGGTAAACCAGAGCAAAGATCCAACACATATTAAAAGGTAATATATCTCTGAACGACTGACCCTTGTGAAACGCTTGTGAATAGGGATTTTTACTTCCAAGATGCTGCTATTGATCAGAAAACTTATCAGCAACTCATATTGTGCTGGTCATTTTGTGCAAAGAGCCATTAAAAATCATACTTCTCATTGCTTTAATGGAAAATGGTTCATAACCCCCAGATAGTCTCAATAAAAATGTTGTCTGTCAGTGTTTAACTTGATTCCCTCGTCGATTCTGAATAATCTATCAAGCAAATGGATGGCACATTTCAGTGCCATCGGGGGATTATTATATCACCATTTCCCTTTGTCATTTATACTCATGCTTGTTTTAATTATTTATTCATTCATTCGTGCTTGTAAGTGGCAGGTCAAAGCTTCTTATTGACTTTTATGTCAGCGTTGTGGGTTATGCCAGTGGGTGGGCGCCTGCCTAATTAGTCCATGGGGTAAATAGAATTAAGGAAGCAGGAGGAAAGGGAGGAAGAGAGGAAGGAAGGGAGGTAGAGAACACCCAGTTCCTTTGGGAATACTTTGGAGTCATTCTATCGGCCGGGATAAAATAGACAAGGATTAGACGAAGGTTTAGGATGATGATTTACTTACTGCTCCCAAAAGGACTTAGAGCTCTCAGTGCCAATCTTAGCCCTAATGCACCTAATGGTTTCACATTTTGAAACTATTCTTGACTGCTCAGAGATTGATAAAACACTCCTACTAATAAAGAAACTCGGGTTTTTGTTGTCCCTGGGCCATCATGAGGAACTTTCCACTTAACTTTCCTGACCGTGAGCAAACCCCCCATCAATTTTTAGCTTTCCTCGACAGAAGAATTGATGTATAGCGGATAGCTGCCATCCACTGTGCAATGGTAGATGCAAGCTGGGTAGCCAAGCAGCGTGGCGCTCCCCATAATGTGCAGTAATGATTTTGTAGACTCATGCAAACACAGCTTCAGCAAGGACCATTGCCTCCAAACCCACAACCCAACTAAACACCAAGTGCCCCTGTTTTCTCACCCTTCATGTTGTTGCAGCCACAAAAATGAAAAATAATCAAAGTCTGGAAACCATTCAGGAATTTGCTGGCAGAGAAATAAAACACTAGATATGTATTTCCTCCCTTTTCAGCGTCTCTCTCACTCACGCTTTTTTCCCCCAGCAGAAAGAGTAAAATTATAAATCATCTCCCCGCAGACAAAATTTCATGCTCGATGGGTGAACAACTCCAGCATCTGGTGGGGTCCTGTGATGAGGTGTGTTCCAAGTTTCTCCCTCTCCCAGCTTCCCCTGGGCTCATCCAGAGCACTGCCAGCATCCTGCCAAACGTTCCACACATGCGGCTGAAGTGATAAGACAAAAAAGGCAGATTAATATTTAGCAGGGGCCCTTTTTTGTGTGCATGTTTGTGTGTTTGCGTATGTGTGTGTGTGTTTGTTTTCAACCCGCTCTACAGGTCTGATGGCGGCGCATGTGAAATCTCCACGGTGGATTCGTGTCACATCACAAGGTGCACGCACACCTGAAGGAGATTCTCCTCGGTGAGTGCACATGGGACGTGGAGTGTGTCCAAACACACCTTGTATCTCTTAACAACAAGCCTGGAGCCAATGGCTGCCTCCCCCCCAAAGGCTAAAATGCATGATATCAGTGATACTGCAGTAACGTTGAAGAGCAGAAAGACTGTCTTGTTTTTCTGGCTTAAAATCCAGGCAATGATGGAAATATTTTGTCTTTAAATCACAAAATAAACCTTAATTCCATCAAAGATCATTAGCCAATTTTTTTTTTTTAGTGATATTTTCTGTATTTATCTAAAAGGACTCCAATTTTGTTTTCTTCTTTTTAATAACCATATTAATTGTCACTTGCTAGTTTTGATTTAAAATCTTTGTTCAAGGACAGTTTGCACAAAAGATTTCTTCTGTGGCTCTTAAGCATGATCAGCATAATTTACAGAAGATTAATAGAAACTGATCTTAGATTCTGCAATTAAATCGGTACACATTGTGAGTAACTCTTAAGATGATTTAGACTGTCTTTAAATTTGACCATATAATTAACCAAAACAAAATATACTTAGGACTTTTGCGTTTAGAAAATTAACTATTTCTTGTGGTTCTTGCAGGTTTGAGTAAATAACTGAATAAATAACATTTCTAAAATAGTGATTTTTTCTTTTTTAAACACTGGAGGCACCTGCAGCAATTGCTGTTTTAATCATTTGTTGTTATCTGAATCCAAGAATCAGTCACTTTGTACGGTTTGAATCTAGAGCTGTAGCACGAGGTTGTTAGCATGGGAACCAGACCAATCTGGCAAGATCATAGTTTATTCACTCTGGCAGATGGGTGGATGGCAGATTTCCACCTGACCTGGCCCGTGTTCGACCAGTTACAATCATTTATCCAATACGAGCTGGTTTTGGTTCGATGAATGGCAGCGGGGCATCACCAGTGCAGATATTAAAAGTCACATGTCACACATCTAGCCGCTCTGATTGGTTGTATCAGCACAGCTCCGCTGGCTCACAAAACTCAGGTTAATTTGTCGAACTAGGCAGTGCTGATCAAAAATAAATCGGTTACTTCATTGCCAATTTACCAACTCATATCTTTTCAGAAATATATTCTGATGTACTGCTAAGGTGCCACTTTAAACCACTTAAAAGCAGCCATGTTTTTTTTCCTTCGAGTAACTGAGCTAAGTATTTACCTGAAATACATGTATCACTCAGTGCTACGTGGCACATTACCCACTGGACCACAGACACTTCGGATAGTGTCAGCTGGTTATATACCTTTTGAAGATCAGTTTAATTTCAGATTTAATCTGGTATGCCGGTGTACAATAATGTGCTTTTAAAACAATCAATCCGGGAACAAAAAGTTTCACAAATGATACATAAAGTCCCAATAACTTTGAAAGTGTAATTGCTAATTCACAATCAATTTAGGGATTTAGTCACAAAAAGCCAAAACTACCTACAATAATGGGGTTTTTTGGGTGACTTAAGCTCTATTACTTTTGGATATTTTGCAGGACAATGTGTGCAAAGTAATTGCCATCAAGGGATACAATTATTTCCACTTAATTAAAAAAATAAGGGAAAAGAAAAGGAGATAAGTTGCACTAAATAAAAAGAAAACTAATTATTTCGCTCAAGCTACAGCAGAAACTGCTTTTAGTCAAAATGTCGTTTTCTGCAGAGTTTTAAAACTCTTAAATTTAAATAAGGTGTTCGGGGAGTGAAAGTACATAACGGCTTCTGAGGAATATCACAGTGTCACCTTCATGATAACAGTCATTTCGGAACAAACTCCCTATTTGAACAAAAAACAAACTATTCACCATAAAAGTGACTTTGCCCAAAAAAATGGCATCTCTGACCTCACCTGTTGGAGAAGGGGATGCGACGGCAAGCATCATTAAGCTCGGGGATCCTTCGTGCTATTTAGAGGAGCTTGTTAAAGGACCATCACTCAGTGAAGAGAGTGCTGCAATGCAGGAGGAATAATTTGGCTGCGAATATAATTCCCAGACTGCAAGACCAACATTTTGGATAAATTAGCCGCCTAAGCTTCACTGCTTTTGTATGTTGGTAGTGAAGAAGCAGATGGCATATTTTAATGTTTTACCACCGGAGGAGGGTTGTTGATATCTAAATCTAAATAATTATTTCAGATGGGGGTTCTTTTTTTTCCCTAAGTGAAAATGAAAAGAAGTTAGAAAAAGTCTGCAATTTTTTTTTTACTTGTTTATTTTAAAACTTTGGTAATCCCACATTGATCATAAGACTAATGAAGATAAAAACAACCCAAAAAAAAATATTCGTTTTGCACAGTCACCCTCCCAGATGTCCGCGGATGAAGAGAGCAAACGCTGACAACAATAAATTAAACGAGTCCGCCGATGTAGCAGCAACTTTTGGCACAGACATATGCTTGCCCAACAAGGAAAACAGCTTTTCACAGAAGTGGAGGCATATGGCCGGCCCCTGTTTCGACAACAAGATGCCGTGTCACCTTGCTAGCCACCTGTAGCCGGTGACCAACGGAGAAAGAGAGGGGGAGGGGGATTTAAGGTGATAGACGCATACACAGGCCGGCATACATATTTGCCTCTGTTTCTATTATCCCAAGGGCCATATGCTTATCTTCTGACCTTTGCGGTGTCCGACGGCATGTCACACACTCTGTCACGATGGTCAGGCAAGCGTGAAGAGGAACCAATGGGGGTCAAGAACACAAAAGCTTCTTGAAAAAACATGGCTGCAGCCTCTAAGTCCGACTCCTTTGCTCCCTCTGCCTTTTTTTTCCCCTCCTCTGCTCTCCTCCATTCCCTCTTTTCATTTCTTTTCTGATGCCGTGCACGTCCCGACAAGCGACAGCGATTTGCATGATGTGATCGGCCTCTGCCTTCCTGCAGCTCTTTAGAAGTGTGTGTGTGCTTGTGCCTGCATGTGGCTGTCTGTATTTGAGTGTGTCAGCGAGTGTTAATGTGTGCGGGCCGACTGCCAGCCAGCTTAAGCTGCATGAGAAGGGTAGAGAAAAAAAGGCTTTGAGCCTGTAGATATCTCGCAGAGCAATCAGGGAAACATGCTCAAATATGTGACAGGCAGAGTGCGTCACTTGGCATGCATCTAATTCTGTCTGAGGTTTGGGTGTCATTGCATCGCCGAGCTGAGGTGAGGTGTTTGTTGGGATGAAACTAGGCCAGGTCGGTTTTACAGGGGTTGCACACACACACACTTTCATTCTTGACTCATCACGTGAGGAGACAGAGATCTAATCAGCAGCAAGGCTGGTTTCCACTCATGAATGTTAAAGGCAATTTTGCAGATGTCTAAAAGTGTCCAAAAAGGGGGAAAAAAAATCCACAAAATTTAACAAGCTGCTCTTTAAATTCCACCTTAAGTGTTCCGAGTATGTATGCATAGTGTAGTTATTTCTCTATGATGCTGTTATTGCTGAATTATGGAAGCAAGTGAGCTGAAACGCTTTCCTATTTCTCTTTGGGCATGAAAAATGTAATCACAAGCAAGGCTGCATTTTTTTCTCTTTGGTTTGAGTAAAAAACAGGCAGAATCCCAGAAGAGAGCCAATTTACTTTTGTGATACATGGAGAATGTGGCATGTTAATGGCACTTCCTGTCTGCCATTACTAGCAAAATGTGACAGAATCAAGTGTGGAGGTAATGAAAGCTTTAAAGAAGCCTCAGTCGAACTCTTGTTGCCATTAATTAAACTGCAACGAAAACAACTTCAGAGTCGCCAAGCACAACAGAAAATAACTCTATAGGCGCTGATTTAATCTGTGAACATGCTACCACTCATTTGCACCACTGAATGAGCTTCCACATGCTCTCTGTGGAAGCCCCTCCCCCTTATGCACACATTCCTATTGATTAGTATGCACATTGTGTCTCTACTGGGAGCATTTTTCTAACAGAGAATGACGTGACAACCAGTCAAAGTAATTGCTTGCTCTGCATTTATTATGATCCTTTGAGCCCACAGGGTCTTTTGTTTTGATGTTTTTTTTAGTTGTTGTTGTTGCTTTTAATTCACTGCACTTAACAATTATCTATTCCTCCCCCTGTTTCAATATCTAAGTGAGTCTGTGAGGGAGTACCACCATCGAAGACAGCAGATAAATACATTTCCAGCCTACAACAAGTCGCACCTTGAAGTGTGAATCAGGGCGCGTGTCTTTGTTGATTTGTCACGTTCGGCAGCATAATGAGGGATTCCAGTCACAGGCAGCCGGCTTCTCGCTGCCGCCGGGAGCAGGATGCACTGACTGGGACAAAGAGGGATGGAAGGAGACAGGGAAGGAGAGAGGGAGAGAGCAGGCATGGAGGGATAAGTGGGACAGTTTAGCTGGGCGAGAGGAAGAAGAAAAAAAAACATTTTGGAATGAGAGGGGAGGGGAGAGAAAAGGGAATTGGCCAAGGGAAGGAGGATGGAGGACAGAGGAGGGAAAAAGGGAGCACTCACGGGGGCCTCAAGGGGGGGTGTTACGAGGTCAAGGTTCCAGTCTGTGGTGTGAGGTGGCCGCCAGCACGTGTCCGCGGCACGTTGCAGCTCTCCGCCAGGCAGAGCTAACACTCTGTAAAAAGAGACTCAGCAGGAGGAAAGAGGAAAAAAAAAGATGGAGATGGAGTGCATCTATTGTTAAAAAAAAGAGAGAGGAGTCCCCAGCTCACTTTCTCTTGCTTTCTTTTTCTTTTTTTTTCCTGTCACATTCACCAACTGGCACGCAGAAAAGCCAATGGCCGGGGCTTGTCTGTTGGCATCGACGCCTCCTCCGCCTCTAATGGCCACAGTCAAAAAGCAAAAAGGCAAACAGAGGGACCACATGGCGTGAGGACATACAACGGTAGCAAGTAATTAAGAAGATATCACATACATAGTGTTCATTCTGCTAATTGATTCACTGGCTTAATTGACTCCCAATGAATATATAATGACAGCAGCTGTCATAGTTTCGGTTTAAATGAACTGGTGGAGCAGCTTTATCTGGAAGTCAGTATGGATGGTATTATTAAAATACTTTATTACATCATACACTGGAGTATTGTGACAGCGATGTAAAGCTAATCATGTTTGCTAATGCTGCGTTTTTCCATGGCTGGTGAGCAGAGATAGACCGGGAATAATGCGGCGCTCCGTTCATTTTTGCACACTTATTGCTTTTCGGTTGTTATTCAGTTTGGCAATCGAGGCCAAATGCTACTAACTGTTTTCGCCGCTGTTTGGCAGAGCTGAAATGCTTTTTAACTGACTTTTCTGTTCTGCGTTCGTCCCTCTAATCCCCAATGCTGCCCGCTGTCTTTATTGTGCAGCCAAAAATGGCATTTTTTTCCCCATTGGGTTGATGTTACTATTGTTACATTGTTGTTAATTTGCTATTTGATTTTTGGATGGTCATGATAGAAAAGACCTTTTAAGCATCAAGCCAAAAAACTGCCCATAAGGCAGATTCACACATATCACATAAGTTGAATCTCTACACTCTGTTAGTCAGCCTCAACAAACCTTCGTAGTTGATTTTGAGTCTCCTAAACCTCCCGAAAATGGACCAAAGGTTGTGTCAAGTGGGATTATTCCTTGCTTGGAAAAAAAAAAAAAAAGGAAAAGAGAGCAAAAATGTGAATGTCATTTCAAAAGTAGGTTGAGCAAGTCAAAAATAGCTTCAAAGGCCTCAGACTTGAGAACAAAATCCCAAGAGTAAGTCTTCTGAGGTAGGAAAAGAAAAAAATTCAATAAAGGTTTTCGCACGTTAAACATACTTGATGCTTGCTTGGCAGCATTTCATTCATGTAGTGTGTAAGTACACAGCAAGTAACTACAGTGACTGGATATTTTTTGGCTAACAAGTAGTCGATGGGGATCTTTTTCAAATCTGTATTAGAAACTCCCAGAATGCAGACTGGAGTTTTACTGAAGATACTAGTTCCTTGTATCTTATAAGTTTATGCCAAATAAGCAAGTATTTATTTGCTGAAGTGAAAGCTACTGGGGGCAAAGCTGGAAAAAAAATAATGGACTTTGGGTAAAATGTAATATATTTATATATAAAATTTAAAAAGGCAGTCATCTCTATTTTTTCTGTATGTAAACTCAATTTAAAGTGCACTTATTTTATTTAAAAAGGAAATAAATAAAACTGAAACTTACAATTGGAGAAATGTGTTCAAGTAAAAATAGAATAGTTTCTGGTTAAAGTTACTTTCCATTTTGATTATAATTTATAATAAAATGTGGTTAATTTTAAATGTCTGCACAGCACAGAACCATAGCTACAAGATAATGTAATGTCTTTGCATACAAGCAAAATTAACATGTTAGCTAGCTAACTACACTTTTTACAGTGTGTGCATCTTGCTTCATTGTGCTTGAGAGGTCACAGGAGGAGTATCTCAGTGTTTTTTTCCAGAGGTAAAGCAAAAACTTGCTCATCTAATTGATGTCTAAATCGAGTTTGTAATAAAAATGTGTCCAGATGTTGTCGCTTAAAGTTAACTCTTGTTCTGGATTTTCCTCTTTATTAACACCACACTCTTGATTATCACCTTTGAGTTATGAAATTGCTTTCAGATAATAAAATGGTCATTAACTAAGATGCAAAATTGTGTAACTTAATGGGCAAAAGATCACGATCTGCAGTGTCCTGTTTATTTCCTCTTTTTTCTATTGAGTGCTCTCTGCACAGTGCACTGTATATACATGATTTAGGTCGATATGTAGCATCCTTTAAGTGAGTAAGTCCACCTTAAAGAAATCAAATGTCCGGACAGTTTTGGTGTCAACATTGGCACCCTTTTTTTTTTTGTCATAACCAATCTGCATCATTTTCTCAGACACATCCCACACGATTCATCACAGGCTGCTGCTCCTGCTGCAAGTTCGGACAGCAGTGCGTCTGTGGCTTAGAGAGGAGTTGGCTACCAGCTGCCCTCCATCAGAGCAGGGAAAAGGGCAAAGTAGAGCGCTGCCATCCCTGCCCATCCGCTCAACCACCTGTTTGACATTCTGCCCTCTGGATAAGGGTTCCAGTGCAGCAGCGCCTGCGATGCTCCCCTGAGCAGGGATAAGAAAAAAACTAAAAAAAACTAAAAACACTGCACAGTGAGTATTCTCAATGAACAACATTATGGAAGATATTACCAGTGGATGTTTGCTTTTTCACAAGAAATCATTATAATCCATCTGTTTACTCAGTTCTACTTCAAATGAAGGTCAAAACATAGAAACACTAATATGTATTTTATCAGAAAAACAAATTTATACAGAGGGTAATTAAAATCTAATTCATGTTTCTCCTTGTTTTCATTTTTAATGTTCAGAGGAATATTTGTAAGGTAATTTAAATTATTCTAAACTCAGGATCTTATCCTATTAAAGGGTAAATAAGTAATAAATAACAATAAATGAAGTTATAATTCCTAGGTTTGATATTATATTTAGTGAGGGTTTTTTTCTATAATAGGCAGTCAGTTCTGTTGGTAGTGGCGGCTTCCTGCGCTAAATTCTCAGCTCCTACCAAAGGTGATGCATTCATTGAAAATTATTGTATGTGTTTAACCCTTTTTTCAAAGAAATTTTAGTGACAGCAGGTGAAGGATGAGCCCACTCCAAAACATCAACCTTAACGAGAATAAATAAATTAATCACTGAAATTAATTTTTCAATCTCACAGTAGAAACAGGGGACACAAGATTGTGGCTTCATGCTCATTAGAGCCCGACCTCACTTGTAAAGTTCACTGAGCTGGTAATGCACTCTTTTGATCAGACATTTACAGTGGTGCATTTGGCTCCGGATACGCCGCGATCCAAACGAGTCAGCAGTATCGGTGCTATCTGCATCGTCCACCTGCTCCAGCCTGAGTGTCTGCGGGCCCCTTTGTTCCGTTTGGTCAGCTTCTTCTTCTTCTGAAGTGGTCTACGCCGCCTGCAACTCCTTTTGTGTTTAAAAGCTTTATACTTTTATTGCTTTATGGACCGACTGACGCCGACTTCAACCACATGGCCGTTGCAAGTGAATACATTCATTCTAAATAATCTGCATCTCGCAAAAAAGTTTATTTAACATTACTAGAAATGTGTTTCTGAAAAGAAATAAAGCAGCAGAAGTTAAAGAGTTTGAGGTTTTAAACTTAAAAAGAGCATGTATTTACTTTTGGTTTTATTAGAGGTGTAGTTTAAGCCCCCAAATGTGCACACACATCCTGTTTTGACAAGGACACACACGTCTAAAACAAGAGATGAGATTGCCTCCTCTCCTGCACAATCTGTCCTGGAACACTTCCTTGCTTACCTGCAGGTACTTAATGCCTTCTTTAACAAAAGGCCTTTGAGCTTTGAATGGCCTCTAATGGTTTTCCGTATATAATCTCTCTCTCTCGCTTAATGAATGGGAATCAACAACCCTCTGCCTGTAGACAATCCCTCGGTTCTCACCTTCAGGAAGTGATGACAGGCTGTTATGGCGCCGGGTTGCTTTCTGACAGCAGCGCCTCTTGATTACACCTACAGTTTTTTAACAAAATAAAAGCCCTAGAGGAGTTAAGAGTTGCACGTCTCCTTCAATTAGCACATTTCTCTTCCTTTCTTTCCTTGCTGCTCTTTTTTTTTTTTAGAAAAAAGGTCAATTTAATACTTTTTTTTCTATCTTCATAATGATGATTCAGTGGAGACAATACAGGGTGACCAGTGTAACATTAAAAACTGCAGACAAGTAGCCCATCATTAGGCAAGAATGAGTCAGTAAAATGCACTCTTCCTTTTAGAAAGGGATCAAAACCTCTGATTAATCAGACTTAACTATTTTTGACTACAGCTATGATTTTGGACCTGGAAACTGCAATTGTGTGTGGTAATTAACATTCAAAGCTCTTCAGATCATATTATTAAGCTGTTTATGTAACAAGGGCCACTCAGATTGTATTATTCAGGGATGAAAAAGATCCAAAATGTAGCTGCTAAATAAGACAGCAGCTTACTCCTCCAAGGTGTAATCATTGCCTTTGTGAGTATGATCAATCAAATGCTTTGTAGTGTTGTTTTTTTTCTGTTCTTCAGTAATCCATCGTGCATCATGTAAAAATAAGTACAATTCTGCGTAACTTTCGTTGTCCTTCTCCATTATAATTATGAGTGCTGTATGCAATTACAGTAATCATCATAGTTTGTTAGTTTCTTCTCAAGTCCAACTTATAAATGCACAATCTGCTGAAATCCAAGCACAAACATTCAAACAAAAATACACATTTTATAAGAATAAAGAGCAACAAAACCTACACACACACACAAAAAGAAGTTATTTTTAACTTTTGTAATAGATACTGTGAGTCTGCTTTGTTCAAACAAAAGGGCTCTGAGCAGCTGAAAGAGGTTGTAAGGGGGAGAGATGAGAAATAATGAAGAAGTGAGGAAGTGTATGAAAGGGATGGATGGTGCTCTCAAAAAAAGGTTGTTTTTTGTAGTTTTCTAACAGACACAAGTAAGAGAGTAAAAGTAAATAAGTAAAATTGAACATTTCTGCATTAAATTTTAAAAACAACTAAATCTTTGCGATTGAATTTACTGAGTTTTGTACTAACATTACCTATAATGTTTCCAATATGGATCAAATCAAGGGAAATCTTTCTTTTACTTTTTTTTAAAAATTCAAATAAGGTAATGGTATGTTTTCACTTTGTTGCCTTTTGGTGTTACACCACTAAGAGAGTGAAGAAGGAAGTTGACAAAAATGATTAAATGTAAAATGAATGATACTTCGTCTTGTCTCTGAACATTTCTGAGTCAATCGCATAAATTCTGTCAGGACTTTATAACGTTTAGCAATAAAAATATAGAAATCCCATGATTCCTTTTTACTTATTAACAAACTGCATTTTTTCGTACTTATTGCTTTGATTGTCTTAAGTGAGAGCCCTCTAGTGGCAAAAATTGTGCATTTCAGGTACTTTAAAACTATTACCTGTTAAGGTCTTGATCAAAGGAGTCAGGACCCAGATACAGAATCGTGAAAAAGGAGAATTTATTTAAACACAAAAAACAACAAAAAACAACAAAACTCAAAACTCAAAACTCAAACTCAAAATCACCACGAGGGGGTAAAAACTCTCTAATAAAGAAACAAACACAAAATCACCACAAGGGGCAAAAAACTCTAGTACAAAAATGAAATTGTCCAGGAGAAAAAACACTCTCTAGAAAACTAAATTCACAAAGAGTAAACACCGTCAATGTAAGCAGATGCAGGGAGATCTACTCGAGAGCAATGACACAGTCATGGGACCGAAAATCGTTTGGCACAGGAGAGTGTGTGGAGCCGGCTTATGAAGCCGGCTGATTGCAGATCGCGTGCAGGTGAGGTTGATGAGCCTTGCTCCCGAGTAGATCAGCCCCGCCTCCCAGCACAGCTCTGGTTAAAAAAAGGGAGAAGGAGACAGGGAATGGTAAAGAAAAAATGACAAACATGAATCATAACCATGACAATTACAGTCCAATCTTTGCACATTTGATCAAAAAACACATTTCTCCCTGGATTCATAACGTAGATCTGAAGATTTGAGTACAAGAATCCACTTTCTGAGAATATGGTGATCATGAGGGTCCATTTTGGATACAAATACATAAATCTGCATATCATACGAGATGAAAACTTCACATCTTGCATGAGAATCTTCGCTTTTAAGTTTCTTTTGTAATGCAATAATCCAAAAAAAGCTGTCTGCAGTTCCATGTGCACATTGCAAACAGGACCATGCCAACTGCTAATTTGGCCTTAAATTTTTTAATAATTATTCTACACCTTTTTAATTATGCAGCTGTCTCACGTTGTTCTGAGGACGGGCCCAAACTTTAAACTACTGTCAAACTCCTGCAGAGGTCAAATTGGTAGAAAAAGATGAATTTTTGATGACTGATCAAACTTGACAGAAGCATTTAAATTTTACAAGTAGGGTTAAGCTATTTCCATATCTAATTAGGTGGGTTGAATGCTCTGTTCTTCTCAGAAATCACATAAATTATTACATATTTCCAAAAAAACACTTTTTGCAAGAGGGTGAAGGTTACACTTGTGAATGATTTTATTCAGTTTTTGCAGATATTTCTCTGCTCATATCACTTTCATTTTAAAAATATCCCTGAAGAACCCTGCATTGCGTGATGTATTAAAAAGTATTCTCCTTTATAAAGTCATAAGAAAGTATTTTACCAAAATCCTTCATCAAAACTACATTTCATATCCTCCAAACTGGTGGGGGGATTAAATGTCCTCATTTCTTTTCTGCTCTCGCAGCCATTGAAAGTCGATCTGGATAAAAGTGTCAGCCAAATGTCTAAATGTAATATTAATGTGTTCTTTTTCTCCTTTAAAAAAAAGGGGGGGGGGCAAAAAAAAACTACAGATGAGCCCTGCAGATCCAAGCTATCATCATAATTATTTAAGTAGTATTCTTTAATTGGTAAATGAAGTTGGTTGAAATGACAGCCGGGTAAATGGTGATTGGAGTTTAATCATTCTCATCAATCAAGCAAGTCAATCATTTGATTCAGCTTTAAACTCAGCTGTATAGAGGATTAATGCAGAGGGATGGGGGAGGACATTGGGATTCAGTGCATGGGTCTCACATAGCTGGCTGGAACTCGGGGCATGGTTCAGCAGACGAACGCATATGTCATGTCACGAGTCTATTTGCTGTGCAGCCGTGGAAAGGCCATAAAAATAACCTTTAAGGAAAGAAATTTTAGAACCACCAGAGTCAAAACAGAGAAAAAGAAAACCTTCTTTATACAAAGTCTGTCAGAAGTGTCACTGTAAAGATGAGAGTTTAATGTCAACCACAGGATGGTTTTAGCTTTACATCCGACAAAACACACAGGTTGAATTTGTAACTGGATGCATTTCAAATAAACACACGTCGCCTCAGTTATCAAAAAAAAAGGCTGCAGGGATTCAGCTTTTTTATTTTAAATCAACATAATGAGAACATGTTTTAATTAAAGTACCTGGCAAGTCCTAGAAATTGATATAGGTTGTGAATTTATCAGTAAAAATGACAAATTAAGTCCGCTGTTTTTCCATAATGCTGCTTTTTCATTACAATATTCAATCATAGCTGTAACTTTATTCTAAACTAAAGTATGTGTGTTTAGGCAGTCACACCATTTGGTTTAAGCTAAAGCAAAAATAAACCTTTGGTTGTAGTTGAAGTCACTCTAGAAATGAATAAATAATTCAAGTTTAATCATTTTGAATGAGATATTTGGATTTTTTTGTAAGAAAACTACATCTGGCACATAAACGTGAAAGGGATCTTTGAAAACTGTAAACGTCTGGAGTTAAAAAACATGGATGTGTGTACTTTATTTACATTTACCACAAAAAATGAACACAAAACATGTTATTCTGACATTAATGTCCGGATGTAGAGGAATTTTGGTGGCGAGTATCTATTTTATTTAACGCGATTTGTTTCAAAACAAGCAGACAAGACAATAAGACTAATTTTGAAAAAGTGGATGTATCATAACAAACATGGAGACTTCCAGTGACACACAGCAGGATGTTAGTTTCCAATAAACTGTAAATAACTACTCGCCTGCTTCAACACCTCATTAGCCCTGTTTTCCTGAAGCAGGCACATGTACCACTTAACATTTGAACTGCAGGGGTTGGAAGGTGAGGTATCTGTACCTCGACAGTATATACTGACATTATTTCAGTAAATAATCCTCAACTTCGTGCAGAATCCATCAGTGAGAGCGAAAGCAGACTGTTTTCTCCATTTATATAGTTGCTAAAGCAGTTTACTTACATACCATAGCTGAATTTTTAGTGCTGCAACCCTTTGTTACCTTGTTGCCTTGCTAGCTTTTTCCAAAAAAAGAGATATTTATGAAGCTGAATTAAATGTTAAAACATATGTTTATTATTTTTAATTACAAGTCAAATTCCTGATGAACTTAATTACCAATAGCTACTTCCTTTATGCCTTTTGTTTAGGCTTTTGTTTGACTAGATTTTAAATAAAGAGCTCATCTGGGCAGAATTTTTACCTGCATTTTAGAAAGTTTGCACTAATATTGGTTGACAAATATATTTATTTTTTAAAAATAAATATATACAAACCTTTTTACAGAAATAAAAACAAAAAGAAAGCAAAGTAAAGCTTTTTGCAGGTTAGGATTCTTATACCAGCTCGCTATGATAAACAGGCCAAAAGCTCAAGCGGCTTCCCATGTATGCTGACATGCATGGTGGATGATAGAAACGAGGCAGTGAACTTGCCACTAGTGCTCGCAGCAGATGGCTAAATTCAAAGCCTCACAGTTCTAAGTGTGTGGTGACAGGCTGCCACAGTGGGCGGCTGCAATTTCTGTTTTCTGCTTTAAGAACAAGTGACGATAATCAGCGGGGTCCAGTTTAAAGCTAGGTTGTGGGGGGGAGGGGGGTGGCGTGGAGTCCCAGTTGCTACGGCATTATAAAGCGAGATGTGGGAGTGGGAAGGGGGAAAAACAGTGTTTCACCTGCTCTCCATTCCACCTCATTTAATCCAAGAAACGCGTCTGCTGATTGGAAATTCCCGAGTCTGCCACAGAGGAGCCGTTTTCAAGATGCAGTCATCGTCATTTTTTTTGCGTGGGAGTAGGAACAAACAGAGCGCCAACTTTTTTAAATGGCGCTCTGTTGCACGACAAGAAGGTTGGTGTTGAAATCAATAACAAGATTAAAAATCATTGTTTTTTTTCCTCTCTCTTTTGTCACCCACACTTGTGCTTTGGCGTGACTCAGTAAGGGCGTGTTTGTGTGGAGTTTCTCTGTGTGACTGAGTGAAACGTGAATCACACTCTGAGCAGCTGGCTTTCTGTTTATTCCAGCAGCGGGTTGTTGGTTTGACTATTTCTGATCTCAGTGGTCCATCATGGAGGTACGTATGAGACTGATGTCTGCTGTTTCTTCCTTATCAACCTTGCTGCTCATGCTAAATTGACATCGTGAGTGTCTTAATCCCTCATGGGTCAAACATGGAGCTCACAACTGATGATTCAAAGCGCAGAGTCACACTGTTAATTATGATGGGGAGTTGTGGCGTGGGTCTGCATGCATCATTAGCAAAAGAAGATGATCTGATCAAAGAAAAAACGAAGTAAAACCAAAAGGAACTTGAAGAACTTTATTTTGTGTTGCACACGACAAATAATGAGCGATGGCGGAGTGATGAACACATGATTTTCTGGCCTAAATAGAACAGTTTTTCATTATTCCACATGATGACTCACATGATTTTTATTTTGGCTTTGCTTTGTTTTAAAGTAGGCGGGGCCCCGTCATGTTTAACAAAGTTGATAAAAGGACCAAAGTGCAAAAAAACAAAAGGAGAGCTTTAATAAAATAAGCTGATACAAGCATACAAAAAAAACTGATGGAGCAGATAAAAGGAAATCCAAAAATTGAACTAAACATCAAACTGGGAGGACACGATCAGAACAAAAAATAGAGGCAGGACAGAGAAGCAGAAGCACGAACTCAAACACAGACTTATATACACTAGAGAGAGGAAACAAACATGTATAAGTCCACAGCCAACCAACATTTAAAGCTGAATGTGATAACAGAACATGGGTTGTTAGGTTTCTGTCGAAATCAAATATGATCAAATATGATCAAACCTCACCCACACACTCTGATAAAGCAGAATAGCAGAGTTCTTATTACTTTTTAATACCTCGAACAGCTTCTTTAGGTTTATACACAATGTTAAAAAGTAATAACAAAGATATAAAGAAGAGTTTCACAGGCTTTGAAAGGCAGTTCAAAAAGATGATGTGAAGTGTTAAGATGTGAAGTGTCGCAAAAATCACTGCGCTTCAATAACAAGAGCAGTGATTTCTGATTTTTTTGAGCGTTGAGCATATGTAGTGTGGTGGTGTGAGGATAAATTAAAACCTAATGTGTGAGCAGAATTTACTGGAGAACACATAAAATATAACATGACCTCTCCAAATGGTTCTGACATTTATCTTCTCTGGAATATCTATGAAATGTGCAATTATTTTTCTCTTTGCCGCTCCATGTGTCCTTAGTGACCTTCTTGCTATTACTTTCTATCTCAGTCTTCCAACTTAAGAAATGCAATCCTTCACTTTATATACAGTTTTATTTCAGAGCACTGATACAATTAGCATGGCAAGGGTAGAACAAGGTTAGGGGAAAGTTTCTTGGGAAAGAAAGAGAGCGTTTTACCCAACGCACATGAACATAACAGGCCATGTTCACAATGTAGGCTTTGAAATGTTCTTTTTCCTCTCCTTGTTCTCAAAAGAAAAGCCTGTTCATGCAAATATTGCTTGAGATAAATCTCTTTCCAAATTAAAACTACAAAAACACGATAAAAGTGTGGTCACTTTAGTATGCAATAACAGCTTTTTTCCAGGCTTTTCATTGGCTAACTCCACTGATATTTGACAAGTTCTCTTCTAAAATATGTATTGTTCGATTTTTGGATTATATAATGACCTTCGTGCATCTTAATCCCACTTCTTTATCACCTTTAGCAAGTTAGCAAAAGCGCTATCTCAATTGACGTAAACAAAGGAGAAAACAGAATGAAACATGAGCATCGATGCTGCACAGTCTGTCGTCAGAGGAAAAAACTCAATTTTCTCTGATACACTTCAACACAGCAAACAAAGTTTTGAAATACAAAGAGCCAAAAGCACAGAAAAATATGCATGTTTGGAAAAATACCCTCTGACAAGGCAACAGATTCACAAAGAGATGCATACGCATTCATAGCTAGATACAAAGATGAAGACACACTTCCAAAAAACCACAGAAGTGCATATTCAACAGGCAGAAATCCCTTCACTGTATTTTAACAATTAAATTAAAATCAGATACACATAAATGTCTTGCAACAAAACAATGGGGGTAAATGACCTTTTTGGAAAATCTCTTTCTTTCATCTTTCAATCGATGTGTGAATTTAATGATTTAAAAGCTGCGGTGGAATGAAGCGTGCAGCTATGAATAACAAAAAAAGAACATCAAAGACAGGTTTTCTTTTGTTCATTACATTGGTTGTAGTCAATGAGTGAACAAGAGAGTCATTTTAGACACAGACATATAATATAGTAGTTACTACTGAAGGATAAGAACTGGGTTTCTTGATCCAGGATGACGTCCAATTGACATCATTGAAAGTTAGTCATAAAGTTTGGGGCAAACACAGGAAATTAAAGTATCTCTATTACTGAGTCCTTTTTCTGATTTAACACACACATGTAAAGCATTACAATGCAGATAAACCACCTTAAGACTCTGTTACTTGATAAAATGGCTTAAATTCTGGTGATAAAGGAGGAATTTTCAGCATTCTTGATGTTCTGAAAATGAGTTTTTGTTCACCTGCAGCTTCTTTTGTAATACTTGTATACAAGGAGCAATCAAAATGTTCCAGATTTGTTCATATTTGCCATGATTGGAGTGCAACTCAGCAGCATGCATGTAGCAGATGTGCTCCGTTTGAACACAACAGGAACAGTCTCACGACTCTTTTAGAGCACCTTGTGTTTAAAAAGTCTTTTAAGGCCTCCAAGTGTGACGTGGCCTTCAATCTAATTCTAATAATATTATGTATATTATGGAGTATATTATGATGTATTTGGTGAACTACACGACAGAAGCTGATTTGTCACAGTACTGCAAATGGAAAGGGCAAACATTTCCAATACATCTTCACCCACTTACAGGGATTACCTAAATCTATCATTTAAGAACATGAGGTGCCAGCGATTTGGGATGTTGAATTGTCTAATAAGAAAGAAGTGGCTCTCACTTAAGCGGCACCAAAAAAAAAAATCAGAAATCACAGTCAAATAAACTTTCCTACCCCTGCTCCTATTATCCATCCACTCTGTGCAGTGATGGAAAATGGACTCAGCTGCTGTCTTACCACAAAGAACAGCGTCGATCGATCCGGTCCGAGCCATTTTCCTGCACTGATCCAATATTTTTGCAGTAATAATGTCAGGTAAGCTTACATCCTAAGTGGGATAATATTGTTTCGACCGTTAGGCAATCTTCAATTATTCACGAGCAGATATTGCTTATGCATGTCTTCGGAGCTCTGAAGGGGGGGACGCCTCGCTGCATTACTCAGCATTTGGACGTAGGTTGGTTAAAATCTACGCAGATGACTCCTTTCTGTAATTAGACTAGCAAAGCATCCTCGTAAGATAAATTTATGTTAATTTTAAAAACAACGGTCTGGGATTATTCTGCATGTGAATGCCAACTAGAACAGCGGTTTTTCCATGCAGAGTCTCGATGTCACTTCACATTAAAGTACCAGCATGCTGAACTCCAGCTGAACGAAACGGTTAAGGGTTCAGATCATGAGGAATAAGGCATTGGAACAATTCAATGCAAATGCGTTTTAGCTCTCAGAAAGAGTGCTGTCCCAGTCAGTCACTGTCATAATTTGGTGAAAATTATGGTCCTGCTCTTCCAAAAGAGTCTATGCACAATGTTCTTAGTGCTTTTTACTATCTAGGGAGTTGATTTTCCACCATTATTACCTATTTTCTATGCAGCAATTAGCATCTGTAAACACACTTCAATGCTTTTACTCACTAAATTTGACTGCTGTGTAGTTTACTGTGCAACGCCTCTGCTGTCCTTCTTTGAGTATTCACTTTTTGGAATTCATCTTCCACCAAGGGCAAACTTTTAATTAGGCACAAGCCCATTGCCGCCGCCATTACCATCAGCGACAACAACAACTACCGACTTTCATATTCCCCCCTCTTTTCATCCTTATCAGAAATCTCCCTTCAATCATTCCATCCGCACAGCCCATCCACTTCCCCCTCCAACATCGCCTCTTCAGTCAAGCATGATCTTCCCTTTATGGCAAAGAGAGAAACGGAGAGAGAGGCGGAGGGCTAGAAAGAGAGAGAGATAGGGAAAAAAAAAAGAAAAGAGAGAGATCCAAGAGGCCCGAGCCTCCTTTCATTTCCGCTGCTTGGCTATGCAGCTTTGCCCCGCTTCCACGGTTCTGGCAAACTCCACTCCTTTCCCTTGAGAGGCCCATCTAGTCCACAATCTAAGGCCTTGTAATGCAGTCCCTGGCCCACAATGATAGATCGCACTACATGTGGGATGGTATTGTCTGCCTCGCTGATAAGCCAGTGGAGCCGGAGAGCGTACGTGCGAAGCAAGTTGGTGTGTTTGCGTGTGTTTGTGTGTGTGTGTGTGCGCATCAGTCTACGTGCACGACTCAGGCTTGTGCAGTTAGCATCCTTCCGTGTGTGTTTTAATGCATGCCGGTGAGAACGCAAGTGTGCATGAGATCTCTCTCTCCCTCCTCGCTTTCTGTCCTCCTCCCTCCTACAGGAATCCAAAACTAAAGCCCTCTTATTGTGTTGTGTGCTTCTCTTGGAGGGTTTGATGTTACTAAGAGGGGTGAGTCACCCCGTGTGGAGACCTGGGCCTGCATTGCTTAACAACAAAAGTTGGATGTGTCAGTGAGTGGAGCGTGACTCAGGAGAACTTTTTTTTTAATAATATCCTCCAAAGGTAAGCTTGTATGCAAATGTGCACATGTGCATAACCTTTTTTTTCCTCGCTTTTCTCTAAATTTAAAAGATAGAGATATTTTCAGGGTTTAATAATATTATTTTGCCCATCTGTCTCTGAACAGATCCACCATGTGCGGCCTTGGACTGATGCATCTCTGTGGAAATTCAGCTTGTTTTCCTTGAAGGACAATGACAAAGGTTAACAGATTGTGGTTAGCCAAATAACTTTTAACACATTTGATGCAAAATATCAGTAAATTATTGAGCTGGACTGCTTTTTGAAAGAGCATCTGCTCATGTGTGAGTCCTCTCGCAGCACATCAAACTGATGTGGTTTGAATGCAGTTTTATTGAGAAAATATGATAATATTTTGCATGTAATTAAGCTTTTGAGCCAACAGGGGCAGTGTGTTTCATGTTTTACATATTCTATACTTGTATGGAACAAAATGTGTATATTCTGCAAACAGCTGGCCGGTAAAAACAGCTATTGTGAATTAATTTAATAGTTTTCTACAAGTCAGAATCTGAAACTGAGAGCTGAAAACACTGTCAAGGTGAGAAGATGCTCAGTGAAAACTGTTGCTTCTCATTTAATTGGAAACTAACAGCTGTCTCCCTCCTTTACAGCAGATGTAGGACATGTACTATCTATAGCTGAAAGTTATATCTGCTGAGTAAAACAGACATTCCTGCATGGAAATATGTTTATTATTATCATCATTATGTCGAGTATTTTTCTCGATTTTTTTTCATCTAAGCTTCTCTTGGCCCTTGTGGTTCATGTATTTGTGGCTGGATTTGAATAATTTCTTTCAGCCGATTCAGAATTCTCCAACAGCAGCAGAACATTTCTTATCTTGAAAAAAGTTGAATTCGAAATTTGACTTTGGGAGGCTTTTTTTTTCTGAAAAAAAAAAAGAAAGAAGATGTACTGAAGTGAAAGCAGGAGTCGCTGCTGTCTTTATGCACCCACACAACACGCACTGTCACAGTCTGGTAGAGGGAAATGAAATGAATACTTTCTTTATTAGTGCAGAGTGTGAGTGTAAATGTGCATCTGTGCTGCAAGTTCCTCTATTACCGCTGTATGTGTCTTTGTCAGGCGCGTTCATGCGCTCTGTCTAATACAAATATGTTTTGTGTGTCTCGACTTGTGTACGTACATGAATGGAGTGTTGATTTTTTGGGAGTGTTTGTGTGTGTGTGTGATGCTTTTACGACAGCTTCCTTCCTGCCTCCTCTGGGTGCCTGCAAGTCGGGTTGGTCTGAAGGAAACCTGACAGCCTAAATCAAGCTGAAGAGCCAGAAACAGATGTTAATTAGCTTTAATTTGCCTTTTGTTGTTTCACTGCCAAGGCAGCTCCAAAGACACTTCTCTGTATTTTATTACACCCAGTATAATGTTGCACTGCAGTCTAGGGCTTGTGGGTTTGTTTTATACAAATTTCTGCCAAAAAATACAAACATTTTTACCTGTTTTTCTACTAATAGGCATTTTAAAAGGTTTTAATTTTCCCCAGGTCAATATAAAGCTCAAACTGTGTCTCTGCTTTGAGTGTATGAAGAGAAAAAACAGCACTATTTATTCCCTTAAAGCATCTTGCATATCTGTTAGCTAGTTTCATTCTACATGACAGCACAGATGGATGGATAGATTTCTGTCTGCAGTGGCGACATGAATATACGTGAATGCAGATGTTCAGTCTTAAAAACACTAGTCTGAGGATGAACTTCGGGAGAAACCAGAACAACATGTTCTCGTATGAACGACGCCATAACAAACCTGTCGACATCAACTGGATTTATTTGGATTTGGAATGGATTTATTTGAACAGAAGCTTGTGGATTTTGTTGAGTTGAGCTTAATAGATTTGTTGGAGCTGTGTTTTTGTCTGAATGCAACACATTCCTGATTTGAAGACCTAATTTCCAACATCTGCTTTGGGAAAAAGGTTGAAAGATGAATACATTCCTGACAGGTAAGTTTTCCTTGGATCCTGTTTTTCCAAGAAGAGGCGAGTCATCGTCTTTGAAGCATCTTAAGTTATTCTTTTTTAATGCATCAGAACTATTTCCTTCATGCAACAAAACATAGAACACAAAGCACTTAAAAAAAACTCCTGTGGTTAAACTGGCTTTCTCTATTAATTACAGTGACCCTCTCTTACAAACACATTATTAAAATATGGGAAGAAACTTTGCTAAACAATTCATAATGCAACACTTTCTGTGGAAGCTGCTGCTGGAGTGAACATGCTCACTTTCCCTGATGCTGATGGGAAAAATCAAGGCAGCACAATAATGGTGCAGCCTCTGATTTGATGATATGCAAAAGATGCACTTTAACATTTTAACTGGGCTAAATTTTATTTGTATAATGAAAGTGACCGGGCTTTGATTCGATTTTGGTTCTGTGCAACATTTGTGTCATATCAAATGTTTTCCCATATTCATATAATCCGTTTGTATCTCAACAATTATTTCAGGGCCAGTTTAAGAGCCTGAGTGTCAAAAAGAAAACACAGTGCAGTAAATTTAGTCAGCAGTATTTCAGTAAGTGGATGAAAGAACTTTCAAAACAACCTCACAGAACAACGTGCTTTTATCACAATGAACAAATACACTGGACCATTGTATGTTCCTGGTGTCTAAAGCAGGCTTATATCATTAGCAATTACTCATCTAGGCGTCTGCATAGATGAATCATCTCCGGATCAATATTTGAGGTTGACTTCAAACGCAAACCTATGTGGAGTGAGTGCTCATTTCCAAACGACACACATGCAATCACACCACTAAACGAACTCACTTCTAAGCCGTGCCTGTGATATTTAAAGCATTCCTGTGCTCATTTGTTGGAAGGTTACCGCTGTGACCTTGTCACTAATTCAATCCCAGACGACTATCATATTTCAATCACCGTGTATCGGCAGACGGGGGATAATGAGCAGTGGTAACTGGATTAGTGTTGATACACTGATGTGAGAGATTGGACATGTGGCAGGCCGGCAAAGGCATCCATATTGTTTATGAGAGTGGAGTATGCAGCAACATGATCTATGGTATGCTTTGCTTTTCAAGAGTGGAAAGTCTGATTGAAAGTTGTTCAATGTAACCTTTTTCAACAAAGGCAAATACTTCAATATTCTAAGTGTTTAGACACAGCGATACTCAGTTTACATTTTTTTAATATTAACACACTAAGAAAACATAGACGCTCAGTGTATTGTTTCTGTATCTCACTGTCCATTCAGTTCAATGTGGATTTTAACGAGAGAAATATGCTACAAATGAAGTTTAGAGTGTTTGGATGTTCGTAATAAAGCAATTTGCAATGATTTTCCCTCAGGTTTGCACATCATTTATTAATTTTCATTACTTAAAATATCTACATACATTATTTTACTTTTCTAGATGTTTTCTTTATTAACTATCCTTGGTTTTGTGACATTTCTAATTTGAGGGTCTTCCTGTTTGTTTGGACCTCAGGAACTACAATCACAAACTACATTTCCCATGAGCACATGAGAAGCACAGACACACTGTCTTAGACATCATAACACTGTAAAATTTTACACTTTAATATAAAAAACTAGCAAAATTTTTCTTAAAACATGATCTGGACTGAAATTAACAATTTTTGGGTATTTTTACTTAAATGCACCTTGTGGAGTTTGTGTTTACCTCCAAGCACTCTGAAGCTTCTCAAATCTTATTTTTGGTTCATATTATTTAAGTGAAATAAAGGTGGAAGGCTTCTTTTTTTATATTCATAATAAATAAAAATGTTGTGTCAGTAAGAAGCACTGAACACATTTGTTTGATTGGAAGAATACGCACCCAGCATTTTGGTGAGAAACAATAAATTTAACTGTTTGCAAGGAAACTTCATTATCTTTTAGTATCTAGTTGCATTTATTACTTAAAACTTAACAGCCTGAACAAATTAAGAAAATACAACTAACACTTAATTGCCAAGCTCCTAAATGTTCTGGCATTCACTTTTTATCAAAATTGGCCCCCAGAAACAAAGAACAGGTGACTGAAAACTTGCTTTCTAATAATAGTTGCACTGGACATTAAGCCTGCAGAAATAACAGAAGTATATTTTGTGTAAATACACTTTCCTCTTTTTCAGATGAGTAAATATAGCTGGGATTAGACTTTTACTTTGTATCCTATAAAGACATCAAACTGAGTCTGTGCTAAAAAGCAACTAATCATTAAGTTTACTACTTTCATGAATATGAGTGTTATTTGATATTCATAGGAGTAGTTTGTAAATTGATATACCACCGACTCTGTTTTTGTTGCCTTAAATGAACTGGTGTGTGTTTTTTTTTTCTATTTTTGCTCCACTCACTTTTGTTGTTCTTGTTAAAATAATTGCTATCTTGTAAATAAATAATGAACCACAAAGGCATAGGGACCAAAAAGAAAAAAAAAAAATTATACACAAATACAAACAGCGGCACGTCTCAAAAGACGCTTCGAGGCAAGAATTAACGAGATCTATATCTCGCACTGTGGTCAAAACACAAAGTGCCCACTGTAAAGATGGGATGAGAGACAGGACGACAGATGTAAAAAAAACAGTGTTTGAATGGAAATATGAATAAAATCTGTAATAGAAACAAACAAAAGCAAATCAGGAGCTTCTTGTAATAACATATCTTTCCCAGGACGTCAAAGTAATTAACTGTGATCAACATCAAAGCTGAAAAAAACGAAAAAACAAGTCTGTCACGTCAAGCCTGCTGTTTAATCCAACCACACCGTTTTCTGAGGAGTTCAGAGAGAAGAAAATCTTTCAACATATCAGTAGATCCTAATCACACACACAGGGTGTTTTTTTCTATTTTTCCTCTGTTCTTTATATCAGAGAAAAACTGTTTTTATATACTCCTCCATTTAAATCAAAAGCCCCACAGATCCAACGCAGCTGCATTTAAAGCAATGTGTTTTAAAATATTCCATGTGGGGAGCCGATGAGCAGCGTGATTGAAGGTGGGATCTTGTTATTGCACATGCAGTGAAAAGGGACACATAAAATATGCATGAGTTATAATTTGAAGTGCGACGTACATCTGTGCATGCACTGCTTTAAAAGTGCAGAGAGAGAAGGGATTTAGTGACTTATTTTCTTCTTCTTCTTCTTCTCTGTGTCCCTATTTCTGTCTCCACAAGGAAAGACACACCTCAGAGGCATCGCTCCCTGTTCCCACTTTGGAAGTCTGGAACAAGGAGAACGGGTCTCACACATACAGTCATGCTAATAGAGATGTGTTTAAGTGCTATGGAAAAGCAGGGCTTAGAGCGCTTTGCACACTCAGAAGGCCCCTCTCCATAGCTAGCTGCTCTTTGAAGGCTTATGGGCTAAAGTGGCAGTGAGGGGCTGGTGATGCCAAGGCAATCATCTTTCTGAGTTGCACTCCTGCAGGGAACACGGGGCGCTATCAAGGAAGGGAGGGAGGGCAGGAACGACAGGAGGTCACTGACTGCTGCACAGCACACACACACACTCACGCACACACGCAAACACACACTCACACACACATGAGGACGGTGGATATGCCGCAGAATGGGATTTCAGTCACACAAACATTTCTCTGAAGGTGCTAAAAGCTGAAATCATGTCAGCACTTGTGTTCGTTTGCCCCGTCTCTCCATCTCGTTCATTGTGTCTCACACTTACAAGTGCAAAGAATGAACTCGCTGTCCTGTGAGCGGCCTTGTGGCCATTGTGAGCGCTGTATTGAATTTAGTCTATTGTGCTAATTCCTGCGTCATGATAAATCTTAACTCGGACCACTTGTCCGCTTTTTCTGAGCTTTCTTCATACCTTTTTTTTTCTCTCATGTCTTCTTTGCCAATGAAATTGTAATTCCAAAAGCAGCATCAGCAAAAATGTAAAGTATATTAACAATATTATGCATTATTGTAAGCAGATTGTGGAATTCTTCTAATGTCACTGTTTTGAGTCCTGAATTTTATCCATACCCTCCATTTTTCATTGCAAAAATATATGTTTGTACATAAATCATAACAGTTTTTTGCAAATTAAGCCTTTTGTCTAGTTTTTCCTGATCTTTCTTAACTGACAAATGTGTAGAAAAAGTATAAGAATGGTAACCTTTTTCCTGTGAAGGTGCCAAATTATGGAAGTGATCATTAATC
>JAPZDV010000017.1:9887335-9905823 GCA_029814665.1 Acanthurus lineatus | reverse complement strand
GAATACACCCTCTTTTCTCATTTTGCCATGTGAGGTTGTATATAAAAAAAATGCCTTTTGTTATCCCTTTGTGCTACTATGGAAAACAACAATATATAAATAGCTTTATAATTAATGCATCTGTAAAAATAAAACTTTTTTAAAACAGATTTAAGTGTGAGGGATGAGTTAAGACGCCTCACAGCCTGATGAGAAACCTGCCTCATGTTTCAGCCGCAGGTCGTTGTGTATCTGCAGCCTGATGGCAGCAGGGTAAACAAGCTGTAGCTGAGGCAGTTATTGTCTTTTAATATCCTTGTGCTCCGTGCAGCCACCTCACTCATATCACTAATGCTCCTTAAATGGGTAACTGTGATGTTCAGGGCGGTTTTAATCACCTGCTGCAGAGGCTTCCCGCCCTGGGCCATGAATATCTCATGCCAATTTGGGATATTTTCTGTTTCCTGTATTTTATTTTTTTCCCCATTCACTTTTAAATGTATTTATTTTTGTGTTTCTTGTCACTGATCGTGCAGAAATTAATCTCAATATTCAGCACAAAATTGAAGGTGTTAAGTTTGGTGGTTGTTTATTGGTTTATTGGGAGATTAATGGTCCTTGTGATTCGTCAGGGGTCCTTAGTTGACCCCTTTTGTTGCTGAAATTCAGAAAAGGAAACTAGTTCATGCACATTTTGTCACACATACGGTATATTTCAAGAAAAAGGATTCAGCTTCATACTTAAAAAGTTATTCCCTGATTTATTTCACATCCTATGTAATAACTCAATAGAAACTGTCAAGCAAGCGTCTGGTTAAAGTAAAAGAGAAGTGAATTTCTTAAGTTTTACACAATTCCTGCCTTGATCTAATGGTTCAAAGCCAACCGCGGGTTCTCGTTGCATGCCATCTACTTCAGCCTCGCCAGCTGAGCTTGGATTGACTTGTACATTACGTCTGATTCAGGCTTGACATCGCTTCCCCCCGACTTCTGAATGCAGGAGCTGACTACAGGCTCTTTTGACTCGCATATTCAAAAATGTCAGCGACGTGGCAGGAACAGAGCGGAACACAATGGCTGCCAGAACGCGGAAGTAGTGATGAAAATTGGCTGCAGGCTTCGCTTAAGGAAAGAAAAGCAGAGCTGCAACTTGTTACATATCAAAACTCTGCTCTCATGCTATCACTATAAATTACTGTAAAGTCACGGCACTGGGCAAATGAAGCGAGGCTAAATCTGGTCCCCTGTTTTGTTTGCTGAGTCATTTTGTCATTTGAGTATTTTTTTTGAGCTGGTTTGAAAGTCCCTCGTGGTTATGTGCTTATGTAAAACTAAGCATTAATGTGTTGCAATGAAAATATTACTAACTGCCTAAAGATGCTGCTGTTTTCTGTGGTTAACACACTTGAAAAAAGGCTTTAAAAAGTGCATATTTAAATTATTGATGATACTGATGACACAACACAATGTGGACAATGAGAGGACAGAAAAAAGTGCAGCTTTATTTTTCAAAGTCATGCGTTTTGAAACCATATTTGGTGTTTCAGGATCATACAAAATAGGTGCGAAACCTTGGGATTATTTAAAGTGCAGGCGACACAAATTAGTTAATGCTTTCCCCTGTTAAAAAAGGTTCAAGGAGTGAAAATGTGAAGAAAAAAAAACACATCCTCTCTTGCTTGTAATATTAAATGCTTCTGAAACTGTCTGAATCTTTATCCTCGTCTTATACTACAAAAAACTCTCCTGAGAAGGCTTAACTATCCTTAAAAAAAGGCACAACGCAATGAAGCTCATCAGTTGTGAAAGAGCCACAGAGGGGACGCTGTGAAAAAAAAAAAAAGTGTTTTCGACTTATTCTTAAACGAAGTGCCGGGCTCAGAAAGTCAGAGTTGAGAGGAAGAAAAGCCCAAACACAAAGAACACCACGGATGCACCACATACCGACAACATTTGGGGCTCTGTCAGAGATCCAGACTGATTATGTGCCTGGAAATTTTGATTGAAAGCGTATGCAAATGCTCTCCCTTATTTGCATCATTCTCTCTCGCAGTGATGATGCAGACATTGTTATCAGTTTGAGCTCATGTAAAGAGCTTATAAAGAAAGCAGGCGGAGAGCTGCTCCCAGGCACTTTGGATCAATTCGCAGAGTGGTAAATGTAAATCCTCAGATTTGACTTGTTTGTTTTATCACGGCTGGTTTTTCAGAAGTCATTTTAAAAATGTACACACTCAAAAAAATTGAGACCTTAAAGTTCCAGTCTCACTTGAGATGATTGATAGTCATAATAAATGACATCATATGGTGCGGAGAAAAACTGGGCGCTGATCTCAGACCGACACTCCCACTCACAATATGCTTCACAAATGTTCTGTGCTTGGCCTCCTAAAATAGCAAACAGTACAAATGGCCAAAGTTTGGAAAAAATATATAAACATAATTAAGTCTGCAAACACATTAGTTTGTTTGAAATTAATTAAAAGGCAAAGACTGACATGATTTCACATCTAAAAAGAGCACATATACAAAACAGAAGTAGCATCACTTTAAACTCAGTTATATTTAATACTGATTTGGTGTCGTTGCCTAAAAGCACCATGTTTTGTTCAGTCAGTGTATTTTTGATAAATGATTGCAGTTAGAAACAAATTTTGGCTTTACATTATGAAGAAAAGGCCCAGTCATAGGAAAAACTGTGTTTTGCCAGTTAAATTCTTTAAATGTTATGCAGCTGGAAATGTTTTATTTGCATTAGCAGATTCCTAAAGGGCAAGTGCTCGATTTTTATCTGTTTTGAGGTCTTGGAGAGTACCACTGCATATGTGGATAGAAAAAACATTATATAAAGCCTTTTGTGGCTCCAGAGGGAGCTGTGAAAGTCTGATGAATTGCCTTATATGATGTGCTCTTCAGCCCCAGCAAACACTGACTCAAAGGACAGGTTTTGAAAATGAAAGAGAAATCTGGGGGTCTCAAGTCAGAAAGAAATGAGCTTCTCAAACCTCCTTAACTCTCTTTGATGCCAGTGAATCAAGGCAACATTAGCCGCTACTAGCATAAAGACACTGTGATGGATGCAAAGGCTAATTAGAGACTTTAGTTATATGGCACCAATTTATTATTAACTTCCTTTAGCTTTTTTATCACAACTAAATATGAGGGTTTTTTAAAGAATATGCACTGAATGACTAAGATAAAAAATATTTTTTTTATATAAAGACAGCTCTCTTATTATTTCAGTCCATTTACTGAGAGTCTGTTTTTTTCCATTTCAAAAGATAAAATGCAGGTTATGTTATGAAACAATTATATACTACAGTTACATGAACGCAGGCAGGAGTCGAGGAGGCCGAGGAGCACCAGCTTTATGGAAAACCATCAATTGAATTAAAGTGTGATGCAGCCTCGCAGCAGAGAGAGAGAGAGAGATATCATGTGGAGCGTGATAATATGGACAGAACTGTCGCGTGATATAAAAACTTTCTTTGATCATGAAGCCTAATGTTACTACATTCGGAGGCTTATCAGTGGAGTGTAAACCGCAGGCTGGCATCTCTGTTAACAGTGAGAAACAGAGATGCTTCGTATAACACACATCTCTATATTCTCACTGTGCTGCACTAGTTTTTTTCCTATATTAACAGGTTGTAGGTCACATCTCTCGCCGGAGTCTGAGTCTCTTTTCATCTCTCTGAAGTTCTCATGCATTGATTATGTAGCTGCTATATGTTGTGTAACTGCTGTAAACTGATGCACAAATTTGCAGTATTAAATGCTCTCAAACTGCTGTCAATAATTATTAATTAATGCAAAATTATCATGGCCTCTTAAATTAATAGAAAAACATGGATTTCACACCTGATCTTGATACCGTCACATGTTACCAATTGACATGTTTGACTCTGAAATGTTCAAAAAAGTCATTTTTGTGAGCATTTGACAGCTTTCACAGTCTTTTGTTGCCCCTGATCCAACTTTTTTCAAGCATATTGCCATCACTTATATTCAAAATAAGTCTATATTTACAAAACCCAATGAAAGTAATGAGCTGTAACACTTAAAACAGTACAAGATAATATATTTAATGAGTATTTGTCCGAAATTATAAAGGACATCATCACATTGTCCTGTTTTACACAGTATCCCAACTTTTTGGGAATGAGTGTCGTATTATATCCTTGTCGAAGTTGAACAGTACAAGTTCATTTGCAGGTCAGACACACGCCTGCAGCCAACAAACTTACAACAGATACTTGCTCACAGCATGTGCTGTGTGCCTTCTCAGTAACCCCCACCCCCCTCCAAAAAAAAAAAAAAGAAAAGAAGTTGTGTTCTATCAGGTTGAGCTGATCTGGGGAATACATATTCAGAGAAATTACATATTCCACCGGCGACGCCGTCTTGATTTCCTCTGGGTCTTAAAAAAACAAGAGTACGATGGAACCGAGGGAGGTGGGGGGTTGTGGGGAAAATTAAATTATGCCTAATTACCAGAGCAGTCGATAGCAAATTGAGTTGATATGCATCCTTCATGACTTAACTAGATATCAGATAGCGCGGGTAAGCAATGCATTGTAACATGAGTTGATGGGTAAAAGTGATACAGAGGCACTTTTGATGGCAGGAGTTAAGGGAGTGTGTCCTGAATTATCTGATCCGTCGGGGTTGGGGCTGCTCTAGTTTGGCAGTTTTCCCAAATCTAGAATTGAGGAGACACAGGGGGGAAGGTTGTTGTTATTGTCAGGGGCACCATACCTTGTTGAATCTGTCATGAAGCCAAAATGCATCAAGAGTACAAGCCGGGACGTCATTCTGAATGTCACTTTTAATTGAAAAATAAATAAGAAGTGGCGTCGCCCTCGGCTACAATTCAAGCAAATCATCTCTGGGGTATCGTCTACAGTACAGTGTCGAAATTAGCATTCGTCAAAATGTCCGGGGAAAAACCCTGAATGGGTTTGGGTGATGGGTACTTCCAGTATCACTCCACCGCAAGTGCCAGACCCTGAAGTAAACACTGTCCTGCCCTTAAAAGAGACAAGTGAAGCTATCGGACCTCAGTGTTTGCGTTGCGACCGGCTGAAGTGACACCGTGGGTCATACGCCCTGCTAATTAGAGCCAGCACCCCCTAACCAGAGGTCACAGTTTTCATGCCTCCAAAGAGCAATGGGCTCATCCCTGTTAAAACACCCCAAAACGAAACACTGACACCCTGCCTGTGGGTGACCCTGCACCCTGACTCCCATGGTGCAGTGTGTGTGTGTGTGTGTTTGCACGTCACTGAGTAACAGAATGAGAAAGTACATTTGTATTTATAACCTCTACAGCTGTACCTTTGAGACAACTGACCTTTTGGTTGCATTGAGGGGTTTTATTTGGGTTTAGAACAGTAAGAACCAGGTCGCAAGAGAACTCTTATGGGAGTGTTTTGAAAATTTTAACAGCAAAACACAGAAATATGGTTCATTTTAAAAGGTAAATATATAGCAAACACACCTTGAGAACAGTCTGTCCTTGCTGCAGAGAAATAATGCTATGTGTTTACATCCCACCAACACCTCCTGCTCCTCTGAATTTCTCTCCTGCCTCCCCTTTTTTCTGTCCTAAAGAGGCAGATGATTGTACCTCCATTTTTCCTCCCGCTACAAGGCAAATATTATCCCATGCTACATCACAGCCGTAGCAACAAAGATCAATATACCATGGGAGAATATAATGAATTTCCAACGGCTGGGGGGGCGGTTATATGGGCTTGTAAAATACAAAGAAGCACAGATTAAGTTACTTGTTTAACACACATTTAAAAAGGAAGCCAAAATAAAAAACAGACTTTTATTGAGAAGCTAAGCAGTGTGATTTTTATAAAACATTCAATAATATCTGAGTAAGTAGCTGGCAGGTTTATCTTTTTTGTTCAGAGTGAATCAACTTTATGAAGACTCAGTAAATTATTATCTGTTAGAAGTAAAAACATTTGAAAGCAGTTTTTCAAATGGAAAAGCTGGAAACTTTAGCAGTAGCAATTTAGGCTAAGTAGCACAGCATCCGCTAATTACAGTGAAGCACTTTGGATAAAAAACCTATATAAATACAGCTATTTACAGTCAACACAAGCACACATTTAGCTCTTCTGTACTGCTGTATTTGTTCATTTAGTCATTTTGAACATGAAATCACGTTTATAATTTCTTTTTTCTGAGAAAAAGCTAAAGGTTCATGTGTGCTAACACTGTTTTTCTCGCTGAAAGCCAACTGTCCTTTGACCCAGAACCAGCTCTGACCAATTAGTTGTACTCCAGCTACGCTACATCACAGAGATTGGCAGAAACTCTCAAGCAAACACACCAAGCATAGACGGGCAAGCTCAATTTGTACCCCCTAGCCTGTACCTTAATTCACCCAAAGCCGGATTATAGCTCTGGCTCAGGTGAAATGACCAGGCTGCCCTGACCACTAAATCAAACACAGCCTACACTGTCCAATGCAAATCTCTGTAGACAGAGTTCATACAGGGGAACGGATGAAAAGGGTGACAGAAATGTTCAACTACGGGGGTAAAAAAAAAAAAAAAGGCATATATATTTACCCAGAGAAAGTATTCATGGCCAATCATAAAATATTCGGGGCATGTTGTAGCTTTAAAGAGAGTTTGACATTGTGAGGATGCCAACTGAATTACATTTAGTAAGTATGCTGGAGCTGTGTGGCCAACAGCACAAGAATGTGGTGGGCTAATGCATTACGGCAACACATTCACTCCCAGGTGTAAATTTGTGTTTGAATGTGTTTGTATAGATATGGCATTTCTACTTTTTTTTTTTTTATACCCGCTTGTTTACTGAACTACTGCTGCATCCTGGCTCCGTGCCCTGGAGCCGAGTCAAAATATTGCTCAGCTGTGAGAAGTTACAAAGGAAAGTCTTATAACTAGTTTATTCAGACAGTTTATGTTGAACTGTCTGCAGCGCTAATGCATGGTAGATGCGGGGGGGAAATTGGACAGAAGGGTGAGGTGGGTGGGGGGGCTGCTGACCACCCTGGCTGATGCGTCTGCGATGCATTTTCGTGCACGCTGTGTTGTCAGATCAGATTTGGGAGAGAGTCTTTTGCTTTATTAGAAAACACAGCCAGCATATTCCAGTTATACGCTCTTAGCTGGATGCACAGAAGCCATTACTGACTTTTAGGTCTTTATATAAGAGCACCAACGAAGAACCTCATAGAGGATTTAAAGTTAATTTTAAAAATGACAACCAATTTAGCTGTTACTAAATATAGACAGACACAAGACAGAGATCACTTAATTATAAGATCTATGCGCAGATATCTGCTTTTGTATTTAAGGCGGTACACATACCATCTTAAATAATTAACTTTAATTTAATTCTGCTTTGAATTATTAACATAGGTGGTAGTCTTCTCTCCTGTTGTTGGACAAGCTGGAGATTTAGCAGTTTGAATGCATGCTGGGATACGAACAAGAGTCCCTTCACATGCTCTCACACACTCACACACACACACACACACCTCACCATCGGAGCTGGTCAGTGGCCAAAGGCTGTGGGTGTACACTCTCTCCCCGGTGTGTGATTGTGAATTGTATCCAATACTTCCTCCTTGCTGTGAACAAGCATGTGTTCTGGCTTTGTTCTATCTTCATTGCATTATTTGTTTCCCTTCTTCTCGCCCATTTGGACTTTTACCAAACACGTGCACAGTTATCATAATATGCACGCAATAATGCAAAAAATAAACTCTATCACCCTGTGCACAGTTGTACAAATGTACTTGTTGATACTTTAAAAGCCTTGGCAAATTAAACTAAGCTCTTCATTCTTGAACGTGTGCGTGTTTTTCTGCTGTCGGTTGCTCCAGCACTTAAATGGATTTCAGAAAGCCAAATATTTTGTTTAAACAATTTGTTTCAGTGAAATTTTTAATAAAGGTTATTCTCCCAAAAAGCCCTCCTGATGCCAACTCTAATACTGAAAACAAAACTAACACTCTGTGTGTAATTTGAACAATAAAGTCAATTTATGAACTTAGCATACTGCAGTGCAACAAAGATCACATCCTCTTCAGCTGTTATCTGTTGAAAAATACAGTAATTCCTTTAAATGAATTATACTTTGCTTTGTTTTTTTTGCTGCACTCTCACAGGTGCAAGCGAGTGTGAACCGTTTCATCTCCCGAGGGTCACCGGCTGAAAACTGCCCGTATGAAATATTCCACAGGGCTGCACACAATACACATTACACAAGCAGCACACAAACAACACACTTAAGTGTTTCACAAGGTGCTTTAGTCTCTGTCCAAATGCTTTATCTCGCAGGTGGGCACAGGCACAGATAACAAACCAGCAACATATCAAAACAAGGCTATGCCCCGGCGGTTTGTGTTTTCAACACAGGCTTTTTCTTTGAGGCGTCTAAAAGCCAGTGGGCATTATTTTTAATGATTGTTTATTGAGACTAATCTGCCACCTTAATCAAAGGGACCTTTGCAATCTGTGCGTCTGGCACTTTTTTTTTCCTGTTTACGCTGCTGGCTGTTTGTGTCGTGCCTAAAAAGCACATATCAGCCAAATGCATTTTCAATCACCCACAGACCGAACGGGGGGATAATCATGTAGAGCCGAACGATGTATTTGCAAGTCCAAATGTTTTAGCACTCACCTTGTCTGAAGGTCACCAAGAGGAGTGAGATAATGGTGCAAAATCAAGCAGATAAAGCAAAAACTACATCTGGGGAGTCAAAATGATTCACAGCGGTGACAAATGTTTTGACAGAGCAGGTTTTTCACTTAGATTTGAAAAGACATCACAAAAAAATGTGAGTTTCTCTTGCTTTGAACAAACAAGTGAAACATAAGGAGAGATATCATTTATTTGTAAGCCTCAGGGTGACTCATGAATACATTGTTGCAGTGCAAGAAGACACAATTTACAGCATTTTGTAAAAGGCCATTGGTATGCTGTGAAGGTCCGACACTGGATTGTAGTCTTTCATATGCAAGTTTCATTTACAGTCATTTAAAATCCTAAGAACTGTCAGAAATTGTGAAACTTTGCTGTGAGTTTGCCTCTGGCTGAGGATGTAGAAGCAAAGGAATGCCAATTATTTTAAGTATAATGTGCATGTAGCTTCTGTTGAAAGCAATGATTGTCAATACTGCAGTCTTTAATTTGGATTAAATTGCATTATTGACACTTTTTAGTGTCTTTGCACTTTTAAACAAACTTTCCCAAAGAAAAACAAATAAACCTGCCATCCCTTTGTATCAAGGTACTAATTAATTATACATACGCTCAAGAAAATGTGTTAAAAGTTTTTGCATGAGAAGTTTTTTTTTTGCATGGAAGCTCCTTGGTCGTCCTTGGTCAAGTCATCCTGTGATGAATCATGCATCGGATCAAAGTGGAGCTGCCGTCCTCGTGGGGGCAAAACACTGTCTGCCGCCATCCTCATTCCACCTGCTGCCCCCGCGTCAGTGGCCACAGGTTGGCTCCTCTCGAAGGGTGTCACCGCTGCAACTATCCCCTGCAAGACCAAACTCAACAGAAGTGGGCTTTATTTAGTCCTCTCTAACGACAAGTCTCCTCCTCACTCCACTGCCTCCGCAGCTGGTACTTGTTGGCGCCCATCTGTTAAGGGTATTGTTTATGTGGTTGGTGATCCAGAACTCATTACCATCACACCTTCGCCTATACACTATTGTTCTTCCCGCTAATATGGAGGCTTTGATGAAAGCTGTCTTGAGGTGCAGTATGTTTTTGAGCTGAAAAACTGAATGAGGATGAGAGAGAATATGTCAGATGTTGAGATTTGTCAGGAGGGAACAATTATAAAGCTCGACAAAGAAGTTGGATTTTCCATTTTGAAGTTCTTCGAGTCTTTTTAAAAAAAAAAAAGGCATCAGCTCTGACAAGAAAATGTTTTTTAAAAATTGCACTATTTGAATGGTAAGAGGTAGAACGCTCCTCTATTCAGAGGAAAAGAAGCCACTTTTGTTCAAGAAAAGTGAAGCCTCACACTTGTATCTATGTACTTTTGTTGGCTAGCAGAACAGCTGTACTCTGACTGTCAGCGTGCAGTCATGCATCAGGGTCGACTTGTTTATAGCCGTTTCATGCATGCATGGATTTAACGCACTATTATTAGCTGATGACATCATCTTCTACTTCTTTGGTCTGTCAGAAAATTACAGCTTGTCATATGACGCGTACGTACACTGCCTTTTGAACAGGCTGCGAGTAACAATTTATTCCAGAAACACGTCTTGTATCTCATTTGAAGGTAGACAGAGGGAAAGAAATGGTGGCTGTCACCTTCACTAGTTTTAGATGTCAAGGATGTACCTCACAGCACATGAACGCTACTGTCACTTCAGTGCATTAGCTGGATTGTGCACGTCTTCCATCCACTATTGCTTTATATGAGATTGTGCAGGCCATGTTTAACCATCCATACATAAATTTCTAAGCTGCTCAATGATTTGAAGGGATATTCTTCTGGAGATTCCACTATATACAGTACGTCTCTCTTCATGTTTATTAATGTGAACATGGTCATAGATAGTAGACATAGCTGAAAGCTATAGTTGTACTATGACAAAGGAGACGGAAACAGCTCATGTTAACAGCTTCATGTGCTTTGAATGGAAAAAAGGCAGAATTTTAAACAATGTAACTAGTCAAAGTTACTTTTTTTCCCATTAATTAAAAAAAAAAAAATCTGTACAGTCACTTCATGATCGATAATTGATTCTGATCCCCAGTGACCCTTCAAAGGATAAGTGGTTATGGATAATGGATGGATTCTGATCCCAGAAGAGCAATTCTCTCTCTAGTTTCCAGGGGAAAAAAGAAAGTCACTTTGTCTTGTACTCCATGTTTATGAAGCACACCAGGTGCTGCAAGAGGGGGGGTGTTTCGATGGCTGCAGCATGGCAAAATAGAAGAGATTAAGCATAGCATTATCTAAATAAATTAACACATTATTCTGTTTAATAAGCATGGCTAGGTGTGGCATTCTTGACATCACTGCTGCTTTCTATCACCTCAGCTGGAAGTGCAGAGGTCTTCTTCAAGGGTCCATTAATGGCATGTAACATCTGCTGCAACTTGGATGTACAGTTTCAGGTTATGTAAATTCAGGTTTTGGGGAATTTATAACAGCGAGGATGGATTCAACTGTATTTTTTGTGGTTTTCAAGTTAAAAGGGTGTTACTGTAAGTTGCTCTATAAATTCTCTGTCTCGTTCTCATCAGAGCAGTTTGTTTCGTTTCGCTTCCTTTTAATGGACTCAGCTCTTTTTTTTCTTCTTGTACAAACCTAAGACTGTTCAGAAATCAACCAATTATCGGCCCATCAGGTTGTTGTCTGCAGCCTCGGGTCTCAGGTGCATATACGCTGTTGTGACCACTCTGCAAAACTCTCCGGGAGCAAATTACCTCAGTAAATACCCTGTGTGTATCTTAACAGGTAATATTTAAAATTCTGCAACAGCAAGTCACCCGAGCCTTGATAGATGTGTCTGCCTGCATGGTCGATGAATAATGCAAATGAAACTAATTCTTCCTGACCTAGTGCCAAGCCTAATACACATTTATATGCTTCGCTAGTGAAAGATGTGTGAGATTCCTATTATGGGAAAGGAAGCTATCTGTATTTTAATAATGGGCCTGATAGACCTTGGCCTTCCTTTCTTTGAGAGTCTGGATGCACCCGCGGTGACTTCTTGTACAATATAATGGCAGCGATTGCTTCCAATAAAAAAGAGACCTTTGTGTAAATTTGTGTTGTGTCTTTTGTGTCTTAAGTGCAGCCATATTCATGTTAGCATAAAATAACTATTGTAGGCAAACTTATCATTCTGTGACAAGGGCAGGTGAGTCTTTACCGAGACTTAAAATCAACCTACACGTGAAACTTTTACTAAAAATTATTAAGTTAAGTTTTATGTACTTACTTAACTTCATGGAATTAGATCCCCTAGTATGAGTTATATGAACTAGATAATGGAAAATGGATGACAAAGGAAATAAAATCAGAATTTCTAAGCACACTTAAATTTAATGCCTAGATATATTTAGGCAGTTTTGATGATAATTAGTTAGAAATTCAAATTGGTATATTTTTGTCAGGCTTAACTGTAGAATACCACATGAGCCATTTCAAATATTTTTTGATTTTCTACCTTATTGCAGGCAACAGAACTTTACAGCCTTTAAATCTGTGTATGACAAATTGAAAGTCTTACTCAAGCAAAATCTGCCGCAGATGTTTCTCCTCCTCTTAGATTAAAAAGAGCCCAACCATAAATATCTATTAGATTTTTACATTTCCAAGAGACATGTGGAAATAAATCTTCATCAGGCAGGGATGTCCCACCTTCACAGGGGAAGGGGCAACAAATGAAAGTCCTGTTAACTCGAAATTGGCAAAGATCGGCTGCCTAATATGCAGAACACTTGCTCCTAATCCCATCCCACTGAGCTCAATCTGAAGCCCACCAATTTGCCTAAAAAATTAATTTAAGATTATGCTTTCAAGTGAATTCAGGTAGTTTCTAGGAGCAGCAAAAGATCAAGTGGATAATCTAGAAAAAGGTGCAGTTTTCCCTCTTACTTGCAGAAAAGAGTTTCTCAGGCAAATCTGAAAAAAATAGATTTATGTGCCATGAATAAAAAGGAAGCATCCATTTCCAGTCAAATAAAGATACAACATTTTTAGGTAAAATGTTGTGGCAACAGACATTAAGTACTATAAAGAAAAGACTTTAAAAAACAATATGATTTCCACATAGCAATCTGGATTATTCATTTGGATCAAACAGGGAAAAGACTTGTTTCTGGCCTCCAGGCATAAAAATATGAAACATCTACATTTAAAAGTCTGTATGAAACCAATCCTAGCAAAAAATCTTCTCTCACTGACCAAGCAAGAATGTACGATTGTAAAGTTCAGAGATCACAGGTCAAAAACTCTGCAGTTTTGTCATGAAGACAGGTCAAACTGCAGAGTTTTTGTACATATTCACACTGGCCAGATATACAAACTGAAATGCTTTTGATTCAAAACTGTAGCAATATCATGGAGAAATCCAAATGCAGCAATAAAACTTAAGACTCAGTCAGAGGAAGTAGAGGACGGTAATTCAGTGTTTTTGACTTCTGAAGGGGAGTTACAAGAGAGAATGTACCTTGAGCAAGAGTGCGACAAGGTGAGGCCGTATGAGAAAGCTCCTCTCAGATGTTTTTTGCTGCCAGGAATATGAACATGTTGCTGTACTGTGCCGAGGAGTCAGGATGCGGAAGATGTGGAAAGGATAATTGCTTTTCCCAGGAGTGCAAAGAAGATGAAGAGCAAGCAAAGTGCCAGCACTGAAAGGGGAAAAAAATGCCATGTAGGAATTGGAAATTAGGAATTGAAAGTGACTTAGATCAGAGCAGAGAATGGGGATTCTCATGTGTTGAAGCTGCTCGAAGAATGAAGAGAAATAAAGTTTTTGCACTGATAGCAGCACAAAAGGAACTTGAGCTGAAAAGGGACAAAGCAGAGCATAATATATACATGGACAAGAAATATTTTAGGGCATTTATTGCCATTTAAATCAGCAGTTTTGGCAGCAGGTGCGGCCATCACATCAACAGTGAAAAACGTGTCTTTATGCTGTGCCAAACTGAGGTTTAACCCAAAGAAAAAGGTCAGCAATCTGGCCATTTTTAATGAAAACGTCAGTCTAAATTTTCTTTTAAGTCAAACAAAATGAGTGGTCCATTCATTTAGGTCTTACTCACTAACTTGACGACATTGTTTGGGCCTTTAGAGTGGCACTTTCACCGATAAATAGTTTCCATAATGCCAAACTTGTTTCCTGTTGGGGGTACAAGCGTACGTCTGTTTCCTGGTCCAGGCTCACTGACATGATCATGAATTACAAAACAGTAATGCTTTGCTAAGTTAATCAGTGTCAGCCGAGGCTCTACCTGTCAAGAACGCTTTCGGTCCACTCGCCCAGTCATTGGCTAATGGCGTATGACAATCTCAATGAGTTTTCCAACTTAAGATTCGAAACCCAATCAGCACCTCACCCACCTCCCCCTCCCCGATGCTAATTCAAAAAGCTTGAAATCAATTTACAGCACAGAGGCGGTGGGCTCTCAGGATGGTCCCAACATTTTCTCCTCACTCATTTCAGCTGGGGCCTCTTGAAGGGGGGGTTTGCAGGGGGGTTGGAAAGCGTAATTCAACTACCACTCTATAAATTCTATTACATGGTGCTGGGTATGGCTTTGAAAGTGCTGTGTCTAATGAAGAGCTCATAGTACCTGACAGCCTGCCTCGAGTTTCTGCTGCAGCACACCAATAAGAGCAGAGAGTGGTCTTCTGCAAAAAAAGGGGAAGCTGGAGACAGGATCAGCGAGAGACGGATAAATACAAAGTGTTTTGACTCTGTGTGCATGTACTGCAGCTCCAAAAAGTCCCGGCCATGTCACATTTGTGTGCACTCAAAGTCTGCTGGACCTAACAGCTCAATCCCATGTACTGACTGGAAGAGAAGTGCACTCGCTTCTTTTATTTAACACATGCATCTCTTCTTTAATGTTGCATTGTATTTCTGTATAATTTATGTCATATGCATCTGCTTTCTTGACTCCAAAAGCGTGTGTTTTTTTTCCTTCCAGGAGAACAGATGACCATATGTTTTAAAAAAAAAAGTGTGCAACCATGTAAGTGTCTCTGTGAGGCTCACATGCAGCTAAATGCTAATGAAAACATGCAAAAATGTGCAGAATTATAGAGCTAGTGTGCTAATGTTTAGCAGGTATGTTTAACATGCTCACCTTTTAGCTTTTCAATGTAATTGCCTTCTATACAACCACAATCAAAGCATGAGAAGAGGCCTCAATTATGATAAACAAGCTATTAGAGATAATCCAAGTTAGCTTGGTCAATGTAGGTCATCTCTCTTTTTCACACTCTTTGTTAAACCTTAGCTACTCTGTTGTAGGTAGTTTTTCAGTTGTAATGATCCTGATTTACTGTTTTCTTCTTAAATTTTAATCAAGGCCATTCTTACTAACAAAACTATATAACTACACTTTGCAACCCTTCAGTCAATTCAGTGAATTCCCACAGTTGTTGTGGATGTGAGGGGAAGTAACTAACACTGCCTTCCAATCAACAACTACAATTGAGATGCCCCTGGGCAAAGCTCTCAATCCTCTAATACTCCACTGTAGCTGCTCAGTGGCCAACAGCAGAGGACTGTGGTTCTGTCGGGAAGCTTATTTTTGTGTTACACAATTCAAAGCAGCGTGGTGCTGAAGGAGTAATCTTGCGAAAATTCCTGAAAACTAACATAGTTTTGATGATGCATTTTACAAGTTACATAGTGCATCAACATCCTGATTGTTGTGATTACATAGAAGCCTCCACTCGATCCTCTGAACAGCTTTTTGTGTGTTTTTCTTGATGGTGTGCCTGATAAGACCCTGTCCAAGAGGCGTGTGTGTGTGTGTTTCTGCCAAGCTAATAGGTGTGCACATGTAGCGTGCTGGTGGTGACGGTCCTGGAAAGTGGAATGAGTGTCAAGGACAAATGCATGGCAGCAGCATGGTCTACGCCCAATCCATTTACAAGGTTTTATCTCTTGGACATGTCAGCCTTTATTTTAGAGCCCCTGCACGCTGAAAAGACTCGGGACTGGTGAAAAAGGCGGTGTGAGCGTCAGCCGTGTTATACATGACCCCCTCTACAGGTGCATATTACTTTGTGTTCTTTGATGATCTGAGGGTGTCTGTCTTTGACCCCTGCCGGGTAAGGCCCTGATTCAACCCACCAAGGTGAGGGTTCACTAGGTGGGATTGGCCTCCCTTTGCTCTGCTGCAGTGACTTTGATTATAAAAAAGTAGGCTGGCTGCAGCAACTAACCTTTAACCACTTAGAATCAGTGGGGCCGGTATGATGATATGTTGCAGCTCAGCGTGCATTCATTTTCCTCCACCTTGTGTGCTCATAGACTCCAGTAGGGGGCGCACCCTCTTGTGAGTCAGAAGGAGGATGTAGATATTGTAAACATGTGCTTATAAACCAGGGTTACACTGTATTTAACCATCTTTTTTTTAAAAGCAGAGCAGCATTTTTCTTCCGAATGTGATTCACTTCTGATTTCCCCCTTTTTAAACTCAGATTGCACTGGTACTGCAAGTGCATGAATAGACAGGATAAAACTCAGCTTGCTGGGCTGCTAAATGGCCCTGAGTAAGTGATTTCAAAGAGTGAGTTAAGTGCATCGGTGCATTTTGTAGCTCCAAGTTCAAAAGTTGACATATTGAAGTGCAAATGGAGTGTCGTCTTTCCTCCCTTATCTACTTTGTGTTGCTTTCTTTCGTACTGCCATCTCATGCCTACTTAAGGTGCCAATTGTGTCAACCCAGTTAAAAAGGGGAAAAACCTGACATTTAAGGATATGAGGACACAATTTTGTTTAATGCAAAAAGCCAAGAAAAGGGGTGCCTGTGGAGAAGGGATGGTTGTCTGAAATGATAAAAAGTGACACTAAAAGAGCAAAAACAACAATATGACTTCAAGAAATCAATGTGGTTTATTGTCAGGACATTTTCTGCGACTGGACAGCCGAAATGGAGACGGACATTTGAATTCAGCTTGCAATGCCAGTGGCATGCAATGTTCAGTGCTCAGGCCTCTAGTGACCGAGTGCATGCAAATGTTACATGCTCCCCTTTCCACGAGGAGTAGGAATGACACATCAGGCATCCTGCCAAGGCTCTGAGACAAACACGCACACATGAACACAGCGCTCCTCACCAGCTAAGACGATTTGTGCCTCATTTTTAAAAACATTTTCTCATTTTTGTTCAAATGTCTCTATTCATGTGTAAATCAAAATGAATGAAAAATAGCTGTTATCATTGTGTCTTTCCAAAATTTGCTTTTAAATTCAGGACAGGGAGTCCTCGTCCTCTGCAAATCAAACTTACTTGAGCAAGAAACAAACAAAAACTGGCCTGACTTTTTTACTGAATTAATAATGAAACATTTTCTTTCTATCCTCACTGCAAACAGAAAGCACGAAAAACAAGCACGAACAATCAACAATCCATCTCCCTAAATTGCATTACATTTGCCTTGCTGAATGTTTTGTCTGCAGCATCTCTGGTGCCTGTGTACACAGCATGCGAGCAGAAAATGCATACAATGCACAAGCAAAATATGCAAAAACAAACAAACGAGGGGTGTATGCACACACACACAGTCTGACTCAGCTGGTTTTTTTACTGTGCTGATGGAACACATAAATAACCCCAGAGGATGAGGTCACGCAGGGGTCACGTCATTAACCTGCTCGTGTGTGTTTTCGGATCAGCTGCTTTGAAACCTCTCTGGGAATATCAATCACAAAGAGGTGTTGGTGGTAATGTGAGTGCATGTTAGAGTGTAAGCGAGTTAGAGACTGTTTGCCTGCATGGCAGCAAAGAATCAGTCCTTTAAAAATCTGACCAAGCATCACTTCTTTTACATTTTTGTCAAGGCATCGCAGACCTGGCGACATTTTCACTGCTTATCTGTGTACTGAAATGCTTTCTGTATTACAAATAAACTTCTTAAACCATATTGTTTAATTTAGGAAACAGATTAAAAAATAAAAAAACTCAACATCTTTAATTTTTAAACATTTTATTTTCATACTTTCAAAACTAGAATGCATAAACATCAATAAATTCTTTTAATAACTAAAAGTAACACATTTGATCACAAATCCCATTTATAGATTAAAAAATATTAAAATTCAAAACTCTTTCCTTTTCAAACATAATTATATGAATAATGCTTGTTCTTTTTTATAATATAGTTTCAAATATTCATCAACAAGACAACAATTAATTAAAAGGGCCCAAGTTAAAAATTACTCAAACCTGCACTGGAAAATTAGTTTTTACGTCGCAACTTATTGAGTGGAGTTAAAAGGTTTTGCGTGTGTGTGTTTGACTGATGTTGCTCCACACAACTAAGTTGTTTTGCAAAAAAAATGTTAAAGACAGTTCTCCATCCATTTAGTGCTGCATTTCTATAAAATCAGGGGGCTCACAAGACAAAGATTTTGAAAGGAATGTCCAATATTATTTCAGCAGCAGAGACATTCTTCTATTAATCTTTAGTATGTGACAAAGATGCTGGATCCTATATTTCCTAATAACATCTTTTACAAGACTATTCCTTCCTGGACACAACATATTATGTAACTGTTTATCATTAGCTGATGATCCACATGACCAAAAATGACACAATGCAAAACTAGTTGTCCTTTAGAGGCAACTTGCTGCCCTGGAGTCAAAACATTTGCACTTTTGGATACATCTATAATTTTTAAAATGAGACAATTTGATAGGAAGTTTAAATATTATTCATGATCATTTGGATTTATGTATTTAAATACTTAAAGTCAGATTGATTTACCCAAAGTTGTATAAGTAAG
>JAPZDV010000017.1:9856972-9877468 GCA_029814665.1 Acanthurus lineatus | reverse complement strand
TGCAGAACTTGAACTGCATATGATACTGACTTAGCTACTATTGTGTCATATAGAGAATAAGGAAAATCCAGGCATTAGGTATACTAAAAAGTATAAAATCAAAATATGCCTTAAACACATCATTTTGTGCATAAAGCACCATCAAACTGCAGAAATATGTCTTTGCAAAAATCTTTAGCCTGTTGTCTTCCGCATTGAAATTGCAGAGCCAATAAAAAGAATCTAATTAAAATCTGTCATCAAACAGAACGGGAATGAAGCCCAGGTAATCGAGAGTTACATGTATGATTTAATAACTTTGTGATGCTCAGAGATGCAGAATCATTCAGGAACCATTTAGAAGAATTCAATTGGCCCATGCTCGGCTGGTGTTAAAGTGAATTTGTTGTTTCTTATTAAAACAGTTACATCAAGTGTGTATTACCTCTGACTCATAATTAGAACTTTTGCGAGGTGAAAAGACAAAAACGTGCCCTCTGTGCATATGATTTCAGTGTGACTCAATCGACTGAAATTACAGACAGCCTTTAAAAACTCAAATTGAGAGGCTGCCAAGCAACATCAATCCCAAAATCCATTTCTTCAATTATTCTGCTGACGTTAATCCTCTTCTTCATTGTGGCCCTGGGATTATTGATGCAAATTTCAAATGGAAATGGAATAAAAAATTAGTGAAGTCATGTGAAGAAACAGCTTGGCCTTATCATGTAGAGATTATGCTCCAGTTACTTTCCAATATATCAATTTTTTTGTGTATAAGCAGGTAAAATTATTTTAAAATAATGGCCTGACGAATCAGTGTCAATAGTGTGTGCAGATGTGTGTCATCTGGTCTTGATACCCTCCTTTCTGTCAAAAAGAAATGTCAGTTTTGACTCTGATTCTGTTCTTCTGTTTATCTCTTTTTCATTTTTATATGAAGGACAGAAGAAGAGTTTGGAGGCAGAGTTGGTGCAGAAGCTTTGGTCCAGCTCAAGTAAATTCTAATATCAAGGCACTTTGGAGAAAACAATCAGACTGGAATCAATACCACTCCGGGTTGATCTCTAACTTTTAGTCCTGACCTTCTCTTCACAAACTCCCATCACCAGTGAGGCCTGCAAGATGTTAAAATAAAGCATAGGGGGAACTTTCATGTCCAGACCTCAAAGAACGCTCAGAGAAAGAGAATACACAAGAACACTTCTCCTGCTTCAGTCAATCTGCAGACTTTTGCTCTTTTCATGGAGTCAGCTGATGTTCAAGGTTATTTATTTTGGCAATATTTGAAAGTGCTGCATCTTGTTGAGCTTATAAGCTAACCAAGGTCATCCACTCTTGGGTGAGCTGAGAAAGAAATGTCTCAAAAGAGGGAATAGGATTACCACCAGTTATAGCTCACTTGGCTTTGCTCCTCTTCTTACAGACACAAGCAGAAATCTCATCCTGCTTCAGTACCAGTGAAACTAAAGGATCATTTTTTCATATTCTCCTGCCTTACTTTAATAAAATGACTGATCAGCACCTGTAAATAAAGAAATCTAATGAATGCACAGTGGAGAGGAACCTACACAGTCATGCATTTTCTACAATAAGGTCCTCTGCTCCTGTCAATTTATATTTCCTTCTCTCTATAATGTCCTGTTGTCATAGAGACACATCCCTCTTTCCAACCTGAGAAGCTGCTGCAGGATTTCTTCATCTGATTAGTGAGTGAATGCAGCTTGAGACCAGGCAAGCAGTAATCAATGCTCACGGTGACGTTAATTGAAAGCTGTCAATGTTTTAGAGAGACAACTAAAGAACTTACTTAACAGTTGCTTAGTTTTCTAGTTTAACTTTATTTTTTTTAAAGGAGAAGTGCACAGACCTCTGACCAACTGAGTTAAAGGAACTTAACACAGAAGGAAAACATGACCAAGAAGAGCAGAACAGACCACCTGTGTCCTCTATGCCTGAGTATTTTTGAGAAAAATATCCAAGATAAGCTGTTTCCTTGATCTAAAAATCAACAGACAGCTCTCTAGGTTTTTACCCATGCTAGCAGACAGTGATTTGGTCCCAGCATTGGGTCCACTTGGTCCCAGTTTGGCTGAAATATCTTAATAATTTATATAAAAATTTGATACACTAATGTCCCCCTCGGGGTTAATTGTTTTCATTTTTTTATTGAGTAGTTCGGATGGCCTTCCCTTCAGTTCAAACTTGCAAATGTTAGCATGCAAATATTTAGCCAGTTGCAAGAAACAACAGGTCTGACATGCCTCAGGTTCCTCAGCAATATAGTAAGAAAAAGTTATTGCTGGAGGATCCTTTATTAGCAAGTTAGCATTTAGCCATACCAGCATGCACCTGTTTTAATGCAACATTTTGTGTGTGTTTGCGTTGTTGGTGTGCTCACAAGATGGTGCATTAAATCAGTGAATAATCAAAACAATATGAGACCTTTCTCTTTTTAAACTCTGCTAATGTTCTTAAAAGGGTTTCCCCTTCCCAGACTCCACCACTTGGTAACCTTAATGTTAAACCTGCTTAACACCTGCATGTTAGCATTGTAAGTGTGAGCATGTAAGGCACATAAGTGCTTTAAACTAAATGCTAAGTAGAGTTGCTTCTGTAGCATGGCTGCTGTAGCATGGCTGCAGATATGGAGAATCCTCAATCAGCTAAGGTAGGAGATAGCACAAAAAAAAATTAAGGTGTGTGTGTGTGGGAGGGGGGTTTACAGTATAATTAGGTTGTTCTGTATGTTCTCCTTCTATATGCTATTAAGTAAATGGAGGTCATTCGGGTCAAAAGTAATAACGTGTACCCTGCAGCCACTGTAATGGAGTTCCCTCTCCTCAATACACGTCTCACACCCATTAATAATCTACACTCATAACCACTCTGGATACAAGACTGATTTATTTTGTTATTCACAGTCACGATTCATTCAGGAAGGAGGACAGCACTGAAGAAAAAGTATTCAGGCCTTGGACCTGAAAATACTGAATATCTTCCTTGGTTCCCTTTTTTTTTCCTTCCCTTTTTAGCTGACTAGCAGATGTTTGTTTGACCAAGCGGGAGACCAGCACTGGAATGCAGTTGGCTTCATTAACATCATCTGCAAACCTCAGTTTGATTGCATAATGTATACAGAGTGGAAATAAGGTCAGGCATGCATGGTGCTGTTTCTTCCAGCTTCCATTCAGATGCAGAATCATTTTTAAAAGAAAGTCTTGTGTGCGTACAGTCCCCATTTGGATTGTAGATGTAATGTGCAATATTTAAATAATGATTTGGGGATGTTCAGTCGGAATGCTTAAGACGAAGTTAAACCTGTCATGTAGCTGCTTTAGACACTAGAAAACAGTTTGATGTCTTTCTCCAAGATTTCACAGAGTGTAATAAAAGTTAGAAACCTTGCACATTTTTTAGCTGCAGAATTAAAGACGGTGTCTTCAGCAATATGACAGTTTCCTCGACATCCTTAAATCAAAAGGTCTCCTTGGGTGAAATTCAGAAGAAATACTTGGTTTGACTTTACAGTGACACAGAGAGTGGAAAAAGAGAACATTCTCCAAGCTCAGTGATCATTATCTGAGTCCACATTTCAATGACCGAGTGAGACTGTGAGACTTGGAACTTTCCTCTCTATTCATCCCTTCTTCATAATAAAAACTGAGCTAAGAGTTTTAAGAGAACGCCTGATTTAACTGCAGCTTAAGTTCGAACAGGAGCATTGTTCCCCTTTATTTTTTTTCTTTGCAGGGGCCATTTTTCTCCAAGTTTAATTTAACTTTTTTTCAAAGATTAACTGGTACACTTCGTCTGTATCAGTCTTGTTCCTGTTTACGGTTTGGAAACACATTAAATATTAGTGAGCCACCAGTGAATACCAACTAGACTACACAGACTATAAAGTTGACATTTGTTTACAATTGCATTTTTATCTCAGGGCAGAAATAAAACACCATCGTACCTTAAATATTCACTTAGCCTTACCTGACTGGCTTTATTATGCATATGCATATACATGTAACCTCCTTATACTGGCATATTTTCCTCATTTCGTCTGAGTTAAAGCGATTCTCTTTATATTTGTTTTGTTACTACATTCTAATGAAAAATAATTCCCCAGAAGGCCTGACAGCGAGGTCAGCAAGTGCTTAAAAAGTAGCAGATGCTCAAGCAAGCCTCGCTGCTCTTACCTTTAGGCGGATCGTATAATTGGAGCTACATTACAATCTTGCCTTGTACTTACACACACACACACACATAAGCACAAAACAAAAAAAAACCCAAAAAAGTTCCAGTGGCAGATATGTGTCTGGTTCTGCAGCCTGTCTGCTCTCTCTATAATGAGTATTAGCAGACGCTGCTGCCACAAAAGCTTTAAGGATTGCAAATCCTTTAAGAATTGAGAAGGAATCAATCACGTTGGAACTTAAACCAAACTCTGCACTCGTGAGGTTTTAAACTAGGAACTATCTTTCTCACTGTATTTTGAAGCCAATTAGCCAGAGTTTTTTATTGTTGGAATATGACACATCCGTTGCCTTTTGACTTGCAGTACTAAATCAGCATTCAGCAAATGAGCCCCTCTGGAGGGAGATGAAAATAATTAAAAATGACAGAGCAGAAGAGGCTTTCTTTTTTTAAACTCTTCTTCACACAGAAAGGTGACTGGATCCTTTTGGGATCACCTGAAATCCTTTAACAGGGGTTAAGTAACAGGGCAGCAGAGGGAAATTCAGCTTGAACATCATTTGACACTGTGAGAAGTTCAGAAAATACAGGAATAGAATGTGACCTAGTTCAAGTGAGGTACAGAGAAATGGATCCAAGATGGCCGTTGCAAAGGGGATTCTGTAACTCCGTAACACAGGATGATGACGAACATGCCTCTTCTTGGGGGACTGGAGAGTAAAGTCCCACAGAGGTGGTGAGTTATGAGCCTGGCATCACTTTGCAATCCTCTAATTAAAGCACAAAGGTACATTTTTGGGTTTTAAATTCCAACTCTGAATGGTTTCCGAATGTTAAAGCATCCAGCTGTAAAGATCCAGGAAAGCTGCAGTAATAGACATATCACAGGGGCACACACAGTGTTTGTTGCACATAATGTTTAAAGGATGGGAAACTTTTGAGACATGGAGGAGGAAGACATATTTATCTTTCTAATATAACAAATGTCTGAGGCTGTGCTGAAATGCCTGGCAGAGTGAGTCATAGGCCTGTGTTGCAATCTTTCTTTGTTCCAGTGTCTCTACTTATGTCAAAGAAGATCTAAGGAAGACATTTTTGGTCCATTTGGCAAAGACCATCACACTTTAATGGCTTTTTGCTCTTAAAAAACATTTAGAAGGTTAAGCCCCATAAGGACTGTGATGTTTTAGGCATAAATATCAATAATTATCAATACATAATGCTCATTAGTTTAAACCCTACAGAGTTTGCTGTGAATATGTTTACCGGCATTTTGTGATTTAATCCTGTCATCACTGTCATTTTGGGCGGAGGCTGAACTTGTGCAAAGAAGACAAATAGCCGTGACAGCATATAATAAGCCAGGAGACAAATGTTCTGCCCACATACACCATCACACTGTCATGTTTTTCTTATACCCTTTCTAAGAGATTCAGTAATGGCCGGCATTGTGAATTTTGTCAGAATAAAGGTTAAAAAAAGATACCTGACAATCCCATTGTGGAGCTTTCACCTCTTGTGAGGTCAGAAAAGGCACTCAGGCCAAAGAGAAAGGTCTGCAAAAGTCTGCAGCTAAATCCAAAAAAGAGCCTTTCAGCCCTCGTGGAAGTAACTGGATTCACCCAAGTCACAGCTAATCCTATCCTCTGGGCTGAAAGTATCATTAAAGAGCTGAAATAACAAGTGGACATGGCCAAAAGTGAAATGCAGTGCTGCACTGTCACTGCAGAGCCTTAATGACATACAGTGGTGGGTGGTTTAAAACAGAACATTGCGGTTCAAAATATGCAAAGTTCTAAAATCCTGCCAAAAAAAAGAAAAAAAGAGGGGGGGGGAGATGAGTTTAATAAAAGGTAGCATCAAGCAAATGCCAGTTGAATTATGTATTTTTAAGGTGTACATTCAGTCTGGATTAACTCAAATACCTCAAGGTTTCTGGTGTGCAATTTCAGTTTGAATTCAGAGCGCATTACAGCTGGCTGAGTGGAAAGTGAATACAGTCTATCCCCCAACCTCGGAGTGAGGGATTGAGGTTATAACCTGGACCTCCTCTGCAGCTGCAGAGGTGGAGGAGGGAAACTAAACTGTTTGATTGCAGTCTGGGCGAAGATTTGGTCTCTTTGTAGCGTCCTCCCATGCAGGAAATGTGACCATTTTTATAGAAGGAATGATTAATAACTATGTTATAAAAAATATCGAGGAGTTCTGTTTGAAAACTGAGTTGCATTTTAGATTCAGAATGTCCAAAAGCAACTCATGTGCTTCTCTTAACTACATCTCCTGACATGTAGCTGGTGTAGATTTAAGCACTGAATCATTCCTGTCTTCTCCTTGGACCTGCACTTGATAGCTGCAGCAGACAGTGACGGATTGAGGCTGCAACCCAGTGATGGACTTCCACTGCGGCTGTCCGGGGGGTCTCGCGCTGAAGCCAAGCTGTTTGATTTCAGTCCCGGTTGAGATCAAGTTCACCCCATGTCGGCCTCTCGGGTGGTGGGGAATTCAAATATCTAGGCAATGTCGGATTCTGAACAGTGCAAGGAAGGCATGACGTCCTTGACAGCTTATTAAAAATAAAAAACACATGCTGAACTTGTTATCAGACAGAAATTAAAATTGCCTATCATTGTTAATAGAATGTAATTAAGTACATTTACTAAACGATTGTACATTAGTGGAAATTGGTGAAACCTGAGGCTTTTTTTTTCATAATTTTCTGCCTCTATTCCACTATTTTAAAACAAAAAACATTAAAATTTTGCAATGTTTATTTCACTTAATTCATCTGAAAATTTGTGTAACATTAAAAATAAAGATATTCGGAAACAAATTATACAAATTAATGGGTCGATATACAGAAAACTAATTGGATACTGTTTTGATAAGAACTGAATATATTTTTTCATGCAAAATCATTACATGGTTACTGCTTCAAAAATGAGAAAATTAGATATAAAAGCACTTTAGAAGTCAAGTGGCAAATGGGCAGGTGTTCAAGCATCCTCAGCTCCTCGTTCTGCAGGAATAAATACTGCATTTATTGGACTATTTTTAGTTGCTGGTTAATGCACATTTGGTGCTCTAGTGAGTATTTTTCCACAAAGTGTGGCGTAAATAAACTATAATGTCCATTTTGATGGTAATGAAGAAATATCACCCTAGTGCAACAGTCCAGCTTATTGATGGGGGTTAATGGCTTTTGGACAATGATGGAGCTTTATGGTGCAGAAGGATCAAGATACATCAGCCTTTAGAAACATAGACAATACACCAATCAATAGTGGTCAGTTTATTCATTTATTTATTTAATGGGATTTGGTGACAATTAGATAAACAATTAAAATAATATACCATTTGTTAAAGTATTAACTAGCCTTTTTTTTCTCAAATCTTGATGTCCAACTGTCCTTTAGTGGTTGGAATCCACTAAAATTAGTCCTCAAATAACTGAGTTTACATAGTGGGAGAATAAATATTTTTGATTTTGTGGTCAGATAAATGAAGCTCTGATGTGCCAAAGCTATTTTATTGATGATCAGTGGTTTCTTTGGTCTGTGTGCTACTACATCTGACATGTTTATAATTTATTTTTGCAGCTATGAAATGACAGAACCAATAATTGAGCCCGCAAATGAACAAATACACGCGGAGTGTATTGAATTTTAAAAATATCGCACAGTATGTGTCCATGAAGGGAAGAGCAAAACTGGGATTGGTACTTACAGGCACACACCATGCCTCCTCTCAATTCACTTTACAATTCACCAAACACTGCACTCACATTTCATCTACAGACAAACTGTTTGGTCTCCAAAAGGCTTTTGGAGAGATTACATATCTTTCCTTTCATAAAGATGCCATTAGTGTCTGGGGAGTAATGGGAGCCACTAATTTGATAGTCTGACCTTAAGCTATTCATCAGCTCAGAGGGAAGAGAAGAATAGATGATGCGGGAGATCACATCATAATTTGGCTACAGGATCCAATAGTCTAATGACAGCATTAACTCAAACAGCTGCAAAGAAAATGTTTGGAGATGCAAGGGAACAAAAGGGGTGGCATAGTGAGGCTGAGGGTAGCAGGCAAATCAGTCTGATAGTCCAACTCCTCAGCAGGGAGCAAATATAATATTCACACAATTCCATAAACAGGCAGACATCCTTGTCATTGTTTCTGCTTGGCCCTCAAGCAGCTCTTAAGAGTCACAGTAAAGAATGATAATTGTTTCTCCAGAGGATTGGCTGAGGGTTGCAAAGCTGAATTGTTCTTTTTTATAATGCTGCCACACACACAAAGTTTGCAACCCTTAAATATAAACAACATAAGTCAAAAGCTGAGGTTTAAAAGGGGCATAAATTTGGCACTTAGGTCCACTGTCAGCACAGGTGTTCTCACAGAGAGGTCAGGCTGATGAAGTGGTTGCAAATCTGGACACGCGTCTGAGCAAATAAATGAATAATTGAGGGCAGTTATCCAATTCCACCCTTGTTTAGATCCCTGGGACATTTTTGCAGCATTAAGACTGAAACAGGGCCAACATGCAAATGAGGCTGGAGCATAACAATGGGACGTGGATGTACAACAATGTCCACGCTTCAGACAAAGGCAAGTTAAGCCCGGTTGCTAAGTGTACCATCTTATTTTTGAGAGCAGGTTATTGGACTAATTTTAGGAAATAATCTGAATACTTTTAAACCCTCCGAAAGGTTACCAACCTTACCCTGCCTTGTTCCCTCTAACAGGCCTCTGTGGGTTCAACCTCTCATTCCAGTGGATCCAAGCAGTGAACTCTGCATTATGCATGCTGGATGAGCCAACTGTGGATAAGTCTGCCAATATGAGCCCCATTAAAAAGGGGGCATTCACTTTCCACTGCATCCACCAAGGTTCAGCTCATCGGTGCACAGCTCTTTTGGGAATGAGCCGTCATGGGTGGCTTTGACCACACAAGACGTTGGCTGGTGTTGCCCCTAATACCCTGGTTTCCTGGCTACGACGGATCCAATCTGGCATTTTTCCTTCCATTGCTACACTGTGGCAAAGGTCCAAGATTGGATTTGTTTGGGTTCAAACCGTAGACCCTAATGTCTAACGTCTTATCACTGACTGATAATGCAAAAGAAAGCTGTTCCTGTGCTAAAGTCTTCAGGTTGGTGTGACATCTGAGACTAAAAAGTTAGTCAAACATTTAAGAACAAAGAACAACAAAATCAACATTTAACAAGCTTTGCTAGTTATTTGTCTTCTTTTTAAAAACTTTTTTCGACTGTAAACGCAGCACTGTTTACCATCCAATTCTCATACACTCTCGTTTTGGAGCTCACCATCCAGATGGCTTACAAAACATCCACACTAAATGCAGTAATAACATAAAAATGACAACATAACTCAACATGATGATGTTAGCAATGATTAAAGACAAATATAAAGAGATTCATGTGTCTTAATTTTCATACCACACAAGACAAGCTGCATTTACTAAGACAAATATGTTGTGGAAGTGTTGTGAAGATGATCAGCAAGATTGGAAGTACAACCCAGTTTCCAAAAAAAGTCAGAACACTGTGAAAGACGGAAATAAAAAACAGCAAGCAATCACTACCAAACAAAGTGTTGCCAATCCCTTCTAGTAATATATTTTTTATAAAACAGTGTTTCACAAAGTGGTGGACCTCATTTTATCTTTGCTTTTGAATGACTGAGTCTTTTTCAGTCCGACCCTTTCACAGCCAATCAGGACGCTAGTATCTGTGTTACCAATGAACCTGAGAACATGTGAAATGGTCCAAAAAGGAAGCATTTCACAACTTTCCCTGTCTTTTATAGCCTCACTCACAGCTTGTTTAAAATGTGTTGCTGGTATCAGCGACATTATTCAGCATTTTATATTATACAACAAATTATTCAGCATTATTTTTAAGTTTTACAACTCTAATGGACTCTGGACAGCACAGATTTATGGTGTATAATCTATAAAGTATCATCCTTCATTTGGCTCAAGCTAAGTGACTGTACTGACCCTTCATTTTTTGGGGAAAATCCCATTTGGTCCACTGATCTCGCCTTATTTTTCTAAAACTGTCAGCTGTATCAAATGCATAACTATCGCATATAACTGATTCTACATAGTTCCAGAAAACAACACCTGTCAGATGTGATATATACCCCTGTGGTTTAGTTGGTCCAATCCACAAATCTGCTGTTGATTTCCCTTTTGCAGGGGTCCAATTACAGTAATAGATTGTGTCCTTCTGCACCGTGCAGACCGGGGCAAAGCACTCTCAGAGGGCTCTGAGACACTCGGAAGGCCGTCTATCATTACAGATAGCTTCCATCGAGGCCGCCACTGCCTGCCCACTGCCAGCCCCCGTATGATGAATCTACGCCCATTGAAAGAATCATTAGAACCCTATCGGCCGTGCTTCACATTTCGTTGACCCCGCCGGGGTCTAGACCCCAGTTTGGGTTAGCCAGCTCTCCCCTCTTCATCTGATCTTGGGAAACCTGCATCAGCAAGGCGAAAGGGGGGGAGCTGATAGATGCACTGCACAGGGGGAGTAATGTATTGTGGTCCTTGCAGGCAACAGAGATGAGGTTTAAATGATCTAGTACGCGGTGGTTTGTAATCTCGCTGATCAAATTTGCTGCGTATCCTCTCCCTGCTGCCATCTATATATGAAGAAGTAATGGAGTCTACCACAAGTGAACAAAAGAGCCGTACTCCATCAAGGACCCTCCAACTCACAGCAGCGTATCTCTGACTTTTGATCTCCAACCTTCCACAAACACGCACACACACAAAAATGGAGCTTATACCCCTTATAACCTTAAACCATCTTACATATGTCCGTCAAATACAGACATTAAATCAATAACCATGATGAAATTTTATTATTTACTGGGTTAATACAAGGTTTTGCATAGGAAATGAAATGCAACAGAAGCATCTATATTTATTCTATATTTAGGTGAAAGCAGTGCATCACCCTCAAGAGCACAATATTTTATCTGTTTAAAGAAGTATTTTTATGGCAATGGCTGCATTCGAAAACCTGTTTATTGAATGACCTCCTGACCTCTTCCTTGCCGCTTGTGGCATCTACAAATTCCTGCTTCAGCCTCCCTTTTGTTATATATATAGCAGACATGAGCTGATAAAATAATGTGCATACAACAGTATATGTATATTGTCAAACGTTTCCCCTTTCCTTACGAAGCCAATTATTCTAATTACATACTTTGCAACTGTGCAATTTTCTGGAGAGGCTGTTATGGTGACAAGTGAAGAGTTGTATTCACAGGCACTGCTTCCATTCTATCCTGAGCATTCTCTAAAGCCCTTGGAGGAGGGTGCTTGCTTTGTATGGTAAACAGGACTACAGAGGATTATGCTATAAAGCTATTTTGTGGATAGAGGTCTCCTGACATGGAGCATGTTACTTCATATGCCCTGAAACATGACTGCTGACATTTTATAAGCCAAATAGTAAATAATTTAGAATTCAGTTGAATGTGATGTACAGTATGTGGATGGTTACCAAATATCTGTCAGCTCAGTGTCTATTTTTAGGTGCAACATTGAGTTATTTGGTAATGTATGTGGAAAATCAGGTTGTTTTGGTCTTTATTAGGCAAAACAAAGGTTTGAAAATCCACCTCTTTCCAATATTACAAAATAATGTGCCGAAAATGTAACGAAAGTGGTGAATTATGCAGGCTCTCTTTGTTTTAAAAAGTGGTGCTAAATAAAGGTGACGCTGAACATGCATGGTGCAAAGGGGTGATAAGTTTAATCGTCTAGGGTAGAATGAGGCAATTTAAGAAAACCTAGCAGAAGTAGACATCTTGGACCTCTGGTAAGTGGTCCACAGCAGCCATGATATCATCATCACTGTCAAAATGGTGACTATTGAGCTCCTTCATCTTGGATGGGGTAGTGCTCTGAGGGTGCCAAATCAGGCGAATAGTGCAGGTGTTGGACGAGGTTTGAGCACTCGTTCTTGGATGACTGCACAAAGGCAGTCCATTTTCTCAGACAGTGCTGACTTGCAATTTTCCATCACTCAAAACAGAAATATCACAGAAGACATTAAACCTAAACTTTCTGTATAATCGCTCAGGGTTGAACTCCTCTATATAAGGCCATGAATTTATCAACCACTTCTAATATTATTTGCTATTTCTCGTTCTGCTTCCTGTTGTGATTAAGAATTGTCTATATGGCCAAATTCACCTGACTGACCAAAAGCACACAATTTTTTTTTATGGGTTTGTACACTGATTTATTTAACATTACAGATGAGAAAAAGATAAAAGACCCCACATCCTGAACTGCTTTAACAAAAAAGTCAGACTACCCTCCCTTCAGCAAAATAAAAAAATCAAAATAATAATTAAGTTTAACAAGTTTCTAGAGGCAATCCAAAGCCGATTGCCAGAAATCATTAACACAAAGCCGTGACAGGGTTTGAAGGGTTTTGTTATTATGTGCTTTTTGAATGGTTCAAGGCTTTTTTTTCCTTTAAAGAGGATAACAAAGTTCTCACTGATGATCTTTTTGCTGTTGACTTGTCTGCATTTTAATCCACATTGCACAATTAAAGCTAAATATGAAAGAAATGACAGCTAAAACAATGGCTCACTGTCTGTGTTCAGCCCTTTTTTTTTCTTTTGCTGCAGAAAGCTGGCAATGGAAGCAGAACGGGTCGATTTAGTCAAGTATTTCCTAAATCCTTATTTGAGGGTGTTTTTGAATAATAAACAAGACTGGAGCGGATTATACTTCAGACTCTTTCACTGTTGGAGGTCTGAACACCAAGGCCACGTTCGACAAATCCCCAAGCTTTGCCGCTGACATTTGATTAAGCCAAATGGAAAACAATACGGACATCACCGAATCTGACGTTCGCCGTCGCAAAATGAGAAAAGACGGACGGATGATAAACAAGCTCCCCAGAGTTAAACAATCCGTTTGGACTTGACTGTAGACGCCCCTGTGACTGAGTTTAATTATGATGTCATGCAGTTTGTGTTTTTCTTTCCTTTCATCCAGGCAAAAAGAGGCAGAAGAAGAGGGAGGGAAAAAAGCTGAAGATAAAAAATAAAATAAGACAACACCAGAAGACCAGAACAATAGCATAACTGTGCCTACACAGTGTGGTTTCTCCTCTCCTGCTGAGAGAGGGCTCAAATAGTGGCAGAACACAAAGTAGGCTTCCTCAAAATAAAATAGTTCAACATAATGCCTAAATAGCACCACTCTTCTCTCCCAAACACTTCTGAGCTCCGTCACACTTATCCTGTGACCCTGAAAGCCAGTCTCGGGCTTTGAAGCACAGCAAATGGTGCAATCCACTCCTAATGACGCTCTTCAATAGTCCATTGAACATTTTCTGTTGAACTTAGTGCCACTGTCAGCTGCTCTCTTTGGAATTTCTTTTTTTCACTGTTGCTTTTTTTTTTTGTTTCCATGAGGCTGATTTTATTGATAAAAAAAAAAGGTTTCATCTGCTCTCTGCTTGAATCAGCAGGCAACAGCCAGAGGATGTTTAGTAGAAATCAGAAATTAGCTTTTAATTATGCTTATTTCTTTACACAGAAAAAAAATATCATTTAATTGTTAAAATGCCTAAATTAATCAAAATGACAACTTGCTTCATGGCTGAGTAGATGCATCTGAATTAAATAATTTAATATTAATGTCAACTACTCAAAGATACTCAAACATGCAGCAAGTGTAAAAAAAAAATCTAACACCAATAGAACAAAAGTAGACGGACAAAAAAGAAACTACTCAAACACAGATACAAGGTTATGATCTATTTAGTGTTTTGAAAAGAGCCTTGGAATTTCAATCACATGTTTTGTTGACAAGAATTCACTTTTACATATGGTAATCCACAAGGAATGCACCATAGCAGAGATCAACTGCATTATAAAAGCAGCTGCTTCTGGCTGTATGTTTGTGTGTGTGGGTGTGTGTGTGCATGTGTGACTCCATACAAAACCATGTCCTTCACCTTGGCTCTGCATATCAGGAAAAAATCAACACAATTTCCCATCTTTTATGAGGCTGCAGCAAACAATTTGAGACCTCCTAAACCTGTGTGGCGTATTTGCTTACCCTCGCTGAATAAAATCAGGTTCCCTATATGCATGCTTGGAATTTGCTCAAACAGACTCCAGGACAAATATCACAAGTCTTTCCAGTCTACGTTCAAAAGATTGCAACACTCTCAACTACAAAATAAGACACAACTTTGAGTTTTTCGGTTTAATTCTGGGAGATTTTGCAGCACGGTCTTTGTCTTTTTGTTCCATATTTCTGACAATCAACAACGAGGTTTCAGATCTTTCATTCTTTCTTTTCTGCTGCACTCCCCCAAAAAGCTCTCAAGCATGATAAATAAATGATCAAAATGCGAACAACACTAACTGTTCGTGTAAATCAGCTCTTGTACTATTGAATCTGATGTCGAGGCTAAAGCTTTAATCAATATGGTAGTTGCATCCATAGATAACAATATGGAGCAGGTTGATGACACACCAGGGGACAGTGTGGGTTTCCCTGTCAATGATTCCCTTTTAAATGAGTGTGATACTCGAGCATATCCAGGCCATTTTGTTTTTTGAAGTCAAGAATTGTTGCAGATCAACAAAAGCAGCAGAAGCTTCCAGGCTTTGAAAGTAAGCTTGTGGCCAGACTGTGGCTGGAAAGGTGCTGTGACTCCTCCCAGCATGCCTTGAGTCAGAAATACCAGCAGAGCAGAGCAGCTCAATAACCTCGAGTCTGGTAAAAAAAACTTCAAGTCAAACTTTTGTGACAAAGACAAAGAGATAAAACTGATGAAAACAAACAGGATGGTTTTGGTTTTGAAGCAAGAGATTTTGTGTTTTTTGTTCCTCCTGACTGCAGCAATCGTGATCAGACTTGTGTGTGTGTGTGTGTGTGTGTGTACCTCTTCTCTAGAAGAGCAAACAAGACTATCTTCATACCTTGAAAGCTGCATTGTACTCGCAATTCAGCTCAGTTAATTAGACTTTATTGGCATGTGTCTAACAGAAAATTGTGTCAGTGTCAAATAATAATGAGATTAAAATGAAAATTAGAGGAATGACAGTTTGTTCAAGACATAAAACCCATAACAGCAGGAAACAAAATACAATTGCTTCCTGTGTGTGTGTTTGTGTATCAGCCTCTGAAGAGTGGCAGGTGGTTGTGTATATGTGTATTAAGATCCTACATGCAGTATCATTATCGGTCACAAGAATCATCCAAAAATATAATAAAGATTAATGTCTCTTGATTTTTTTTAGGGTTCTGTATCAACATATAAAACTAGGTTATAATAGCAAGTTGTAATAATTTATTTATTTCATCTATTTATTTTTTTGTATTTATTTTAAAATCCAATGTATGTAAGATTGTAATAAACCAGCATGACTATTATATGTACAAATTATATACAAATAATGAACACATAAGTAAATAATTTAAAATGGCATAATTACAGATCTTATTTTCTCAGGTTTCACTGGCTATTCTGAGGTCATGACCTGGTGATGAATTTTTTTTTTGCAATCTTCTCCCAGTGGAGCAGAAGGCAGCAGCAGTTTCTCTACGTACGTGGACTCTATTGATATATTGCACTCAACTGATCTATTGACCATTCAAAGCACTTAACACTGCATGTTAACTTTCACCCATTCACACACTAATTGCTCGGGTAAGTCAATCTCCGTAGAAAACACACACACATTCACACAGTGGAAGAGCCATTGGGAGTAATTTAGGGTTCAGTATCTTGCCCAAGGACACTTTGCAGGGGATCAAACCATCAACTTCATGATTAAGCAGACAGCCATGTTTTGTCTGTAATGTTTTTAAATGTCTGGGTTTAATTTTAAAGCTTAATTCTGACTCAGAGTCTCTCCTCCTCTGGCTGTGCTCGCTGAGTCTGTGCGCACTCAAGGTTTTTCTTAATTTTGGATTATTTACTACCTGCTTAGATAATTTGCTAATGTTGAAGTCTCTTTTTAGGTTCAGATAACATTTTAATGTACTCTGTGTTTTTTTAATTGTTTCCTGTCAGTGTGTGATAGGGATTTTTTTTGTTGGAAAATAATCTGATTTGGTCGATTGAGTTGGTGTTTTGGTGACTGTCAAGGCCAATATTTGGTTTAGACAGAGCTCAGGACCTGAGGGAAACCAGATACTCTGTAAAGAGCTTCAATTTTAAAAAAGCTTTATCAACTTTGTGCTTACACTTCCTTTGATCTGCTTAGTTTACTGGGTTTTAAGTATCGTAAATCCAAGAGTTTAACATGATTATGTCATACAGAGGGAGATGAAGACACAGGCTCGAGAATAAGATAAATTATGAGCATTTTTTGAAGGAAAATGAGCAGAGAGGATGCTTGCTGATGCAGAGGGCCAGAGGTCAGTGAGAAATGGCCGAACCGGCTGGAGCAGGTTGGGTAAATGGGGGAAAACTGGCATAGACTGGCTGCTGGTAGCAGGTGGTTAGTAGGTTGGAGGGCGGGCAGCAGCAGACAGGCAGGTGAGTAATGATCCCAGAGCACATGGAAAGGAGACAGCATTTAGCTTGAAGAAAAAACAACGCCAGGAAATAATTACAGAACTCACTAGAATACTAAACACGAGGAGCGGCCCGGAGCGTTTACCAGCACTGTAGCTGAAAAATGATCTGGCAATGAGCGGATGAAGAACTGGGATATGTATATACGCTGCATGGTGATGAGCTCGATGGCAGGCCGGTCTGCATAATCTGCAGGGAGCCAGGAGAGTCAGGGGAGCTGTGCCATGCTAACGCCACACAAACACACACAGGGAGGGAAAAAAGGGCTTAGAATAACATCTGTAATCTTCACATTTTTCCTTGCTTGCTTGACTATTTAGTTGTAATGGGGTCAGTGAAGTTTTTCAGTTTATTAGTCGATTCTTCCCGACAACAGATCTAATAGTTAGCACACATAATTGTTTCCATTTCATGGAGAAAACAATGTATTTTCTTTAACAATAAGCAAATAAAAATCCTTGTGTTTAACTGCTATTTAGAATAGCTGCACACTTGCAGAACTTGTGTGTTCATCTTGCAGAAAATATGGGAATAATACAACACTTTAATTGTGTTTAGGGAAGGAAAATCAACTTATCTTTCTTTCTCCTTGATCTCTTGTGGTGGAAACCATTCGATGGCAGCGCAGTATGACATAGTTCATTATTTTTTCATTATTAAGAAATGAAGGTTGATGCACCAGATGGTTTTAGCTCTGTCTCAAAGCTTAGTTGGACCATTTTGACGATTTTCTTCTTCTTCAGAGTGAAATGGTAAAAAGCAGGATCTGCTAATGACTCCAAACTAGTGTGGGACTCTGCAAAGTTTCTTTTTTTCTCTTTTTTTTCCCCCAAATGTGTTTTGATTTTGTCTGGCTAGACTTGTGCAGTCTGCTTAAAGAAAAGAAGTCAGATAGAGACCCAGACAACAGGCAGCCAAAGTTCAGCTCATGCCAGAGAGGGACAAAGCTGGAGGAATCACTTTGAACAATAAACTGTCTCTCAGACAGACCACGACAATGCTGCATCTTCACCATTCTTGCTATACCGATTTAATCTTAAAGCAAAATCATTATAAATGAATGTGCCTGCTCCAGTTCACACAAGTATGCAATTAAAAGTCATCTATTTTCCAGAGTTCATTTCTTTTCCTTTCTTTTCCTCCTTTTTGATTTTTAAAAGGTCACTGGTTTTAACATGTCAGTTTATTCATCATCGGGTGCTATTCAGCCTGTGAAACCTCCGTGTACAGTCTGCTGTAGCTCTGAAAGGAGTTTTATCAATTCTGACAAAAAATAAGCCCTGTGATGTGGTCGAGGTTATCTCAGCTCTGAGACTCGACGAACTTTAAACAGAAAAGCCTGCATTACAAATTAGGGTTGTGTAGGTTGAAATGTGTGGATGTTTATCAGACAGGGTGGGTCAAATGATGACAATGAGCGAGTTTCAGCGAGGGAAGTGTAGGATGCAAAGATTTTATGCTTGACCCAAATAACAAGACTTAAAATCTTGACATCTGCTGGTCTGCGGAACCAGATTTATTTTCTACTCTGCTGCATCAGACCTTTTAAAAAAAATTTCAATATAAACATTCACCCTACGAATACTTCATATGTTTGTCTAAACCTTTTGTCATTATTAGTTTCCTCTGTTCCTTATTTTAACCTTCAGGCACATACCTTAGGGGGGATTTTCACCTATTTGAATATCTAACTTTTATAGACAAAGGTTTAAACATTTTAATAACCTTTCTATAAAGAGTACTTAGCTGTATGAAAATAGCTTAAGCTGAACACTGCTGATCCAGTGAATATGAACAGGTTAAACATCAGTGTAAATGATAGGATGACAGGGCTGTTTAACGTTATGAGCTGTGATGAAATTTTATAATTATGTATGTTTTTAACCCCCAAAAATTATATATATTATAAAAAACACATATAAAAAATATTGTCATGCAGATTTTTACAAATACAGCACTTCCTCTGTGTTAAAATAATGATAATTTACAATGTACTCTTTAATTATCATGTTATAGACAAGATAGATTTGTTTTCTGTGTTCAGATCACAAACAAAGTTCATGTTTATTACAAATTACTGGAGATCCATAGTGAATGCTTATCCTGTGAAAATATGGCTTTAGTCTTTTAAATGGTTGATTAATTTCTAAAGTAAAACAATGTAGTAAACCATCATAAAGTTATGCAGCTTTAATTTTAGATTGTTTGAGAAAGAGGAAATGCTTCACCACACAACAACAAACTGACTTTTACACGACACTGTATAGATAACTTAATGTCTGCTGAAACTGAAATACTGCACAGAACCAGATATACAGGAGATTTAAAGTATGGACTGTGAGAGGCCATTTTACAGAAGTGTCAATATCTGAGTCCCCAACTGGACTAAAAACTCCATTAGGCATTGTTGCAATGTAAGGAAAAATACAAGGTGCTGTTGCAACGTAAGGAAAAATGCAAGGCCAAGTTCAAATAAGGCAAGAGTTATATAAAATGGCTTCATAATGTGATACGGTAAAACATGTCCACATGCTCTTTTTTTTCCATCCCTGTCTGCGGTTATTTGCCAGTGACTGAACAAAATGTCAGAACAGTCCACCTGGAGAGTGCAAGGCAGATGGAGAGGAGTCTCTGCTGGAACTCAAACCTCTTGACAGCATGAGAGTTCAGGAGGCTTGCACAAAACGCCTGAAGGGAACCGAACAGAAGCCCGAAAAATCTACACATCACAACCAAGGTATTCACCATGAAGTGCATTTATGTGGAAGAGGAGAGCTTGGTCAAAGGTCTGAAGACAGCTGAGTCCATTTTTTTTTCTCAAACCTTGATTACCAGACACTGAAGGGTTGCAGAAACAAAGATGCAAAGGTGTGACTTGCTGTGGTTGGACTCTGAACCTGGCATGTTGGTGCCTTTTGGTAACACTGTCATTGCCCTAAAGAGAGATCCCTTTGCAAAATGTAGCAAGGAAAATATTTCTTATGAAATTCACTGCAGATTTAGAACTCAGTCATAAAAGCTGGATATCATGCAGAACCTATAGGGATTGTTTTCAGTGTCAAAAAAAGAGGCTGCATGTGTTAAAATATGCAGAAGTTACTGCATAAAATAAGTAAAAACATACAGTGACCCATTTGGATCAAGGTTCTAACAGATTAGCAGGGGTTTTTATTGTGAGTTGAAAATATTGGGAATCCATTGGGAAACCAGTGGCAGCAAAATTATTCACTATGAGAAGGTTTGTACTTTCCATGCTATATGATACGATGCATTTTATATTGCTGTTGTTCTTACCTCCTGAGGCAGCACATAGTTTGCTCCTCTTGCAAGAAAAAAAACACATCCTGCATATTCTGACACTTTTTCTTCTATTATTTGCCATTTTTAAGTGTTTTTATTTATTTGCCTCTCCGTGAAAACCGTTTGCAGACCATATGTGCGGTAGACTTTATTGTCTTTTTTATTTTTTTATGTATTTATAGTTTTTTTGGCTCGTTTAATAGCTCCCACTAAAAAATGATTGATGAAAACACCACCTACTGAGGCCCGTTGTATCGTCCCCATTCATAATTTGCCCAAGACTGTAACTTTCTCCAATGAAAATATGGATCACCAGCCATAAGTTCTCATCTGCTTAACACATTAATGTGCAATCTGCCCCATAAGCCCACTCCTCTTCTCCTTCCTGTGGACTTAACTGCTCTCTGTTGGTGGGCTGGTGGGCATA
>JAPZDV010000017.1:9814461-9848670 GCA_029814665.1 Acanthurus lineatus | reverse complement strand
TTTCTTTTCTTTCCTTTTTTTATTTTTATTCATCTATCTATTAATTCACTTATTTATTTTTTCCACTTTTCCTTTCTCATCCATTGGCTATGTCCTTTCTTTCTCTAGTTGCACTGCCCTCTCTGGCTGACAACAGGAAACTTCATGTAATAAAGTCTGATTTGCCAATATCTAATGAGGATGAGTGACTGTCATGAACACACACTAAAAAAATTTTTAAAACATTTTTCATGCCATCCCTGTCGCACTGCTACATCCAGTAACTTTACTGAAGTGTGTCAAACGTGGGTAAGTAATGTAAAAGTCAACCACGCAAAATGAAGAGGAGCTACCTGTCAGGGAGCGAGAAAAGAAAGAAGAAAGGAGGAAGAAGAAAGGAGAAAGCAAGACAGCAGTAAGTGGTGCGGATAACGACGTGTGGCAAACACTTAAACTAGTGTTAGGGGTAAGGCTGACTGTTAATTGTTTAATAGTTAGTTAGCCTTGTTAACGGAGTGGACATCAGCTCGGGGATCCTGCTCTGTCCGCTCGCCGTTACAGAGTGTGTTGACAGACTGGAATGTGTATGCTTTGCGAGCTTGGCTAGCAGCAAACCTTAGCCGACAGAGAGAGAAAGTGAATATGCGTGTAAGGTACAATACTGGAATTTCACAAAAGTAACTAGGACACACCGGTAATGGAGTGATTTGGACAGGAAAAACAGCGAACTCAGACAACAGCTTTTACTGTAGCTAATGAAAGTTGTGTCTTAGCTAACTCTTAAACTATTAATGCTTTAAAATTACGATCCAAATTTTGACAGTGTGTTTTCTGCATGAAAGACTGTCAACTTTGGAGCATATTACCAACTGAAATAAGTCCCAAACATCAAATCTTAGAACAAAGGTGAAGTGCTGGCTGCGCTAGATATTTAGATATATATTCTATACAATGTTTATATATTTTATTTGAAGATGTTTATTACATTTTATTGTTTTACATATTTGTATTTTTTATCATAATTACATTCTACTAATGTGAACCATTTAAGACTGTCTTTCATAAGAGCACAATTTTCAAGTCATTTAGTAATAATAATAATTTTTAAAAAAGTTTCCATTTCTGACCTTTTTTGTTGGTTTCAGATTATTTTTTAATATGTTTAATGTTTGTCAGAGAAGCCCCTTGGGAATTTTTGCCTGAGGCCCCAGCACACTCTGGAATCGCCACCGATCACCCTCTGCTGGCCCCGCCTTCTTTAATATGCAGCATCTACCGAGTAAGTCACACCACAGTGTTATCATTTGAATGAGTGCAGAGTCCTTACATAGCACTTCTCCAGATATTAGACACAGATTGTGCTTTGATTTCTTTTCAGAAAAGTTTTGTCAGATTGCGATTTGAGGATGATTTAGATTGCTTCATTGTCACATCTTGTTTAGTTTGTCTTAATTTGAAATATATTTTCTCCTTGTGTAGCCTATGTAATAAGTTTTACTTCCCATGTTTCCCCTGCCTTAGTTTATCTCCTCAGGTGTTTCACTCACCTGTGTGTCTATATAGGTTTGGTTTTCACTTCAGTCTTTGTCCGAGTCTCTGTGTTAGGCTGTTAGTTTGCTGTGTTTCTCTGTGTTAGTTAGCCATTTTAGATTGCTATGTGTGTGTTTTGCCTGTTAATCTGGCCTGTATTTATCTGTTGAGAATAAAGCCAATACAGTTTTTTGCAATAATTTACGTCAATTTTCCTCCTCGCCGCAACACTGAATTTTAGGGCTCCCCCACCTGTCAAATCGCACTTTAACCACTGCATAGATCCTGAAGGCTAGGCTGACCCCATGCCTCCTCTTAAAAATGACGCTGTCTTGCCTGACTGACTGAAACTAATGATGCATTAAAGTGGCCCTCATCAACTCATAATGTCAAAAATGTAAATGTTTGTGAGCAAATGGCCAAAGGTGGGGAAGTTCCACTGTTAAACTGGGGTATTATAGCTGAGTTGACAGTAAGAGCTTTGCATGATGGACTAGTTAACGCATCCATACCTTCCATTTGCTGTAAGGCCTTGTGATTAATAACATTACCACCCTGCTAACAAGAACAGAACTGTCAAGGTTGTCACTTCAAGTTTTAAACCATTGTCTTTGCACAGAGGATTACCGGATGCTGCTGTGAAGGATTTACTGCAAGTGTCCTCCAACTTTGTGAAACAGGAGGCTGGATTTCTTTAAACACATAAATTGGAACAGTTCTTGACATGTTCTGATGTATTTGGTTTAGCAATGCAGACCTTGGAGGATACATCCTCTAAAATGGGACGCACACAAAAGTCACTAGTGCCCTGATATACAAATAGATCGGTCTTTGGAGGTAAAATCCTTTGTGAATAAGGACAAGAGCTGTGGACAGAGTACACGTCCTCAGAGAGCACCACCGATGCTTGTTACATCTGAGGCCGAGGAAACTCACATCTGCTGCACATTTGAATACATGCAAACCTGAACAAGGTTACACTAGAATTTATGGTGATTTTTTATGACACTTGCTCACAAATATATGTCTACACAGCTCATAGGAGGGATGACTGATAAGTTTTTGGCCTAAGGTGGAAAGACAAATGTTATATAGCTCTCATTATACGCATGTGCAGTTTAACTCTGGGTAATAACGTACTGGCAACACTAGAGCAAGGTGCCCTTTCTTACTGTGTGGTGTAAAAGAAAGGCTGCTGAATTCAAATGTGGCAGAGACAGCCAAGAAGAGGACGCCCAATCTAGAAGGCTGGAAGGTCGATGTTGCAATGTGGGAGACCATTGACGGTACCCATGACATGATCTTGACAAATCGATGAATTACACAACAGTGCTTTGCCACAGAGCCATGTATCTCCCAGGAGTATGTTATTATGCAGTTACCCGCAACAAACGCCAAATGACCAAAGGGCCAGCTTTCTTGCCAGGTCCCAAAGCTACTTGCATCTGATTAGAGCTGGATTTGGCAAAAAATGGCAAAGGACAATCATCTTTTTTTTGGGGATCCCAAGAGATTTCAGCACAACACTTCCAATCATGAAGGAAATGAAAACCCAGAGTCCTCAGCACCAAAATATGTCAATTTGGTGAAGTCCAAAAGCAAGGTGATGGCCCACCTGAAAAAGGGGTCGCACTATTATAGGGGCCCTATTAGCTGATGGCTTTTCACATTTGGCGGAGAAAGTCAGGAAAATTTGGCATGGGAAGCTGACAAAAGGAGTGCTCCTCTGCCAGTACATTGCTTCGCCCACAAGTCCACAATGGCGATGGCTGCCATCCAGGAGTGCACATTTGTATGCCAGCACCCATTCATTCACCTGTTTTGGCACTCTAAGACTACTACCTGTTCCCCTCGGCACTTTGACAATGATGATGATGTCATCACTGCTGTGGACGATTTTCTGGAGGTCAAAACTTTACGACCTCAACAAAGAAAAGATCTATAAGCTCTGCAACTGCTATAGTAAGTGCATTTATGAACTCGGGGGTGATATTAAAAACTGAACCTTTTAGATTTTCTATAATCGACTCCTTCCACCTGAGGCCATTGAGTTATCAATCACCGCTTGCTCAAAGAGTGATGAACAAACTAAGAGAGACAGGCTTGTTGACGGACTAACAGATTGGCAGACAGACATGGTGACAGAAAAAAAACTCCCCAAAGAAATGGAAACAGAAAAAAAAAATCAAAGCAATTTACTGACAGAAAGCCAGACAGACTAAAATGACTGACAGGCTGTGAAACAGGCAAGAAGACTTCTGCTATAGGATACAGGCCTGGACTGATAGGAAGCAGGTTCTTTGGATATGTGCAGCTGCATGGAAGCTCCGATAACCAGCTGGTCAGCTTCAACTTAATCACGGCCTCAAAAGCTTTGAAGGAAAGGGAATAAAGAAAGTGTTCTGCCTATTCTCATTCAACTCTAGATTGAGCTGTTTATCACAGAAATTTGATGAATTTCTTGGCAGAGTGACAGAGGAAGAGAGCGAAAGTAGGGAAACTGAATGAATAAGTGCTATTGTCACATGTCAAGCTCGCCTGGGTTCCTTCGCCTTTTTTTTTCTTCCCTCAAAGATGCAACAGAGCTACTGACTTAACCACTGTATCAAAAACAGACATTTCTGACAGGAACATGGAGCTGCTTAGAGCTCTTATCACACAATTACTTGACTGTGAGGTGTTACTTAGTGCAGTGCTGAAACTGGCCTTTGCAGTTTAACTACACTTAATCTGAGTGCTCCTTAAAACACTTCCTTATCTTGTCCAGGTATAAAATCAAGTGGAAGTAATGAAGGCTGCATATTCAGCAGCACATATAAATGAACCTATGATGAGTGGTGCTTTACACAAACTGGTACTGTAATAAAATGTGATTGAGGCTAACTTATATGCACTCTTGAAAAAATTCAACCACTGAAATACCATAAATAACCAATTTGACCAATATGATTCTTTAAGACAGGGGTCAAGTTTTGAATTTGACCCTGAACAGCAGCTCACTTTAGCATGAAAGCGTTTCAAAGAACTGCAAATGAAATGTTCAATTTATATATTGTTCAATTTATATGAAGTAGGGAAAAAAAAACACAAATGTTTGTTTTCCTTGCCATCTCATATTACAGCATTAAAAATGCAGTTAGCAATTTACTGAAGCTGTGCATTAGCAGCTTTGTGAAAGAGCACGTTGGTGCCCTTGAGTCAAGGTTACAGAACCTTTCACTCATTCATGCTATGTATATTTTTGACCCTTCAAATTATATGTGATGTTTGAAATACAAATATAGCCATCGCATAAACTCCTTTTCTTCCGTGCCTGCATCAAAATTCTGGGACTCTGGGCAAACCAGAAGACATCAAAGTGTCTTGACGAACTCTGCTCCTTTGAAAGTGCAACATGCCTACGGGGTCTTCATATCAGACACTTCTGTGATGGGTTTTCTGTCAACAAACATGAAGTGTTATATATGCAAAGATACTCCTCCAGTTCTGGTATTCAAATAAACCAACGTGAGCTAATAATTAACCAAGCTTAGTCACTCTCCAAATCTGAGGTAAATGGTAAATACCAATACTTTAGCATACTAGTTTCTCCCTGTATTGCACCAAAAAAATGCAGTTGCACTCTTTGCAACCAAATAAAGCTTAACCAGGTCACTAGGCTTTATTTTCATGGTTTAATCTAGTTACCTATCTTAATAAGGAACTGCTTTTTCAGTGTTCAGGCCAATTATTTCCACTGTTGGCCCGGAACAGCTAGTAATTTGTTTAGTTTACATGGTCTAATGTAGGTAGTCTTTGGACGTTTTTCAAAGCAACACATGCCATATAGCTGGGAAAGCACAGCTGCAACCAATAATGCTGATTATGCCTGCAATCCAGTGTGTGATGAGATGCTTGTTCCAAGCTTTGGTATGTCTTGCCTGCTCACTGTCATGGCTTACTGGATACTTCAGTGCAACAGAGGCACCGTTAACATTATCAGTCACACCTGTGCTTTGGTTTTTTTTTTTTTTAACAAGGTGAAGCTGTGAGTGAAGAACTCTGGAAAGAATCGAACTGTGCAACTTTGGTCTCACAACACACAATGGAAAAAGGGAGGAAATAGGAGAAAAAATGGATCTTGCTGGCTAACATGCAACAAGGATGGGATGACCTTAACAGTAACAAGTGCAATGATACATTAAAAGACCGGAGATGGAGAAAAAAGAAAGGAGAAGAGACTTTGACTTCAAAATGTGAGTCAGAAACATCCTCTGCATGTGTGTGTGTGTCTGTTTCTTTGCTAGCTTGATGGTTTCCTGATGGCTAAACATCTCTCTGCAGCTGTCCTTGTGTATTTATCTGCTTGCTGTGTTCTTACTGATGGCTTGGCAGTGTGATAATGCTATTCTGCTTTGTTTGCCTCGATGCTGAAGTTGATGTGGTATGTTACTGTTGTTTACAGAGACACAGTTGGGGAGAACGCCCGCCGCGGCTTTCAAAACATTTAAAATTGATCGAATTTTTGCATTTATTGGTTGCTCAGTCACCTGTTGACTGTGTGTGAATTTCTGAAGCCTGTGCAGACAGTCTGTTAACTTTGGGTGAGAATGTCTTGGTTGGATTGATGTTATTGTGCTTTAATTCCTTTATATGAGCAGCTGGTTCAGTCTGGTTATTTCTGCCCTGTTATAGCGTTGCATAAGATGCTGTTGAGTTATGTGAAGCAAATATGGCTCTGGAAACACTGTTCACCCATCTATCTCTTTACTCCTGTATCCACTTTTTCTGTCCTTTACAACATAATTGTTCCTCTAATGGCTTTGTAAACCCCAGAACCCCAAGCCTTTCTCTCTGACATTGAACGTGACTTGGAGCACACTGTTCACCGCAAATAAATGTCGTTTCCTGATTGTAGCTCATCCCTGTCGCCTTTTGACTCTCGCTGAGGGGTGCGAGCCAATAACTGGCCGACCTTGGGGGTGTCTAGTCCATTTAAGCTGTTGGGAATGTTGCATCTAGCTGTGTGAATCATGAGCGCTTTGATAAGTCCTTGAATGACCTGTGAACACTGGCTCATTCAGTGAATAGATGGCAAACACCAAGGGATGGATTTGCTTTTGTTTTTCAAAAAAAAACCCTAATGAGTGTGTCGTTCTTTTGAGTCTATTTAAAGTCCCTGCAGATGAATGCCTTCATAGCATTTTATTCAAAATGTGCTGTTCATCTTGATTAACATTAAACCAATTTTATTTGTGGAATATTCAACACATGCCTGTGTTGGTAAACATAAATGAGAAACTAAAGCTCATTGCTCTGGAGGCAAAAAACAATATAAATCTGATGAAATGAATCCGAATGAGTTAAATTTGGATCAGACGAGCTCATTTCCATAATTATCCAATTGTGTTTGGAGAGTGACTCAATTAAATCAGTTCGCTATTTAAATATGCATGTCTTGAGTCATTTTGAACAAGGACGTAGCTCTAATGGTGTATACATGCAGGCTGCAGTTTGGAAGTAATGAAATGTCTCTTTATTGACATAAGCAGCTTTAATTTGTGAATTCAGCCAAAGCCAGGAGCAAATCCATGATGGCACATGTGTCATACATGTTTATAGAGGGATGGAAGAATGAATTAATCCCTTATTTCTTCAATTTAATTGGAAAATTGTCTGACTTTGATTTGAGTTTGGTTTATTTTCTTGAGGGCTGCTGTAATTGTGTAATCTTTGCTGTGTTTCCTTTCTTTTTGTTGTTTTTCACATTGAACATTCTGAAACCAGCATAGTGCATATTACGGCCCTTGAGGGTGTGCTACTGTAATGATGAGGGTGGCAAACTACACCTTTGGCTTGAAATCATGCTGTAATTTCGGTGTCATTTTGTTGATGGTTTGTGCAGACTTGTTTTGTTTTGGTTTCAATATTGTGTGTGTGTAAAGGCACAGAGTGTGCTGTAACTTTTTGGTACGCAGTAATCTTGCTCACTGGAAGTACTCACAAGCTGCCGATAGGACTGGATTTTATTGTTGTGTTTTTTGTTATTTTTGAGTGGCAGTGCATTTTGCAAATGCTAGATTGTAAGCAGATCCTTCTTGTTCACTCACTTATTGTATCTGCCATCTTTTTGTGTTGGTGTGTGTGCACGTGCATGCATGTGTGGTTTATGTGGCCGCCGTGCCAGGCTGTGCTCAAGTGTTATTTTTAATGTTCCATTGCATGTTTATGCTGCTCTCCCACCTTTTCATGTGCTTGATTGATGAAGATGTTGCACCCATCAGCAGTGTGTGTGTGAATATGTGGCCGCCGTGCCAGCTGTGCAATGCTGTTAATGTGCATCTCTGTGCCTGTAACACTGCATGATTAAAACATGGTGCATTCAGGTAAGTGCAGTTGTATTAGCATATAATATGTATTTGATTTAAAAATGGTGCATTCAGGTAAGTGCAGTTGTATTGGCAAATAATGTGTATTTGATTAAAACATGGTGCATTAAGGTAAGTGCAGTTGTATTGGCATATAATATGCATTTAAAAACCTGATTGGTGGACTGACTAGGCCTCACCTGACTTTCTGTGTGCCCACTCGTGCTCTGATTTCTGCCCAAGCTTTGCTCTTCATATCAGCTTCTGGGGGCGATTCGTAATGGCCCTTAATAAACGGCATTACCACGGGCAACAACGTGACGCTCACCTTTTCCCCATTCTCATCTACCTGCTTTTCTCTGCTGGTGCTCGGGAGGCTTTGTTTGTGTTACACACTAAAAGCAGAGATAAATTAGTGACCACACACACTCACACTGCCATAGCCAGATGTACCATCAGGAACAACAGATAGAAAATTCCCTTAACGCATCTCTGAAGCCCAAGTGCTGTTTTAGGATGTAGTAGCACAAACAACCTTGAAGGAGGCACCACCTCAACTGTTAAACGTAAACTAGGTTCTTCTTTGCATGGTGAACAACACTATAGATTAGTACATAACAATAATGGCTGCTGCCTTTCTCTAAGCGAAGGACTCTGACATCTCTGGTACATTCACTAACCTGGAGACCGATAAACACTTTTAACCTGAGTATATGCACCATGAAACCCCTGCTGTGTGATATTTTAGGATTGTTTTTAGACATATATATATAAATTCTCAATGTAAATGACAATGGCGACACATCATTTGCTTTACATATACTTCCTAAAGTTACTTCAATATGGGTGGGGACACATTTTTTTTAGTTAATCCACTCCACTAAACACAGAAGTGATGCACCACTGAATAGGCTGAATAATGTTGGAGTTATCACTTATTAACTACCATCAGCAATAATTACTTTTCACTATAATTCCATTTAACTCAACGGGTAATTTCATGTCTTAAACCCCCCCACCTAAAAACTCTAAATCCTGCCTTATCTCTCGCCTGCTTTTTAGGAAACTGTTGTTCATAAGATGATGAAATCTCTGTGCTTTGTATTTGTCATCACCCTTCCTCCAACATATGGTAAACTCATTAACCAAGATGTAAATTACCTATTAACTCTGCAGGTATCTGTCAGGTTATCGCAAATAAAGGTAATTTACAGGGGACTGAGCCAGAAACAGCTGTCAGCATTGCTTGAATCTGCCTTAGGGGGGCATCATTTCAAGCATATCTGCAGCAGTTTAATCAGACTGTGGAGCGATTCCTTTTGTTTGGTTCACTTGGTTAAACAAAGCCATTCAAAAATGGGTGCACTGCAAACAGCCCCACTGAGGCAGCCTTAATCTTGGCTCTCTTTTAAGCAAACAGGGCTGAAGTTCATTAAGAGAGACCAAAAATCTGACCTTACAACAGAAAGCAGGCCCAAAATACATAAAGAGAAACAACAGTATTGGATGTTGCCTTGCTAATTACATATAAAAACTTGTAGATACTCATTCCACATTATTCTGGTGTAAAAACATTATCCACATGAACATTTTTTAAATAATCTTTATGTTTTTTTAATACTTTTTCTACTGAAATTCCTCCTAACTATCTTTTGTGAACCTTTTTACAGACATTTGTCTGTTCAAGCATGATTTGTTATAACAAAAGGTCAAATCATGGATGAATTTGGTGTAACACAACAGTTTGCTATTTCTTTCATCAAGCGATCTTTAGCAGGGCAGCCTCCATGTGCAGCTCCAACACACATTGTAATTGGGTCTGGCAAGGTTACACACACAATCAGGCAACGCTCCTTTTTGTGTACAATGCCTGACCAGAAGCAGACACAGTCGATATGGCTGCATTTCTGAGAATTCAGGAGCTCTTGCAATGCTCCTGTTCCCTCTGAGGGCGTTCTGGACATGACTGTGTGTCTGAGCATGATGCAGAAATTTAGCAGCACTGACCTTTTTCTGTTCGGTCTGCTTATAAAAGCTTAAAATGGTATGAAAAAAACTCCGGTCCTCATATTTTGCATCCACAAAGTTGCGATTAATCACAGCGGGTAGATTTTACAGCAAATATTCTGTTTTATTCTGCAATTCTGTCTGTTTTCTGCTTTGCCTAAATCATCCTGTGGCAAGGTTAATTCAGTCCTGTGCACTGCAAATCAGTGATATTTATGAGAGAACACATCTTTCTAGTGACAGAGCAGTTTGAGTCAGGTCAGTTTTTATTCAAATAGCTCCATCACAAATCAAAATTTTGCCTCAAGGGCTTTTACAATCTGTACAGCATACAACACCAAGATCCTTGGACTCTTGAAGCCTCAGCAGACAAATCAAGCGTCCCCCAAGCTTCAGTTAGCAGACTGCAGGTACAATAACTCTGCCAGAAATGGAAACTTTAAAGAAAACTTTGCTGTTTGTGCCACCTCTTGATTGTTTAATTTTGCAAGGTTTTTTTTCAAAATGTGTAATCTTTTTGGTTGCATTTGGTAACACTCATCTGAATTTTACAGGCCAAATTTATCATAAAAGTAATTTCAAAAAATGATGCCATTATAATTAAATGTGAGCGCTCTTAATGGCCCTCTGGTGGTCCTTTGGGCTGAAGGAGTTTTGGTGCAGAAATGTGCACACTATCCAAGTTCACAAAGACTTGATTGTGGTCATTTCTGTGTACAAAGAATGATTTTGCCAGGAGCTTCAAATGCTTAAGGAATCATAAAAATGGGCCAAACAGTGTAGATGTGCCTGAAACTTAAAAAGTTCTGTGCACTTGATCAAATATTACATTGTGTTAAAACATAATTGAAAATGACGACATTGCCTTTGGTGATATTAATTATTTAATAATTATGCTTATTTTTGCTTTATCCCACAGTTATGATCCTAACATTTAAAAAACTCTTTTTAATTGAACACAGAATCGTGCTCAAAACCAAAATATAACTGATCCTCTTAACCAGACTTAGATTTTCTAGCCAGTCAAGTTCCATTATAGTCACATTTAAAACAGACTTGACAGTTTTAACTTTGTATATTTTTTGACTCCCAGCTTGAAGAGTCACTTCTTTTGATGAAAGCTGTGCGGGATAGCACCCAAACCAAACGTCTCGCTGCCCCTTTCCACTTTTCTCAAATATTCAAGTAGCAGTGAAGATCAAGGCCGGCCGTGGATTTCAAAGCTTTTTTTTTTCTAGTTTAGCACTTTACTGATGAAAATATTTCTATCTGATAGTGCTTATTCTCTTTTATTTTTAAATTCAATAAGCAAATAGTTTTAAATTTACCAATTTTACTTCACTGCAACTTCTGAAAGTAATTTACTTTGTGATATAATGAAAAACATTGTTGAATTAAATTATTTCTGTGTCAGTGTGTAGTTCTGTAAAAATGTAAACTTCAAAGCAAACACTCAGCTCCAGTGAAACACAAATCCTATTATAGTGCAGCATTTCTTTGTTCTTGGACATGGTGTTATAAATCACACTAAGAATTATGATGTAATACCTTCATAGTGCCGAGACTCAACAGTGATTATAAAGCCTGAAGAGACATGAATTTAATCCCACATTATGGTGTGTGATGCAGAATTTTAGATGTTTTACAAACTATTATCAAAAAGTAAATACATAGCCATGTATAATTGTACTTTTAACATGAGAGCATCCGGTACTTCTAAAATATCCCCAGAAAAGCCCAATGTTTGCTCCGGTATCAAAGTGACATGTAATTTGGTGTGGACCCAGTCATCTAGAGAGAACATGGACATGTGGAGAAGACCCAGGAAGCGTCTCCAATCTGGCGGTGTCGATCACGGCAGATGGAGCGGACGATCGGCCAAGTAGCCTCTGTTATCAGCGCCATTCACAAATAGCGCAGTATAATGCAACTTCGTGAGCTGATTAGGAAACGAGACACAGGCAAAGATGAATCGGCGTCACCCGCTGCGTAGCATTAAAGGATACGTCTGCTTCCCCTCCTTTCAAATGACGGAGGGGAGAGTCCAACTTTCTGGTGCATTTTTTCGCTCCTTGTAGACATGAGAAATGGCCACAAAGATCAAAGTACGGAGTGTCAGCCGTTCCACAGGGAGGAGATGCACGCATGGGGAGAGAGTTGGCCTTCTTACACGCTGCAGACCTTTAATTCAGGGGGTTGTCTGGGATGGCAGTCTTAGCTTGTGTCCGCCCAGACAGTGATCCCAGCAGGGGAACTATACAGGACGATCCATTCTGTTTTGAAGTCATAAGTAGGTTCCAAAGCCCAATTTTTCACATGATTTGGCTCCTTGACCTTGAAGTCTGTGTTATATTGTGACAAAATATAATTGAATCTGTATGTTGTCGACAAAAATGGAAATTTTAACATGCTATTTAGCATGAAATTCCCTTGAACACCTACATGCTTAACAGCCACATGTATGTGTAAACTTCCATTTTGAATCAGTTTAATGGTTTCAGCAAAGCCCCTTCAGACAATACCACAGGATACCTTGATGTTTCGGACTAATATCGTGTGTCTAAATATACAGCGGCAGTTTAGTGATGGCCCTTTATGACTTTAACTTGACAGTGAGAAATTATTTCCCCAGTGTGTGGTTGAAAAACTTGAGCGTCCTGCACAGAGCCCTCACTTCAGCCCCGACCAGCTAATTTGGAACAAATTGGACTGCTGACTGTGACTCACCCGACATTAGTGCCCGACCTCGCTAATGCTCCTGTGGTTGCATTGGAGCAAACACCTGCACTGATGTTCCAAAACCTTGCAAAGAGCCTTTCCAGCAGAGTGGAAGCTGTTTGAGCTACATGCCTTGTGCTTGCTCATGTGGTGTATTTGAAATACAAAAAAGTCCATTTATAATTAGAATTTTTTCTCTTGGTATAATCTCAAACCAGTGTGTAACTTTGGCCACAAGAGGTTCTCAAAAGACGCAGTTTGATGTCATAATGTGGTAGTGTTGGATCATTGTCTTTTTTTATTATTATTAAAAAGCCACAGTCAGATGAAAATCTGTGTGACTCAGGCAGAGATTTTACATGGATGAACTAATGTATTTTAGTATAATTCATGTTATATTGGGTCATGTTTGCCGACTTCCATCCTTGCTCTGACTCGGGCTGCATCTGAAATTAGCAATAGAGGACAACTTAAAAACACCTTTTTTCCTTTGACAGTACTTTGCATTTCTCTTACTTTGTTGAAAACATTTGCAATAATTAAAATTTACATCTTAATGAAATATGAAACAAGCCTTTTTAAGTAATTAAGGAGTGATATCAAGGACTTCTTAGACCAAATGCCCTTTATCTAAATTAATTTCAATAAGAGGGTTTATCATAATCCACATGGACCGTATGCATCATGGAACCTGTGCATGAAAGACTTCTGGTTAACTCGGTTCAGTTCATCTTTTTTTCCCCCAGAGATGAACTGTATCTCTGCTTTATGTGGTGCAGTTTGATCAGACTCCATCACAGTGAGTGGCAGAGGGCTGATGTTTCTGCTGATGAGCACCAGGCAGCATCAGACCCATCAGTACAGCGGGCCGCGGTTATCACTTTCCCCTATTTTACATCTTTGGTGATCAACGGCCTGTGCCAATCCGGTGGGGTAATTGGCTGTACATCTTCACCAGTGAAAAGGTTAATTAGTGTGCTATTATGTGGTTGATTGAAAGTTATGATAAATAATGTAATGGGTTTTGCTCAAGATTTGTTTTGCTGCAGTCTGCTGCAACCAGTAATGTTTAGTTATTCAGTTCATATTTGCATTGATATATTTCATCCATGTACAAACCACCTACAAATATCTGCATTGCTAAAATTTGTATTGAGAACATGATTAATCATTTTGATTTGCACATGTATATCTTATTGACACTGAATATTACAATTAAATTAAAAGCTCGATAGAAGCTTAAAACTTGCTTTTGGCACTAAAAAAGAACAAAAAGTAATTCTTTAAGCATTTCAATAAATATGTAAACAATGATGTGAGATACAAGAAAAGGAGTCACTAAAATTACACTAATTTGTCATTCATGAGATTCTCAAAACCAGAAAAAACACCTTTTTTCTTTAGATTGTTCACACAAGGCTGCACCACCCAGTCCTATGTTTGATGCATGGCCTCCTAATTATGTTAAACCCTGAAACACGGAGGTCTACTGTGAAAACAGATGAGTGAATCACTGTGTTTGAGAGGTAGAAGATGAAACACCAGCAAAATATTAACACATGTACCCTATCAGTATTAAGTGTCTCCTTCTAAACATTATTTACATTTCCAGATGCAGATTATTCTCACGTTACACCTCGTGCTATAAGGTGAAGTCCTCGTTGCTCAGCGTGGTGATTTGTCCTGATGAGGTCAAACGAGATCAGATGTTATGTCGAGGAAGTTAACACAATAGACAAACTGTTGCTGGAAGCTTCAAAAAGGCTTTTTTCTGCTGTTCTTTGGTCCAGAGGATAAATAACCAGCTGGGTTTGGAAATGTAAGGTTATGTTCAATCTGATTGTGCAATCATGTTGCATAATCTTTGGCCATTTTTGGCATTTTTTTATTTTCTCTCACTGCCATTTTGGTGCAAAAATGACCAACGTTAGTGATGCAGCTTTATAGACCTTTAACCATTAAGGTCTCTCTTATAAATAAATTTCAGCTTAGTGATTAGGAACACTTTGTCTCGTTGTTGGTCCCAGCCTCCAGTTTAGGCACCAGGCCTTAAACTGCTATTGTTTGAATCTTTGCTGAATCTGCAGTTTGTAATCTCAGCCAAAGGGAAACTTCTTAATCACAGAAGTGGGGTGAGATATCACTTTCAACAGACATTTGTCTACCACGCTGGTAATCTATAGCCTTATCACATTATAACCCGCACATACAAGAAGTGAAGACAAGAGGAACACAGGATTTTTTTCATGCTACTCATATGTTTCCCTGATTAAGATTTCCATAACATCCTCAGGGGGAATCATTACCATGTTTTATTCATAACAAACATCCCTTTAGCGTTTAATAGAATCATGCGTGGAGACAGAAACAGGTGCAGTTTCAGATTATTATGCATGTGTGGGACAAACGTTTGTCTTTTATTAAACAGTGCTGTTGAAAGACGTGATTAAGTCACGGTTGTGTTGGTTTGAGCCCTCTAAAACCGGTGCACTGCTACTCTGCGGCCCCTGGCAGAGCTGTCATGGTCACTTAAGGCAGAACTGACCAGAGGTCAGGATGCAAAATGGCAAGAAAACAGAATCCTGGCTCAGTGTGTTATTTAGTGCTGACTGGGCCCTTAAGGCCACCTTAAGGGAGGTTGCGTTAATGGGGCCCTTCACTGTTGCCCTCAGAATATTGTTTTTTTTTGTTAGGAAAAAAACCCCCACAAAGAGCAAAAACAAAATAAAAAATTCATGGATCACATAATGGAGCGCATTTTTTAAATTTGTTAGTTTATGAGGCTGCACTACTTTGTTATAGTATGCAGGAAGCAAACTTGATTTGATATATTAGAAGAATAAATCTCTGCATATTTTTTGGCATGTGTTCTTGAATACATGCACCACATGACCATAGATTTGATTTTTAAGAAGTAGTTAAAATGTTGTTTTTTTCGTTTCATCTCAACTTCAAAGATCATTTAGATAAGTAGTTTTGTTAGTGAGTGATGTGAATCCCAGGTTATATCTGCTACCGATGAGATCATTTAGTTCACTTTAGCTATCGAAAAATATTCTTTTTCTCGGTTGCTTACCTTTTTTTGACTTACTTGCATTTTGACGTTTTTTTTATGCCTTGTTAAGTCGCCACCAGGAGTCAGTCTTCAGGTTTTTGGTCCTAGTTCTGTGACACTGTCTGTGAAAAAGAACAGAGACTTCAGTTTTATGAAATTAAATTGGAATAGCATCAAACCAAAGCAGAAAGGCCCCCTAATTGAGCTATTTTAGAAAAGTTTAACTCATCCAATGAGTTTTTCTCACATCCCACTGCTTAAAAAAACTTTTCGCTATTTACAATATTTATTAATTTTGCTTAGCTGCCACATTTAATCTTTATTTTTTTTCCCAATAATAGTTTAGCCACTTAATTTGAAGGACGGCGATTGTCTTCAATCCAAAAAACCTCAATTTGCAAACAAGCTGTTAGTGGAGTGGCATTGTTTCAGCAGCGAATGCCAAACTTCAGCTCATATGGACAGCGGATCCAAGATTGCCCTGAGTTTTCTTTTCCAGGATGCCTCTCCACTCTCTCCATGGCAACGGGCCATTTTTAGGGATATAAATAGAGAGAGGGAAGATATAAATAGGTAACTGTAAAGAGGATAACCTCTCAAAGAGCAGGATAGAAATCTATAATAATGAAAAATGGCAGAACATCAAGAGGGATTTATTTACCTGACTAACAGAGCACTTGTTTGATGCATTTAGTTAGCATCCACATTTCACTCGTGCTTTCCTTAAGTTAACATTTGCTGTTCTTCCTCTCTGTGTGTTTTCAATGAAGCCTTATTAATAGTGCAACAGAAAAAATGTGTTTTTCAGCTTGTTAGAGTTTACATTTAACACTAACGTGCAGCACAACAATGTACAAAAAAAAGGTGTCCGATCACCCAATCCGGTCTAACTTCACTTCTCATGTCAAGACCACATATAATTACTGTGAACTTATCTCATCATCTCCTCACCACGAGTGCCTTCAAAGCACAGTCAAAATGCATATATGCTTTTGATCCAATATCTCAGCCCCTTTATCATGTTGCAGCGGGATTATTGGGATCACTGTCTGTCGGAAGCAATCCAAGAGCCCAGATAGAAGCATGACCAGCCAAACTCTGTTTTTCTGCTTGGTTAATCTGACAGCACCTTCTGAGGAGATCCAATTAAATCTTTCCTTCAAAGAATATGTGACTGCTGGAGCATAGATGAGATGAGAAGGATGGGCGGGAGGAAGAGAGGGGTAGAGGGAGGGAGAAAGAGGTCTCTTCTGTTTTAATCATTCCAGATCAGTGTCACACTATTTAACCAGCTCCCGCACACCAGAAGAATGTGTTTGGGAGAACAGTGGAGATTAAAAGGCTCACATGCGTGTGTGTGCGCGTGCACAAGTGCATGAAGGGATGAAAGCATGGGGGCTACAGGGCTGAACTGATAAACACATCATATATCTGTTGATTAAAGGTGATGAGTAACATCTTAGATCAGATTTATCAGAGCCTATAATTACGAGGCTAAGCAGAAATTTCATGGTGACATATTGTATTTATTTCTGCTCGAGCCTCATAATGTAACGGACATGTGTCTTTTTAGGAACAAAAACTGGCAATACTTTGTTTTACAAAGAGTACTTTCATATTGCCAAGTTTAAGTTTGAAGTGCACTTACGATCAAACTCTCTTGGAACGTTTGTGTCATTTTCCTTGGCAATTTACTCGACTGCTGCAGCAGCAGATTGCAGAATTTCTGTTCAGGGAAATAAAAAACAGAGTGTTTTGCTGAATGGAAAAATACCTCCACATACATAACATACATTCACAAGTAATCTATATATTCTGTGGAGTATCACTTGCAGTAGATAGAGCTCCTTTGTTTTGTTTCAAGAGGCTTGTGTGTACACAGACTCACTGTAATAATTCACTTTTATCAACCCTGTGACTAATTGTTTGGTGGTGGGATCCCAAGGGAGGCATGGAGCCTGTTGGGATGCAGGGTAAAGAGGATTGCAACCTCGTTGTTAACACAAAATGATGATGTTGGTTTCCAAAATTAAAAAAAAAAAAAAAGGAGCAAAGACTAAAGCATTCAAACTATGTGCCACTGAAGCCTCATCAACGCATTTCCCTTTGTCATGCTCTCCTCCAGTCATCTGGCAGTCAGCAGTGCATGCCGGAGGCGGCCTGTGCCAGAGCGAGTGGCCAGTAATTACAATTCGCACGACAGGTATTTTTCTGCTAATTAATTTTGGGATAAGCAGGCAACCGTGCATGTTTTTCCACTTTATTAAGCAGTGGTGGTAAAGTGCTGGCAGTTTAAAGTGTGTCCCACTTTTCTTAGCCCCGCCGGGATGGATGGATGGATGGATGGATGATGAAGGGAAGCCAGGGGTGAGAGGGAGGTGTGAGAGGTGGGCATGAGCCTCAAACATGCAGATGAGGAAGATGAATAGATGGATAATTGAACATATTGTGAGTACAGTAGGGCCCTTGTGTGAGTTGAACCTGTCAAAGCTGAGATTCCACCACAAAGTATCAAGCCTCTAAAGCGCCAGAGGTGCTGACTCTCCCATAATAGTGTTATGACCCTCTCTGTCCCTTCCCTCATCCACATGTTTGTGTGAAAAAAGCCTCTTAGGGTTCAAAACCGCTTTAATAGAAACTCCTCAGTTTTTTTTCTCCTTCGCTGGAGTGTGTACACTGAACACTTCTCCACAGCTAAGGAGATCCACGACATAAATGTAATGGTTTCCCATCACAGCGTGACAGCTGCTGCGAATGACACACTGGGACTTCCAGCAGAGCGGATAGTCCACAGTGGAAGTGATCCCCCTGCCAAATCTCCAAATAACCTCTAATTGTCAGAGTGAAGTGTGTGCAAAAGTCCCAGCTGTGTGCGGCTCGCTGAGGCCACATGTATCTATTTTTTCTATTAATGAAATGCAAACTTACAGACCTGTTTCATGACTTATTGAGTCCAGGTTGCGTACAATGAAAGATGTGTATCTTGTGTATTTTAATTTGTGATACACAGACTTCAATTATATGAGTGTTAAAGGTTAATTCCAATTTGTTACAACTTTGGTCCTATTTTTCTAGTTTCAGCCTTTATTCATGTTACTCATAAGACATTTACACCAGGTTAAATGCTGGAATGAGTGTTTGTTATATCAAGTTTTTGCTTTTTTAATCTACGCTGCTTGGCTCCTCTTAAGTGCAGGTTTAGATGACATAAGCGGCACTGGGCTGCAAATGTTCCTCCTCTCACACTTCTTCTCTGTGTTCACTGGCAAATATAAAACTTTAAAGGTGAGTACTGCCACCTGCTTTATCTTGAGTGTGTAAGTGACTCACTTTAATATCACTGAAAGCAATTTGGCTTTAGATTATCAGCTCTTTTTAACGGTTATACAGTAATTTCATTATAGCTGATAAATTTTCCATTATCAGCTGATAAATATTACGCAGTCGGAGGCTAAACTGTTGGCTTGTTGACAACCTATCTATTAGTCTGCCATGATAGTTACTGAAACGTTGCAGCAGAGCCAGGATGTAAATCCAAAACTGACATTTTGACTCTCTAACCAATCTACATTCATTTCTCTTAATATGTTGAGATAAAATGAGTCCTTGGTACAAACCGTCACCAACCAAGTGAAAGTACAACAAATAAAATTTGGTCATTAAAAGAGAACTAGTTGGTTTTACTCTGTGGGTTCGTCTGTAGTTGTCTTTTCAGCACTTTTAAGTGACGTGACTAAATGTATGCTGTCTGATGTTTAGTGAAAATAATATTACGTCAACCCCTAAAACTTCCTTTTAAATTGAATTGCAAAGTTAGCAAAGATCACATAAGCATCCAAAAATATTTAATTCTTTTTTGTATCTACATGTTAATATGTTCGGTGTAACATGAAGTACTCTTACCGGTTGTTGTAGTCTAATATTCACAGTGTGAAATCTTTAACTAACAGTAAACTGCAGTGTGTAAAGGAGAGGACTCTGCATTGCCTGATTTTATTCATCTTTAAAGTTCAGCATGCATGACGCATTTAGTTAATGGAATACAGTCATCTGATGAGCTGTGGGACGCGTCTATCTTCACACTAATGCATAACTCAAGTTCCTGTAATGAATTTCCACCTCACTCCCAGTTTTAGATCTCAATGACCGCATGCATCACAGTTACACAACATTAATGTCTGTATTAATGATGCCAGGTGCAATGGAGCTCAGAACATGCATGAAACATGCTCAGGCTTTCATTGCCACATGTGTGGCAGCGTAGACACTTGATGCTCACACTTGCTCGCACACACTGGAAGCTTCATCAGAGGACATTAACTAACTGGCAGATTTTGCATAACATTTGGCCTTGGAGAGGCCGAATGGTTGTAAAACAGCAGTGGATAAGACGTACAGTACGACATCGGTGCACTATAGCACGATGCCTCCATTTGTTTCTCAAACTACTGCACCAGAAATAATTTCTATCTGTAAACATATACAGGCATAGTTTTGTTGCCGCATGAAAGGAAATCTTTGTTCCAAGAAAAACAGAGTGATGCATCTTTTTTTCCCTCTTTCTCATTCTCTCTCTCTCTCTCTCTCCCCATCCAGAAATCCTTGTCTCTGCGAGGCTCTCCCTCCTCGGCTGCAAAATAGCAGCGCATTTGCATGACGAAAAAAGAAACACGGGTCTCTTTGATATGCCTCTCCTCTTCATGCCTTCCCCTCAGTTCTTCTTGCAGGTCCTGCTCACTAGGGACAGATAATTGTCGGGAATCTTGCTCCCACTTCCCTCTCGGTCCTCTGCTCGGCAGTAATGATGGTAAGCCTTTTGAGGTGCAGCAGGGCTAGGGAACCAATTACAGATTCTGAGTTTAGCCAGCTTCAGAAGGGGGGGGGGGGGCAGGAGGACCACACTGTTGCACTTTGTTAGGTAATAACACAGAAATGAGCCATTAACGGTGGGTTTATTTGACTTGAGATCTTGGCCTGGATGAACTCAAAGGATTCTTTTGTGAACAAATTCGCCAGAGCCAAAGAGACCAACTAATAGGAATTGTTTAATTACAAAGGCTGTAGAGTGAGAAGATGAGAGTTTGAGGCCTCTTTCCATTTTAAGCTTGATAATCCTCTGAATCAAGCTGAATCAAGTCAAACATGCAGCCTGGTCTTCCTTCTCAAAGGAAGATAATCAATTACTAACGCAAAACCATAATCAGGCTTTCTCAAAAATCTTTGGAACAAATGGGCCAACATGTTGTGTTGCATTAATAATGGTGCACTCCTTGCACTTTTAACATTCCTCCTCACCCCCCTACTTGCTCGCTTTTTTCTTCTCCTCTCTCTCTCATTCAATCACTTTCTCTCCCCTCATGCACAGGGGAATGAATGCCTCAGCTGCAGATTTCCATCAGACTTGTGAAATGAGTGCCAAAAACAAAGACTGCAGCTGTGTTTTTAACCAAGGGAAGCCTTTTGTCTTCGGGACGACTTGTGGTGCGGTTACCTCGCTTGCCCCTCCCCCCCCCTCCGTTGTCTCATCCGAGGAGCAGCCGAGCTCCTTTAGCTTGAAAGACTTGTCTCCTCGTGAGACATGGCGTCTGAATGTTCCATCCTGGCACTTAGATTTTTCACTAAGGCTTATTATGCCTGCAATAAGGCCTGTGGCTGCACACACAGGATATATTGATTATCCTACAAGGCAGCAGCAGGGACATGAGAGAGAGCAGCGGGGGGGCTGACAAAAACTGGGTCAAGTTCTCTTGAAATATCAGAACTGAGACCAATGTCAAGCACAATCAGTCGTTTCTTTTCTTATAATGCAGAGGAGTCAGGGCCCTGCTGGTGTGTGCTTTGTGACAACCCTTGATGATAAAGCTCTACATGTCTGCAATGATCACAAAAGCGCAGCACTAAAGCACTTAATTCTGCAAAAACCCGTCTCATCAAATTCTGCAGGATCCAGTGTGAGTGGGTGGAATGCAAGGTCAGACTCAATGTCACTTCTCTGAGAAAAAGACACATGTGCTCACTGCTCTGCAATTATCCACAAATCCTCTGACAAATTTGCCAGGAAGGTGTTTTTAATTTACGATGTTGCAAGCTAAACTTCTCCCTTGGGAAGATGATAATATAAATGCCCCTGAAAGCAACAAACAATGACAAATGCTGGTGGCCAAATTGCTCACAGGCAGAATTTTTGTCTTAAAAGACTTCAAATACTTTTCAAAAAGTCGACAGTCTCACAGACAAAAATAGAAGGAGAGGAGAGAAGTAAGAATAAGTTAAACTTATTATTACTGATTACATTGAGGGAGAATGTGCAGCTTAACAACGCTCTACCAAGAGTTTATACATTTAAAATAGCTTTATCCACATTTTAATACCAGATTCTCTGCACAGTTCATTTCAAAGTTCATTACAGAAACAATTTGATTCCTTGAGAATGAAAATTGTTCCTCTGGGTGAGGACTTGAGCACTTTTTCCCACATCCACTTTACCTTAAAAACTACTTGAACGAATTCCAGTGAAGTTAGACAGCAAATATATTAACAGAGGCACTTAATGTTTCCAGTGGGGAACTCTCAATTTTCTGAAGAATTCTTAAATACGGAGCACTAAAATTTATATGATTATAAATGTAGCTACAAAGACAACGACAGGAAGCATATGTTAGTACATAAATACGCAGAAAGCTGCTTTCATTATATCTCACAGAGTTTTATCAGTGGCTGTATCAATCACACTTGGAATTGATGTCAGCCATTATGAGCTCATGCTGTTCTTTTAACCTAATCTACATATCGCAGATTGTGCGGCCTTGCTGAGGGGAAGGTGGCGGAAGGGACAGTCGGGCTTAGAGCGGAGGCGAAAAAGAAGCGAAAGATCTTCAAAGCATCTGCTTTACAAGTCTGATGTATTCTCACTAGCTGTGTTAAAATCCTTTGTGTCTCATTAGACTGCGATTTTTGGACGCTGCCTTTGTGCACTGGACAAATTCTGTTTGAAATGCAAGGAGGGAGAGAGATCTCTCTGCTGCCGGCAAACCCATGGGCCCCGGCTTTGTTAGTGGAAAGAAGAGGGTCACTTGTCTCAACTGTTAAATGGTTGATTTTATCTTCCTTAAAGCAAGACAAGTAAATATTTATAAGGAAATGATTTAAGGCAGTAAACAAATGCCTAATTATGTCCACAAACCAAAAGTTGCATCATATTCAGTTGTCAATATGAGGTTTAAACAGGTGATCGGGTTTTGTTGAGTGATTTGCATCGAAAGGTCTGTAAAAGAACAACATACTGACAATGTTAACAAAAAACCAAAACAAAAGAAAAACACAAAACAAGAAAACAAGATTTTTGAGTGTCAGCAACTCACATTTAGTAGGAAGGAATCAAATCAAACATTACATTACTAACGTTATGAGCCTTGATGCTAACTGTGCCATAGCATCCAAAAAAAGGAAATAGTGCACAAGAGCTCCACCAGGGGGCAGCATAAATTGAATTTTTTTAAAATGATTGTGTTGCTAGTATGAATCCGTTTAAATTTACAGGAATGTGGTAAAGATTTACTTACAGCGGTTGACATCACATATGTAACTCAGGCTGAGACTAAAGAACAAAGAAAATAGACAAACCAAAATGTTTAAGGACAACAGCTAGAAACTTACTCATGGTAACTCAACCAAAACATGTGTTCATGGCAGCATTTTCACCTCCTCCTCTCAGGTTCAAAGACTGACTGCATATGTAGGGAGATAAATGACACCTTGATTGCTGCAGCCAATACCAAGATCCCTGCAGGGGCCTTACACAGTCATGTTTAGACCAGGGAAATTTAAGAATAGATCTAGAAACTTTTAAAAACACATTTAAGGAACTAAATGATGTTATTAAAGATGATTAATAGTAAGATGGTTACTTTGGCCCCAAAGACAACCCAAAAGAAACATTACAGGTGAACAGCCCTTCCCTCCTAACTTGGTTTGGCCCAGTGAGGTCAGTCATGACATCACCAACACTATAAAAATCAGGAAATGCTGGAACAGCCCAATCAACTGTCATGCATGTTCGGTCCACACTAAAGAACAACCAACTGTAAGTATGAACCAAGAATAATCAAACACATTATCAGCTTTAATGAAAGGCACTTTCATCTGTTCAAAGCAGGAAGGGCAGATAGAAAACAGAAAAACAGGCTGACTGTGTGAATGAGAACATCGACAGGCTTGTAACATCACTGCTCCATCAGCAGGGTGCAAGCAGAACTGTTTTAGTGTTTTACATTAAAACAAAGTGTTGGTTAGATGTATTTTCTTGTGTAAATGACAGTTTTATCTCATCTTTCAATTGAAACCTTGGTAATGGTAAAAGGACATAAGGGCAAAAGACATAAATACAAAAATATAATTTAAAATGGTAGGCGGGCTTACAAATCATACACCTGTGGGGGACACAGTGTCTTATTGAAGGTGAACATTGTTTCCAATCAATCAATCAATCAATCAGCTAACTGCCTGGGGCAGGGATTGAACTTTAAGATTGATTTGCTAATGTTAGTGATTCAATCAAAATGTGAGCCTTTTGAACTAAACAAAAATAAATCCCCCAAATCTTGATTTTTACATAATTGTTTTTGGCAAGATTAGCTGAGCATGACAATAACTGCATGCTCACAATTTGGGGTATTGCAATAAACTGGTCTGGACAGAAAACAGCTTTTTTTAAAGTGAAACATTGATATTATGTTAAAACCACAACTTTAATGATGTTAAAGTGATGTTTAAAATCATGTGCCTCTTTAAATAATTTGTCTTGTTTTGTCATAGTGGGTGGCAGAAATGCACCTTCATGCTGACTGCCACCTGTCTCTTTAAATGGACAAAAAAAAGGTAACAACACCTCCATCCTGCTCATCAACCTCTGCCTCCATCATCCTGCAAAGCAGAGTGAGTAATCAGCAGTTTGTTTGTTCGCCCTGAAACATAAAAATGCTAAATTAGGGTCCTTGTTGCATGTTTTATATCAGCTGTGTTACCATGGAATTGGACTTGACTCTATTTTCCTTCTCTCCTGGTAATTTAATAGGCGGTGAGGAAGAGGCTAACACAGGAAAAGTTCTTTAAGAGCATGGCCAATGCAGTGGACATTAAAACACAATATATGACAGCAGTGAGCTGTCCCTTGTTTGAATACAACCAGTAATTGGAAGTTAGAGACCCCTCCTGTGTTTTCTCGGCTTCCTGCTAGTGTATGTTTTAATACACAAGATGTTTAAAGGATTTTCCTCAGATTTTTGCATGTAAACTGCAGAGAGCAGGGGCCAGAATTGTCTGAATCATTTTCTGCAATATGGTTTTAATCATGATGCATGCATATAATAGTTCTTATTCCAAAATGGGATCTGGGGAGGGTCCTCCAGGACTTGCTTTTAATAGCGCTGCGAGGTCTGTAGTCATTTAATTATAATCGCAGGTCACCATTCTGTTCTGTTTATCCAAGCTTCATAGAATTTCTGACTTACAATGAAACAGAAGATTTGATGCCACAGTTTTTGTCTGGTTCGCCAAAACATTTCAAGTGATTCTGAAAGGATATATTGTGTTAAAAAATGAGAACTGTGGCTCCAATTAGGTTCTGAAGACCTATGTAACAATGTGAACCTGCCCTTTACATCTCGCTCTGTTCATTCGGCTCGTCTTCTCTAATTGCACTTATTCACATTCAATTATAGGGGTTATAATTGAGCTCAAAAAGAGGACTCTGTGAGGTTCACTCCCTCAAAGGATGTCTTCTCTGGTTCTTTGCAATCATGGCCTGTAACCATGGCTTAAATTCAGTGAGAAGTTTCTCTGGATTTGAGCAAAATCCTCAAGAAACTATCTAGATGTAAAATCTGCCTCATCTTTGCAGCAGTTTCTGTTTTGTTTAATGAAAAAGGACAGAATTAGAAGTAGTAGACAGTGTGTAAAGTGTAGTAAAATGTTAAGCACAGGGTCTGTGTGAGGAAAATAAATGACTGTCTGAGCTGGTCTGAAGGTATTTACAGTCAAAGTGAGCTGCTCACTCATTGAAACAGAAAAAAATTAAATGCTAAAATCTGGACAGAAATCATGATGTTAATGACTGATTTGCGGATGCATGGTGCAGCCAAAGGTAAATGGACCGCATTAATAGCCCCTTTTTTATGCCATGGACCACTCAAAAAATTAACTTATTCTGTTTAAGTTTTAGCTCTCCACCTTTGCCTCTAGCACACACATGTACAGTTTCCACAACTAAATAATGACTTCATTCACTTTGACTAAAAAAAGAACAAAACTAATTGTAAATAGTTCAACATGGAGATCTACAAGGAATTTAGAGAGTTAGAGAGACAAATTGTTCCAAAAATCCTCTTAAGACCTGGCAAATAATGCAACATGGACACACATTTGAGCTAATAAGCTTTATGCAACCAGCAGTGGAGGTGGTATCTGAAATATTGATGAACAAGAAAGGAAGCACAAAATGAAATTTACATGAGGTTATGAATCAAAGATCCATAGAGGTTTTGTGCAGACGGCTCCAGTGACCCCACCCTCAGCCGGCGGACACACACAGTCACCAACTTTAGATGCTTTAACACGCTTTTTTTAACCAATGCAAAACCACGGTTGTACTGTAAGCAGACCTGTGGCTGCAAGCAGACACGGCAGGGTGCTTTCACCGAGAGACGCTGACGATGAGGAATACTAATGACAAGTAGGATTCTGGGATGAAATAAATCACACAGGAAGATGTCATGCGACCCACTCGACTTATGCAAAATGCTTACACATCTTTGCTGAGGGCGTTTTTGCGGTGGGAGTTTATCAAACTTACACATGGCGCTCACAGCCATCCCACATTTCTCTAAGCTGTCAGTTTGCTGACGGATGTAAATTATGCAGAAAAGGCTGTAGCAATGTCTCTCAAAGCCATATCACAGATAGAAATGCTCTTTTAAAAAAAACAGATGTCATCCTAAAGACAAAGGATGTTGCTGCAAATGAAAACTGTTGCAATGTTATGGTAATATTAGCATCATGTCACAGCATTTAGTGTGCAAATTGCAACAAACAAAGCATTCATTTGACAGCAATTTTCTATTTGTTTACGTGATGGATGAGTGCGTTTCAAAGGGCAGTGTCCTATGTTTATGTGTGACACGTCACTGATCTTCTCAAACCAACTAAATAATAGATACCCAGATTATTGCCTATTTTCTGAAGTCTTTTTCTCAGCTTTGATTTATCTTTGATGTGCTAAGTTCATTAGCGGCAATCACTGAGGCTTGTCAGAACCGCGCTAAAGTGATTTTGTTAATGACTCTGGAGATGGATCATCCTGATGTATGTAGGCGTCTCGCAAGGAAAACAGAATAATGTGGCTGCACTTGAAACTCCAGCTTCCATAGGCTCATCGAATGCTTGCTCAGAGCAGTCAATACCCTCTCATTAGCGAGGGAAACATCAGAAAAAAAGTTGTCAAAAGTGCAGGGCCGTGCTTGCCTTTTCCATTGTAAAAGTTAAATCACTAAAAAAGCAAAGTGCTGCACCTGGTAATATTATTTAGAAATAAAAGGGAGACAACATTGCTTTTTATTGGTGTTCTGATCTTAATTAGAGGACATGTTGTATTTTTGTTCAAATCATGCATATGTCTAAATAAATCATTTGATTCCCATATGCCATGTTGCATGATTTCTGTGGTGTGCGTTATGATCCTTGTGGAATTTAAAGAGCAGCAACATGCATCTCGCATCTGCCATTGACTCTAAATGACACAAAGAATAAGCATCTTACACTGATGCGTGTCAAAATGTTATCATGTTAGCCCCACTGGCCCCAGCAGACACACAACGCCCACAAGGGTCCCACTGTAGAGAATCTAACCTTCTCAGAGCTCTCTCCACTTTTCATTCATAGATACCACCAGCTCCCACGGGTTTCCACTACACCAGCATAACCATTAGGCTGCTACATTGATCTGCGCTCTTCATATAATAGGGCAGAAAAACAGACACAATGCAAGCAGCTCTCCTAAGAAGCTTAGTTCTGCTGCAGCCACTGTTGATGCAATTAATGTATTATTTAGCAGAATCAGTGATTAGAACATGCACAATTCAACTTTTAGTGTGGCACAATATTGGATGCTGTCATTTCCCCTGACTACTGGCATGAAGGCAGATTACATGGGAAAGGAAGTAATTGTGAAAACACTCGCTAAATGTGATTCTGTCTAACAATTCCCCATGAGGGGGGGGAAAAATGCCAATTCAGGACAAAGTGACATCAATCCATAAATGAATACATTTTCTCTACAAGAGCATTTGCAATGACTGTGATAAAAACCCCCAGCGTTTTGATTGCACATCATGCGATGTGTGCTGTGTTTAAAAATTAAATGGCAGGGTATTGATTTTACCACTGCAGAGTTTATCAACTGTTTAATTTTCACTGCAGGCCCGTGAAAGAGCCCTTGTTAAGATATCGATCCAAACTTTGCAATCATGAAAGCATTTATGACTATCTACTAGTTCTTAGCGACTCATTCAAAAGTTGCAAGTTGATACAAGGACGTGTGTTTGACTAAAACGAAGGCACAAGTTTGGACTCATGCACATTAGTTTGTCCTCACAAGTTGTTGCAGAAGCTGTTTCAAAGCAATTTTCCAAGTTTTTCACAGCAAAGTGCAAAACAGATATCATTAGCGGTGACCCTCCAACATCCTCACAAACATCCTTTTGTCTATGAAGATTACAAAACTTGTGTTACAACAGCAAGTGATGAACAACAAGTGAGGGGCTTTGAAGAAACTCTGCAGAGACTTGCTGAATGTGGCCATCATAACTAGTCAACAGATATAAAAGAGTTATACTGCACTCTATAATTGTGTGGGCTGTTTCTATATGTCAAGTTTTATTTGCAAAGGAATGCAGAGGGAGTTCTGACTTAGAGGTAACCAGGTTTAAAACAGTCTTTAGATACAAACTCAAGGAACCAACCAGTGCTGAAGAAATGAGAGAGGCTCAGTGATTACTGAATGACAGAGCACTCATGTGTTTCCAGATCAGCTTCAGTGCTCCTAGAAATAGTCTTTCAGTCTTGGATCACTTAAAAAAATACCCTCATTTTGTGTTTGGGTGACTGTGGTAATGAGAAACATCTAACACTGTGAAAAGACTCCAAAATTTCTGTCAGACATTCAGCTGTGTCAGGATCTATTGGCTGTGAATGCCACATACATTTATTAACATCAGTTTTACACATTGCACACGCTGTCAAACCTTTGAGTGAACTTATGTGCCCTGTATGGAAACACATCAATTTGTTGCATTATAGACTAATCACCTTAATACACCTGCATTACAGATCTGAAAAGCAATTATTAATGTTTGCAAACACTCTTGGATATCCTTTAAAAAAAAAGAAAATGTACAATGCATTCATGATTAAAAGTGTTAAGACAGTGTGAGGCAGATAAATGAAAGAAGGACCATTTCCTCCTTGACTGCTTTCTTTTTCTCACATATCCACTTGTTATATAAAGATAGAGAGAATGGACATGTATGTGGGGTGAAACACGGACAGCTGAGTATTTATGTTCCTCCATGCACTTCAGACATGAGGTAATTCCCCTCGAACGGTAAACTTCCCATCAAATTAAAAGCAAGCACCATTAAAAGCATTGGGGACGTCCTCAACACGCACTCACCTGTAAGAAAGAACACCTGTCGCAGAGTGATCACTCGAGCTGGTTGGATGTCTGAATGGCTACAGTCTAATTCAATTGCGGTTAAGCCCAAAGGCACCGCGGTGGCCCGCAGTGCAATTTGTAATCAGCTACACAACAGCAACTCAATAGCGCATGATTAGAGCCCTTCACTTAAATGTTTCCAGCTCAACGTTAAATCCTCCAATCAGAGCGACATGTTAGCCTGCATATATATCTATTTTTTCTTCCTTTTCACATCGCCTTGAACGTAACAGGTGAGGTTTATGAAAGGGACTTTCAAGCAGTGCTTTGGTATTATGCAGCCAGACATTATTAAGGCCTCAAGTCTCTGAAGGCTAAAAGCTAAAACAGGGTCTTTATATTATATCAAACAGTCTGTCCAGAGAAAAATGAGCCACCCACAGAGAAGTGGGTGAGCATCATTGCCAGAAGGATGTAGACGCTGATTGAATGTGTACTTATGGGCCCCTTTGGTCACCTAGTTTGCATTGACAGTGGCTATAAAGAAAATTTGTGTAAAGCTTTATCTCAGGCTTCTGTAAGTTTACTTGCACTTTTGTGACATTTTCACGCCAACAACTTGCTTGTCCTCCTCAGACTTCGAGCTATATGATCCAGGTTGTGTTTAAGAGGATGGATGGCGTCGATAAGAATAAAATTGCATTTGGGTTGAATTTAAATGAAGCTCAGATAAACATCACACGACGCATAGTGAAATTTCACTCCCAGCATAATTCTCAAAAAGAGAACGAATGAAAGTTTCAAGAATGAGGATGAAGGCGAAAAAGTGCCTTTTGCATCTCCTGCCCCGGAGCCTCTGCTCTTTATATGCTAACAAATTACACAGCCTCTGGGCCTGATTTACATTGGAAAAGCTTTTTGTGGAATAATTACTAGTCACATTACTGCTACCTGACACACTTCAGTCTCCACCTTCAGTAGGCAAGCATAAAATTTATTCAAAGGAAAGATTGCAGAAGGCCAAAATGCAGAAACCAATGAATGTTGATGAATGTTGAAGTCATTTAAGCTGACTTTTGTAGCAGTATTGCTGATTTGAAACAGTAGACTAACATATGTGTTTCTGCCTCTTGCGGCAAACAGGAGTAAGCTGCTTATTAATACAAGGCCAAAAAAAAAATCTTTGTCGATGTAGGTCTGTGCTCTGACTTAAATTGCATGAATTGCAGTGTTGGTCAGCTGGCTGGTTGCTTCATTCAAGACTAAAACTAGACTCAGAAGGTTTTCTGACGCCATTGTGAACCTTATACATATGTTGGATTCTGGGTTGTCCTGAGCTCATGACACTCCTTTCAGCTTCAGATCTTTGTATTTAGATTCAGATAGATTTGTATTTAAACCAGCTCCTACCAGCACCAACCTATTTCTTTTTTTCCCCCTATTTACCCTGGTCATTCTTAAAGCACTGAGGTCTTCAAGCTGCAATTTTATTATTCTAAAGCTTGTAATAACCCTTATCAAAAAAAGAAAAGAACAAGAGAAAACAAAAGCCTCACTCACTGATTGCCTCACATAGCAGGCCACTGTAATCATTTCCCTCAAGACTCTCAAGACACAGTAACAAATTTAAATGCCCTCTAATTTTGGACAAAAAAAAAAATAGAGTTATAAGAAGTGCACTTGACATCCAAATCACTTTATTAAGAAACTTAGCAATCTCGAGCTCACTCAATTTCCCCACCGGGCTATTTTGATCTCACTTTCAATCCGATAAATATTTCTTTTTCATTTTCCATTAACATTCAAGGTAAACCAAAAAATTCCTAAAAATGAAAGTTTGAAGCTTGCATTCATAAATTACACAGTTTATTTAAACCTTTCGCTTGTGGTTTAGAAATAGGTGCCTAATAAAAATTATCATTCATCTTTCAGCCTAAGTTTTGGGGTCAAAACACTCAAAACTTTGCTAGTTTGGGTCGTCAAGTATTTTAGATTGCACATTTAAACCCTTGTACTCTTATAAATACAGATTTCACTCATGGCAGCTTGGCTATTTTTGGAAAGCAAACCCCAGGAGACCCAATCAAAGCTCCAGCAAGCTGGAATGCTAACTCCCTGATCATATGTATTTTTGTGTTATGTACATCAAACAGAGCTTTCAAGATGAGGATAATATCATAATCTTCAACCAAAGAATAAAATTCAAAGCCATATTCCTCCTATGGGGGAGGAACGGAGAGACAGACTTCCTATTTTATTATTCAGGGCGTCATCTGTTTGGAGTGTTCGGAGCTCACTCTGGGCAGTCTAGCCAAGAAGTGTGAGCAGCAGAGCGTTCAAATGTTTACATCGGTGGGGATTGATACCAAGCTGACTAGCTAATGTTAGGACTGAGGTCACGCTATGAAAATAGGCGTTGAGAATCATTTCCGATTGAGTTGTCTTCTCCTGAGATGTCCGCCTTTAGACACATGGTGGTCATTTCCACTGTACACACCTGCTTGTTTTATCTGTGAGCACATTTTACTTTTGATCAAATCTGGATTTTACCAAAACACAGCCACCTTTTATACAAGTGTTTATCCTAGTCACTCTTAATAGAAGAAGATGAGGAGGGAAAAAAAAGTGAAACACAACACTTATGTGTCATAGTTCAAGACACGAACATCAATTACAAGTAAGAGATAAAGCAAACAGTTTTCACCTTTTATTAGAGAAACCATCTATCCAGGCCTCAAAGGCCATGAAGTTTAACTCTACCTTAATTAAAGGGGAACTTATTTAATTCAATGGCACCTGAATATAGAAGGAGAATCCTTTACACTTTAATCAATGAAGATGAGCCAGTTACCTTTCAATAATCTGTTTTTTTCTTCTATTGGAAAAGGGACTTAAGTTTGTTGACCACAAGATGATCCCTGATGCAGGCTCTAAAATCTAAAGAATATAAAAGCGCAAGTTCTCACAGGGAATGTTTGGCTTTTCATTTTTGCAGGGAAAATGCCTACAGTGATTACAAATTTCTGATTGATGATTTTTTATTTTATTGTATTGCTATTTGACACATTACATGTGACCTTTTTAAATCTCAGCTTCTTTATCTGCTTCTTGGCTTCATTGAAGTGTTTGCAGAGATACTGAAATAGTTCACACATGTAGTCACAAAGCCCCAGGTTCTACTATCCTTATTATAATTACAACTTTTCTATAATAATCTGGACATGATAACCTTGACTTTACACTCTTTTAAGCTCCAGTGCACTAAATACAGATTTTTTTTTCTTATTTTCTCTTGGCCTAGAGGACAAAAGAGGGATGTGACTTCAGCAGCTCCTATAGGAACAAACACTGCAGTCCACTGTCTTTAATGTCACTGTATAAAAATATGGCCAGGTGACACCTTTTACTCTCTGGTCTTGAAACTTAGGACTGGAAGGTGCCTTTGCAACAGCACCATAGTTATTCCTTCCATATTTCCTGTCATTGCAGATGAGCCTGAGCACCAACAATTTGGGCTAAAACTGTTGTAAAGGGACGGCCTCTTCTGTCTTGGAAATGCCTAGCTGAGAGCGAGTAGCAGCCTACTGGGAAGTGCACAGAGGCTTTTTTTTTTTGGTGGATTTAAAGCTTATTGTATCACATAAATTCAGTAACAAAAGAGAACTTTTGAAATTACACCTACTATATCACATTGAGGTACAGTTCACTTTCAGCTTTATCCGTCCCTTTGAGGCAAGTTCAATGACTTTGGTTGAAGAAAGCCATCTGTGTTTGCGGGCCGGTAAGGTTTGCAAGGTAAAAAAAAACTCCTGACCTAAGATTTCCTGTGGGACTTGGCTCGACACTCCCTTCTGCTGATGATATTATTGATTTAGATTGAAGATTCAACAGCCATGTTACCTTCAAGGATTCTGCTCACCTATGAGAACAGCACCAGGTCCTGCACTGAGTGAGTTATTATGTCACGAGGCACGACTGGGTTTATTAAGACATCATGGAGAGTTTGTCCCATTGGCCCCAACAAATCAGAAAACATTCATTGCTTATGACAGAATCTGTTAAGTATGAACTGTTGGCTTATCAAAGAAATGCAGCTGCTCGGTGTAAACCTTGGGGCATGTTGAGTTATTTAAAGCAAAACAAACATTGAACATGTTCTGAACATGTTTGAAACTGGAAACATCGCATGAATCACATGTCCAGAATACAGCACACCAGCCTGTGGTCACTCTGTCTCTTAAAAAGGATTATTTACAATGATTCCTTATCCAGAAAGTAAATTGTAAGGGGGGGGGGTGTTGAGTCTTCTGTGATGCTTCTGCTGCAATTTTCCCTTCCACAATGCCGGGCCAATGGAGCATTCCCTCCTTATCTCCCTGAGTCCTGGCTAGAGTTTTGTTGAAAGATGTTCCCTTTTCCACCGTCTTGTTCTTGTTCAGCCATGAAGATAACCCCCCACACACACATACACCCCTCAACCACCACCCCACCTCTGCCCCGCACCCACTGACACATAATCACAACCCCGACTGAAGTGTGTATCTCTAAGAGCAGATTCTCATGCTTACAATAGGAGGGCACAGAGCACGAAAGGGTGGATGTGTGTTTCCTTTGAATGCGTCCTGGACGGCTGCCACAGCTTCTCAGCGCCATAATGTATTTTCAAAGCAAGGGGCTTCTGCAGGATTCACAGGTACCTGGACTCTTAGATTGAGGTGAAAGGGAAAGCATGCTGTCACTGCTCGAGATGATGTTGTCTTTCATAAAAAAAAAAAAAAAAAAAAAAAAGAGCCTTGCAGCCCAAGCAAAAGCCAGGCCAATGGCTTGAGTAAGTTTATAAGGCAATTACCCGACATTATAAATTATCA
>JAPZDV010000017.1:9789505-9814361 GCA_029814665.1 Acanthurus lineatus | reverse complement strand
GGATTCACAGGTCCCTGGTCTCTTTTTTTGTGGTGTAACGGAAAGCATGCTGTCACTGCTCGTTTTGTTGTTTTCTTTAATAAAAAAAAAAAAAAAAAAAAAAAAAAGAGCCTTGCAGCCCTATCAAAAGCCAGGCCAATGGCTTGAGTAAGATTATAAGGCAATTACCCGACATTATAAATTATCAGAATCTGCCAGGAGGGGCCCAGATGCTGCTAAATGGGAGGCACTGGGCTGACAATTTCCTTTGACTCTCTTGGCGTTCGTGGACGCAATGCATGGGGGGCGGCAATGGGGGGCGGCACACAACTCAAGGTAATGTAATAACACTCACAGTGAGACTGCAACCGCATTTCCCTGCTTTGCTATGTATGTATTCTCTTTCAGCCGCCTATACTGGTGCGGCAGCACGTCTTCACTGAATCTCTTATTCTGTTTGTAAAGTGACAGGGTAGCTTACAGCGACACTTAACCACTCGGAGAAAACATCAATATGGCATCATTGTTGCTCCTGCAGCAGATCCCATATCTCTCTTCTCCCTGCGAGTCTATCAAGACAGAAAGGTCAACCAATGAACAGTGAGAATTCTCATTTTGCTTATCGGCTGAGGTTATCCCTGAGCCAGATGACCTCATAGGTCCACACACCGTGAGGCCGTGAGGGAACAACGTTGCCGTGTTGAGGCAGCCAGGCAGCCAAAGCCACATCAGTGAGGGATTAACTTCACCAGTTTAAATCTGATGGCGATGAGCAGATGTGAGATCTCGCCTTAGCAGGATCAACTCAGATTACCGTTTCCTGATGTGATTTAAATCAAACGAGTGAAAAAGAGATAAATAGAACAAAAACCTCATTTGAGTTTCACAAACAATGACTCATATTCAGCAGAGTGAAATCAGCCGGCAGCTGCTTCGTGAGATAATGTCCATTTTTTTTCCAAGTTCCCAGACAATAAGGTCGACATTTGTGGCTTTGAGTAAAGTATCTGTTATAACTATAACAAAAATTGGATGGATTTTCACGGAATTTGACACAGACTTCTTCTTTTCTCCTTAGAAAGAATTGGATTGTTATTCCCGTAACTTTTCCTTTAGAGTCATCATCTAGGCCTAATATTTAATCTATAAGATACTTGACAATGACATTCCGATCAATCCCAATTTGTTAGCATCTTAACATGCTAACAAAGGCAATGACCAAGGAAAACAGTAAATCTGTTTAACATTAGTATGTCAATACTGTCTTCCATTTAGATTTTTCATTTTAAAGCCTAACAGAGCTGCTACTGTTGCTGTAGAGTCTTGTTAGCAAAAACATGAAACAATCACAATGTCTGCTTCCTGTAAATATTCCTGGAGGTGTAATTTTTTGTCAATAATTGCATGCAGGTTCTTCAAAAAGTTAAGTTTACTGAATTTGTCAAGTAAACCCAAGTAGCAAATTAATTTAGTGAAACACTAAAGTGATTTGCTGTAGCTTCATTTAAGAAATCTGCTTTATACCAGCGTCAGTGTAGAATAAAATCCAGTTTTATATTTTTCAAATGACTAAAATGATAAATCCATGGCTTAAAAATAAGCTTGAATAACTGGTGAAATTAGTTTGTTGGGTATTAAAAGACAAGCAAAGTGATATTACAGCAAACATCTCATGAAAAAACAGGTACACATGAGCCTGGGTTTGTCATGACTGTGAATGAAATGACACAGCATCCCACAACAGGGACTTTATTAAAGCAGCAGAATGGAGAATACTGCTAACTAAATTAGTCATGGGTGAGATGGTGGGTCGCTTTGAAATATTTCTTAAAAAGAATCCTTTAATCTCAGCTCTTAGTTGAGTTCCTCACTGCTCAGACAATTGAAAGAGAATGAAATCGCATGTCCACGGGTGACACACCGCCACCTCAAGGCATTAATTTTGCGCTGAGGAAAATCTGTCAGTTAAAATCCATGTTGATCTTTTAAAAAGTGACCCATGGCATTTAAAATTTTGGCTCTCGGCTGAACTCTGTCTCACCCCCAGAGAGAGAGAGAGAAGAGGGAGAGTGAGTGAGAGATTTGGTTAGACAGTTACATCATGAGCTCGGGAAGCGATGCTGTCTTGCTACTTTAAATAAAATCACATTTACACATTGCACATAAGTTAATACCCCCTGCCTCCATGCTGTTGATTTGTACACAAAATAAAAACATTTAATTCTTGAAGAAGTTTGTCAGATTCTACTTTCGTCACTGTTTCCCCTTTGTGTCATTAAAGTGGCATATTGTGTTGTATCCAGGGTTTCTGCATGGATTGCCTTTAGGGTTGGAGAGGGCACTGCATCCAGAGGCATACTCTTGCACTGTGGCGAGGGAAGAAGCAGAGATATTGATTAAACTCTGTCAGCTACCCACTATAGAAATCCACAAGCTTGTGCTTTTATTTGGACTGCTTTGCTTTATTAGCCTCCCTGTCCCCAAAAAATAATGCTTCAATACTTAGATTTTCAATAAATCTGCATCTCTTTAACCTATCTACATCTGAGTATTTCCTGCAAGTCAGTTTCATCCCTGCAATTTGCTCAACATAATCAATTCTGCTCCTATATGAGTCAGTGCACACATACACACTATTTTATATTATTAATGATCTCTTAAGCAATTGTTCCGGCGAGAATTTGGCTCTGCTATGATAGTTATTCCTCCCTTAATGATGTCTTAGATGACTGTCCTTCTAGGCATATTTCTGAGATGAGAATATTTGAAAGCAGCAAGTGGCCTCACAGGCTTAACTGTTAATATTCTTCCTCATGGATATTCTTAAAAAGAAAACTCTTTAGAGGTGGTGTAAATAAGCAACAGGCATTTTTTTTTCAACTGTGCCTCCGACGCCATACATCACACAACAGACAAGATGTGGATACTTTGTTAACAAGAGTGCTCTGTTCATAAAATGTCAACTGTCACTTAGGCTGTTGCAGTTAACAATGACATTTATCAAACATCTCGCAGCTAAAGGACTGATCCAGGACCTGTTTTCTACTCCTCACCACTCACAGATTGATAGATGCACAAGAGCCATAAATAAGTGCCATAAATGCAGGTTTAGAAACAGATGGTTCAAATCTTCTTTCAGCACTCTGAATATCAGATTTATGGACGCTGAGTTACTTTGTGTTTGCGAACACAGAGTCTTGCTCAAACATCAACTGATTCACTGTAATTCTTCCTGCCTGAAAGCTGCAAATATGGTCCAGTAGAGTCATTCAGGGTTTGGAGCCAATTCACTCTCTTTTCAGCAAACTCAAGGTTGATTTCTTTAATATCCAGAAATAAAACACAGCTGTGGCTGTAACCAAGTGTGATATTTGGCCAGGATGGGCCATTTTTTAGATAAAATAAGTTCTGTTTATTAAAATAAATAGGAAATCACCTGATGACACTTTCTCATTCTTTTTACTATAGTATTTTAAAAAAGAAAATTAATATAACAATTTCCCATTAATTTCTTTACCAGCAAAGTATAGAATTTCAATCAAAATATATACCAAATAATAATCAGCAAACTCATTCATGTTCTTGCACAAATGAGACCTGTAACTGTAACTTAGGATGCATTGATCCAAGATTCAAGATCCAATCTTTCATAATATTGATTCCAATACCTGGACTGATGGTGCCTCTGCAAGATCATTATCCAAAATAGCACCAATACTGTCTTTTTTACATGCATTTACCTTGTTGTGTGATAACCATTATTGTCATAGTCATCAATGAAGTGAGGAATCAAGTGCTCTTTAAGAAACATGCACCTTTAGTGCAGAAATCACTGCCTTTGTCTCATAAATTGCCTTTAAATGTTCTGCAAATGGGGCAGGAACAAGAACAATTATGCAATGGCACCGAAGGGTTTTATCTCTTCACTAGTGCAGCTAGTGGTAAGCACCATCACATGAGAAGCTGATCTTTGATCCCGGCAGACAGCTGACAATGACAAGGTCAAAAGATTAAGCCGCTATATGTCACCAGTTATTTATGTCTCTTTGACTTTGAGATGCTCTTCAAACTCTCACTGACAGCTACAATAGGTCTCATCTCGGCAAGAGCCACATACTGTAGGGACACCAGACTGCATGAGAGCTGCTGCAAACGGGGGACACTGACTTGGTTTGGAATGGGAACCTCAAGGAGACACAGTTGCATTGATTTCAGGACTTTTTCAATCATATGCATGCTTTCATTCTTTGCAGTTGGTTGCAGTTTTCCTCATTTTATAGGAGATGTTGTTTTGCATTAAGTGCAAGCTAACACTGTAGGATTGATCTTACATTGTACTATATCAAGCTATTTAAATAGTTGTTAATGCAATTCAACTTAACTGGTGAGATACATGATAGAGTGAAGTAACTTACACTGTCTGCAAAGGCCCATTGAGAAAGAAATGTGAGGAAGAAATAGTCATTTTCATCAACATAGAATGCTAACGATGTATTTGTCTCTCACTTCAAGGCGAAGTGCCAGTTTGCTGTGTACCGTTTGAGGCTCTGGGACTTTCTCACTCCCCACATGATTTCCGAGAGCTATACAGGGCTAAGTTCTAAAAAAAGTGTTTATTCTGCCGGGCAGGGGTAAACATCCTTTGGGCCCATCAGTCACTGCTAGCTGTTTGAGCACAATCCAAGATCCACCCCCCACATCCCCCGGTGAGAGCTGGGAAAACCTGCATGCCCCGTGTGATGTTCCAAACGCTCCCATCTGCCAAGAGTGGTCGGTGTGAATCCAACACTAAACTCTCTCTTATTTTGTCGAATTTGTTATTCCACCGGGAGGTGAGCTTGAGGGGAATACCTGCTGTCACAACACAGGAAGTGAAACCGGGCCGTGGCCATCCTGAATTCAAAGCAATGCTCCGCACTGGCCAAACTCAAGGATTTGTTATGCAACAGCAGAGGCTACATGTTGTAGTCAATCTGTCACCCAGTCATCAGTGCAAATTCCAGTTCATGAATCCCCTAATTTTTGTTACTCAAACTTCCATCTATTCACTCGCATTTTATTGTGTCAATACTTTATTCATCTCATCTGCCAGGAATAAATTTATGCATCTATTCTCCCACACTTATTCAAATGATAATGGTCGAGGAAAAGACTGAGTCAACGGATGAGATTTGCGTATTATCTGTGAAATGGAAATCTGTTTCCAGGATTGTTCCAGAGGTGTGAGTGTGAAGTATTAAATCTATGAATATATACAATCTGCCTCCCAGCTGCAGGAAGGCTGCGAGGTAAAGGCGAGTTTATTTGTATGGCAAGACAATTTGAAGTGTTTTACATAAGACATAAAAGGTGTTAAAAACACAAGCCTCCATCTGCAGGCTCGTCATTAGATGCTCCGTGAGCCACAGGTAGCTCTAATGAGAGGAAATGAGACATCCCCCCCTAATAATTTGACCCAGGTCTTGATTATAGGACCAGTTTCCATAGCTCGCCTGTTATCCCTTGTTCAAACACGTCACATCTCATTCGTGCTCAAGTCACTTCGCCCGGCGTGATAAACACAGGGGGAAAACATGGCCTTTGCGAAGAAGCCAACAGGGTGCCCTCACATTTCACACGATTTCATCACTGTGTCCATTTGGATTAACTGTCTTGTTTGAGAAATGACAGTCTCTATTGTTCCTCTGTTACAAGGGATGCAATAGAATACATTACCTTCTTATAGAGGAACTTTTGTTATTACAAGATATTGCATAATATTTAAATTTCTAAATAATTACTTTCATTTTACCAAACTTTTCTCTCAGTATTGATAAATATTACCAATATTTTCCTACACAACTGTTATCAGCTCCCATAACTCTACTTTATTATTATAACATTACTTTATCATCATTATTGTTATTCTTGATGTATATACTGAAGACTCAAGAGATTAATCTGAACTTTCACCTGTTTGACCGTCAAAGGGAACCAAGAAACAGAGAATATCAGTTTCCTGGTTCAGGGTCACTTACTTTGTTGGTGCAGTTTTCTACCTTAAACCTCCCGTATTGGAAACGTAGTGATGCTAAAACATCAAGTTTCATTTGCTTTTGCAGAGAAAAAGAATAGAGTATAAAAAATCACAGATCTTATGAAGGTTCTCGACAGACCAAAATTTTTTTAGTCATTTTGTGTATCTTAGTAAACAACTAATATAGGATTTATTCATAAAAAGTGAACGTGTCTGCAACTCTGAATATCAGGAGCCAGATTTCACTTTTCACTTTTTTTTGTTACTTTAATGAGCCCGAATTCTAATTTCTGCACACTTATTTCATTTTTTATTTGTTTTGATTTTGCCCCACCTAGATAGTGCCTTCTGTTGCTCTAATTTCATGTTGTTTTTGAGTGTACCTTCATGAATGGATGAATTGAGTGATCTGTGAAATAATCAAAGGAAAAAAAGCCAAAACAATGTCTGATTATAAAAGTGTTGCTTGTCAAATTTCAACCTTCATGGCTGATGAGGATAAAATCTGGTCCAATTTATAACAGCTCAAAAGACAAAAGCAACCAAAGTGAATATTTAAAAAACAACAACAAAAAACTAAAATAAAGTGAACACAGAACAAACTGTTCACCTTGTTTGCTTGTTTTGTATGACAGCAAGGTGAAAAACACCCTCAAAATCCAACAGCATGTTAAATGGTATTATATTCAAAGTGCAAGCAGTAGAACACCAAAAGTAATTTTCTTTGGCACATGCTGCACTTAGCAGTATTTCAAGGTAGGATTTCTCAATTTATGACAAAAAACATTCCTTCAGCTATTCAAGTGCAGATTTAATGGCTCGTACGCGTACACACTTGAATACAGAACGAAGGGCAGAAGCCAAACTCTGTTTGCAGAGGTGTGGAAGACTTGAGCGACAAGCTCATTATGCAGTTCGAGACATACTGTATCATTGATTAACATTCATCATGCTCAATCTACCTCAAACTCCGCGTCCCCCAACCTGCGCTGCAGATGCAAAGCAGCTCCCCTACCCCACCCGCCACCCTCCGCTGCCACAGCCATATTTGCAGACAGAGGTTAATGGGAACGGAGCACTGTGTCACTACATTGCCGTGTATTAAGAAGACCTGCAGCTGGAAGGTCCGGGACCAGTAATGTTTACCTAGCGACACTTTAACAACATGTCAGAGCGATTCACCGCCACTCAGGTCAGGTGATTGGGAGTCATGTTGAAGTGTGCCACTCCCTGGTGCGAAGCCATAAGAATAAGCAAATAAGCCTGCAGGAGGAGTCAAGTGCTGTGATAAGGAATGGCAATTAGACACGATGGCAGCATGCTGTTGCTGGCTCCCATGCATATCACAGCAGGTTATATCTAAGGCTGTACCCGCACCCTCAGTTTTGTCGTTTCAGTTTGATTGTCTCATTCAAATATCTCTTAACAGTGTCTTCTTACTGTCTAGCCACCATATTTTCAAGTGAAAAAAAGGAGGCGATAAAATGTCAAGAATGGGATTCATGAATTTAAAGTCATTCAAGGACAAGGCAGTGAGACGTGGAGCTCTGTTTGGAGAGATGTAAACACAATATCTATCATAAATTATGGAGTGTCTATCCACATCTCTACTTGGGCTCCAAGCAGCATTAGAACCTATTAATATCCACCTAAACACACTCAAATTTCTGACCAAGCTGTCAGCTGTCCATTTGCATTATGGGTAGCGTAACCTGTTTATTGTGAGACCTGCCGCTGCTGTTCAGTGCAGTTCAAATTCATATTTAGTGGATGAGGTATGAGTTCTTGATCTGCCTCCATTTAAACCATCAATGAGACTCCAGAGGAGAAATATTGTTGTACATCAACCCCATTATTAATCACTGCTGCATATTTAGTGGATATGGAGATCAAGTTTGAATAATAACAAGGTAAAGAAAATGATCAAAATATAGCAATATATCTTATAATCCAAGAATTAATAATTAAAGTCTACAAGACTCAGACTAAGCTTGCGCGTGGTGCAGAGATGGCAGCTCACGGATGTGCCAAGGTTGGTGACAGCTGCCAGGTAAGCAGAGCAACGCTGGATAATTGTGACAGGTGCAAAGAAAGTATGTATTCCTCTCTGTAATTTGTTTCTATGTGACTGTTTTTAAATATCTGACACTGTTGATTATATATATTGGATTTGCTAACCTTAAAGATACCGAAGCCTCGTTAGAGTTTACTTAATTATTCACACACTCACTCTCTTATCTGCACCTGTACTTTGATTGCCTGGCAGCTGACATTAGCCTTGGTATGTCTGTGAGTGCCATTTGTTTTTAGTTGCCCTGAAAAAGCTGTTGAAATGCAAACCTGTTAAGCACATTTAGGCTTTAAAGTTTGGTAAAGCAGTGTGCCTTGGTATCTTTTGGTCATGACTTATTGATCACAAAGCAAAGTACAAGTCTAACCTTTTCTCTTTTCTTTCTGAACTTATGATGCGTCCTTGGATCCAAAGAGCACCTGAATACCTGAAATATCACCCTTCAGCCAATCTGCCACCATGTGCTTTCTTCATGCATATGCACATCAACACTCAGTCACTAGAGGGACGGTTTAGATTTTGCAATGATGAAAAAAAAGCAGAAAAGGGGAAACTGTTATTATTTTAAAATTGTGATCATTATTTTTTTTTCTTGTGTGTTATTTTTACCATTGTATTGTGTTTATGAAGACTGCTGCTTGAAGGCCTATTGGCATTCCATTTTTTATTAACATATTTTGCTTTTGTTGAAATGATTAGAAGGTGCAGAAGTCTTTTAGTGTTTAGGGCGATATACAAATCCCATAGCTATGTGTTATATAGTACATGCTTATATTTGTGCAACTGACGAATGAGTTCTTAAATGGTAGGCTTTTAACATAAGTGTGTCAGTTAAATGCAGTTGCTGAATGTACATTTTTTGGCTCTGTTTGGTTGATCCATAATTGCCTGCAACGCTGTCATCATGTGCTTTACTTTAAAGTGAGCTCCATTAGTAGCTGTTGCTCTCTGGGTGTAAAATATAGTGCAGGATGCATCTTCGGCATAAGTGAATCTGTGATTGACTTCACAGTGCTTTCAGAAAGATGCAAATGTGCATTCACAATTATTTACACTTGGCTACACCAAGACACACCTCCTAAACCGGGCTGTACAAACGTGAAATGTCTGAGGCCAGGATGCACTGATTAGACTGGGTCAACCTCACTTTTTTTTTTTTGTTTTCATGGATTATTGGCTTCTCTGAAACTGCCCTCAAGTCCAAATAGAAGAATCTCTGCAGTAATTATGTAGGACCTTGTCTGCAGATGCATTTGTGAGGTCAAGTTCAGTAATTTTGACACTTAAATTTGTGACAAAGTGTAGATTAATTAACAAGTAATGCATGCACTATTAAGGCCAATAAAACAAAGTTTGAATACAGTTTAAGTCCCAAACTGAGCAAGATAATGGAGAAGTTGAAATGACTCTGGTAGCTACATATTTCCTGTGAGTTTACCTGACCTTTTGGCTCTCCGTATGGTGGATGCTGCACAATTATTTTGAAATGTTTCTCCAAAAATAGAAGCAGAAATAATACTGAGCCTGTCTGAAAGAGGGTTTACCAGTTGATATGAAAATATTCCCCAGAAAATGGTGATTTCTCTGATCTACGCTCATTTTCCTTGATTATGCAGTTCAGCTTGTATACACTTCAAAACATGGGGAGTTAAGTTTGCAGTGCAGAAGTTTGCTAAAGGTCTTACAAGGCTGACAAACTGTACTGTGGAAATGTGGAAAGCTAAAATGGAACTGCTGAGGTAGAGAAAATGTTGTTTACTTTGATGCCATCCAGCACTTCAGTGTGCAACTGCCTAAACACACAATTTAGTTTGAGGGAAAACTAGAAACTGCAATATGCCTTATTTCAGTTGATCAGCTAATTCCACTTACAGTAATGTGCGTGACTGATTACCAAATTAGGGTAGTTGTACACAGAATAGTTGCAAGACAAAAAGGTTAATACTTCTCTGGGCAAATCACCATTTGAAGTGAGCACTCAAATGAAGCTGGCAATGCCTTTTCTCCAAATTTACTGAGGGAGTGTGTTATTGTCAGTGTATAAGTGCATCTTCCATTAACTCCCCATAGCAGTTTTAACATAAAATCCCTGTTCTTATATATTTTATGCACATGTAGTGAAAGATTTTATCAATTAGCATTAAGTCAAGTGTAGGATTCAAGTGTTTTGGAGTCCTAAAGGCACGGTTCAAGGTGTGAGGCACATTTGGTGTTGCCATACACCATTAAACTTATACCACATCTTTTGGCAGCATCATGTGACACACACTGATCAAAAAAACATGTTTCCAGTAAATATCAGGGATAGTGTAAAAAATTAAGTTTCTCTGAGCTGCACAAACACCATATAATTATTTTTTGTTTTATCAGAATTTGATCCACAATATGAAGTCTACATCAGTCAGACTGCTCAATTATTTTGTCTCATTTACTTGTGCAGAGACATTAAAAATAAATTACTATTTATGCAATAATAAAATGAAATTCATGAAGAGTTTAAGACCCAAAAGTCATGCCACATAATTGGTTTTAAATTTAGTTTCAACAATTGCTAAATTTTAACTGGTGCAAATAAATATGCATTGTCACCTTTTGCATTTCTTAGCTATTGAAATGCAGTTTGCATGTGTTTATTTATACATGTAGCTTTCTTTTTTGCTTCCCAAAGTGCAAACAGGGTACTTAGGTTGCACTGGGTTACAATAATATCAAGTAGGGTTGGACAGACAAGAAAGTTACAGTACAGAAAGGTCTTTTGAAACTTGATTGTGGGCCAGAGTGTGTGCACTAACAGCCACACACACACACACATTCACAACTACCAAACTGGTTCCAACAATAAGTCAAGTAAGCTAGGTTAAAATGGCCCCTATAGACTGCCTGACTGATTTAAAACTCAAAGGCCACCTGTCTGGCACCCTAGGGCCTGTAATTGCCATCCTACACTGACAGCTAGAAAATCACACCAGAGAGGGATTATCTTGTGGATTGAGGATTCTTGTGTGCAGCAGAGGCACACAGTTGATTGCATTAGGATGCCCATTGAGCCCACCCCTGTGGAGGACTTAAATAAAAATGCTGCGGTAGCTGTACATTGTGTTTTTAAGGTAGTTAGAGACCGCTGTTAATCAGTGGTGACAGAGTCGCAGATCAATACAGATTGGATAAGAGTGAGTTATAGGAGGGTGCAGAGTTTAGTAGGAGATCCGCCAATTGTTTTTAAAGACAAACAAAGCAAACAGTGCCAAAGTTCTGTCAGCTGTTTGAACATCTTCAAGTTTCCATTTCATCTAACCGACGTTTGCATGCAGGGGACAGTTCTGTGGAGCTTTATTTTGTATTTTAGGTTGCAGGAACGTAAACAGCAGCAGAAAAGATACTGAGGATAAAATGTTTGGTATCTTCACAGCAAAAGTTTGATATCTGGGAAACACTTCATCAACAGTATCAAGCATTATAAATCACCTTGTCTGCCTGCTCACATCGTGCCAGAGTCCTGCACTCTGCTGGCTTGAAGTACAGTTCATCTGTCAACAACTTAATCCAGGATGCTGTGATGGCTACAGGTCTCTTTAAATATAAAGGAACAACAGTCTCAAATGTTCTGTTTCTTGGCTAGTGAGAGTTAATTATTTTCCTTTGACCTGACATTAACAGTAAGCAGAGACTCAGTTCGTCACCTGTTATTTTCCAATAACATGCACAGTTCTCAGCAGTAGTAAATAGTAAAAATGAGCTGTTGATCGTCTATGAACATCATAGCATCATATTTCAACATTTTACTACAGTTTAAATGTCCACATCTGTTGCATGTATCACAGTCATGAAAATAAAAATAGACATCAGTAAAAGTCAGTTTGTTTTAGGTGTGCTCTCTCTTTCTCACTCACTTTCTTTCTAAACAAGTGTAGATATCCCTACATCATAATTATTGATGACTACAATTAAAAGTTGGGAAAAGAAACGAGAGAAAAAAAACAAAAAAACGACATACTACCTTCATGAGAAGTGTGCGCTGGTGTATAATTAAACAAGTTGCTTTGTGTTACCGTTGTTAATTACAGCCCATCAATAGGAAAAAGGTTCATTATCTTCTACAGGATTGAAGAAAGGCTCCAAAAACACACATATTTATCTTGATAAAATCACACTGATGTGGAGCTGAAATTGGTATTAATTACATGTCACATTGAAAATCTTGTTTTTTTCTTAAAACTACACTTCCAATAAGTCCTGATCACTTTCACAAACAGAAAAGTGTTTCCCCCTTCAGACCTAAATCCAATGGATGCTGGGATCACTGGAAACTCAATCTTCCCATGTCAATCTGAGCTACATTTTTGTAAATCTTTTTTTAGAGCAGAGTGTTTTAGAGTGTTTTCTTTACTGAACCAAACACCAGCCCAAATAGCTCCAATTTAACAGTAATAGTTGTTATTCTCAAATGTCAAAAGAGGGATAGAATGAAAAGATAAAACAATCAACACTGATGTTGCTGCTCAAAGCAGAAACCCTGCAGCATTCAGAGAGCTTAACTTGTGCTAAGGTGGTTTGTCACAAAATACTATGATTGTGTAAGGCACTGTGGCTTTTGCTGCCCTTTTTTTATGTACAACCTTCTGTATGTGAGCACTGATTTCCTATTTTTTCTCATACGTTTAACATGCAAATTAAATGTACATATCTAACACACAATCACAAGGTTATTTTGAAAGCGGTGCTTACAAATGGAAAAAAAGAGAGGAACCCTTAAGACAACTTGATTTTGGCAGAGTTGCCAAGTTACATGGCTCTTCTCTATTTAATTTGCTTATAAGGCATAAGAACTCGTATGCTTAAAGGAGTTTTCCTGTTTGCACTCTTTAAAAGTCACAGTCAAGTCACTTTCACATAAATTTCTCCACTGCAAAGCCAACCAGATGTTACATAATTTGCAACCCAGATAAAGTTAAGACTGATAAACAAGAGCAGCAGCAGACACTGCACACAGTGCATGAGCATTGTGATTTGAATTGTGTTGTAGGTTTATAACAGAAAACCACTCTAACAGGCATGTTTATACAACTGGCACATTTCAGCTTATCTATTTATGCATATTCAACATGGAAAATTCAAAATCTTGGCACTTTCTCCCATTAACTTGGAGCAAGAGAAAGATTCCTTTGCCTGTTTTATCATGCTGCATATTAGCTAAGCTAACATGCTAAAGCCCACCTGGCTCCCCACCTACAACTTACTTTGCATGAATGTGAATCAAATAGCATTTTTTACCCACCCACATCTGTTAAAGGACAAAGAGGCTAAACAATATCATCAGGTTCTGAGTCAGATAAGCCATTTTCACGTATGAATTTCTCCATCTAATGTTCATACAATCTGGACCATGTGGGTGTGGTTGAGGTGGTTGAGGTTTTGGGTTACTGCCATACTTAAAGCAATTCTGCGTTATTTTTTGGAAATGATCCTTACTAAAAGTAATAGTTTTATAAAATTACTTCTGTCCAATTTTCCTGGGAGGTGAATATAAAAACATTGCATAGATTTGATTTCTTAGGAGATTTAGTCTCTGGAATGTGACGTCCACAAGCTTTAATGAAATACTGACCAACCTAAGAGTTAATAAAAACAAAGACGAATCGCCTTAGGAACTTGCTGTATGTTATTTGTTTACTTATTTAAGTAAAAATACCTGTTGTGTGTATATTCATTAAATGGCCAAAAAAGAGAGTTACAAAAACAATTTCCTGCTAATTAAATGCTTTAATGAGTCAAAAATTGAATTTAAACAATCTACCTTTCCATGAGTTTCTAAATATATCCTGTTTACATTTTAGCAGAATATTGTGAAACCAAAGAATGAGATTAAGAATAATCTTAGGCTGTTCTTCTCAAAATTGCAGCTGAAAATAACTTCTTCAACAGGGCTGATGATGCACCAACACATGACTTATATTTGCCTGACAGATGGAGAATGTGGACCTATTTTTCCACCACCTGACTTCGACCTGAGCATTTGATTATGGACAGGAACTGGAAATAAACCTGCATCTTTTGTGTGACATTATTACGACTCAAAGGCAGGGACTGTGGTGTTCCTGCTGCTTCTTCTTGCTTCTTGCTAAAATATCTCTATGGATGACATTTTTTGCTCAAGGAAAATGACTAAAGACAAAATACAAATAATGCCCTGCCATACTTGTGGTGATTAAAAGAAAGGGCACTGAGGCTTTTCTTCTCCAACTGCATAATGAATTTCTAATATTCTGCTCCCATTCTGTGCTCCTGTTGAGTGGCAGCAGCCATCTCTTGCATGGCCTCACTGTTTGCTCTCTCTTTTTATTAACACCTGCAGTTGTCAGTTTTAAGACCATATATCACCTAATTTACCCCCAGTGGGTCCAAGACTACCTCATTGTTCTTAAGTCTTGAAACATCATTCATTGGTGACTTCATGGATCTTTTCATCTCCTTTAAACTCACAATATTGAGATAAGGTGATGTAAATGTATCTGACCCTCTTGCACCTCTCTTTATCTAATACTGTAATACTGGAGATAGGTTTGCCACTTACAAGACTGCTGTTGAGCTTAATTAATACATCATTGCTGCTGAATGTGAGGCCGAAGAGAGGGAAACTAAACAATTGGAAGGTCAGAGCGCGCTGACACTCTTCTTCTCTGTGGCCAGATCTTTTTACTTGACCTTCAACCTTGACTTGTATGAGTGTAATGTGGAAAAAAAGGGACATCAGAGTCATGCATGCTGACTGTGGCCCTGTATCCAGAGCTGCAGTCATGGTGCACTGCATTAGCAGATGCAGAGATTCATGGTGAATGAGTATAGCATTAAGGCTATACTTTAAACATAATAAATAAATGACTGTTGGGATGCAAGCTTGCAAAAAAAAAAAACAAACCAACATTTCCAGCATCATAAGAGTAAAGCTGACAAGGAAAGTTGCATTAGCTGCTACCTAGAGACACTGAGCTTGAGTTTTAAGCTAATCTTCCAACTGTGATCCCATCTGCTAAACCTGATACTATATTAATGTGTCAAGGATGATACACAGCTGGGGATTTGGAGCATTTAGCATTAGCTGCTCATGATATTGATTTCAGACCCATCATAGCAACACAGTTCAAAGCAGGGCATACCGCATTTCTCTCATTTCTGACAAATCTAATGATGAGACCAATATCAACCACGTGTTAATCCGTCTCTTATTATTTGATGACTTCCCAGCCCTTAGGGACTCCATCCAAAGTCTGTTATTTTTTATTTAAGATCTTAATCTTGATACCTGGTAACAAATATATTGTTTTGTCTCAAGAAAGACGAAGCAATTTGTTTGGGACTATTCTCAGCTGTGAAATAATATTCATACTGTGCTGCAGTGAGTATTTACAACAACAGGAGAGTGTCTGTGGGATTAACTCTGAATGTACTGCAGTGCCGATGTTCATGGTAATGAAAGAACAGGACACCTGGTGAAACAATGTGGCTTACACAGTACATGTTTTAAACCTGGTTGCCTTTTGTTCAAAGATATAAGACAGCAAAGTCATGTCGATTTGTGTGTTTTGCATACATTTTTGATGTTATTGTTAAACGAGGGACAGAATATCTTAGAATCAAATACATAAACAGTTTTGGCAAATATATATATATATGTGTGTGTATGTATATAATATATAAATAAATGCAAAAGCAACACTGAAAATGCAGGTAGGAATGAAAATTTATTCAGTGTGTAAAGGAGAAGACGGCAGCAGCGGGAGATAATTTACCTCACGCTGAAAATTACATAATGATCAGGTGTATAATCACCATTATGGGCTTTTCAATGGAGATGGACACCTCACACCAGCTGACCACAACACTTCACTCCACTCCCTCTCCTTGTGTAATTGGAATGTCTGCAGCTCTTGATATCTGATCCAAGAGAACACATAGCCTCTGCACAGATCCAGCAATCAGAGTCACATAGTAGTTTGTGATAATACACCACGGGAAAAGCTAAATGGATTACAAAGATGCAAATCAGTGGAAATGCAGGACCAGAGTCATTTTTTTCCTCCAGGTTAACACTTTTTTTCCTCTTTGCAGAAATTAAACTATAGTTGTAGCTGTCCTGTTGTTTATATGTGTTAAAAATTGTCATATTTTATTATTTGAGCCCTCCTGCATATATTATGGTATGCAGGTATGGCCTCATTGGATGGCGGTGTGTTTCTAAAAAAAACAAGTCTTTCCATGTAAACAGTATGGGTTTGTTTGCATTCATAATTTCACTCAAACAGAGTATGTTGTTTGTGTGCAACGACAACAGTATGTTTAATTTATTATGTTTACAAGGACACAATATTTATTTCCAAGGTTCAGTACAGTAGTGGGATTCAGCTGCACATCATGTTGAACATGTTTGGCTTCCCCAGCACTCGTGAACTGCCGTACAGCTTGTCCAGGTGAGAATGTTCATTATTTCATAATGTAACCTTGTGATGAGGAAGAAAAACACTGCCTGCATCAGCTGTACAAAGTCTTTTCTCTGGTGACCTAATCTTCTCCATAATCGATGAGTTGTCTGCATTTAATTCAGAATGTGGTCTAAAATCACCATCCAGACCTTTAAATATTAAAATGAAACAACCTTGCACTTCTCAAGTAACTTGGTCGAGATCGGTTAATGGTCATTTCTGTCTGCAATAAAACCAGTCTAATGTATGAAACTAAACAAAGAGAAATGAGATTAGACAACATTTTAGCATATTGGCACTGGGTTTTGCTTTCAGGTGTTTCCATCAACATTTATCACAACTACAGTTTAAACTCAATGAATCAAATAAGTCACACTTACAATATTAAGTCAAAGGACGTTTTTACCCTCATATTACCTTTACAGCTGACAAACTGGGTTATTATTATTTTTTTTTCCCTAATTTCTTCCAAAAGCTGTATCAGATCAATAACTGGTTTGATGTGGTGGCAAAAAACAAAAGTCATGTTATCTTTCCTTGTGCCAACATGTGCCATACCGAACGTTCAGCTTACCTTGAGTCCTCATTTCCTTTGTCGGACCCTGCGGTTTGTCATCTGCTTTTCTCTGGAGACAATGCAATGTTCATGGATAATTCAATTTGGACTCAAGGGCAGTGAAATATAAAAGGCACTTGAGGCCACTTATGCCATTGTTACAGTGCCAACTAATGTAGATCTTAACAAATGTAGTTCCCAGACAGAGACACGGATTTCAATTACCTAAGGGAGTCCTTCGCAAAGGCCCTTTGTAAGGACGGCATAAAGAGACAAAATTGGTGCGCTAGTGTATTTTTTGGTGACTTTAGGAAGGTCACGAGTTGAGTCCAAGAAAGAGACATTTGCCAGGATGATGAGGGAAAATTTTCAGCGTCAGCCCCTTCCCTGAGGTCCCCTTTTGAATGCACATCACACATGACAGCTATCACAGGGCCTATCATTGAAGCATCAATGGCTGTCTAAGCCTCACAGCCCTCATTCACATAAATGTCATAACAATGCAAATGTTGACTGAAAGCGTAACAGCTCCCTGGAGAGAAACAGGTAAAATAAATATATAAATGCACATCTCCGGTGTGAAATATGTATCACGTGCACAGTGAATCGGAATAATATACATCAAAGTGCGACTGTGTTCATCTCAGCAGGGGAGGAGAAGCATGCATATGGTCATCAGCACGGCGGGATGTAACACAAACCTCTCCAGGAGGTTCAGGAAAAGAGTTGTTTGAAAGGAAAAAAAACCCTTTAGATGAATTAAAGTATCCCTCCCGAGTGGTCCACATGCAGCATGAAATTTAATTACAATCCCTGCAGCCTCAGTTGAATTATTTTTACTTGCACTTTTGAAATCAAAATAAATACAGTTAAGAGAAGGAATAAAAGGACCACTCGCTGAGGTTCTCTGCAGGAAATGCGTCACTGCAGCCATCCTGACATTCTTTATGGCAGGAAAACTTAATGAATTATTTTGCCCCCGTGTAACTTCTACCCTTTGAAGAAGAGAATAAAAGTTTGACACCTTGTCTCACCTTCCCTCAAAGGGGACACGTCATGTCTCTCTCAGGGGAGTCTCACATTCAATGAGTCAGAACAAAAGGAGAGGAAAAATTGTCATTCTGCAGGTGCTTCGGACATATCTAAGCATCACCAAATATTTCCTCCAAAAGGCATAATGGGAGCCAAGAAAACTATTTCAAGTTTTTTAACAGAATGCAAACGTACCTCTGAGTCTTACCTTGAGGCATTTCACACGATTCAGAATTGAGTCAAAATGCCCTACTAATAAATTAGACAAATTAAGCTGCATAGACTAATTACTGATTTCGCTACCACATCCAAGACACTTGTGGGAATGAAAAGAGGACATCACTGATGGGTGATGATCCTTATGCGTGTGGAGACTGACTGGAGCTCTGTGGGCTAACTTGATGTCAAGAGACACTGCTCCAGCCTAAGCAGCTACGCCAATCTAATATATGCAAATAATTAATCAGCCCTCTCTCTTGATCTCATTCTAACAAGTTGCTTTTGACACAGTGGCAGCTCCCAAACGAGTCCATTAACGCACTTACCTCAACTTCATTTTCAGTGGTGTTGACATTTTTGCATGAGAAGTCTCACCCTGAACGACTTCCTGGCAAGGGGCTTTCTTTCTCGCCAGGGCCAGCCGCATGCACAAATGCTACTGCAAACACACACTTACACACACACACACACACACACACACACACACACACACACACACACACACACACATTCATTTCTCTCTCTTTTGCTATCACTCACACTTGCGCACACACACACTGAGGCAGAAAATGATCTTGTGTCCTGCAGCATTTGCATCTCCATGGACGTCAATCACTGCGAATGAGCACAAACCCCCTTGAAATGCTCATTGACAGCCACCCTGCAACATGGACACATCCAGCCTCATTTTGGCAACATTAGTAACAAACCCCTGCCACTGTCATTAGAACTAATATAAATCAACGAGAGGAGCTAATTGTAGACGGTGCTCCCTACATGCTAGCTGATTTAGAGGCAATGATCTTCTACTGCTTACAATTTCCATTTTTTTATATGCTTTATTTATATATTCTACTCTGTTGTTCATGTCCACACATTTAAAAGTTAAATAGAAGAAAAAAGATGTATCAGGATGTCAAATAAATCTTCTTTCTATAACATATTTTTATTTCCTCATTTTGATAACCAATGTTTTCCTAACATAAATAAAGTGGAAAGCAAGTCAGATTCCAATCTGTGCAGAATGCAGCAGCTCAACTACTAACAAATAATGAGAAAAGAAGTCTCAGCGCTGCCTTTTTAAATGTCTACATATTGACAATCAGTTTATGATTTTAAGGTTTGAGCCTTTTTCAACCTGCATGCAGTCTGGGCTCCTCAGGCAGGAAGCTGTTGGCTGTTCCCATGTCAATGTGTTAACTAAAGAGGTTGAGCTCTTGGTTTGAGGGCAACTGAACCAACCTAAAAACTGCAAAATTAGCGTCTGAAGAATCAGAAGTTGCTGGGGGGCGATCAGTAGGAAGAAAAAGTGCCACACTGTCATCTTTTAATTTAAGTAGCTCAGTTAACACTAATGCTGCTGCAAAAATATTGTACATTTGTGACTGCTATGAGGAAAAGAAGACATAAGAAAGTGAAAATGGGAATCTGTTATAAGAATAAGCAGCTAAACTGATGGCATATACATCAGTCATATTCCTAATATTCTAAAAAGACTCCACCTCCCCTGGATGCATTGAGATCCACAGCGGGCACACCAACGATGGTCATCTGGGAACAAGATGATAATTGATCACAATGATTATGAATCGCATGGCTTCGAAAATCAGTCATTGTGTGACAGTAGACCAGCTGTGTGGCTGTTTCCTGATATAAAAAGAACAGATTATTTCCACTGCAGAGACAGAGAGAGAGAAAGACAGTGAGAGGAGGAGGACAAATCCACTATTTTGCTTTCCCCCCAGCTGCCTCAGCTGTGCTTTACAAGCTGCAGCTGGTATCGTTGATCAAAGCACATTATTATTATTATAAACTTTTAGGAAGCAAATGCAAACAAAGGCGTAACAGGCAATTGATCTGTCATTCCACAGTACAGTATGTGGTCTGTTTATGCAAACAGGGAGCATCCAGCAGAGACAAAAATAGACGGTTGAGGATATTTACGTATTTAAGCTAATTCTTGTGTCTTAGCAGTGAAATCTGAACACACAGAAATAACAGACATATTTTTAGATTCAAAGTTACTTAAACTTTATGAGAATATCATTGTCATTACCATTCGGAGTAAAGCATATTTTCACTTAGAAGTTGCAGGAAATATACGCTTCCATTACTCTAAGCTTTGCCTGAGAAGCTTTCCAGCTTGTAGCCTCTATCTGTATCAAATTTAAGCAGTGATTGTTATCTGTACATTTAACGGTGCATTGTAAATACAAAAAAAGATAGAAAGAAAGAAAGAAAGAAAGAAAGAAAGAAAGAACTACTAATTGCTAATTGTGTGTGCGTGTGTGTGTTGCACTGATAACAAATTTTTATGTTTGAGATGTGGTGTAGACAGGGGGAGTTCAGGGTCGATAATGCACGGGAGGCTTTCCCAGCATGTGTTCGGCACGAGGAAGGCAAACACCCTGAAGAGTTTGCCATTCTTTCACACACACATGTATACACACAGCTGAGTCTTTCCACTTCTTCTGACCTTGTGTTTGGGAAGAAATCATACAAAGATGGAGACAGGCTGCACACTTTATATACAAAGACACAGTTGGATTTACACCTTGCTGTGAGTTGATCGTGCTCAACGCTGTGCCACTGTGCTGTGCAGGGTTAATACATTAATAGGAAATTTAAGAAGTCATAGAGAAATGCAGAATGTCAAACACAATAATTATTGCTCTGCATGGTGGTGACAAGAAGACACGCTGTGCTGCAATCTGTAAGACAGCTGACTCTGAAACCTGCATGAGCCAGGGATCGATTCCTGGCAGTACCCGTCTCTCTGTGCCTTTGGCCCACTATTCTGGGTGGATAAAGAGAAAATATGTGTGGATTTCCTAATCTTGAGCCCCAGAGGGATATAGAAGTAAAGCCGAAATGATTGCTGATCTAATGGTTGTTGATCAGGAAAACACAATTTTAACAAACCCCTCAAAAAGGTTTACATGGTGTGACAACAAAAAGGTCGTCTTTTGTCTTGGGGACTTCCCAAAGCAGAGATTAATAGCACACATGAAATTGTCATGATTCTACACTTCCTTGTATCTTTTCCATCTGGTGGGTGATGATGATATGATGTGCAGTGATCACAAAGATGATGCTCCTGCGAACAACACAGAGTCTAATGCGTCAGCTCGACGGGGAATACACCACAGTTCACACTGCTTGCACAAATCAAGGCGAAAGTGCTCAACTGGAGAAGAATCTGGGTTAGAATGGCCATTGACATGCAATGTATCATAGTGTGTGACAAACAAAACATCTGCCAGGCAGGGGGATTTTAATCTGTCACAGCATATAGGCAAGCTTTACATCTTGTAATATGTGTGTCTGTGTGTGTGTGTGTGTGCGTGTGTGTGTGTGTGTGCAGGATAGCAAACATTAACACGGTAGCTTAATGGCACTAAAGCCCATTGGATGAGACTGCAGTGGAACTTGCAGCAGGTTGGATTTTAGTTCCTGAATACTAATATTTGTGTAAAAATTGGTAAATAAATAAATAAATTTGGGTTTTTATATAGTATATAACTTAAAACTTGAAAAAAGTAGTTGCTGATAACAAGTACCTATCATGAATCCATTTAAAACCCAAGATCCAACTATACACATCATATATTTCTGCATTTTCAATGTGAAGCTAAGAGAAAACTTAAAGAAGTGAATAAACTGAAAAAAGGAGGGAAAATGCATTTGGTGTGCTACTAAAGGTGAAAAAAATCTTTTTACTGAGTCAGACATTGAACAGAGAGTTTCAAGTTTTATCTAATAGTCCAAAGACAAGCATGCTGGATTGTTTGGTGACTCTTAGGGGCAGTATGAACAGCTGCTGGCCTTCATGTAGGGTTAGGGTTAGGGTTACTAACCCACTTAGCAGTGATTGCTGGGATTGGCTCTGGCTCCACCTCAAATCCTGCAAAAAGCAAGTTGGTATGAGGGATGGCTTGATGAACATATTTAAAAATACAGATTCAAGACAAATGGAAGCAACTCCTGAAGCTCTACTCAAGTCCATTAGGTCTCGGATAGAAACCTAAATTGTAAAATGATTTCTGACCTTAAAATTATTTCCTCAATTCTGTCACAAGGGCACAAAAATTTGCACTTAATGATCCAAGTTGCTGCACAGTAGTGGTGAACTTGGGGGCTGTTTTCATTGTGCTGTTGTGTAGTGTCTACCTTCTCTTACCGTTTTTACGCTCCCTTATGAATCCCTTATGTGCTCTCAGAAGCACAATCAAGAAAGCCTTCTGGGCATCTTGCAATGATGTATAGTCCTGGGGAAGTACAGAGGCGAGGTATCTGTAATACGTGATGCGATGTTGTGATACGACTAAACAAGTCCAAGGTCGTCCATCGGTGATTAAGAGACGCCGTCGGCTGACACTCCAGATTCTATTCAAGGTTTTCTTTAAATAGTTGTCGACTAATGGCAAATCGATAGCCGAGTGGAGGGATGATTAAACATACCGTCTTTGACTAATGACATTAAAGCCTGAGCCCCTCATAGCATTTACGCTTCTTTGCCGGACAAATTTGTACCTCAGACAAAGCCAAACATGAAAATTTTTTAAGTGGAGCATATATCTGCAAGCGCAGTGCATGAGAGGAACAGGGCAAAAGGTGCAGCAGATCAGGCTGCATATAAACGGCTCCATCTATTTTCAATTAAAAGATGCCATCGATTCAGGCCCATTGGTATGCATGGGAAAACAGCAGATGAGTGAGGAGTGTTCTCGTTGTTTTCGCTGCTGAGTGGTAAGTGAAGGGCGTTCAAGCAAATCGAGCCGCTTTGTACACACACGTCTTAACACAAATTAACCAAATTATAAATAAATTTGTCATACTCAGGGTTGGGATTCCGGATAAAGGGAGATTAAGGGTAGCAATGCGGTAAACAAAGATAATCCCAATGCTCAATAATGCAACTCACCTCCCTCTCGGAGGATGGAATATATTTGTTGCCACTTATGTACAAATGACTTGCTCCCAGTGAGTGAGTAAATCAGCGAGCTCTGAATCAATGTTTCATTATATTACACCATGTAATCAAGAGTATTAAATATTCAAGTTGCACTGTTAGTTGGAAAACATTTCAGGGAATAATCTGATAAACTGCTTCAATTCTGACCTGCGTTGGCAGGTGGCCAAAAACAGGCTATGTTGTAATTTACCCAGGATAATCATCGTTTCCTCAGAGCAATTAGATCAGTGATGTTACAAAACAAGCACTTTACATCACCATTAGCACTTATGTCAATCTGAGGTCTCCCTCTGTCTCTCACCATCTTCCTCTGTTCTGCAATTCCAGCCATCGCACCCGATCATAATGTACATTTATTAATGTCAAGTAACGGTAGCAGGCATTATGGATACACACTGCAAGAGTCATGCATTATTCATTCTGCTAAAACAGGGTTAATGCTTCACCCATCACATTACACAGGATGGGGTAAGCGTGGCTGCAACACAGACTAATTATTAATGTTCTGTTTGGCAGATTAAGCAGATCTATAAGGTGTGTTATAAGGTGCAACATGTTTATCCCTAATATGCAAATTGGCATTCGTCACATGGAGGATGTTGTCATTCTGTAATTTTACAGAGACTCACCATAAGTAATAAATAAAAATGTCACATTCTAATTTATTCTTTCGTGCATGAAGTCGAGCCTTAAAATTTGATAGATTTTGTTTTAATGTAGTAATGTTAAAGATGCATCAAGTAGTATTAAGTGCTGTTGCTGTAAGTGTCTTTTTTGTGCTCTTACATCAATAACTGAGGAAACTTATCTAGATGCTGGCATGTCTTACTATGTTATATATTATAAATCAAAAATGTATTTTATGTATCAAAAATCAATCAATCATTATTGTGCTTGTGCCTAAAAGTCCTCTATTGTTAAAAATTTTAAGCCTCCTCACCTCCTCCTTACCTTGCATCCCAACTGTTCTCTGATGATTAATTTAACAACATATTTAATAAGAATTTTTAGCTGAAAAAAATTAAATAGCTTAATTTTAAGGCCAAGTTGATCCATTTTTCCTGGCCTCTCCCAGGTAACCCATTAAGTCAATAAAGTTCACAGGCTCAGTTTAATTAGTCGCCCTGAAATTCTTCCCAGAAATTGGGATCATTAGTTTCTGAAACTTTTGGAAATTAATTAAAAAACTGGAAATATGGTATTTTAACCAAAATGGTCCGTCCATGCAATGGTCAGACACCCTTTTTCTCCTGATTGGTGATACATGATTAGAGAAAATAGTTACGGGGGTTCTGATATTCTATTTTTGCTTAAGAGGTAGAAAACCATCAATAAGCCTGATCCACTGTGCTGTATGGCTTGTAGTTTTGCTTTGAAATAGTATGGCAGTCAGCTAGTAACAAATGCCACGTTACAGTATATTGAGCATTAATATGTTTCTAAGCTGAAGTACATTTTACAGTTTAAACAAAACCTGCTTACTTCACATAAACAACAGTGTTTATGGAGTCATTGGCGTATAATCAGCCAG
>JAPZDV010000017.1:9752999-9789405 GCA_029814665.1 Acanthurus lineatus | reverse complement strand
CAGCCAGTAAAGCAGAATTGTGAAGCTGCACATTTTTGCTGATAAAAACATGAGCATGCAAACTACCGAGCAGTCCTTTATGCAAAGGATGATTATGTTTGATAAGAATTACAGTATCTGTCTTCATAATAACCTATTTCAAATGCTTTCACAAGGGTATGAGTAATACTATAATCACATTCAAAAGCAAGTAATTCATAGCCCCAGTACAGCAGCACAATGATGCGAGAAATGTGGCAGCCTTTTTAATGAAGGCATTTAGTTGCTGAAAAATGGCAGAATTTCCCCAAAATGGAGGTGGTAAATCAACAAAAGTACCCCAGAGTATGTGTACCTGTGTCTCACCCACTGATGGATTTTACAAAAGCATTGACCAAATCAATTAAGCATCCAGTTCATCATTTAACTCACATTTCTCGGCGAGAAAAAGATCCTTCCGATGGACGAGATTGCTGAGAGAAGCACTTCCTGTTTGCGTTTTTATCTTAAATTCTTATGCAAGTTTTATTTGCTTTAATTTTTGCTCATATTCACTGAACAACAATGATATTAAAATATTTGTATTTGGGTTTGTTAGCTTGCAGCCAGATTAGTTCATGAGAGAGAGAGAGATGGTTGACAAGCATACAGAAGGAGGAAAATGCAGAGCAACAATTGATGGCTCATGGCTATAAAAACCCTTATTTTCAGTGAAAATACCACAGACAGATAAGGCTTAACTTGCAAACAAAACCAGAGTCGGAGGTGGGAACTTGGCATAGGATTAATGGCCAGTGTAAGAGGCCAGTGGATCTCTATGACAAAGTAATGAAAGAAAGACGTATGGCTGGAGTTCAGCCCGGCCGAGCTTGGGGGCCTCCATGCCTGACAAACACATTATGTGCCAGATGAAGTGACGGGAGCAGAATACAGAAAAAGACTGTGTTAGTGGAGGAGGTACATACAGTACAAACTACACTACATAAAAGATGGAGAGATCCGTAATACAAAGGCCAGCATTCATATCCCCTCCAGTGTAGAGCTTGTTTGCCACCACATTACCCTCTTTTTTATAGTACGGCACTATTCTTGTTACTTATTCATAAATGCATTTTAACATAGTGAATTGGTATGATTTTAAAATTTGATGCTGAAAGGATTTCTCTGTGATGAGTCTGTTTAATGATTAATTTTTGATACAATGATACCATTATGTAACTTGAAGAATAAAATATTTAAATTCGGACCAGATTTGTCAAATAGCACAACAGTGTGTGAAGCTCATGGAGGCCAAATTAACAGTTTTGACTGCTGATGAAGTTTGTGGCATCAAGTTATTTGAACTTCTAAGTTCACAAAAGCCAAATTTGATGAAGTTTTACATTACATAACAATAGTCTAAATGGAGAAATATATCATTAAAATGCCTGCATTACTTAGCACTGCGTACTGTTAATAAAGGCATAGGAGCAGTAACCTGTATTTAAAGTTTACTTCCTGCTTTTCTTTTATAAAATAAAACAAAAGTACCTCCAGGTCTTGTAATCTACACAGACATGAGAGTGTACTTCCCCATAGTAAGCCGATTACCCAGCTGTACCCATGTTAGTGCCTTGTGCACTCTGTTCAATGAAAGCAGCGTATGTGCAAAACACAGATTGTGTGGCTTTAAGTATGTTGCAGGGCTTCTATCTCCTGTTTTCTTGGGAACCAGAGTGTTGCAGTGGAAGACACAGTTGATAATCCAGAAATAGCATTGTTCTGTACTACAGTAGCTCCTAAATTTCCCAAAGGATGGCATCCACCCTCTTTAGAGAGGCCGCAAGTGACTTTCCCACTCTACTGAAGTGATTTGGTACATGTAGTAAAACTGGAGTGTGTAATCCTGATCATGGCTATGATAAACAAAAGCCAAACCCAGGAAAAAAAAAATATAGGCAGTTTTAGCATATTATTGACATCCTGTTCAGCTTTGCACAGAGACAGATGATCAACCTTAAGAATGGTGAATGTGCTTTCCCATCACTTTAGGAGCCCTCAGTTATATATATTAGTACATCTTGAAAATTGTATTATTTTGCATGAGTCAAGAAATGTATTTGACAGTGGGAGAAACAATTGTGCTACTTTGCAGTTGTTCCTGCCCTGTTTCTGGTCCCGAGTCAAAGCAGGTCTGTTTGTTGCAAGAACACAGCAGTTCTACCACATCTGATAATATTTCATTAGGGTGCAAGGAGCTTGAAAGCCCTTGTCTTGCCTGTGGTCCTCAGCATGTAGGCTAACACACACACGCAGAAGCAACATAACAAGTAAGTTGTGACCTCTTTAGTGTCCGCAGGTAGCTGCCGGACCGTGCTCTCCAGCTATTAGGGATGTCATGACAACCCATGCTACAGCACTAAATCGATGCCAACATTCATAAAATTTGATGCTGCTTTTTTTTTCGCCAGTATCACAGATACCAGAGATGCTATTATTTTAGACCTTACAGAGACAGCATACACACGGTCAAGTGTTTTAATCTGCCCTTAAACTCTAAAGAAAGGTGATGAATGCCCAACAATATGGAAGAACAGCAACTAGTAGAGGGTGACAGCAAGTGCAGCTGCAGAAACAGACCACATTTACTTGTTGAAATATAAAATATTGTTATTTATGGAAATACTTTGAATATGAATTTGGTCATTAGGGATCAATAAACCAGCACTATCAAACTTTTAAGACAAAAAAGCAAACACTTGCAATTTAGCAGAGTATCTTTAAGACTAACCTCCAAGTTTAAGTAATTCCAAGTGAGTTTGAGTACCTGACATGGTTACAACAACTGCATATTCAAAGTGTTATTCTGTTATCCTTTTCCTGAAATACACATTGTCACTATTTTTTGAGACAGCTGGTGTGCTGTGTAGTCAACTACAACATGAACAATAGCTAGAGGTGACCACTTTAGGCTAATTGATTGTAACAATAGCTCACAGCAGGGGGCTAATGTCTCAACCACACAATCACTGTCATCAGTAATCAACACAGAACTTTGGCAATTTAAGTAAATTTGTGGAAAAATGGCCTGTCAGCATGTCAGTGAGTTAAAGCTACAGCTTGAATGAAGGATCACGAACCATCAAATTTTTCTTGTGTTGATTCTGACGACTAAATTATTGGCATGGGCAACTAATATGAAGGTGGCAACAAGAGACAACAGCACGTTGCCTCTTTGGGGCAGATTTAAAAGGATAAGTGAGGCTGGCAGCAGGTACCTCATTATTACATAATGCTTTTTTGATGTTTCACTATTCTTTAGGACAAAACATTTTAGCATTCCGGCTTTCTTTGTGCGCTTACCCCGCTAAAGGTTCTCCTAACAAAGTGTGTCATGTTTTGTTTCAGATTTGCCAGGTATCTGCCACTTGGATGAATTCTGTCTAATTTATGACACAACAGGATGGTCCAGGATGTTAGTAGATTGTAATGGATTTGAGATCCCCACTAAGCCGTGACATTAATTAATTTGTTTCTGATTGCCTGTAATCATTGATTGCACTGTGCTGCAACAAGGAACAACATTTTGACACTAAGTTGATGGCAGCGACATTTAGCAGATACAGAATCCTGAGTAACTGCAAAACTTCATTTTTACCTTATTGTGTTTATTAAGCAAGCAGCCTAAATCTAATGCTCTGAAACCAGCGATTTGCCCCATCTAGTTTATTATAGGCTCTGTTTTGCTGCTACTTCGGAAAATCTATTAGTAATATGCAAAAAATACAGTAAATACAGAAAGAATGCAATCCACACTAACATAGGAAGAAGATCTATGCACACAGCCAGAATATTAATGTGGGAAAGTGATAGCGTTACAGTATCTTGTCAATTCATTAATACAGAAGACCATTCTGTTCATGCTAATATGATGCTACAAACAGAAATACACAGTACAAAACATTAATCTCCTGCATACCTCTGAATAGGTGTGCTGGCAACGGCAGTAAACAGATGGACAGTGTTGACATACATATTATGCACTTGGCTAATAGATAAGCACTGCACAATTGGCCAATAGATCAGAAAAAGAAGCACTAAAACAGAGCGGCAGAGTAAGGGGGAGGTGAGATAGATACATTCAGTGAGCCCTTGGGATGTTAATGATGCCCAGTGGATACTGTAGATAGTACAATTGTAGTAAAAATGAATCATTGCATGTTCATTTGTCTGCCCTGCAGCACAATAAAATGCATGATTCAGAGAAAATTACACATTTCAGAGATTTAAACCTAAACCTGTTCTTCTTACTGTAAACAAACAAAGGGACTGCAACACTGCATCATAATGTATAAGAGAGTCGACCTTGTTTTGTGTTCAAGATTAATTCACTACGGCACGACAAACACTGCTAATGGTTTTTAACCTAAATGGCTTATGGGGGCAATTTTCTGCGGAATAATTTGTCAACTTTAACAGTTTTCCAGGTCTATGTAGTGAAAAATCTAGATGATGATGATGATAATAAAAATAAAAATAATAATAATAATAAAAATAGCATAATAATATTTTTCACCTTTTTTAATTTATTTTTTCTTTAAAGTTGAACTACACATCTCTTACTGCCATATTTGTCTGTTTTTTTGTCTTTTCAGTTAGCACTGAGGCACAGTCAGTGCATGTAGCTCAGGTTAACTTTGCATTAACAAGAAATATATTTTAACTGTTGCTGGTTACATAATCAATAATGCCCTATCGTAAAATGCAGCACATATTACAGCTAAATTTCCAGAAGAATCTGCAGAGGAAAAGTTATATAATGAGTGGTTTTATTCATTACTATTTTGAAATAATAGGATTTGTTTCTTAAAGATAAACAACTGATGGGGAAAATTCTCTTTACTGGTACCATTAAAGCATTGTGCAAGAAAATTTAATAAAAGGACGGCAGTCAAACAAATGAAATAAATGTGAACAGATGTGCCCTATATTTTTCATTGGTATACTAATTAAATAAAAACATTAAAGTCTCTAAACAGATCAGTTTTTATTTTTCTTCTGCCATTTTTAGTCCCTTTGGTGGAGCTTTAGTCTTTAAGTTTAAGGAGCTCATGTATTGTATTCTGAGATTGATTTGCTAATTTTATTTTATGGCAATTTTTTTTACATTCTTTTTTCAATTTTGAATATCCACTGAGGTTTCTATGTGCAAATTAAAAATATACACAAAAACAGATGGACAAAATATACTTAATGAGATTTGCATTTTGTAATAATGATTTAACTACTTCAAAGTTAGTCATCTGGCAGCTGCCCTGTTTATTTCAGTCCACTATGTTTTCACCCTCTCCACCAGTATATGTGCTTTTGATTATAACATAGAATCAAAGAGACTTTTTATTTGACAGTTATGTATTTGATTTTTTCTCTTTTTAGTATTAGTTCCTTTTATCATTATTATTATTTTACATTCATCTCTCATTGCTGCAACACTGGACCTTCCATACAGCAACCTGCCGTCTCTGTACACCCAAGATTTCAAGTTATCAAACTTATTTTTGGACACAACACAGTTGATCTTTGATGGTACTGGTCATTTTGTCTTGATTCGGCCCCGTCCAAGGCCAACTAAAAGAGCATTGTAGTGTGACAGCTTGCCTCGCTGCAGTGTGAAATGTACACGTTTGAATTAAATACCAACAGAGGGTGATAATGATGGTGGTGAGCATGCCTTCATATAAATCATAATCAAAAGGATCCCATAAGATTTAGTCCCTGCAACTTAATGTTTATTGCTTAATCGTTTAGGTTATATTATTCTTCTTTGTGAATGAAACTACTTCAGTCGTGTATTTGTATCTGTCTTAGGTCTGCTTGTTGAGCCTAAACAACCAAATAAATAAATGTACCACTGACCAAATTGCAAGCGAGCACCCCATGGATATGCTCAAAGTGAAAAGTTTCCAAGTAAATCCCAGATGAATGATACATTTTTGTTCTTATTTGTGTTACACTGAAAAAAAAATAGAAAATCTGCTAAAAGAAAAATAACTTTTTCAAAGAAAACAACCCGAACAAAACCTAAGGGTTTTAAGAGAAATGAATTTTTACCTGCTTTGGGTGATGATAGCTTTGGACAAGACATTATCAGAGGGGGCCGAAGTAGTGGGTCGGGATTTTCTTATCGCTTTGTAGGAGGATTTTGGAATCATACAAGTTAGCCTGCAGATTGGCAGTTCCATATCCCTGCAATGAATAAAGTATAAGTCACAGCTTGAGATCAATTGTTTGTTCTCTGTTGCTTCCCAGGCAGAGAGAAATTGTTTTGCTTTGGTAACTGTCACCAGTTTCATAGTTCTTTTTATTATCTCTATGTGACAATGCCTTTGCTGACAGAGGAAATGCCTGAGACCGTAATGAGTGTAGATCCATTTTTAATCATTAGTTTGACAGTGATGATACGACACTATTTATAGCAGTTTGTTTTGCAGAACACTGGCTATGTGCTTTAAAAAAAGAAAAAGTTAAATGTTCTATTTTTATATGATCATATAGTAGGAAAGCACTTTCATAACTGCATGACCACTTTTGTACCAATGCAAGTCTGACAAAATGTGAGATTTTTTTTAATTTGTTTGTTTTTTGTGTTTGTTCAGTTCTGTAAAGGGTTCAGAGCCTGTTTAGCTCTGACTGAATTCATTGTCTCACTGTTCCAATATTCTGAATACTTTTATGGCACTTCTACAACTTGCTCAGATATAGAAACTAAACACTCACCCTGCTGATGCAGATTTGATAAACTTTATTAAAAAAAGAGGTTTTTATACGATTGTTCCTGTCAACTTTTGCCTGAGCCTACGTCAATAATAAGATCTAAAGATGTTCAGATAAAGGCCATGTCATAGTGTTGAAAACTCTACAAGCAGTTAAATGGACATTAATTTGCAACTATGAGCTGCTGCTTTTAAAGTCTACATTGAACTATTTGAACTAACTATTATTACTAAAAAAAAACTTAGAAAAATGGTGTGTAAAATGATGGGATCAGTGGCAGCTTTAAAATAATTTCTGTTCAACGATTTCAAGAAGGCATCACTCCTATATTTTAGTTGTGTTCATGAAGAAAAGGAAGAAAGAGATCAGAAAAGATACAATATGGGATTTGAACCCTGGCAACATGGGTTAAGAGATCCCCAAACTCCACAGGAGATCCCATCAGTTTTCACATTATTCATTCACATTCAGTTAAAACACATAACAAATGTTCATCTGAATATGATTTAACCACATTTTCCAACAGAGGCAACAACAGATGAAAGACTGTCCCCTCTGACAAACTGCGGTGATGTCTCACTGCATGATTGCTAACAATATTGTGAAAAAAAAACAAAAAAACAATGGTGTGAGTGGCAGCCCCACAAGACAGCAGCCTTCATATGAAAATAAATTGAAATTTGAAAATAATATGTCTATTTTGCATCGCTGGTGGGAGCAGATTCATTTGTTGCTTTGACAATCTGTTATTTGGAAACAAAAATATGACTTTATTTCCACCGCTTGGTAATCACTGTAATCTCAAATGTCAGTGCACGCGTGTGTGAGTGTGTGTTAGCTTGTGTGTGATACAGTATAGCAGAAGATGAGGAAGAAAGTGGGAGGAGGGGACCAGGAGGGAGGGAGCCTGAGAGCTGTAGGCTGACCCCATAGTGTGCCCTGTAACCATGTCGGAGGAAAATGAACATCAAAACAACTCAAGATATGCTTGGGCTAACATGTCGGGAAGACAGCCTGCTTTTCATTGGCATCCCCCAACTGTTGGAACCGACAACCATTTTCAACTCGTGTTTAATCGGTTTAGAGTCACTCATGCGTGTAATGCACATTTATCATGAATGAACAATGCCGGGCCCACCCACCGAACACAGTCCACATGCCAGAACATCCATTTTTGTTAACCAGAAAAAAAAAATCCCGATTTTTAAATTTATTTGACTTTTTTTTGACAAGCTTATCTGTCCCCTGCACTTTCATTATAAAGATTTAATAATGATGCTTAACGCTCTCACAAAGCTCAAGAGTTCTTCTCAAGAGGGGTTTTTACAGTCTGCTGGCTAAAGTAGGGGCTTATATCATACCCCTGTGCTGTATGTAGGGTCGTTTTCAGCCCTCATTATAACACTGTATTTCTATATTGCTGTATCATGATAAATTCTTGCAGGTTATTTAATGGCAACAGTTTAATTTGACTGTAGTTTGCTAAAAAAAAAAGCACAATATTGCAGATTGAGTACAATGTGATATAGGAGGTATTTTATTACTAAAAATTAAGATCTGAGCCAGTAATTCTTGTCCTGTTTCTATAGATAAACACCTGAAGTACAACTGGATTTCTAACAAGTTTGTGCATGTTCAGAAGAGTTTGCAGCCAAGCTAGCACAAAAAATGATGCTCTCAGTCTCAGTCTCAGCTCTACAATGACGGCCTGTTGATTATAAACTGATTATACCTACCAGATTCAGCACCTTAGTTTAGCTTGTGTATGTATGTGTATGTGAAAATCAAAAATTGCAGATACCAGAATGAATTTTTCACAACGTCCTTGAATATCTGTAGCACATTTTACATCAATTCATCCAGCAGTTGTCACACTTTTTCACCGTTTCATACACAGACCCTCCAATAGTAAGTCTAAGTATATTGTACATATTGAAACAAGGACACTTTCTCATAATACTCTTTAACTCTTCCACATAGCTGTTGGACAGCTTGTAGTCTCCATTGCCATTAAATAGTTTCCAACAAGTGTCTCGAGCAAATACGCAGGAGTAAATTTCCAAAAATCAGATGCGATTCCGTATTAAAATTCAAGTTTAATGTGGAATGACCTTAAATCATCTCAGAAAAAGCTGTGAAAAATAATGTGTAATAGGTTTTGCATGATTGATTTGCTCATAGACAACAAACGATTTATCTTGCTTAACATTGTGAAGTCTAAAGAGTGTCATCTAATCTTGTCAGTCAGAAACTAGAGGAGTCAAAGTAAGCGCACAGTTCTGTCCATATGGAAAGGAGGAGAATCAGTGGGAAGGGTGTGTTAGCAGCCGTGTACAAGCCTCAGCACATTCTTCCCCTGCTGACAGATTCCCGTGAAAAATAATGGACTGACACGCTTGAAAAGACAAAGTCAAAATATTTAGTGTCTATCACGGCAACAAACAAACACAAGTTCCACCATCTCTGCTGTTATCACTCTGTAAATAGAATAACTGAGGCATTACAAACCATCCTGCAGCAATTGCATGTGTTATTAGCATTAGAAATTCAACTCTCTTTGAAGTTAAATTGTAAAGTGAAAGTATGACCGTTGCCACAAGATGTAGGGCAAAGTAATGGCCTGTGAGTTTCTGTTTGTTTGTGGCCAAATAAGTGAAGCAAACTCTGAGGCTGCCAGGCAAAGCCCAGGGTTGTCAATCTTTTATAAGCACACTGCTCTCTCCTTACCACAATGTTAACTACTTTGGAAGTATAACTGAGCTCATATATGAATAATGAATAGTCACTTGAGCTGGACCTTGAATTCCTACCACAAAATGCTGGTTTAAATATTTATTTTCTGTTGCAAATATATATGTATGTTTGACATTCTTGCAATCTGAGCATCTGTTCTGAGGTCCGAGTCCTGTGTATAAAATTAAAACTATGCGACTCACTTGTTAGTCTGCATGCACTGATGGAAAGTTTATATCAAGGAATTAGACCAAAGACATTTTTTTGGTCCTGTGCAGATTTTAATCCTGGTTTATTCCATTATATCTCACATATAACCCCATTTCCTCCTCAATTCTTCAAGTCTGCTTTTAAGGGAACACACAAGTTGTTTGACCCCCAGAACGGTAATATCTTTAATCTACAGATCAAATAACTCATCCATATATTTAGATGTAATCTTTGTAGTGATATGTTCTGGTTTTTGTCAGTATTCATCTCATATTACCAGTGTCATTAAATCCTCTGCTGTTGGCTGCTGTGCTCCAGCCTGGAGCTGTAATAGCCTCCTGGTGTCAAGCTGTGAGTGGCTAACCTTTGAACAGCTCTGCATGTGGTGGCGAAAGCCCTTTCATGTCAGTAATCATAGGATGCATAATCATAAAATGGCCTTGGATTGCCTGCAACCCAGTGATATGAAATGACCAGCAGCTGTGGACAAAATGGATGACATTAAATAAATAGCATTATTGGCTAAACAACCTTGAGGTGCAGGTAACGTCCAACTTCTGTCTCTGTGTATCAGTGATATTTCAATTCAAAATGATCTTTTTTATTCAAAATAAGTTAAAAGAATTTAATTAAAATATAAAATATCGATTAATATGACAGCGTGTTGAAAAAAAAAGCCATCATGATATCATATCATAATTCCAACTAATAATATACAATTTAATTTACTAAGAGATCTGGCTAAAGTTCCATTCATTAATTTGCAAATTTATAGTCCTTGGCTCTAAGGTGAGAAAAGGTCATTTTGTAATAACTTTGTACAATATTTTAATACAATCTTGTCTCAATTATTGTACTCACATATGAATATGCTTTAGTGTTAATCTGCTGTATTTAAATTTTCCAGTCCAGCCTTACAAACAGTCACTTGTAATGAGTGACAGGGTCAAGGCTGTGGCGCTGAATAACAGAAGTCACCACTCGAACAGATTTTCTTGAATGTCTGCCACTGTTGCGGTCTGTTTCAATCTACCATGCAGCTCAGCCCACCATTTTATTTCCTCACCTCCTCTGAAACAGAGCTCAGAGAGAGATGCACCACAGCCCACACAGCTTCAACTTTAACACCAGAAAGACGTGGAGAAGGTTGGAGTTGTAAAGTTCAGAGAACCTATAAAATAGCTTCATCTTTTATTGTTCCTTTACAGCAACAGAAATGCATCCATCAGTTTATTTTACTGTCTCTTCAGATGGTTTATTTTATTTTATTTTTCTTTTCTTTAGGAGATAAGACAGCTAAAGACAAGTTTCTAAGTTAGACTCATCCAGTGGTGGTGCTCACCTGATGACAAAAACACATTTATGCATTATTTCAGCAAGGCTTTACAGAACAATGACTACTAATTTTATTTACATGACACTACTGCCATAAAATTTGATAATATAGTTTTGTCTCATATGTTTCATTTTGTTATAAGACCTGTTATATGACATTCTAAGCAGCTACTTTTTAAACCATTTATTGGTAGTACTATTGTAATACTACTGTACTACTACAGCTACTATCAAAAAAACTTCTGAGACTTCAGTTTCAAGATTTTACTATGGAAAGCCCCTAAAGACAGTACTTTATTTTGGGGCCTGATGACTTCCACACAGTGCTACTTCTGCTCAGAAGTCAGGAAATCACAAATGTGCATGTACCTGTGGTCAGAATAAGTCCTGTGACTCAAGTGTTGATTATGATGATTAAGCAATGCATCATAGAATGATTACTCATTAAAAGTTATGGGTTGCACCTGCAACATGCACATTACATTGCAATGCTCTGTTTGTGTGCAACAGCAACAGTCTCAGAAATATTTAATTGCACCTCGAATATGCAAATGACTTCTTCTAGCAACTTTGTCATCCTTGATTGACCATAATTAAACATTTCCACATGATCTTGACTTTTCTTTTGACCTCCAATTAATCTTCTCCTCACAGTCAGCAGCAATATTTTTCCCCACCACACAAATCTTTCCACGAATGATAAAGTCTCATTTATTACCACAGGTACTTAATCTTAGGACTCATTGGAAACATCTGGTTGATAAATGGCTTGCATGAGATTAACAGCAAATGAACACAGAGGGTATCATGCTTGATCCCTCATCGCTCCTGGGGTGTCCAGGGTAATGAACACATAAATTACACAATATTTGGGCAAAATTAATACAGCTGCTATTAACATGTGATAGGTAAATTTGGAGGGGTGGTGTTATGTTAGGGCGCTATGGCTCACCACAGGTATTAACAGAGGAGATGAGGAGTCTCAATTTCACAGTGATGACTATTTATCCGTCTAAATGCAAAAACTGTTTGACACAAATGCTTTTTGTTAGATTGAATTTCATAAATGATTCAGTTTACTGAAAATTTATGCAAAAAAGCATCCATTTTATAGCAATAAGCTGCAGTGCATTTATGAGTTTATAAAAATAAAATGCCAATTTGTTGTTGCTTCAGAAAAAAGTTCATACAAAGTCAATTTGACTGATTATTTTTTTGCGAAACATTACACAGCCTCATGGCTTCCCAGGGCTCTGCACAAGAGCTGATGAATCCTCCTTTTAGGAATCACAATTTCCAATACATGCTCCCAAACATGACAGCAACTGCCAGAAACATATTAGTGGGTGATTGGGGGCTGGAAAGTCTGTGGTTAGGATTCATTACACACACCAGTGATAGCATGAAGCGCTTCGTATATAATGTGGTTTCTCTAGCCACTGGGCCCTCTCGCTTGTTTACCCCGGGAGCATAAAGAAAAGAAGAAAGCAAGAAGGAAAAAAGGGAGGAAAGAAAAAAAAACAGAGCTGAGGAGAAGTCTGCTAGAGGCCTTTGCCATCGTTTTGTATCTCATGGCATTTGCAATTAGCACAAGCCTGCAAACTGACACTGAGAAACAGATGCTGTCCATCCGTTTGTCACGACTCTTATTTCTCTCTTTGTCTGGGCAGAGATTGTGCCCTCACGAACTCTGGGTGCTTGTGTGTGTGTATCTTACAGAGCAATGGAGCTGCCCTGTAATGGGGGTACGACTTCTTGTCTTCAAACGCTCACTGTTAATTATACTCCCCTTTTTTGTGTGTGCACATGTGCATGTGTCTGTGTATGCATGCATGTGTGTGTGTGGATCATGGTCCATAGAAAGAGAAGGAGAGAAACTGCAGAGGGATGATTGAGCAGAGGGGAACATGGGATCAAATAGTCACCTAAAGCTATTTGGCAGCATGTGACACAAGCAGCATTAAGGTCACATTTCACAGGATGAGTTAGTCCTGAAAGAAAATGAATTGAATTATATATGTTTTCACTTATTTAATATGAATACATATGTATACACACAAAATGTATGTACATGTTCAATTTTCTTCATTTAAAGCTGCATAATGTCAGAAAAAAACCCATGACAAAGCAATAGAGATGACATGGTCATAAATACCTGTTAAACCAGACAGCTGTGCAAAATTGAATCCTTGATTGAACCAATTGGTCCAGTAAGTGATGCAGTTGTGAGAAAACAGCAATGTGTGTGTGTGTGTGTGTGTGTGTGTGCACAGAAGTTTGACTGATATATGGTACATTTTTAATTTTAAATCAGCTGTTTTTATGGTCAGCAGCTGGGTATCAAACCACAGTCATTAATCAGGGCTCACTTCTGTCTGTTGTAGAAAGTGGTTGTTGTACCAGATTTAGATCCACGTTTTCTGCAATGTTCCATCATTGACCTTTTAGACCCTTTACACATGTTTCATAAATCAGTGTGACTTACTCTGTCCATTGAAAGTGATGCCACAATGATGGAGGTCAGATGTCCCGGTTCAAAATTTATTTAGTTTTTCTTTGTCGTCCTTTTTCAAAATACTGACTCCTACACTGAGGAAACTCCAAAGACAGATTAAATAGATTAAAGTCTGCTAAATTTGATATAAGCAATGATTTGTTGGATTTTTAAGGTACAGAAGCTTAAAACTCCAAAATTGTGAGTGACTTCTGTTTACATCTCCCAAAGCATGTTGGGAAACTACTGCAAGAGTGACACAATCCATAATCAGAATATTCAGAGCATTAAAATAATTTTTTTTATCAATTAATTAACTTGATATGTGGCTAAGAATGTTTTGTCAATATGATACTTGTATTCCTGGATCAGAGATACTATCCTCTATTAGCGAAAACTATCATAAAACATGTGTTATACCTACAGACACAAGTCAGTGGTATCTCTTAGTGTCCTCAGTTGTCCTGAAAATAACAATATTCATCATGCTGGGCAAAGATAACCTAAAACAGTAAGCGTATTTCTGCCAAATCATGTTCCTGAATGAAATTGCTTATCTTCACATTTATCCACAGTGGAGCCCAGGAGGGACTCCTGCAGTGGATGATTTGTTTGGGGTCTCCTGTAAAAAAAAATAAAGCTGTATTATTAACAATAGATTTTTATCATTCAGATAAAATCAAAGTGCTACAAAAGGTAAATATGAGGACTTGTATTTGTTAGGCAGTTGTTTAGTGCAAGGTTATAAGTTTTACAAGTGTTAGACCTAACTACCCCACTCCAGCCCTTCATAAGGCGTTTAAAGCCACCAGCTCCTCTACTGGAGCTTCACTTTTCATAATTTTTGCAGGGCAAGAAAAAAGCAGGATGTAGTTCTTTTTATATGATTTCACACAGCCAACATTTATGACCATTTATGAACCCACTTTCCCCCATAAGTCACAAGCGAGGGGCTCATATTGTTTGGTTCAGTATCAGGTCTCGGAGGTCTCAGAGGCCCTGCACTGGTAGTGAAAGATTAACAAAGTGTAAATCAAAGTACTTTTACACATGGGGCATGATGGGTGAGATCAATCACCTCCGGACATCGTGGACAAGCCTATTACAGCAAGTGCCACATGGTGTAAATCTTGCTTCGACAGAGGTTGTGCTGAGCTTGGAGATCAGAAATCACAAATGAATTATTGCTAAATTATTACATTTTCCACTGGTGCGTAAGAGGCAATATAAATACTTTAATTGTATATAATTCTTCTAATTCTTCTTTAATAATAGTGATATAATGAAATCAATGCACTCAGTTTCTCTCATAAATGTACAGTTTAATCGCTTGCTTATAAATCAACCAAAATCCCTCAGCTTCCATAAAGTTTGCACTGACCTGGTGTGTGACTGAGTAGATTTCCCTCTCTACAGGGTACTTTCCACCAGTGTCTCTTTGACAGAGCCATCACTTTGGGTCCATTACTCTCTGTCTGCTCCTTCTACCAATAATGCCACTGCAGCCGTTGAGCATGATCTTGATGAAAAATGAGATGCTTGTTGGCAGCTCAGTGTAGCAACACTGCAGTGACCCGTAACGCGACATAATGAAATGGAAGAAGGAGGAAGAAATGGGTGGGGGAGAAGATGCTGCTGCTTCTCTCCATACAGTGGGTTAAAGAGCAAAGAAGGTGTTTTTATTTTTGCTACTCGGAGAAGCTATCACCATATATTTTATTTGTAAATGGTCGCCTTGGGAATAAGCTTGAATTATTTTCATTCAACTTATGAAATATAAGAGTTATTGATCATCATTTTACAACACAAAAGTTAAATAGCAGAGTATAATTTGTAGTCCCCTAATACCACTCTGATATCAGCTGTCTTCCTCTGTGGTCACTTTGATGGCTTCCAATGGGGTTTCCTAAAATATGGACTCATTTCCTGCTCGAGAAACACACTCTGCTGTAGGGATTCTGGCTTTGGCACAAAGTTGTTCACCAATATTGACTCAACTCTCCAAGAGCATCTTTCAAAGGTGGATATGAATTCTGTTTCAGAATGCAGTGTGCCCTCAGAGACCACAAGCACTTTGGGAAATCAGTATTTGCCACCAAGGCTCATTTGTATTTGTGCTAGCAAAACACTGTATGTTGTGTAATGGAAAATAGAGAGGTGGAAGAGGATGCTAAGGTTGAGCAGTCTGTCATGGAGAATTACTGCAGCAAGTTTGAAATGGATGACAAAGTTCAACAAGTAGTTTGTTTTAGTAGCCCAAGACATGCAGAGATATGCAATAAATTTTTGTGTATTAAAGTAGAGCAAAGCGTTACATTTAAAAAAAAGCTGCTGAGCTAATTTTAAATAACTAAATAAATTTATTAACTAAATTAATTAAAAAATTGTCCACACCAAAAATAAAATGCAGCACTGGCCATCTGAATGTAAAATGTAGAGTTATTGTGCAGCTGTGAGAAAGACTCTTGGAAAGTGCTGCATGTTATTGTTGAAATGCTGCAACCACCTGAGGCGAAGGATGAGATGGATCAACAAATAGTGACTTTGACATGAAACATCAGTGTTCACATTCTGCCTGTGACAAAAGTAAATATTGGCCTCTTTTTAAAGAGTAACTTAACTAATTTTACACATCAGTTTGTTTATAGGTCTTAGAGAGTACTACTGTCAATGTGAGAAAAAAAGACATGACACTATCACAATGACCTACTCAGGCATTAAAGCATAAAACACATTTTAATCTTCACCAAAAACTAATCTACACTTTATCCAAAGGGTTGGCCTTTCAACAAAAACCTGCATAAATGAATGCAATGATGAATGCAAATGACAAGCACGGGAAGAAGATCTGTTGTCAGGTCACACTGATTCAAGAAATTTAGGAAATCAAAAGAACCTTTTTTTTCACTTAGCTTTAAAGACATTGTGTCTCAAACTATTGCACTATATGACTTAGTTACATATTTGTTATTTTACTGCATATTTTACTTTAAAGATGCTATTTCCCTCCTATTTTGAATCTTACAGAATTATATTATGTTGATTTTGTTTAGATTAAAAGTAAAATAAACAGCAAAATTTGACTTAGCTTGATGTTAAGAAGAAATACTTCTGTAGTTTGCTTGTTTTGTCACAATTATTTTCTATTCATAACTTACCGCTGGCTATTAGCTCTCTTACCTTTAGCTCCCATCATCCATCTCATTAAGATAGCAATGTTTGAATAGCAGTGATACTAATATTGATGCAATGCTTTACAAACATGTAGAACAAAACAAGAGGCACTTTAAAAGACTTGATTCCTTCTTGCAGTCATTCCACTAAACAAAAAGTAATATTCACTGTTAAGTACTGGTAAGTGCTAATGCAATGCCAGATTAAGATTATATTGCAATTTGTTGTTGTCAAGCTCTTACACAAATCAATTCATATGCAAACTAAAACAACATCCATCTCCAGAAATATAACAGCTTTCTTATATAAAATACATAAATGATTCCACTCATCGGGTTCAGCAACTTCTGGGGTTTTCTTTAAAAGCTCAAGATGCTGCATGGCTCCTCCAAGCTTCCACAGAATCTCTCCCTCAAAGCCAAGGATGGTGGATTTGCCCTTTTAATCAGCACTTGTTGGAGCAACCACAACTTGAGGCAGCATGTAACTGCAGCTTCCCCATGTACTCGCTTAATTATGATCATCCCACTCAAAACAGATGCTGAATCCTAAACACTTCAACTCCAGTTTTATATTATTAGTCAGTTACAGTTAATAAATGTTAAACACTGCTATGAATTGCAAATCTTTTCCAAGCGATGTATCAGTGCTGGTGTTTAAATGCTTAAATGAGCAATGCATCCTCGCTTGTCGAAGGAAATGCAGGATTTACTCGTTATTTTGCTCTCAAATTGTTCAGCTTGTAGCCGTTACAGAACAGCTATTTCAAAACTGTAATGTAAAAAACAATTTCCCATAATGTTCATGGTGATTGTTTCCTGACTTGGGAATGTACACATATAATATTCTTGCAGATTTGATCCACATTGCTTTATTTGCTTTTATGTGTGTAAGTGAGAATAGAGGAAAATGCATTTTTTTCTTTCAAAATGACAGTATTTGCATTTGTTGTAAAGTATAACATGTACACTAAAACCAACTTGGGGATCATAAAAACATTTTAATGGAACAACATTTGATTGAAGCAAATATGAAGGTGATGAAAGGAAATTTGCAAATGCAGAATGAACAAGTGTTGACTCGAAAGAAGGCATAAAAAATATATGAAACATAGAGATGGAGACTAAAGAAAATACCACATGTGGGTTTCAAGGTTAAAATACTGTGATTTCAGCTTTTATTTACATGGTAACACTTTCTACAGCTCTTATATTTCAAAGCAGACTGTTCATCACCTCGAGGCCACGAGTGCTGAAGTGTGCTTCACAACTCTGGTTCAAGTTCTTGAAAATGAGCAAAAGGTCAGAGTTATAAAATCTTTAAGATCTGCCCTGAAAATGTTGTACTTCATGAGCTGATCATGATGGAGTCAACGAAGATATAAAATCAAAGAAGTACCTGCATTTTGCATAAGCTGAAGATGAGTCCTGTCTGAATTCTGAATAGTACATTATATCCTGTAAGCCTGCTTGGCCAATTTGATGAAATACAGAGCTCATAGGGTTTTCTTATAAATATATATACTTTAATATATATCAGAAGAGATGAGGATGGGCCTGGAGCAGAGCCTCAAGGTGTCCCATCGAGTCAGAGTTTTCATAACTTACAACCAACCAGGTTTCTCCCTTAGAAGTAGAAACAATCTGGACGGATTTAGACTGGACACACAGGTCTGTCTGCTCATGCAGTCCATCAAGCAAAATCTCATCTTTCTGTGATAATTGCAGCAGTCAGGTCTTGCAGCATAATGATGGAGAGCTTCTTGGGGTTGGTTTTGCTTCTCAAATCACTGGCCCCCTTCACAAGTGGCGTCTGTGTTCCAGTGGGCCCACAGCCCAGACTGGAGCTTCCCAGAGATGGTGGTGCATTTCCAGATAACCTGGCTGCTTGACGACCACTTTTTCAAGCATTTTTTTCAGGCAGATTTTGTTTTAAAATAGACATGATAGACGTGCTGAATGATAAGACTTTTTTTTTTTTTTTTTTTTTGCTGGATTTGGCTCTAATGTTTGTGTGTGTGTGTGTGTGTGTGTGTGTGTGTGTGTGTGCGCAGTGGGATTGGATCAATTTTTTGAATGTTATCTGATGGGCAGCTGCAAATAGATTGCTTATTTAGTTATTATATTCATTTTTGAATAGTGAATATTGAGAGCAATTTTGTGAAGATAGCTAGAATCTGTTTGAATAAATGAAAATGACTGTTTTTCAAAAGTAGTAGATATATTCATTTTTTGCACGCTTTTTTGTGATATATGGCCTCTTAATAATAATAGATATAATTTATTTAGTCTATCGTTAAAGATAACTAACCACTTACCTTAACAAAAGTATTTAAAAAGTAGAACATTTTTACTCTGTAATTTTGTAAAGTTTCATGTCAAAAATATTTTCCTCATGTTGTGCTCATCTCCTCATCTAAGGGAAAAAATGCTTTGTGCCAATCAAATTCTCCCACTGCAAAGATGGATGGAAATTTCCCTGAAAAGCTGAAACATTGGGGGGAAATTTCTCCTTGCTTTCTTTATAATATTAGTATACTCTGATAAGTTTCTTGCCCATAACTTCCTTAATAATGTATTTTTTGTGTTATTGATGAATTCTAATACCAGGCCAATCAGAGAACACCAATCTTAGACCATTAAAATTACAACCTTCCACAACAATAAACATATTGTTTAAAATCGATTTTAGATAAATACAGGCCGCATGAGTTGAATTTTTGGGCACAGAAATAAAAAACAGAGGACTTGAAATTAACTCCAGAAGAAATGTATGAAAACCTTGAAGTAAAAAACAGGGACGAGCACACCTGCACATTATTGGACTGAGATCACAGGCCTGCGGCCTGTCTGCTATTTTGCCTGCACAGGAGGTTCCTAACCCCATGTTCAGTAATTAAACATGGAGGCATGTCATGATCTGATAAGGGAGGAGAAGACAAAGGTAGTGAGGCCATGCTGGAGTTAAATTTATTCAACTCATCAGCAGTTTGGAGACTTCCTGTGATGCCAGGTTTTATTTACACACCTCTTTGGTCTTTAGAGTTGAGTTTTTTCAAGTTTTTTTTATACTTTTTCTTATATTTTTGCACTACTTCTCTTATTTCAAGCTTCTTTTTTTTGTAGTGAAATCTTTCCTTTTCCATCATTCTTTACTATCTTTACTAAACCATAGTTCATTATTGCCGGAACTGATTTGAGGTTGGTTAAAAAGTCCAAATCATAATTTGCCTTTTTTAAGTACATCCCAGTTCGGCAGCCTGTCCTTGTTCTGAGATATAATGGAATGAAAAACAAGTGGGGGTCCTGGAGTCAAACTTATTAAAAATAATACCCATGATGAAAAATTAAAACTGGACAGAAACGATGCTACCTTGGAACTGAACTGTTTCAAAGAAAATACAAATAAGATGAAAATCAATGTGAGTGTTGTGTAATTTTTAAAGCTGTAAAAACATTAGGTTCATTTAAAATCATTTGCAACAAAAGGATGTTTAATGGAATGAAAGTTTTAGCTCCTTAACATACATAGAACATATACAAATACTTGAACAGCAAATACCTCTGATATATTATATCTGATACCAAAAAAAACCCCTCAACTGCTGTAAAACTAAAAGCTGAAGTTAAACCAAAATGAGCAAATGCACTTTGAAAACTACCTGTGACAAACTAAAATAAAGTAACAAAAATATAACAAAAGAAAAAGAAAATTCAGAACTATTTTACCTTTGTCCTGAGGGGACGACTGCCTGACCATGCTGCAGTGTTTTGCAGTTTTTAGCCTCTGACAGTCCTTGAGAATCAGAAAGACCTTGTTATGTTCCATTTCCCAAAAGAGATGCTCCCACCACCGTGAGACAGACTCATGGAAGAACCTTGGTCGAGCGTTTTGTCACCTCTTCTGGCAGTGAAGTTTTGCTCCTTGTACCTTGGAAGTACTTTCTGCAAACTTACTTGATAAAATCACCCAAAACCAAATAACATAATGTCAGTTTGAGTTTTCTAGGCTGCAGACTTCTGAGCAGAGGCTACAACCCCATCCTGAGAAGAAACATGAATGTGAATTCTTTCGGAACATCAAACCTCCAGCATTTTACGTTTATTGTCTCCAATTCTGCACAATATGAATGCTCTATAGTTGGGATATTAGGTCTCCTTTGATGAACAGAAGCCAGCATTACCTTGTTGTTTCAATGTCTCTGTAGTGCAATCACTGTCTTTACCGTCAATAGCATCAAATTTTATATTGTTACACTCAGAGGTTATAGTCTTTTTCTCTTGTTTCTAGGTTAAGGAGTTTTTTTTATGTTACAAGTAATTGCTAGGCAGTCCTTGGCCATAAGAATAACATCTAAGGAGTATTAAATTAAATTTCCTTTTGAAATAACTCAGGCTCTTTGTGCAAAACACTGTCACCAAAGTTTTGAAAGGAGCCCATGAGGTATTGCAGCGTATACGCTGCAATTATTCAAATGGGTACAAGCCATATTATCCTTGGGATGTTGGCAAAGAGGAGACAGTACATAAAAATAACAAAGTTTAATAGTGCAGTGAGATCCAAGACTCTCTTCATCTTCGAGAATATTAAATGTAAAACCAGCTAACTAGAATCATGAACTCTTCAAAGCTCATAAAGAATTATTCAAACTTTAAAAAAAAGGAAAAAAACACTTTAAAGAAGTCTATACGCGTAGTTATGTGCAGGTTGGAAGTGAAAGGACACGCTTGATTGGCTAGTGGTCACACTCCTGGGAAGCCAGATGTGTTATTGTACAAGCATTTCAATAAGCAGCTACGTAATCAATTACTCAACATGCATGTGTCCACTACTTTTACTCAAATGGAAAATGGAAAAACAGGTTGTTTCACAGTGGGCAGGCAGCATGAGGGTGTGTTGGTCTTATTTCTGCCACAAATCAATGCTGAAGCTGGGGATTAATGTGGAGAAACTGCTCTGCAAAGCTGTGCTCTGAAGTGAAAAAATCAATTTACCAATTAAAAACAAAGATTTTTGTGAATTATTATTACTATTTTTATTTTTATTGTTGTTGTTTGTCATTATTATTGTCATTATTTTTGTTGTTATTATCGTTATTATCATTGTTATTATTGTATTATTATTTTATTGTTGTGGTTGTAATTGTCGTCTAAAATGTGGTGGACCTTGTTTTGCTTTCATATCTTTCGAAATCCAGAGTTCAGGGTCTTTCCCCGTCCAAACATCCACTCAGATGTGGGCAATTTAATGACATTAAGTGTTACAGACAGTTTTCTATACCAGGAAGTGTCTGACTCACTAATTTGAATGCTGATGAGACAACGGGGGTGTCCAAGTGGCATGCTGATCTGGATCGAATGAGACACATTCATATGCAGGCCCGATAGCGACTTAAGTCAAACAAAGTACATCTTCGCCTTTCCTCCTGCAGTCTTTTAATGACACGGGGATTTGTAGATGAAACAAACACATAGGGGAAAAAAAAACTCCATGATGCACTCGTAATTGTATTTTCATTTCTGAAAACTGTGTTTGTTTACGCTGATCTTATCTGGGCTTATTAAAAATTCACAATCAATATTAGGCAGCATTAAGTGAAAACGTGGCACGCATGTGAGATTAAAAAATGCCGTTCAATCACAATTTCATAGTGAAAGAGTTTTTTTTTTTAAATTTAGACAATCAAAAACTTTCAGTATTTACTATAACAGCTAATTAGCACCTGTGTAGTGGCTTTGCATGATGGGTAGAATTGATTTGAAGTGTAATTACTTCTTGTTTAACAGGTTTCAATGAAAAAAAGAAATTCTGTCACACACAACTCTCAGTCAGACTCAACCATGTTTCAAATGGTGGCCCGTGTGAAGCAGTAACATAAAAAAGACAAGCATCTATAATGTATTAGTAGTAGTAGTAGTATTGCTCTATCGATCCCACTGTGGGAAGGCCCTTTATCACTGAATTGCCACATGCGATTCAATACACAGAATAAAAAACAATCAGGACTCTGTCCGCGTGGGCTTTACAGAATAACCAGTGACATGCACTAAATAATGATTCAGTGTGCTTCTGTTCAGAGTGTTTGCCTTGTGCCATGAATAAAGAGCCTATTTAAACTTTTTTTTTTGCAGAATAATCATAAATTGCACAGTAACTCCAGTTTAATCAGTGCACAGTGCAAAAAAAAAAGTTAAACACACAACCAACAAAATGCAAATAAGCTGTAAGCTGTGTTTGAGAAAATGTGTTGAGCCTCAAACATATGTTTAATCAGCCGTAGATGTGATTAATTGTGCACAAATAGAACCAACCCTTTTTTCCCCTATAATTCATCGCATACATTTACATTATAAATGAATTCGTGTTAGTTGTGGAGTTTTACGTTACGTAATTTGCTTTGTTAATACCAATGGTTCAGCAAAGGGACATAATTATTTTGTGTTTTCTGTCTGAAGACTGAACATTAATAACTTTTGTTTACTTCTGCAGAATGTAACAGGTCAATATATGTACCGTCAAGAGATAAATGATTTCCCCCATGTGGACATCCAGCTTCCGAGGACAAGATACCGAGCGGATAACATCTCTCTGTACACTTACCCTCTTTAAATCAGTCAATTAACTCAAAGGCACACATACCTGTCTGCTTAATTGTGTCCCCAGTGCTTAATTATCTGCATAAATTTTAGGGAGATGAAACCTGAATCTGCCAGATGTGAAAAAAGGAAGAAAAAAAAGGAGAAATACTGCTACAGCTTGTTAGTGCTTGGATATTGATGTATAATGAAAGGCAAGATGCTCAATATAAAACTATTTATAGGTAAAAATGGCCACTGGGATCAAACTTCAGCCTCTTGAGTAGGAAATTTATAAAGAAAGTGAATAAAAGAAAGGAGTGGATGATGTTTGAGAGCTTGCATTAATATTTTTTGGCATAACAGCATAAAAATGTACAAATAGAGAAGTATGCTGAATAATTGTCTCCTAAACTGCCAACATTTAAGTCAAACACAGAGTTTGAGATTATTTTAAATAGACAGTAAACGTGTAAAGTAAATGCATGTACTGCATTTTTATATGCAGAATAAACAGCTTAAGGAACTGCCATACAACAAGTACAAAAAAGGGGAGTATAGGTCAAACAAGTCTGAATTATGTTGCTCTGTTGTTCTATATAATAAATGCAGCTGTGGTTTGTTTGCACACAGCATGTAATCCAGAGAACTGGAGGGAGCAACTCTCACAGGGTTTATAATAACATAATAAAGAGACGGATGTTGACATCTGATAGCAGGCTACTCATGTTTGCAAAGCAGAATGAACAGAGGGCAAACTGCAGAAACTCGACGCTCATGTGCAGCTGTTTCTGCAGGGCTTGAAACTGCTGTTAGGCCGAGAGAAAGTGGCTCACAGAAAAAGCAAAGATAAGTCCTTTAGGATTAACTAAATTTGCAGCTGAATGCAAAAGAGTTCTGCCGACCAGCTCCACAGATAATACATATAAATACAAAAAACGCACAGCTATAGGATATATGCATGTATAAATTCATTGTTTGTTCTCAAGAGACTTATTTACATTAAGATTCCATATCCTTAGACTGGAGCTTCACCTGCTGGGAACCAAAAATTTCCATCTTCCCTCGAGGTCTCACATATTTGCATTGTAACTGGTCCTGGTGTCATGCCAGAGATGGTCAACTGTTTCTTAAAGGCGTGATATATGCATATTCCCCAAACTTTTCACCTTGCTCAATTGTAATTTGGCAGGAGATCAAAAGAAATCAACCCGGTTAACTTAAGATGGCGGGTGCTGGTGTGAGGTCTGTGGAACTACTTGCTATGCAATGCGTTGATCCGAATGTAAAGAGGAGATTAAAAAAGTAAGTGTGAAACTAAACCTGTTGGGATGAAAAAGTGTTTGCAAAACTGTCCTGTTAGAAACCAGCCATGTTTCTTTCTGATCAAGCATCAGCTGACAAACATGCAGGATATGAAATGATACCTGAATAAACTTCTGCTCTTCGTTAGGTCTTCTTTCGATGTATTTTAGTAGTAAATAAACAGTGTGCAAAAGCAAGCAAATACTCCAAAAAACAACAGCATCTGTTTTAGCTGACATATTGTCATAGCATGTTGAAATTCTTATATCTCCAATAATGTCAATCAATTTTGGAGCAAAAAAGGACTGCTTCTTGAAACTTGAACCATCAAGTTTTCACCCACGTTCAGAACAGGATGGTGATGTAATGTTCAGCACTATTTTAAAATCAATCCTCTGACAGACTGGAAGCCAGCGTAAAGATCTGAGAGCTGGAGTGATATCTTCTTGTCTTACTGAGGACTCGAGCAGCAGCCTTCTGAATCAGCGGCAGCAGCTGTCTGATTGATTTTTTTTAGGGAAGCCTGTGAAGACACCGTTACAATATTTGAGCCTACTGAAGATAAATGCATGGATGAGTTATTTTCAAATCCTGCAGAGATGTAAGTCCTTTAATTCTTGATATATTCTCTAGGTGACAGTAGGCTGACTTTGTAAGTTTAGCACGTCTGTAAACTATTTGTCTTTTTAGAGAGCATACACACCCAAAACCAAGGATGCATTCTTATGAAAGCTTGTGTGCTGGGATGTAAATAACACCATGTAGCATTTCTAAACTTACTTAATCGCTTTCCCAAGTTTTTGACAAAGGTCAAGTCCAAAGACATTTCCCTCTTTCACTTAACCCGACTCAGCCGCTGTTGACAACACTATTTCACTTAAGCTCTTTGCCCTGATTAGAATGTTCTCCACGGCCCTGATAATTAGCCTGTTAATTGCCTCTACTTTCAGAAATGCATTTGAGCATTGAATTGATATTCAACACAAATGAGACCTTGCAGGTTTCATTCAATGGGTCCCAGCTGTTGGATAAATTTGTAGCGAATGGAACTCATAAGAGAAACACAATCAGATTTTATGGGATTTTTCTTCCCCTCATTGTTATATTCATGGATTGCTATGACATTAGTTAAAAACCTGAGGTCTGCTGTTGGATCTCAGCCTGTGCAAACATACTTTTTGCTTTTTTGGGCCCAAACTAAATCGCCTGTGGTCATTGTTACTCTTTATTAAAGAAAGATTGGTTTCAGATGTATTTCACCCCTTTTTTAAAAGTATTTTTCGACCCCTTTCTCCCCTCTATTACTTCAAAATCAATAATAGAAGTGGTGATTATCTGCTCTGTGTACCTCTGCGGTGAAAACCTTTGCCTTTGCCTGTGAATGATTCCACCTCAGCTCACACGGAAACATCCAATAACATTCACATGCATGCACAAACACGCAGACCCCCTTTTCTCCGACAAAGGGTCGGTTTTCACACGTACATTTCCTCTCTGTTCAATTTGCATCCCATAGAAAAAGGTCGACCCCTTGCTCTCAACAAGCCCCCCAGTTCCAACGCTTTGACAGTTTGAGGCTGAAAACCCATCAGACTGTTCAGTTCCACGCATGAGAGAATTCCTGTTAAGGTTTCTACTGAGGAAAATGGGCACTGCCCCTTAATTTACTGCCTGAGTCAAGAGGAGGAGGGCCTATTGATGCATTTGGAACTAACTAGCTGTGTTCAGAGACCCATCTCTTTGCTTGTACTATTACACTCTTCTTCTCTTTTCAGTAAGCCATGTTTCATTATGTCCTTTCAACATTTCTGCAGCTCATTTTCTTATTTTTGCTTAGAACAGCCTTTTGTGACAAAGCAGGATCAGAGAATTGATCAATACAACTCGGTAAGAATATTGGCAGCTGCTGCAAAAGTCTTACTTTTAACCCATTTGGAAAAGTAAAATGGAAAAAAAAGTTCTTGTTTTAATATCTCAATCTCAGTTCTTCAAAATTCTGTTTCCATTCAAAAACACAGTCATCAGTCATGCAGCTTCTGTTCTATCCATGTCGGCTTGCTTTAAAAAGTAAGCAAACTATACACAAAAATTCAGTAGTATTGGTAAACTTGTTCAGTACTTTGCTGAGCTTGGTGAACTCGTAATGCAGTGACAATATGTCAGGTCACACTGTTTTAATATGCTGTTTCAGCTGCTGAATCCTCAAAAACAGGTGGTTAAAAAACAGCACAGCAAATGATGATTGCATGAATAAAACATGATATATCCATCAATTTAGTGAATATTAATAGGTGATTAGTTATTGATAAGTTTTCCACAGATATGTAGAGTGGTAACAAATACTTTGCTACATATTTTGAATATTTGTCATGATGTATTTGTATGCTATAACTTTTCCTACAGAAGGTGTTAATTTTCAGTGGAGCTTAATTACTCTTTGTGGTTGTAGTTTGGCTCTACTGTCTATGTTTAAAGAAAACATTTCTTGATGCTCTGTTTTCAAGTTAAAACCCCGTCACCGGCACACAAAAAGGCTTTTATTTAGAAGTAGCTACAGAAAAAAATGCTGTTTTTTGTCGCTGAACTCAGCGTTAACTGCTATTGTTCACTTTAGCTTTGTATAAGAGACTGACTATCGAGACTTTTATTAGCTCAGTTAGTCTCAAACACTACAATGAGAGAGAGAGAGAAAAAGACAGATACTTGATCCAGGTAAACTCTTCCTAACATGATTTCCCTCCGGATAAAAAAAACCAAGGCTATGTACATATAAAAACAGACTCTGGGTGCCTGCAGTATGACACGAGATGGGGGGATCCCAACCTTGTGTAAAAGAACTTTTAACCTCTTGACCTGTTTCCTTAAAATTGTTCATTCTTTATATATTGTGGCCATTCCCATTTAAAATGTTCCCTCTCAGCTGTGTTTTTGCCAAAGTTGCAGGTGTTTAGTTTCATATTGTGCTGCTTCTCCTTGACAAAATGAAGCAGAATCATATTTGTAATCGTGTGCAAAAGATTTCAAATCACTGCTTTAAGGCCTTTGTGTATCAGAGTTTGTTGACATTAATTTGTCGGCCAACACTGTTTGTACTCACTTCATTATATCCAGTGTCCTCTCACATGGTTGTACCTTGCTGTTAAGTTTTGCAGTGGCAGCAAACTTACCAACTTGTAGTTCACATCACAGTTTGGAGGAGGAAATAAGCTTCGACTCACAGCAGCACTTCTCTAAAAGTTGCCAACGCCACTATATTCTTGAGCAACAACCGCAGCAGCAGCGAGTTTCCCATGTTCTCTGCTGTTTTTCATCTCGTCTCCTGTCTCTCCCATCTCCACTCCGAGAGCAGGCCACATTCAGCGGGACCGTATCCATGGAAACATGCAATTATCCAAGACATCAACAATTCATGCTGAATAATTTTATCATCGAATGAATGGGCGCGATGGCAGCGTACTCCTCCTTCACTCCCTGTGCCATCCACCTTATTTAGTTTTGTGCTCAACCTGTTTCAGTAAAATGCATGTTTGAAGGAGTAAATTTAGCATACAGGCTGCAAATTGCTGATGCACTCGGGTTAAGTGTTAGACACAGACTTATCAGTGAAAAGTGCCTTTAAAGGTCTCCTCTCTTTGCTGCTCAAAAACACAGTTGTACGACTTGTGATTTAACTGTCTTTCTGCCTGTGATCGAGCCAATGGGGATGACATTACTGAGTGAACTTCCCAGAGGATTTGTTTGCCTTCGGTCTTTAAAAGAAAAAGGAAAAAGAAATATGTTAATTAGGATTTAATGGGGACACATGAAGACCATCAGCATGCAGCGTCAGCCGTGGCAACCCTCTTGACAGATTTAAGATAATGATACACGGTCAGTATTCTTGAGCCTAGAAAGCTGTTATCACGGAGAAATCACCTTTATTTAAAAGATTTCTAAAAGCATGAGAATTCTTGCGGGATAAGGTACAGAACTTATTAAAAGCAGACTTAGACGCATGACAGTTTGGAGACTTAACACATTTTAATAACAAATAACCAAAACATTTTTGTATTGTATTAATTTTAATCTAATTTCACACTCATCAACTTGCTTCTGTGGAGATATTGATAGTGATATTGGTTTAAAACCTCCAAGGACAAAGTCAAAAAACACCTTTTTTTTGGTTTAGTAAGGTATTAAGCCAGCATGCTGCATGTTGCACGGCGGCAGAGGTGGGGAAACTCACTTTAATTGGGTACATGTGGCACATGAAGCAGCAGGTATAGGGCTGAATATCTATCAGCCGATGATCAAACACTGCAGGTAGTGGGGCAAGTGCTTCGGATCGTGTCTTATTAAGGATGAGATTTAATAAGGCGGAGAAAAAAAGGTGAAGTTTCACACACCCTAACATGTCTGAAGGTACGGCTCCTCACCAGAATAAGATGTTGCCATTGTAGGTTTAATTATTTCAAGATTAAAATGAACATTGAAACATAAGAAAATGTCAAGTTTCAGCATGGAGAAATGTAAAGTTTTGACATATCCAGGGTGTGCAGGAACATAGGATTCTGGCATTAGAGTTGGCAGGAACGTATGGAACTTGTGTTACTTATGCAGAACACGGTGTAATCTCTGAACTTTGGACAGCAAGCAATTTAAAGAAATGCAGTACAGTGCATGTTCCATTTGCATTCAGTGATGCCAAACCATATAAATAAGATGAAGCACCACACCACATGTAACATTTTGCATGCTGAATTTTAATTAAATGTCAGTGCACCAGAGCACTTCTAACGAAAAACTGGAAAAAAAAAATACAATGACAAACTGCATGATGCAATAGCACCGTGGGCACAGATCAGCTGCAGGGATGAACACAGTTCTTCCAAATTCTATTTCGACATTTGGTGTTTGGAAAATGGTGACAGTCAGTGCTGTCTGTCTGTCTGTCTGTCTGTCTGTCTCTCAGAAGCAGGTCGTTGCAGTTACTTTGCTCCATACATGCCCCTGTGCTTTACCTCATGTGCTCTTCCAACTGTTTGTGTTATTATTTGAAACGTCACTTAGCTTGTTGTTGTTTTGTGCTTCTTTGCATACGCTTGATTAATGATGCTGTTGTGTTGCATCTGACAGCTGTGTGTGTGTATGTGCGTGTGTGTGTGTGTGGCTGCACTTCCAAGCTGTGTGTTGTTGTCAGTGTTCGTATCGGTGCCTGTGACTTTACCTCTGTTGATGCACTGAGAAGCTTGTATAATAAGTGTGGTGAATTCAGAAAAGTATAGTTGTATTAAGTTGCCTAATTTTGTGAACATATGCAGGACCTGTGGCCGATCGAGCATCAAACCTCCCATACTGACAAGTTAAGGAGTCATATTTGTACTTGTTTGTTCCTCTTACATAACTGGGTGTAACTTATTTTTTCTGCCTCTGTAAACTTGTTATCAGACTTGAACTCAAATCACCTAAAAAAAACCCATCCAGTCAGACCAAACTGATGCTATTTCAATCATCCAGCTGCTCCTCCATACCAGACGCCGGCGCCTTTCTTCTTTGCTGGTTGTATCTCTCTCTGCTCTCCTCCTTCATACAGAGAGCAAGCAGATGACTCCTTCTCCTGTTTCTAATCCCCATTTGAATTAAGACCATGGGGATGCCGCCCTGCTCCTGAACTGTAGAAATCCATTAGCATCAGTGTTAACGCAGGGCCACCGCCTGCTCATTACGGCCCAGATGTCGAGCTGACTGAGGATCTCGGGCCCTGCTGCATACTGACGGACAGTCGGGCTCGAACTGCACAACCACGCTCTCCAAATCGCCTCAGGGTGAAGGCAGAGAGTGATAGGGGATGGTGGTGGTGGTTGTCTGGTGATGGGGGGGTTCGACCCAGATTACATAAGGTAAAAGTCACACTATCAGGGTGGGTGTCAAGCACAGACATGTTCCCCTTGGTGTACACACACATAGACACACACTGAGTTGAGAGCCGCCTTGCTGAGCAGGTCATGGGCGTGTGTTTGGTGTGTTTGGTGCCGGGTAAACGCTGGAGTGTGTTGCTTTAAGCAATTCCCGTGGGGCTGAGCTCCAATCTGATGTTTCTTTCCATAAAGAGACATAAATGACTGAAGGAAGATTTAGAAGATACATTATATTACAGTGTTTATAGACAGGAATGAACTTGAGCTTAATTGTACAATTTGTAATATTTTAACACTAAATGTCTTATAAAAACGACCTTGCCTTAGTTGTATATTTTACAGTTTCTTATATTATTCCGTATATTTTCAGTTATGTTAAAAACAAGAGAAATTGCCATTTTAAAGGTTCATTTCATCTTGTCAACTGTCAGTAAGTTCAATAGTAACACCAGTCTGAGAACGAGAGAGGAATTAAAACAAACGAAACTAAATGGAACATGAAAAAACCCCATAACTTTTCTGATCTGATAATCCAGCACTGCATTTAAAGTGCTTTAAAACACCTCACTTCTTGTCAAAAGCATTAATTATTTACATCATAATGTCCTTGCTGTACATCTGTGTGAGTATGAAAAGAAAATTACTAATCAGCAGGCAGCAAAGCAGCTAAATTAGCCACAGAAAATAAAACATTACAACAGCCAACACATGCCCAAATTTTAGGCTTTGCCGAAGTCAGTGCTATGTGATACTTGATTTATATCTTGCTAACAACTTAGCATATTCTCCAAAAAAGAAGGTGTTAAAATTATTTTAGAAATAATACAATATCATTTGTGCATGGTGTGACAAGGGCTGTGATTAACTTAAACTTAATGCAGTAAGTTGAGGTATCTACTAAACCATAACTGTGTGCTTGTGTTCATACAGTGTAACAGTGTGAACATTCTTCATAAATGTGCTCATCTCAATAACCTTGGCCAGTATCATGAATGATTCCCTCCTTGAGTTGGAGATTATGTTTGTAGAGACGGCAGCTGAGATAAAGAGATTTGTTATACCTGCTTTAAGCACTGGAGTGCATATGTGAAGGTAAAATGGGATTTCTTAAGGAGAGAGCCTGAAAATTTGCATCATTAGGTACAGAACTGTTCTCTGTAGAAATATCCTCAAGTGAAAAACAGCTGGATCCATAGGAGATTTTATCATGACTGCTCTTCATTTGCAATTTTCTAACAGATCCTGATTCTCTCAGCTCACAGTTTGAAACTCTTATACATCACGTCTAAATTGACAATTTTCATTATTATAGTATATTATGCCGGTTCATAAACAGAGACAAAACACTAAACCAGTAATGACCACTTATCTCCGAAAGCTTTACCAAAATAAATGCACAAGCAAGAAAGGAGAGTGGATGATTACATATGATGAACATTACACAGCCAGTGCTGCCTCAATAAGAACAGTATGTACTGAACTTGTACATCAAGATGCTGTCAATTATGCTAACCACAGTAAATACAACTCTGAATGTGGAATTCATTGTAGGCCCAAGTGCTCGTACAGTACTTAATTTCCTAAATTGCAGCCCTGAAAAACCCATGAGTCCCAATCTGAGGGGTGTTTTTATTCATCATCCTCCACAAACATTAGATCCTGTGTGACAAAACATCTTCAGAGCATTTTTGCTTATTCAGTGTGATGTATTTAAGATGCAGGATGAGGGTGGGATGTGAGACTTGAGGATATGATTTCAGTTGCATAAAGGAAACCAATAATCTGCCAAGGTTACGTTAAAAATAACAGCACGTCGATTTATTTATTTAATTTATTTTTTGATTATTGGCTCTGGTAATTTGCTGTATGATATTGATAAGTAACTTTAGATGAAAAATGAGTGTGTTTGTGTGCGGTTTTATGAATTATTCATAGTGGTATTTTGAGTGTTTGTAGTAGGCAGCAATTAGACCTTTGATCCTGCAATCACCATTAAGTCCTTTGAGTATGTATTTAATACCGAGGCATTCACAAGAGCAGCTTATTTTGTTTATTTGTATGTTTTTGCTTTTATTGTTTAAACTGGATTACCTTTTTTTTCATAATTATTTGTTTGAGTCCATGTCCTTTTTTTCCTGCTCCCATTTTTGCCCTTTTCCCATAAAGGGTGAAAGGCAGGAAGACATCCTAGTTGGAATGCCATACAGCCAACACAGATTTTCCACATTGTTGTGTCAGATCCACTTAAAAGCTTTCCTTGAGCCTGCAATATCTTTCACTTTTTGAACATTAAGATTTAAAGTCCTATCCCAGGGCTTCATGCCGGCCTATGTTTAGCTGCACTACAAAAGCGCTATTTGTCAAAGCTATTTAAGTTTCATTGTTAGCTAACTCCTCCTCTTCCTCCAGACATCCCCTTTTCATGCAATGTTAAGCAACAAAAAGGAACACAGCTGTGAGAGAAATCCGTCAAGACACAGTCTAATCTATAGATATACATGTGCATGGATCTGTGTGACTTTTGATTGTCAGGCATTTCTCCTTGTTGCTGAGACTTTCTAACAGACCAAAAGAAGGCGTAATCCCAATCTAATAGTCTGTTCTCTTTGCCATATATTCATCTTTTGATGCATAAGATAATACTGCGCTATAATAGTTGCATTACAGTTGTATTTTATGGCTTTTTCTTCTAATATTGATGCAAATTTCTCACTCAATATGTATCTTTCTGAGTTTATTTACACCAAACGTTGTCCTATCATGCAACCCTTAATTGCCTTCGATTCATTATAAATTTATATTGGATCATAAATGATTCTGTTCCACATCGTTTACACAACTTTCATTGATTAGAGAAAGCAGCTTAAATACACTTGTGTCGTAGGGCTATATGATTGTGCATGCATGCTCACATTATTTCCTGCAGAGATTTTAATGACAAAATCCAACTTTCAGTCACGATCGCTTCCTCGTTGCATGAGAATCACCTCACCCCCCTTTTGCCCTCTCTGTCTCCTCCCTCTCCTCAGAATACGAGCGTACAGTATTTCACCACCACACGACCCATTTATCTGACCCAATCTCTGTCCCGTAATTGAAACTTTTATTGAGATGAAGGGGATAATAGTTGTAAATGTGCTAACTGGCGCCTCGCAGCCGGATGTGATGTAAAACCATCCAAAGGCATAAAAAAGTCCAGAGTGTGAAATGCTGCCCACTCCCGTGTGATGTATCACACAGCTCCTTTAGGACACTCACGACTGGCTGACAGCGGAGCATAGCTCAGCCCGCTTCCCTGCCGCTGAGTGCAATCAAGGACATGCCCCATTATTAATGAGCACCTCAGCACACAAGACGCCGTTTGTTCCCCTGTTATGACTCCCTAAAAGTCTGTCTTCATTACTTTTAAAAGCAAAACTGATGTGCAGTGCATCAGCCATGCAAATCCAATCATGGAACATATGCTGAGACAGTTGTGTGATTATAATCAAGCAGCTTGTGAAAAATGTCTTGTGTGGAGGCTGATGCTTGATTCATCTCTAACGTCACTCCAGTGACTTAAAAACACACTCTGTTTGGCTCAGAGCTCGTTACATAAAAACATACACCCTTCTTTCTGGGAAAGGCACATATTTAGTAGCAGCACAGTTGCCAGAATAAAATGTGGACACTGTATGTTTCTATTAAGTGTGGATATATTAAATTTCTATGTTGTGCCATCAAGAAATTAGACATTGGCTCTGTTGCACAGGGACATAGTGCTGTTCAGTTGTTCAGCAATGTGCATGTTGCAGGTACAAGCCTTAACTTTTATGAAGCATTCAAAGTAACATGACTTGATAAACACACAGCACTTTAGTTACATTTGAGTACCACTTGTACATGCACATTTATGGCCTTTTTTTATTAGTTTTTGTACAAGGACAGAGCTCTAAGGCTTTATTAACAAGATTTGTTTCAGGCTTTGGCAACACAGACTTGTAATTAGGGTCAATTTACAGTTTGTTTTGGTATTTTTATAGGATTACCTGACATGAAAAACAAAGAATACTACTGCTCCACTATAAAAAGCACTCAAAGGAGTTCTTGCACTCCTTGACATTTAGTGGCTTTGCAGTATTTAAATGTGGTCAGCAATGGAGTGGTCTCTTAACATGAACATTTGTCTGTTTTTTATGTTTGCAAAAGAGCTAATAAAAGTGGCTAATTTATTTTCAAAAAAAGGAATTAAAACAAAAGTTATGAAGGCAGAATTAATGTACAGATACAGAATTTAATTGAGTAGTAAATGAGGCTCATTTGAATATCTTCATCCTTTATTGTTCTTTGTAAGTACAATCTAGTATTAAAACTTATTTAGAGGTCATACTCGTTTAAGATATGCAAAACACTTTGGTAGGCTGTGTCCTCTTTAAGCTTTTTATATATTTTAAAGTTTTCACATCCCACAGCCGCAGTCACAATACAGGGCATCAGTTTCTACTCTGATCTTTCAACTTGACCTTCTGCTCGTGTGTACGTGCAAAGAGGTGAGCGTTTGTGCTCTGTACTTGACTGGCTCAGCGGAACCTTTCTGAGACTATGCACTTTTTGCAGAATCACCTCTTTATGGGCTCCAAAAACACCTCAAAGATTTGATGGATGGCTCCCGTGAAACCCCGTGGCCTCCAAATAAGCTATAATGTGATTCCGCCTCTTGTGTGATTTCCCTCCATGACCCCGTACAAGGAACAATCAGCAACTTTCAGCAAAACATGGTGTCAAGGTTCAGATATTCCGACCGGGGAAGAAAAGAAAACAAAAAAAAAAAAGAAAAAACACAAGCTGGAACAACATGGCCCAGAAACAGACCTTAAATGTGCAAAAAATGCTACATATGGCAAAAAATGGCTGCTTGAAAATGTTTATTACTAGCCAATAAAAAAGGATTTCAATAAGTAAACTTTTGCTTATATTCAAATACTAACAAAACTGGTTTAATTTGGTTCATTAGACGTGAGATCATTCAGTAGCTCTTTTAAGGCAGGAATATTGCGCTTGTATTGCAGTGGTGGAATGATGGGTCATTGTTGTTCTGCCTCTAAGCTAGCATGTGGCACGCCGCCACAGGGGTGTAATGTCATGATCATGTGTTAAAGGTGCGACCCACTTGCAGGGTTTAAAAATCAGCTAGCAGCAGGTAGCAGCTGACTCAAGGAAGAAGAAGAAAAGCAACCAAAAATTTCTGCTACATGGGTGAAACAGTGAGTCCTAAGATCTCCTTTACCTCCAAGCAGAGAACGAGATCAACAGCGGAGTAAATGCTCATTTTTGTCACGTTACGCTCTTATCGGCACTTTCTAGATTAGTACAAATGAACAAAGACGATGTAAAGAAGGAATTCTGTTGGGGTACCATGTGAAAAAAGGGTTGTTGGATAGGAGACAGAGTGAACAAGTTCCTCATCTGTGCAACGAGGTACATGTAGCCCGTATTTAGTATTAATTTTATTTTTGTGGCCACTTCCTGTGACCCCTAACCTTGTGAACTCTATGAGTCACGGGTCACAGAGTTCACTTCCTCCTTCATCTCCACTGTGGCTGTGGCGTGGACATATCAGCGTCTCAAACTTTTGAATGAAGCGTTCTAAATTGTGCGTGCTAAACCGTCGCTCACTGGTGAGTCTTTTGTCATTACATTTCCAATTGGTTTGATGTTATAAATGCCATGTAATTGCTCACTGGAGCGTTGTTTTCAGCAGAGTCGCTATTCAATACACCACCTGAAAAAACTCTGCTGATTGCCGTCGGACCGCGCATGGAGGCTAAGCAATAACTACTCGTTTTCAAAGGTCAGGTTTTTTTTTTATGGACCAACTATTGGACCTCATCTCAGGGATTCAACAACTCCCCTCAACTCAACTCAACTTGGCGAGCTAGAACAACGAACTGGTAGGAAAAAACTGACTCATA
>JAPZDV010000017.1:9721054-9737617 GCA_029814665.1 Acanthurus lineatus | reverse complement strand
AAACTTTTTATTTTGTCACCAACCTTGCCTTTTATTTACTTAAAATGATGCAAGTATTTTTTTAAAAAACATTAGTTATCAAATAAAAATAAATGACTAAAACTAACAGTATGAATTTTAATGAACAATACTATTCTTTTCATGTAACCACAAACTGTCGGCATTTTCCGTGAACTGTCATGATGATTATTCATCTATCTGTTGCCCCAAGAGGTTTCAGAAAACACCCACATTTGTTTTGTGTGAGCCATGTCCTGCTGGATGTGTCTCTTGCATCATCTGCCATGCAGCTCATATGACCACTTCCTGTCAAAGAGCTCCATAACAGCATGACAAATGTGTCAAAAGTCATTCATCATTTAGATGGTTGTCTTCTAAACTTGAATAAACTGCTTGGATTGCATGGCTCGTTTCCCCAAAAACTGAAAGGTGAGGCAAGCTCCGTCACAATATTCTCCGCCTTAATCAGCCCAAAGAGCATGAAGGACAGCGAGCCAGATTTAACTGCCTGTGACGACAACATTCTGAGAGTTTATGACCCTTAACCTTCACTGTGCCTCTACAGGCATAGGGCTCGATGCTGGTGGTGCACTCTGGGATGCATGAGGGCGTTAATGACTCTTGACTCTCCAGTTTGGCTTTGTCAGCCCGACCAGCTGTGTATTAATCTTCATACGTTTGTGCTTGTGCATGTGTGCACGTGCCTGCTTGTATCTGTCTAACAGGGGAAAAGAGAGGTCGAGGGAGGGAGATGAGTTTGTGTGTGTGTGTGTGTCTATGTCTTTAATCCTCGCCTGCTTAATTATAAATCTCACCAACTGTCATGGGCTCCTTGCTTATATCCCAAGAGTTTCTGTTAATATTTCATGCCACTGTCTTGTCCCCCAAGCACATGGCCGGCCAGCAATTAGGCTCTTCTGCAGAAGATGCCTTCAGGAGAGAGAAACCCTCTGTGGACATGAAGACCTGTTTATGAATCAGCAGAGAACTCTTCTGTCTTCATCCTTTACAAAATAAAAAAGCTTTGCATAAGAAATTTACTCCCAGGATTCTTTGATAAATGTTTGATTGTTAGCACAGATCAAACATCGAACCACATTAATGAACTGAATAAATAAACAGGAAGACAAAAATTAGCTATCAGTGACTAACTTTGATGCAGGCGAGTGTTTCTGATAAAAAGTGGGATAATTAAAGGAAACTCACATGCATGACCGCCTAATCTTTGCCATTAGTAATAGATTATGTTCGGTGCAGCCATTTTGCAGGGGTCACCACAACCCAGCAGTGTGTCTGCCCTTTACCGACTTCATGTTTTCGTGCAAATGAGTCATTTTGGAAACATGATTAATTCATCCTCATCTCACCGCTCACCACGGCTTCGGATAGATTACTGGAACAGCGGGAGAGGTAGATGGGGGAAAAAAGACAGAGAGAATGATGAGAGGGAAAAATGAGTCTGAGAGGAAGGGAGGGAGAAATTGAAGGACTGTAAGGAAGCAGCGGATATTAAGCTCCAGATGAAGAAGAAGACAGAATGAACTCTCTGCACACGGGTGTAAACCCGCATACAAACAATTCCACTTCACTTATCTATACTCTACAAATCAATACTCATCTTTTTTCCTCTCTGAACAAGCCAAACTTTGGTACATTGCTCCGGCAAACAGGGAGCTGGGCTGAGCTGGAGGCCCACGAGGATTCACCACAGTGACCCCGCCAACTCCTCAATAGGACAAATGTGACCTTTAGTTTCCTTGCGAGAGCCAGTCGCTCTTCCCTTATCGGGCTGTCCGGATGCCTCTCCTGCTTCCTCCTATGTCAGACAGTTATAGTGACCTTTATTCGAGCCAGCATGGGGATGTAGTCTTCCTGAGTCTTTGGGGAACTTTAGACCTGCACGGTGCCTCCCCAGACCAAGATGTTCCAACTTTTCAGTGATATTGGTTGTAATTTTTTTCTTCAAGTTGGGCATTGAGCGAAACTCTGCTTTCTTACTTTTTTAAAGTTTCAAGTATTTTTTGGGGGAAATGTTCTCAGCTGCTGATTTATCTGTGAGAACACATCTGTGAAAGAAACCGTGCAATCTTTAGTTACTTCAGCAATTAGATAATACAATTAAATTAAAGAATTAAAGAAATTTAATCCTGCAATCTTCTAGCTATCCTACAAATGTGGGGGAAAAAATTAAGAGCAGTGTCGCTAAAATTGCACTCTTAGTATTTGTGTAGCATTTTATGTCCATGAAATTTGTCGACATGCAATTAAAAAAAAGAGAGAAAGATCAAAGTTGGTGGCAGAAAAGGCAAAATGGGTGAAGATCCTAAACCACTGGATCTTAACCAACCATGATTCTCTTTGATTGCATCTGTGTGTAAAACCCATCCTTTCTTTTCCCATGTCAGTCAATTTTTCCTGGTGAACTTGGACTTTTAAAATCTGAGATGATAACATCACCGGGGTTAATTTTTTTAGGACTTAAGAAACTTTTCACTAGAAGAGAAGACACTGTAACATCTGTTTCCACAGTAGTAGAAGTAGAAGTACTAAAAAGATGGAGGAGTCACTGACAGATGGACAAAGTTCATGGCTGCATGGACAATGATCCATCAGGTCAAACATGCAGCTCTGCAGAGTGATGGAAATGGCCTCTAAATGCCTTGATTAAACCCTGTTACGGTATATTCCTCCGCACAGTGGGTTCATTAGGTTTTCACTCAGGACTGACAGAGAGGGAAACTCTGCTGGGTCATCACTTTGGGTTTTTTGTTTTAATAAGCCTAAGAAGAAGAAGAATTATTACAGTTTTGGCACCTTTTAAAGAATCCAACTATGCCTGATGGTGCATCACAAACATAAATTAAAGCTTACAATTGAGTTAAGAGGCACAGCCAGAATATGATGAGATTATGCCGGGTAAACCGATCCAAACAGATGTGTTTTGGGTTGGGATTTGAACAGTCCAACAGAGTCCAGCTGACAGATGTGAGGCGGCAGACAGTTCAAGGTGCAGAGCAGCTGAAGGCTCTGGCACCCATAGTGCTGAGTTTACATGTAGGGGTGGACAGGAGAGCAGCTGAGGAAGAACTAAGGAGTGAAAGGACGAGGGAGGTCTGACAGGTATTGGGGAGCCAGGTTTTGAAGGGCTTTAAAGGTAAGCAGCGGAGTTTTGTAATGCACCCGAGCTGGAAGAGTGGAGCTGAATGAGGAGTGGGGTGATTCGGTCAGTGGTTTCTGTTTGAATGATGATTCCAGCGGCACAGTTTTGAATGATTTCAACTTAAAGGACATGAAGTAAATTATAGTAATTATTAAATTCAATTTACTCCAAACTATTGTATATTAACTCAAGATTGCTTAGCACTGAAGGTATCCTTGTAGCTAATGTAATTACGAAAAAACTTCTTGTCTGTGAGGATGCAATTTAAAATTCACAGCGAAGGAATAATGCCTTTGTTAGCGAGGTATTTCATCCCATGTTTTATGATGAGAATATTTCCAAAAACCATCACACAGTTACGTTAGGAGAATGAAATCAACACTTACTTTTATTCAGACTTGCGTACTGTGCTTGACACCCTTTTTTTTCTTACCTTGAAGCACTTCTCATTGTTTCATCATTATATATATAAAAAAATCTAATTATGTGGTACAATCCCCTTGTCTTTATGTGAGGGGTTGTGATGCAAATTCCTCAAATGTTGGCTTCATCATGCATGCTCACCACCCTCAGGTAGCAGGAATTAATGAGCATTTCTTTGCTGCACCTGAGCATCATCATGCAGCTGAGTGGAGCGGCCAATTTCCCTCCAACTGGCACTGCCCTCCTAGTTAGCTGCTAAGCCCCCCAAGGCAGTGAAGGATTGTTTTCAGCAGTTAATTGACAAGATCCTGGTGGTATTCCACATACACACACATCCATCAGTTGTGGAGTGTGTGTGTGCTTTTCGTGCAGGGATGACACTTCACTAAACCTTGTCATGCAAAGCTCTATGACCTTCCTATTGAGGCATTTGTTTTAAACTAAAGGTTGCTCTCTAACCAGCACATTATTAACAACTGTGACTCTGTGCTTTTCCAGTCACAGGTTTTGTCATGTGGTGCTTTGCCAGAGCATAGAACTATAATGCATTATGTAATAACCCAACAAAATGCTGTAAACTTTCTCTTCATTATCTAATAACATCTGCAGTTTGTTAAAATCTACTGTACTTTGTAGTAAAAAAAACTATATATGTGGCCACATCCCCTTCACACATAAGACAAAAGAAATTCTAATTCAAAAAACACCTGCAAAAGGTGATATGATCTTTTAACTGTGCTGCAAAAAAAAAAGTTTTTCCATGATGCTCGGGTGCATTTTTCATGTACTTTTATGTGGTAAAATGCATCCATTTGGTGCAAACTTGGCCCCATTCAATGTAAATGAGTCTAATTACGATTCATAATTCTTCCTTCAGAAACGCTTTGTGAAATTTTTTGTCAGTAAATTCATTTAACTTGTAAATAAATACATTGTAAATCCATCATTTTTTAAAATTGGTTTTGTAATGCATGTTTACAAACCTTTATTGGCTGTGATTGGATATTTCATGATGCAAATACATACTTCCAAACCTTGGACTACAATTCTGAAGAGGTTTTTACAGACTTTGATGTCACAAAACTTGTTTAGCATAAAATGTACATTGTGATAAAATAAATAAAATGCTCAAAGAAAATCTGAATTAACAGCTTTTCTTGCATCAGCAGCAGTAAGTATTATTGAGTGGCGAGGAAGGAGAAGAGGAAATGGCCCTGAACAAAATTGGCCCACCGTCTGCTTGTCACTGTGTCTGTCTTTCGTTTTGTGGCGGAGTGACAAAGAGCCTGAGGGGAAAGTGATTCTGAGGCTCTGACTTTGCCAACAGGCAACTAATCCCCACACAAAGCTCAGCTGACCTGAAGCTGACTGTCTGCAGCATTCACAACTCAGACACACACACCAAGACACCTAAACACATGTGCACATTTTGTGTCCTACAGAGAGCACACACTCGCTCGCACAAGCAGCTTCTGCGGACACAAACACAGATTCTCCATAAGTGCTCATGCATGTCTCTCTCTACACCTCTGGTTTAAATCAAACAACTGCAGCTCACTAAGAAAACAAAATAACTTAAAATCGTCAGTAACATCTGGATCATTATGCACCAACCTTAAAATCAATAAATAAATAAATAAATAAACTAATTAATTGATCAAGGTTGTTTGGTTAAACAGTGAAAGTGATGGCTGTCAGGAGTACAAAGTGCTGCAGTCAAACATGCAGAGAAACAGCTGTGAACACTTGGGTCTTCAATGATGAGCAGATCTCAAGTGGCTCCATAGTCGAGCTCTGTTCCCAAATGTGCACAGATTTATTTGCGTTTGTGTTTTAAGGGCAGCTTGGTCAGAACATGCGTCATAAAGACGTAACTTCTCAATCTTGATAATCACATCTATTTCGCAATAGCACTTAATGATGCTCCGTCCTGACAATAATCCAAATAAATATATAAATGAATAAAACCTTGGACATGAGAGACAAAGCACAAGGATCCATGGGAAAGGAGCTTAAAATTTAGGCAATTTAGGCACTTTGTAATCAAGGAGAGTCATGGGATCTCTGTGAAAAATAAAGAGGATAAGAGCCATTTGAGACAACTGATACTGATATAACTGTCATAAAACAGCAGACATGTACTTCCTATCATCTGTAAAAACAAATAAAAGGTAACTTCACATGGCTTACTAAATCTGCAAGCACTACACAATGGCCAGCAAAAGCAATGTCAAAGGCTCAAAAAGCAAATTTTAAATTCCCAGTGGCTTTTGAAATACAGCAGCCACTAGGTAGGATCATTGTATGCAAATAAAACGAGCCGGATATAAAATATGTTGTATAAATGATTTGTGCTAGCTTTATGGCACTAGCTTAAGCTCAAAGTCACTTAAAAAGAAAATGGTCTTATTAGTTACCACCTTTACAAGCAGTTGAGTTTTTTAAAGGAATATTTTATCTATTCATTTTCTTGCGGCACCCGCATGCTGAGCAAGAACAGTTAACTGTAGCAGTTACTACTAAAATCATTTTATTTGCTTATTTTCTATGCAGTACAGCAATGATATCCCTATAAGTATGTATGAGTCCAATGGTTTAGTGTTAAAAAAAAAACAAGAGGTCAATAAATTTAAAAACTGAATCCAAACTTGGCAGAAGTGCAATACTTATTAACATTTATAAATATCTAAAGGAACCCAGTATCAAGATGGGATCAAATTGGGAGATAAACCTATAATCCCATCCCTGGTGTTTAACAGTTACACCTGACTCAAACAGAAGCGCTCTGGAAAAATTCTATGGAAAATGACTCATGAAATAACAGAGAAAAACAAGAAGGCCAAGCCAAGGTCAGCCTGTTGATTGCTTCTTAAATAAGGACTCATGCTCCTTTCTTTCCCAAGAAAGGACTTGTCTTAGTTTTTTTTACCTGACCAGGTGATATGAGGAAGCACATTTGATGCATTCTATAGTCCCATCTTTACTAAAAACTGTTCACAACATATCTGAGAAACGAATACTAAGTCTGCAACATATGCTTTACTGCAAACACATCTGAGCACTTTGATGCGGTGTTCACAGTCGGTTGAGCGATTTGGGTCCTTTTCCTTGCACAACCTGGTTGTTTTTCCTGCAGCGGTAACACATTGGGCACTGGTGCCATGGAGGCTCCATCGTGGCAGAATCTGCCTAGTTCGAAGAATGACAACAGCCTGCAGCATCGCAGCCTCGCTCACTTCCCTCCCTGCCTGCCTCCCTCTTTTTCTCTGTTTCTTTTACCTCCATGCTTCGCTCTGCTCCACATTGAGGAGACATCTGGTCAAATTAGCTCATACAGTCCTTTCTAAAGTCATCAGCACTCTAATAGTGCTTTTACCATTTGCCTCACACAATGGATGATTCCACTATGGGTGTAATTCCTCCTAGATGAAAAGGAAAAAAAAGAATCTAAAATATAATTATCTTTTTTTTTGGATTAGGTAACAGAGAATGTGGACATTTCATTTCAACTTAGATTACACATGTGATTTCTGGCCTGGATCATCATCATCTTCATGCAGAACATTTGTTGGAGAGCATGGGAACAGTATATCATGGCAATATTGGAGCTTAGCAGGGGAAGTTAGTGGAAATTTCAGCATATTTAAAAGCCGACAGAAGAGAAAATCTCATGTTCGAGCTTGTCTGATCGAACGTGTCTGGTGCCTGGCAACAAGATAGAGGCCCACATCACCCAGCAGGCCAATTTAAAAGCCTACAACTAAGTTAGACAAAGGGTTTGTTTTATGACCTTGAGTAAAGAGTTGAACTGACTTCAACTCTGGACTCACCAAAGGACGCTGTCTCTGCAAACAGCCAGAGAGACAGGAGACAGCTTGACCATCCTCTGGAGCAACAGGTGATGATTTTAAAGGTGTCATTTAAAGTAGCAAGGACTATAACTTTCTCAAAGGGTAAGTCCTTTCACATTCTTAAAGCTGTGCCCCCACCAGAATGAAGGATAGCCCCTCTATTGATTGAGCCATTTGGTAAACATGCCCTGCAAGAAACTAGGTAGCATTTCTGCAAGACTGTGTGCTGGAGCTAAAAAATTACCTTATTTCCACACAGGCAGACAGAAACTGAAATACATGCAAGCATGCACAAATGGACATACACACACAAGACAAACACATATTCACCAGCAAAGGATTCCCCCCAGAGAGGTGCTGTGCACACAGTGTTTACTGCTCTCCTCAATTATTGATTAGTTGTTTTCCTTCTGTTATGAGAGGCCACCCCATATGAACAGGGAGAAAGTCCGCTCATAAAATCTGCAGTAGGACTCTTTCTCCTGAACCAGTCTGCATGTTATTGACCTCAGCCTCCCTCCAAAACAGGACACTTTCTTTTTTTTTGGCACTGTCTTGCTTGCTCACTCGGTTGCCTATTCCTTCTGTTTTCCTTCACTATTTCTTATTTGTCTCATTTATTCTCATATCCTCTCCCTCAATTTTTCTACCTCTAGCTCACCTGGCCAAGCTTCTTCAGTCCAGGGAGCCTCCATGATGCAGCCTGCAGACTGAGCTCAGCAAAAACTCTCATAAGCTGTCAGTTAACACTAAATTATTAACAATCATTTGCAGTTGGAGGTATCAAAAATATTTGAAATGAAGGAAGATGGAAAACTTTTGGCCAGATATAATGAAACAGATATAATGAAAAAATTTCTTGTGTTCGAAATATGCATACAATGTTTCTAATGAGGAATACTTTAAACAAGTGTAATCAAATAATAAAGTACTTCATTATCAATTTAAAAAAAAAAAAAAAAGACTGTCGACATCCATCCATCATATAAAACCTGCAGTTATACATGTAAATAATTTAACTGTGGTCCAGATGCTTTTAGTGGATGTACATTAAATTGGTCAATATAAAAAACTAAATAAATAAATAATGATATTATTAATAATAATAGTAATACAAATAATAAAATAATAATAATAATAATAATAATGTCTGTGGGAGCTGCAGCAGGTGCAGCAAGCATTAAAAATGTGACTTATGTACATCTAAACACTCCTTATAGAATTTTGCATCATAGTAAAACATCACTGAAACAGACAACACAGAGATGCATAAACATTTTAAGCTCCACAGTGACTGCACCCACAAACACACACACACACAAGGAGACAGGCACAATAATTACACACCACATAGGGAACATACACAAAGCTTTGTTACTAGGCAACACAATAGTTTCTGACGCTCTTATATGAAGCGTTCAGTGAGTTTGTTGTTGTTGTTGCACTCATCTGTCTGAATGCCTTTCTGTGAATCTCGAGCACTGTGAAGTCTTCCACAACAAGGTTCAGTCTCACTATTATCCTCAATCCATAATATAATCAGTCTACTGAGCCCCCTTTGTTGGACTGGAACCAGTCCACCCAGCCTCTCTGTCCCACTACAACCAGTCCCTTGACTGCATGGACGGGCTTATACCTAAGACACCTCGACGTGCATTTTATAGCATGTTCTGTACATGTAATTCTTAGTTCTAAGAAACACTTCAGTCCTTGCAATCAATTTCACATCCACTGGGAGAGTATCTTGGCTTTCCAGCCATACAAGCATCTCAATTATGGCACAGTGGCTGTAGTACTGGCACTCCTGACGATGGAAGATAAAGTGGAGTAATGGAAATGCCATCCTGTTACAGAGGCAGGGGGGGCTCCAGTGTAGACAAGAAAACAAAACAAAGTCAATACAGAAGAGGTGAAAACAATGTGGGAAATAGAAAATTGTCAAACGGCGGTCGGACTTGGCAGGGGGAAAACAATCTCAAATGGCATGCAAAACAATGTCACTGATGGGGTTGCTGTTTAAGCTGTGCATCTGAGTGTCTGCTTGTGAGACAGGGGGGAAGAGGGAGAGGCAGATTGTGTTTTCTTTCTGTAGTGTAAAGAAATTTGGCATGTGGTATCTAAAAGACTCCACACGCAATCCCAGCTATCCCACCTGTTCTGCCCCCACTTTGATTTCAGCTTTAGAGGGGAAGCACAGGGCCTCTCGCTGAACGAGCCCGGCGCAGGACGAAAACAAAGTGAAACTGCTCTGATACTTTTGTTATCTTCTTGCAAAATGTGGCAGATCAAAAAATAGGAAAACACTTTTTTTTTGTTTGCAGGTCCATTTAAAGTCTTGAAAAGATCCAAGGAGTTTACAGTCATAGCATTTACAAATGATCCTCTGTGGTCGTTGTGTTATTTTGACTCAAGATTCTTCTCTCTGTCTTAAGGTAGAGACGACGGTGGCTCAGAGGGGGCGAACACAAATCGTCCGTCTCCCTGAGGAGTCAAGCAAATTGTGAAAAAAAAGATGAGACAGAGACAGAGGGGGTGAGGGAATGAGAGATGTAGACAGAGACAGAAACACAGCATCAGAGAGGAGAGGGAACCAAGAGGAGACAGAGCACTTCAGGGCATACCCAACTTAGACATGGCCATCATAAATGATTAAAGGCCGATTTCCCATTCTGACAAGCCTACCAATCTTTGCACAGTGTAATGGAAGCCGAAGTGAAACGAGCAGGAACACTACATTTGCATCAAGCAATCACCAAAGAGATGTTTAAAGAGTGCAGGAGGGGCGGAGAGGGGGAACGGTTGCACAGAGAGGATTTTTTTTTACTATTATGGTCTGTTTAAATGGGGGATATTACCTGTTTACCCAGCTGCCGAGGGCAACCGACATTTTGTCAGAGGTCGTCCCATTAATATTCCTCCCACAGGAGGACGATCTTCCAGTAGGGAACGTTGTGATACCATCCTTATAATTCCACTATGTGATCTGCTGGGAGACGGAGGGTCGTGACCTCTGAGGCAGAGGTGAAAATTGCACCAGTGGGCCAGCGAGGACGGAGACAGGAATGAATGATGGAGCTGGGAAGGAGATGGGAACTATAAAGTCATACATAAACTGCAGGAATATGTTGCTCTGTGGATTGCCGGGCTTTTTATATTCCCACATACTTGATTGAATTCAGGAGATGAAACCCAAAGAAGTGACATGTGACACTACGCTGAAACAAAATAATCTTGCAAAAAACAAAAAATAAAAAGTTTATGACTGCAGAAGTGATGTCAGTAAGATGAATCCATGGTTTGAGATGGATGGGTGGTGTGATGTGTCACGTGCACACATCTTTAGCACACATGGGAAAAAAAAGTGTTGACAACTAAGTGTATATAATTTTTCCTGATGTGTTAAGAAGTATTTCAAAGGTAATCTGAAGGTTGCAAACATCATTTTTAGTCTCACTTTTGAGGCATCGCCCTGAGCAGTGCAGAGCTGTGAAGCCATGGGTGCGTATCTGCTAGGCCATGGATGATGGATTATATGAGCGGTGATATTGATAGCCAGTGGGTTTCCCATACAAATGAAGAGTCAAATGAGTCAAACTAGAGCAGTCTCTCAGTGATAAGTCATATTTGCTGGTGCCCAAAAGCATGCATGTCCAGTTGAGGACCAGAAGGCAGTTTATGCAATTTTTTTAAGCTCCCATATGTACCAAATGATGGCACATGTTGGAGAAAAAATCAACAAAATGATAATGATCTACAAATCCTTTTTGGCCCATGACTGCCACATCGCACACAGTGCAGAGCGAAGCCTCATCGTTCTCATTTCACCATCTTTCTGGGTGCCACACTGGCATATCCCCTGTTTTTAAATGTTACATTTGCTTGCTGCTTGAAATGCTGAGGGGCGTGATACATGTCCTGGCAGCTCATGCATCACTGTGCTGACTGATGATACACCATGTCTTGACGGATCTCATTGAATGCCATTGCACTGTAATATTCCTGCCCACCCCTGTTTTGCTATGCATCCACTGTTAAATCCCCAAAGTGCATGGCTTAGATTTTCTTCCCTTTGCATTTTTACACCATCTTCTTTGAAAAGTGACTGATTTTTTAGCCTTTTGACTCTATATTCCCTTTTTTAACTCATATAAAGCAGAAAATGTCTAAATCCTCACTCTGTACGCCTCTTAAAAGAGATTTTTTGAGGTGACTTTGAGAGTTCAACTGATCAGTCACTGCAAGGGCTTTAGTGTATGGGTGCATGTGTGTGTGTTCATGAAACCACCTCGAAATGAGTGATGTGACAGGATTTTGATCAATGTCATTTTCTGACCATTGGGTTCAAGACCAGGCCACTTGCTTGGGCACAGACACACACATACATGACCATCAGTATTCAGGCAAAAAAGGCTCGGATACACACAAACACACATGGTACAAGGTGATACACGATCACTGTTAAAAAGCCTTTGCCTTTTGCTGTCAGCACTGTCCTCTGTGCTCCCACAAATGTCATCCTTAATGCATCTGATAGCACACAATTAGGTTTTTGAGATTATGGAAATTAAAGGAAAAACAAATAAATAACCAGTGACCTCATCTTTTTATTCACGTGAAAGCGACTGAGCCGTAAAGGCAAAGAGTAAAGTAAATAAATCGCTAATAGACAGAACAAACAGCTCAGAGCCGACGGGTCAGTCATGCTTCCACTTAGGTGCATCTGGACGTAATATGACAGGAGAGACACCAGGGATGGAACATGTGTATGTGTCCATGTCTGTGTGCATTTGTGTCCAAATAAGTATGTGCTGTGTGTGTGTATGCGTGTGTGGCCATTATGTAGATGCATGGGAACACTACAGCTATTGCCTTTTGTCGGCGGCTAAATTTAGCACAAGGTGTCTCCTCCGTCTGCCTTTAATTTCACTGCTGAGAGACAAACCCTAATTAGGATTTGTCTGTGTGATCCTGCCAGGCATGCCCTCATCCATGTGTGTGTGTTTGTGCATGTGTGTCAATTTGTGCCTTTGTGCTTTAGAGTTTTAGCATGTCTGCGGTGTGTGTTTGAAACGCTTGTGAGTGTATCTGTTAGGAGCACTTCGTGTGTTTGCACGTAGAAAGGGCATTAACCTGAGGATGATTCATATTGTCCTGCTAAGCTAGTGGCTCTTCTCATAATGCTGAAACGAGACAGATCTGTAATAACAGGGATGAGCCGGGCAGCCGAGACTGAATCACAAGAATGGCCAGCCAGGTCCGGGAAATAATACAATACCTGAGAGACTCTGACTTCTTTTATCTGACTGTTTTTTTATTTACTGTCCCACTAATGAGAGTCCCTCTCAGTTCATGTGTGTCTGTCTCCTCTCATGTCTTGTTTTCTCCCTCTTCTTTGCGCCTCCTCTCCTCCTGCATTCTTTCCGTTCATGTCGTCAACTTTTTTTTTTTTACCCTCTCCATTCTCAGCCCACTCCTCTCTAACTCTCTCCATCCCTTCCCTTCCCCTCTCCCTCTTCTTCTTTTTGTTCTTGTTCTTGTTCTTCTTCTTGTTCTTGTTCTTGTTCTTGTTCTTCTTCTTCTTCTTCTTCTTCTCCATCTCCCACTTGCTCTCCTTCCGTCTCTCATGGGAAACAATATATATCAGAGTCCAGCAGCGCCCTGCTCCACTAGTTGCCATAGCAACCAGCCTCATCGTAGCATCCACTCTCCCTCCCTCTCGTCCCCTTCTTTCCTCTGTTTTTCCTCTTGTCCTCCTTGTCTCTTCCTCTGCCCTTCTGTCTATCTCTCCATCTCTTTCTCTGCATCCAGTACAGTCATTCTTTAGGAGGAGGCTCTTTGTGTTGTAAGTGGGCCGGCTGGCCTCTTTGTGAGCCAAGCAGCGAGGTGAATCATTAGTGAAACACAGACGTTGACCCCTGAAGTTTCCTCTCAAAGACCTCCAGTTTCTGTCTGCTTTGGGTTAAATACAGCGTGGTGCAAAGGAAAATATCTCTCCGTCTATATAAGTACATCTAAAACAATGGTATATACAATAGGCAGAACTATTTAAAGTACATTAACATTTCACCCTTGTGTAATCTAATTTGAAAACCTTGAGAATTAAAGGGGCACCATCTTAACTTTGCTCTTAAAGATCAGCCTGTAAATTGCAGTGTTATTATCTTCCATCAAGGAGAGGCTTTGTCAGTGTCTACAAAAATAAGTCGGTGAAAACCAGCCAAGAACAAGATTGAGAGTGAATACTGAACTAAACATGAAAGTTTTAAAGCTCAGGTTGCCAGAACTAGATGCTAATATATTTTCTTGTCTGCTCTTTTCAAAATAAGATACTTCCTGTTAATATATTTCTGAATCTTGTAAGATGAAAATAATGTTGTGTTTAGATCTTGTTTGCTGCCCCCGAGTGGCCAAAAACAATTAAATCAGCTTTTAAATGCTTCCAAAAGTCTTCTTCTGAGAAAATTCAAAATAATTTTGGTACTTGGCTGCAGGTTTTTGCTGCCACTCAACCACAACAGCATCATCGAGGTCAGGCGATGATCTCAAGCAATTACTCCTGGCCTGGAGTCAGCGTTTCAATTAATCCTAAAGGCTGGATGGAGTCAGAGTGAGACAAGATGGCTCCTTTAAGGCGATTCCTTTTTACATGTTGACATTAAAACAGGAAGAAGGTTGCCACAAAATAGGAAGCACACTTAAGTCTAAAATATTGTTGTAGGCTCAAGAATAAAGATTCCCTTTAAATTAAAACTAACCAAAGCATGAAAATAAGCCTCAGAGGGCAATTGAGGGGAAAGGAGTCTACTTTCAGCCATATGGTTTATCTGGGAATTGCATTATATTTGAGTTTAAAAAGAAAACTGATGCATGAAGTAAATGCATTTCTGATATGTATTCATTGATTTTTTTTTTTTTATCTTTACATGATACCCATTCCTTCAATCTGTACACACACTCACACACACACACAAACACATGCTCCCACATCTCCACTCAACCAACATTTGCGTAAGATTCAACCATATTTCAGAGGGCGACAAGGGCAGGGAAGCCTTTTTTCCTGCTGTGGGAATTTATGTGGCGTCATTATTTAACCTAATTGAACTGAAGACAAGTGGAGGGCGCTGTGCTTTCTCAGAGTGGCAAAGCATCCATCACGTGTTTACACACATGCCACACATATGCACACATGCAGTGTGCACACATGCACAGGCAACATAATGGATCCTATGAGTGAGAAATGACTATCATGTTCATATATGTGAATGAACACACATTTTTAATACACACAGAAATACATTCCCACATGCAAATATATCAAGAGTATATACAGACGTGCTTGCCAACATGTTTTATCTCTTCTCTATTCCTCACTCCCCTCTATCTTTCTTACTCACTCATAACCACACACACACACGCACACACACTTACAAACTCCTTACCATGCAGAGCAACAAGACGGTTGTCCTCCATCTGTCAATGTTATTCATGAGGAAATGGAGATCTGGGCCATGAGTGATGAGTTCTCCTACAGAAATGGCCCGGCCAAAACCTCTAGGAAAACCACCCAACCCATTTATGAAAAAGATGAATAAATATATGAATAATAACTTGCAACCAATCATTTGAGGCCCAAAATTAATGGCAAATTATTGTGCAGGGATATCAGGAATGGGTTCAGCCCATTTTATCACGCCTACACCTTAATGTAAGGAAATTTCCATATTGCACAGCACAGAAAAGGAAATAAAAATACCAATATGTATTTAATAATGAAATATTAATTATACAAAATCAATAGTGCCAATTATCTAATTTTATTTTAGAGTTCATTTCAGAGCCATTTTGACATATATATGTGAAATGTCAATTTAATAAGAAGAAAAGATTTTTTTTAATTCTTTTGACTTTATTTAACATGACTTTATGTAATGGAGACTGCAGGTATCAAGTTGACATCACAAATGACTTTAGTATTACTATAATAAATAAGAGTTGTAGTATTTATTCAAATATCTGAGAAACTAATTAAGGAAAATTACAATACAATTTTTAGGTGAACCTCTGCGTAAGCCAAACTTAATTAAAAGAGAAAATAAAGATAAAGGGGAGGGTGAAAAAAAATGCTCCAACTATTCATTGTAAGCATTTATTACAGTTTACAGAACATCTTCCTGCATCAACTTAGATCTACTATACTTACTCTGGGATATGAGGGATAATTACAGACATTTCACATGTGCTTATTTCATGTCTTACCCTCAAATAAAGTGATGTTGAAAAAATTATGAAGCAAAACTGTCTTGTCTTGTTTACAGCATGTCTTATAGCCCCCACAGCAAAATAACAGCATTCATTCAAGCATTTAAAAGAATGTCCATACAGACTTTGTCTGTCACAAACTACATGTATTACAGTATTGCTTTATCATCATAATGTCAGTCTTTGATTATGATTATGTAACCTAAAAATAAATGGTCACAAGTCCATTTAGAGGGTGTGAAAAAACCCATGTTAGCATTCAGTTTGGAGGAGTTGTTCTGTCCTACAAAAAGAACCAAAAGGCCGAAGACATGAGGCAGTACAAGACATTAAAAGCTGTTCTGAACAGGTCAAAATTGAGGCTGTCAAAGATGTGTTTGGGAAAAGAGTGACAGAAGAAAGGGGGCAGTTAGGGAAAAAGGGCCTGTCACCACTGGCCAGACGCTTTCAAATGGATAGAAGGGACAGGAGGTTGGCGTCTGTGGAGGAAGTGTTGTTGTGGAGAAGGTCAGTGAGACAGGAAAGGGTCTGGTTTCAGATGGAGTGAGAAGTGAAGAGAAGGACTTTGAATCAAATCCATTGTGGTCACACGAGTGGGAGACTCACTCCACTCAGTGTATTAAGGACAATGAAAATGTGCCGTAAAGGATGCGACTGCAGCTAATAAAACCATGGATAAGAGTTTCAGCAGCAGAAAGGGAGAATTAAGGCAAAAAGGTTTTTATATAGTTCAAATTTTTATCTTGTATATATAAAAATATTGTGTATATGTGTATATATACATATATACACAGTGCTTAACAAATTTATTAGACCACCACCCAAAGTAAGGTTTATGCCACAGCTGCCCTAAATTAACAGCATTGG
>JAPZDV010000017.1:9710051-9720954 GCA_029814665.1 Acanthurus lineatus | reverse complement strand
AAGTCCACTGTAGGTGAATGTGTAACGACGCCTTGTTCCCCTGTTGGATAGAAACGCAAGTGCACACACACACACATAAACACACTTCATTCCCTGGACAGTGAATGGAGGAGGAGGAGGAGGAGGAGAGGTTAAGGTGGAGTTTAATAGCAGTGCAATTACACTAGCTGATGTGCTTTGGTTCATATTATGATGTTGGAGGATGATAAGACAGCAAGAGCACATGCCATGCACACACACCCACGCACACGCGCACGCACACGCACACGCACACGCACATGCACACACATGCAGAGAAAAGCCCCAGCTATGATTAATGTCCAGATGCAGAACTACTCTGAGCAGAAAATAGATGAGTTTCCTTCCTCTCCACCACATGGCAGATGGTTTCAGGACGTGTATCACGTGAGCGCTTAACTAGAACTTTATTGACAACACGATGCATGTCATTGCCAAGGGGGTCCAGATGATAAACTCATGTGGCAAAAAATACAAAAAAAGCACAGCTTAATATTCATGTCCATCAGTTCTTTCAGTCAGACTTGATGCATTGTATGTAATGTCCAGTTTAACCTCCCATGTCCGCAATTTGAATACGTATCCAGTGTGATTATTACAATGCAAGCATTGGACACCATCAGTGATAACCGCCAGGTAAGATAAGAAAACCCATCTACTCATTGATTTAAATAATATAGAGGAGGAGAAAAAGAGCCTCACAGACAGGAATAATGACACATGGATGATTTTAGAGTTAAGGGCACAAACTGCCTTTGGGTAGGTGCTGTTGCAGAAAATTGCCGTCCTGCTTTTGGAACTTTTCAGTCTTTTAAAAGACGGAAGAAAGTTAAAAAGATAGTTAGCAAAGTGGGAGGAGTCTTTAAGAAAACTATGACCTTTTTTCTTTGGTGAAAAGTGCAATTAGAGAACAAGACAACGTTGGCTGTTTAGAAGTGTGGTGCATGTGTCTTACCAATTATATGCCAAGTGGGTGACAGTGGGTGGGCACCCAAGTCATTCCTGTGCACCCAGTGGATAGTTCTGTAGCGTATATGCAGTACTATCCCATTAGAAGGTGTCCACACTTATTTGCTTCATAGTGTTTTGTAAGTGAGTAAGTTTGGAGTGACTGAGTGAGAAGTGACAGATTTTTTCTTTTTTTGATAATTAAAAACACATTTAACACTGTTTGCAGTCAACACATGCATTAAAAATCACAGAGGATAAAAATAAAATAAAAAAAACTGGTGGTTTATTTCCTTTGCAGTCTTCTAGTTTTACACTTAACACCCCATAAAGCCAACACAGAAACAACAAAGAAGAAATCAGGCAAAAACATTGTAGTCAAGATTAAACAGACACAGCAGGCAGTCGGGCAGCTTTGCCAACTAACTTCTGTTTTCTTGGTCATTAAAAAACTTAAGTTAAGGTTAAAAAAAATAAAGAAACATTTGCTTTTACCTTCAAAGAACCACAATCATAGCAAAGATTCACTTTCAACTAAATTTTTCTGCAGCAAGTTCAGCAGTGGTGAACTTTAACACCTAATACTGTACTTATTGACCAATAGAAAACCGTTTTATGAACCATGCTGCACTTTGAATTTTGTACTGCACCACTATAAAAAAAGTGCTTTTTTAGCATCTAACACACAGAAGTTGATGGCACAAACACAGCACATCTCTTGGATAAATTATGTGAACTTGCTGTTTCATTTTCCGTCCAAGAGCACGGAGCTGCTTTGACATCGCCTCGTCAGTAGTCAGAACATCCCGTCAGTCTGTCCGGTACTTCGGGTCAGAGCAAGTTATCTTTGATAGCTACTTGCCAGACTTTGCAATGCATTTTTCTTTCATGATAATCAAATAAAGACTCTTAATATTTAAGTGACTCCCTGACCTTTCCCTTAGTCATCTAATTTGCATTTTCATGTTCATGCTTCTAAGAAAATCCCTATTCTGGACATCCAACAAGCTTTTCTCTCTTGCTAACCTTGGGTCAATATGTTAAATTTGCACTCTAGATATCCATCTAAAAACACGCTAGGACAAATGAATCACATCAGCAATGGCAAATGATAGAAAACGCGCCTGAGCAAATGAAAAGACCAATAATATTTAATAACAAATACATGATTGCAATCACAGAGGAGACAGGAATACTGCCATATGTTTGGAAAGGTGACAGATGAAATGACCTCTTGAGTCTGTATTACTCTGTACTTTGCACCTTGTGTTAAATTTCCTGCCCCGCTCTGTGGCAGTCTGACTCAGCGGCTGTTTCAGGGTGAAACAGCAATTTCCACTTGTAGATGCACATCTGTGATTGCCAATGACCCCCATCCCTTTAGTACACTCACATAAAAAAACGCTTTTTGCATTTTTACTTATCACCTCACATCTTCTCGCTCGGTCCAAAGACGGCAGCTCGTTCACTCACGTGCGAGTACGCCCATCAACCACTGGAATTTCAATTTTTGGCAACATAAAACTGCTTATTGAAAGACTTTAATGTTTCTTTCCAGAATTCTTATTTCATTTTTGTGCCATTATTACAATCAATTTGTTTCTGAATTGTGCAGTTAGCCCATCGGCTAGTTGTACATCTAGAGCCAACTTAAAATCATGAGAAAAGGAAAAAATAACGTTTTCACTTTTCAAAATAAATGACTCATTTCTCCAAGTTGGTGCATACAAGGAGAGTGAAGGCTGGTAGGTTGTAAAATGTTGAGGGATGCACTCACAGGTTGTTAGCTTTGGTCTTTTTATGGGACGCCATGTTGAAAAGAAACAATGCAGATTAACTGCAGCCTGATCCTTTAACCGTAACGTCTTAAACAAATGGAGAAGTGGTACGCTTCTTGGACAGCCGAACGTTTTTACAAAGGGAGTGACAGTAAGATGACATAAAGGAGAGAAAGGAAATTACATGAATGAGAAAATGAGAAGGTAAAGAGATGGAGAAGTGCAGCCAGTGAGTGTGCTATCTCACCCCAGCAGCGGGCCTTGGAGAAAAGCCTGAAGAATACACAAGAGAGACTTACAGCGATCCATGTAATGTGACGGAAAATGCAAGTGTGAATAGGGATTGTGAGGATGCACACGTGGACTTGCATGTACAGCATGCAGGTGTTGTATGTTTTGTGTGGAGATAGACGCTGCTGGCAGGAGAAGTTTGCTCATCCTGCAACAAACACACTCAGCCATGACGACTGCCTTTAGTGCCTTTGTGTTCTTTTTTTTTTTTTTTTTGCTGGTTTGTTTTGCTGTTGTCGTCATTCAATTAAACCTGAACCCTGCCCTTATAAGTAGCCTTAAGAGGAGCATATTGTTGCAGGATATGTGCTGTATGATACTGACAATGGCTGCTATAAACTCTAAAAAAGAAGAAAAAAAATATCCAATATAATAGAGTTGAATCTGGCTCAGCCTTGCACAAGTTGGTGTAATTGTTGGAAATACATTTAGTTTATTGTCTGATGTCACTTCAGTTTTCTTGACCCAGCAACCTCATCGTCTATACACCAACACGACAGTGACGAGTGTTCGTCTGCATCAGTGCACAGAGACAAAGTGTACAAAAATAAACAGCAGGAAAGCTTTTTATGATACTTTGTGGTAAATGTTGTTTCATGAGATGTCGTGATGAAGACTCTATGAGTCATTTTCTGAGTTTTACTTTCTTAATCCATATATGACTGAACACTACGCAGCTTTTATAGAGCATATATATTTATGTTTTAAATTCACTGTGTATTTATTATCATATAACCAAAATTGGTTGCCTTTGGAAAACGCCATTTTGATGGGAACAATTCAATTTAATTTAATTTTTTTCAAAAACATTGGTAAGTTTCATTATTATTATTATGTATAATGTTGTTTGCAAATGCCGAATGCTGTGACACATGCCTATTATTTCTCTTTTATTGCTGTTGCTCTTTGTTCTCAAAACCCAAAGAAAATAAAATGAGAACTGAACATCAAATTGGAATTTTGACAAGAAAATTAGCTAGTTCATTATTTTTTCGTAATTTTTGGAAAGGACCTTATGAATGACTTGAGAACCATCTTAGATGATTACAGAAAACATTAAACTTAATTAAAACCTGAAAATAATCACGATTCCTGACATGACAGTTTCAGGAGGACTTTATCTTTAATGCGAACATTATTAAACAAAGAGATGATGGCACCTTTTTGTTATGCAGCAAAGAGTGATGGTAGTTGATGTTACTGCAGTGGAAGGCTGCAGTGTTTGCAGTGATGATGATGGTCATGATGATGATGATGATTGGGTGATCTGGTCAGGAGGACAGAGAAGCTCAGTATATCTGACATCAGGACACAGCAGTTAAGAGTTGCTGTTGCAGATTGTCAGACAGCTTTAGCACTTACAGGGCAAATCAGCTGCTGTTGAAGCAGGAAGAGAAGCTGGAAGTAGCAGGGAGTTGGTAATTAAAAAAAGGCCTTATGAATATTTTTTGGGGGTTTGCTTTTTCTCTGCTGGTCTGTTATGTAGCCTTCCTTTATGTCCCAGTGTTCCAACTAATTACACTGTTGGCTCAGAGAGAAGGGCGACCAGTGGCAGGATCTCTTTCCTCGTTCCATGTTTATAGCTGCACCACTTTCATCAGATTACCTAATTAGGAAATATAGGCTGAATTCACACCTGGCTCATTTGGCACATTTGTTTTTTGAATCTGTAAGCGTTATTCCCCTCAAAGATCGAGCGGGGTTCGTTTGGGCATATGTAAACACAGCGGTCGCACTTGGATGAGGTACAAAACAAGTGGGCCATGGACGCCAAGAAAAGGTGGTCTCGGCCTGCTTCCAGTCGAACTCTGGAGCCATTTGCTTCTGTGAGAGGGAAGCAAATGGACCAGTCACCATTTGTGATGATCCATACATGATTTTAGGACAATGTCAGAAGCTGAAGGACCAAAAAATCCATTTGCTGATCATGAAATCTGTTCAGGAAGCGAACTTATCATCAATCTGTGCAAGCATTGAGTATATCAATGCATGTAATTTATAATCATGGTAACACAAATCATTACTGTACAAGATGCTTCCTCTTCATCTCGTCCCTACCTGCTAGTCATCATTCACAACATGGAGTCGATCTATAGTCGAAAAATACCAATAATGCTTATGATCGGTTGTGTCTATGTTAGCTCTTTGTGACATGAAAGAACATAAATATTCACATCCGAGGAATTAAAACGCTGAATAAACTGTCAGTCCCAAGAATTTCATTTTGTTGGTCCCTAGGCATAAAAGATACAGCCTGATAATAGCCAACACTGTCCAATCAACCAGCCACCCTGTAAAACTTTATGTTTAATACTGTTGGTTTCAAAATCAAATGATGTATATTTTTCCTCATTTGGTCTTAACTAAATGAACTAAACTACAAATGTGAATACACCTGTGAAACCTCCGAAAACAAGCTGCAAATTTAGGATTTTTACCACAACATGAAATTATAACATGATATTATTATTACATACATTTTTAAGGGACGTAATAGTACAGTATGTTACAAAAGATATGTTTCCTCAATACCATCAAAATTTGTACTAAGAAATTAGATCAGAAACACCATAAATGTAATAATCTTGTTCAGAGTTACGCTTGTAGTTCATGATGCCAGACAACCTGCCTGATACAAATACGAAGGTCTGGATCCAAGTAACATGGTAACACTTTCCAATTCTTGAGGTTATGAAATTCAAATGACAAATAATGTCTCTATCGAGAACTGTTCATGTGTCTGTGCTTTACATTCTGAGAACCTCACAAAAGGGGAGAAGATACCTTTTAATCAGTGTTTTTACTGCTTTAGTTGCTCTCACTCTCATCGTACATGCTGTCCTGGTTTCTCTCTTTATCAAAGAGATGAGTTTGAAACGGGAAGAGAGGAAAGATGAAGAAGGAGGATTAATGCCCACAACACTTTACTAGACAAAATATTGAATTGTTACTCTTGATTTTTTTTTTTGGAACATTTGGCCTTCTTTCATTTTCACAGAAATTTCTTCATGAAGTTGTTAAAATGGTTAACTGACTCATGCAAACCTTTGTCAGTTATGTAATCTCATAGCTCTAACATTGGAGATTCATATCCCATCACAATGCAGAAAACAGCAAAAACTCCTCTCTTTTAATCCGGCCCGACAGCCTTGAACCACACACTTAAACAGCGGCATCAAATAGAGGAGCTGGTCTGCCTTTGAAAAGTGTCAGAAAAGGTAAACAGGTGCGAGATGCGGCTTTTTATCCGTCACTTTGTTAATGAAGACTGGGAAAAATGTGAAGGAGCAAAGATCACAGAGCATATAAACAATATTCATAAGAAAATTACATAACCGCTTTCGCTGCTTTGAGTGCTGCTATGCTTTCGTGATGAGATGATATGAATGTGTCTTTAGAAAAAAAAGGAATTGATCGCCTGAGAGCAAGGACATGCCGCTGTTAGCGAGCGACAATGATGACATTAAGATAGCAGCATGTAAGATGCTAATACCTCTTCCTGGCTTGTGTGAGAAAGCCTGATCCACCTTTTTTTTTTTTTTTTTTTTTTTTTTTAAAGTGGCAAGGGTGGTAAAAATGTGCAAATCCCTGATGGTCTAAACTTTGTGACAGGTTGCTTCCTAGAGCCACTCAAGGGGCTGGTAAAGACCTGTGGGCACACGAGCCATGTGTCTGAGAGTGTTGTGTGAGGAGACAAGCCCTGTTTCCGCTTGTTTGTCCTTCCTTGAAGATGCAGAGGCAGACTGAGTGTGGGGCCTGTGCATCCTGACAGACAGTCCAGTTTTAAACATGGAGTAGTGTATTGTTTGTTCTCTTGGTCTAAGTTCAGCATTAAGTTGTTAACCCTAGTGCATGGACAGATCTGCAAAAATCTAAATTGTATGACAAGGATACAAGCTTTTAAGTGACTAATTTTTGCAACATGTGTGCATGGAGACTCTGGTATAGTTAAGGTGTTACACCCCTGAAAAGGGGTGAAATAATCACAAGAGTGATAAGAGTGATGTTTCCTCAGTGAGAACTTTTTCTCGAATGAGGAAGTTACCGCATATTCCCCTAGGTTGTGGGCGGAGACAAAAGCAGTTGATCTCAGATTAGGACCACTCAGTAGATTACAGATGAACACTATAATTAAAAAATAAATAATGTCATGTTATAACGTGAAATAGACAGTCTTTTAGCATTTTAATCCTTTCTTAACCATTTAACAGATTTTAACCATTTTAAATAATTTTATGCTTGCATTTACATTTTTAACCTACATGAATTGCTCCTTATTACTATATTCATCTCCCTTTTAACCCTCATCAGTTTTTTCACATTATGAAATATCATGAACTTACTATAATTTTTTAACTTATAGCAGACTACATATTACTTAGTCTTTTAACTTGTCACAAAGGTAACAGGGAGTTTGTGGTCATGCTCTATAAAGTTAGGTGAGGCAACTAAAGGCCATCATAAACATTAGGGAAATATGTTAATCTGGTGTTATTCTGGTGTTATTCTGGTGTTATTCTGGTGTTATGGGAAAGCCACATGCAGTATACATCTAACCACTAACCTCCACACCCTCATTTTCTGAACATAAATCATGCACTGCAGTTTCATCCAATATGAATATATTTCCTGGGGGGTTCCTGTCTGAAATTACAGCAGGAAGACAAATGAAGGAAAAGCACAATGTGTTTGACACATTTCAGAGCTTTTTTCAAACTCCACTGAACCATTAAGCACTATCCTTCCAAAAAAATACAACCTCATTTGGTGTTTGATGACAGAAAGTGCCGTCTGACATGTCACTGTTCCTATTCATGTAAAAATGGACATATCACACACGTATTGTTGCTTTAGTTTTGGAAAAGTTCCCTGAAGGAGTTATTTAGGCTTTAAAATAAATTTAGAAAAAGTCATTATCTTAAATTGTTGGTTCTTAGTGTACTCATACATAATTAAAGTTTTATTGTTATTTTTTTCTTTAAAAATTGTTTTATTAGGGTGCAACCCTGAGAACATCCTCTTTCAAAAAGGAGATTTACTGCAGCTCCTAAAGGCCTAAACAAATAATGGAAAACTGATTTCTGCAGCAGACTCTCAGTGCACTGAAAAAAAAGTTTCTCAAACAGATCAAAGTCTGTTTACATGTGTTTGCGATGCTGCATGAAGCTGTTTGTGGCTCCATGGGGAGCTTTATATTGTCTCAGGTGATGTCACTTGAGTCAGCATGACTTTTCATGAAAATAAAAAAGTCTGTGGCCTGGTTTCATTTTTTGCTCGAGGCCAGCAGCTTGAGGCTATCGTAGCCGCTGTGAACCAAGACACAGATACTTCTGACTCAACTGTTGCTAGTCCAGCTGCATTGGAAGTAATATAGATGGAAGTTTTTGTGTGAAACAAAAATCACAATATATTTGATTCTAAATTTATTTTAGTGTTTTTCTTCATTGTGAGGGAGTTTATTTGAAGATTTTACATGATGGGGTTTTGCATTTGCATGGTCATGGGTTAAAAAAACAGATCCAGTCTCTATGTAAAATTGTACTATCACAGTTCAGCACAGTGTTGCTCTCAGAGTGACAAACTCTAAGCTTCTTAACCTTTTGCTGTGCACAGATTTGCAAAAAATGACCTGCATAACCCTTCAGGAGGACTGTCAGAGTTTTCATTGAAACAGGAAAACAATATTTTACCACATTTTGAATGTCACACCTCAGTTATATTAGCGTCTACACTGAGAAATGCAGTTCATCAGATAAGTCATGTTTTTGCCATTAACATCCCCGTTGAATATTGAGATATCATGAGACCTTTATTATCTGCTCCTTTGTAACTTTATTTGTCTCCTGCAGAACTTTTGACATCTCCAGTTTCATTGAAAGTAGAACACTGGGTTGTGAGAAACCTGTCTGTTCTAATCCCACCAAATAAATGCAGGTATCGGAGGAGTTTAAAGGGCTGACACCCCTAAAGGCAACATAACCTCTTTTTTTTTTATAGTTGATATAATTCGAGGAAATTTCGCTTTGGAGAAGAATGATTTCTTTTGAAATCGACTTGTGAGCAGTTAGAGCCCGGCTGCAATCGCACCCAATACATCAGTCCGGTGTCACACCCACACAATCTCATGTCACAGAGAAGATGAAAATGCCATGAGCGAGTGACTGATATCTGCCCAGATCCTCGCAACAGCTTCTTCCAGGAAGAGAAAGTCACAGTGCACACAGCTGCATGAATAATTCGAGCAGGTGCCAGGGTCTTGTTATTCGCACAAGATAAAATGCAGAACAACAAGTACAGCTTCCACTTTTTTACCATGATTTATTTAGGGATGCACGACGTTTCAACTCTCGGTCACCACCCGATGGAAACCTTACAGAGAGACGGCACTTCAAATGTAGTGAGGACTTTAATTAATGATAGGAGCAGTGTGTGTTTTTCTGACAAGGAAAGTAAAGAGATTTCCTGAGCGGGGAAGTCTATGTCACTTGCATGGAGTCATTACTTTTAATATGTCTTTTGATTTTAATACAACAAACACAGGCACACAAGAAAATATCCCGACAGAAGAACTCGATCTATTTTTAATCCTCCAATACATTACACAGACACAGACACACCAGTGTCACAGGGACGATGAGAGCACTTCAGCCAGTTGACTGATACCTGCCCAGATTTTGTTAATGGCACCATTCCCCTGACAAATGATCACTGCAGACGGCTGTAATGTGACTTCATCTTCTGCTGGTGTCATTATGCACAGCCTGTCACAAATCAAGGACCTTTCCAAGCCCTGATGGCCAGAAAAAAATAGTTCCTGATGAAACACTTAGTCAGGTGATCATAAATCTGAAGGAAAATAGAGCAGATGTGAGCGGCACATGGCAGGATTTTAATCTGCTTAACAAAGACTTCATTAGACCTTTTATTTTGAAAAAATAAATGTGCAGACTGCTTGATAATGATTGATCATTTTAATTGAAACTAGCTTTGGGTCTTTTGGTTTTCATATGATGATTCTTGGCACTTAAAGCTCAATAACTGGATGTTTTAGCCAATTTACCAGTATCTTTTCAAGAAAGTTCAGAAGTTTAAATTGTACTTTAAATAAAAAAGAAGTGACGGTAATCTGTAACCTTCAGAGAAGTTAGAAATGTTGAAAGACTCTCTTGTGCAAAATATTTATAAGCCGTATTCTCTTTAGTCTCTGTCATCCTTCGCTGTCTTTCCATTGGAAACCTTACATTTCCATGACACAACTATGATTATTTATATATACACACACACATATTGTTTGACTTTGTCCGCTGAAACAATACAGAAAGACTGATTCTCCCTTCATCTATGCATTCTCATTCTACACGATTCTTTCTGTTATGCACAACCATTGATGGGTTTTTTTTTCAGTTTTAAAGCCTTTCTGATCTCTCTGCAAATATTCAGATTGCAGGCAGAAAGTCTGATCTTATATCTAACTGCTCTTCAATAGCATCTTGAGTGGAACATCATAACTATGTGTACAGCACAGTGTGTGTATTGAGCAACGTTGAGGCACAAAACCTTGAAAAGAGAAGACTGTGGAAAGCAGAACATACTGTACGAGGTGCTCATATATATATCTGTTTCTGTAGTTTCTCCACTTCAACTCTGATATTTCTTTTATTTAGATTTTTACTTGTAAGGCTTTATATATATATATATATATATATATATATATATATATATATATATATATATATGTATAAAACTCACAAAAGAGACTTCTTTGCTGGTCTACAAACCTATAAACTGATATCAATATGATGCATGTCCCAATTTTCAAATTACATAAATATATTAGCAAGTATTTATTGAAATTACTAGTCATTATT
>JAPZDV010000017.1:9698218-9709951 GCA_029814665.1 Acanthurus lineatus | reverse complement strand
AGCAGCACAATGTTAACAAGGCACAGTTAAACAAAGCAGCTCCTAGCGGCAATCAGCTTAGTGTCCATACATGAAAATGGACTCGGCGGTCCGTTAAACAAACAACACAACAAAAACACAGTTTAACACCACGCTAACTATAACTGTCTCTGCCCAGACAAAAGCTCTTTTACTTGGCGTGGCTCTCAGCGACTAGTGTGCTTCCCGGCGTTTGCCGATCCGTCGATCAGGGGAACGTACGGGGCGACTGTAGACGGAGTTCCTTACTCACACTTAGTCACACTGAAAAAAGCGGGGGGCAGCGCAAAGCGCCATAATTTATGCCATGGACTGCGTTGGGGGTCTTCCCACCTGGGAAAGACGGGGTTCCGACCAATGAGAGGCATGAGTTTGAATTTGAAAATAAACTCACCCCAGGGGTCCTTTACCGGACCGACGCAGTTTGGCGGGCCGCTATTGTTCTAAGGTTTTGCTGAGTCATGCAGGTTTGTCTTTGTTTGAGACATGGCTGAGGTCCCAACACAGCATATTTCATATTACAGAAGATGCTGGTTGGTTAAGTGGTCTTTTGATGTGGCCAAGGTCACATTTGTATCCACATAGCTAAAGGAATGCAGCTGTATGAATCTCAGACTTCCTCTGAGTCCAGTCAGAGCAATTGAATCTCAAGATGCACTCAGGATGCATTGACTTCAATTACACCTGTAGTGTTCACATCTGATTGGATCACCCAGGATGAATTTTAATGCCAGATGCACAAAGTCTTCTCATAATATAACCAAAAAAAAGAATCGGGATGATATTAGCCACTAACTTAATATTCCTCATCCTGTGTGAGACATAGTGAGTCACAGTGAGCCTCCTCCATCATTACATCTTTGGCAACATGTTGAGCTTCCCCCCAAGTTAAGGTCAGCCTGTGAGACATGATCTGCCTCGATTTGAAGCAAATGTCCCAGTCATTGCAGTTTCCCCAGCCTTATATAATTCCAAGGTTGTGATATTGTTAGGCCGGAAGATGTCACATAGCATCTATTTCACATGAGATTCGGGTTCCCACCAGCATTCAGAAACGGTGCATCGGGAATGGGCTTGACATTGCTGTTGCAGAGACGGAGCTTTGTTTGTAGACTCCCAAATGTTGCAGAGATGGTAAAATGCACCCTGGGCTTTCCCCAGTCGTGCCTTGATATTTGTGTTTGTCATGCTGTCCTTGCTGATTAGGCTGCCTTAAAAAAAAAAAAAAAAAGTGAGGTTCTCTGCAAAAAAATCATGTGACACTTTATTTAACAAAAACCGAAGGTGCTGATGTTTCGAATGATGTAAAGAATTTTTTGATAATTTACCACATTCTTTGCCAATTCTTGATAAATATTCCCATAAAAATGTTTAAAGTCTTTATGTATTTAAATCATTGGTTATCTTTGGAAAAAAAAACAGTGTTGGATATTGTGTATCTAAAAAATGCAGACTGTGTAAAGTGCATTATTGCTATATATGAAATGGCAGAATTTCTTTATTTTTTTATAACACATAACGAACATGTAGAGTAAAAAAAACACTTATTTCCCTTTTTGTGAAGAAAAACATTTCTGCTATTCACAGCTAAACACAGGGTGGCGACATGATGAAAGGGATTGATTGCTAGTCATTAGAGTACATTCAAATACCTGGATGGGCTCTGTAAAATGATAGCCTACCTGAGGTAGAATTAAATGAGATAATGAACACAGAGTGCAGAATATTTTTTATTATATGTCATTACAATAAACAATACACTCATAATGAGCACTGATGAGTCCTTTGAATCCTTAAATTTGCCTATTAAAAAAAAAAAACTAGCACTGCAGTATCTGGAGAAAATAAATCAATATGCAATCTTATTTATCTTCTGTAATTTTATTCCTATTTCATTTATTGACCGATGTGTCTTATCAATCATCTTAACCTTTACTGCGGTAAAGCATGCATCAAACAATGCCTAAAAAGTTCAAAAATGTGAATGCAGGCACTGGAATGTCACCCATTATTGATCCTGCCTCAAACCACAGCCACCGTATGGAAGTGACTTTTCAACTTGCTCCCAGAAATGCCAGGAAGCAGACAAAGGCTTATTAATTTGACACTGAATAAAAGGAGCTTAATTATATTTAATCAATGCTCCAAAAAGACAAGTTCGAGGCGTCATTCATTACGGCTCCCAATCACATAATACCTACAAAAGAAAGTTCATTCAGGAAGAACAGCACGGACGAAAATGAGGGGCATTCAGAAAGTTGTATTCCAGCCTCTTTGCAGTCAGAAGCTTCTGTATGGTAAAAGGAACAATTTGTCCTCTTTATCACACTCTCACAGAGGTGCACAATGAGTTGAAGAAGAAGCAAAGAGGAAATTCATGATGATTAGACAATTTGTTCACGTCAGAAGTTTTCATTATATTGTTATTTTTTTTTATCGTGACCAGTTAAAATTACAATTAAGACAATGACGTCTGCCTTTTGTGAGTCAGGAGGAAAAAAACAGAATAGTCCGAACACGGAGGAGGATTCTGCAGGAGAAGCTGCCACATGTAGATGAGGAGCACAAACAGGGGTATATGGCTACCCCTTTGTGGGTGCTGGAGCAATAAATATACAACACACTGTGGGTGCAAACTGAGATATTGGCTCATATTAATCAAATGCAGCCAAACTACTACTTAAGGACTTACGGACTTAAGGACTTTAGGACTTTAGGATTTTAGCTTGTGCAACTTCCATCTGTTGTCACCGTTTAATTTGTACACTTTTGAATTGTTTCCTGTTAGTATCAAAGATCACATTCTCGCTTCCATTCAGAAACACTGGAGTTCCGAATAAGACGGACCGAGAGCTCTCCTCATGGTCACAGTGAGGTTATTTGCGGTGCACCTCAAATGAACCAAACTAAAGGATTTAAGACTCAAGAGTTCAAAGGAGCTGCTTTAAAATTTATAGAATGTACACAGCAGCTGAGCCGCCGGGTTACAGAGGAGGTAGGAAGAAAGTAAAAAGAAAAGTTGATGTCAAGCACAGGTTTAAGTGGTACAGTGGTTCGTGCATGTTTGCACAGCATCCACATCTTTCAAATTATTTTTTTGCATGAGGGACACATTTATTTCTTATTTATCTGAGTTCACTTTGTTCAGCTTTAAAGGTGCAGATGTGTAAAGTCAGCCAGAAGACACTGATGGACTGTCTCTGAAAATTAGTTATTGCTTCATGGTTCTTCTTTTATTGTTAGTGATCCCACTGCTGAAGGTGAATTAAGCTACATGTGAGGACCGTGACATTACATCATTTATGGGAACTGTTTGCAAAGTCATTTTGTTTAACAGAACACAAACACGACCAGAAGTTGTCTTTGCATTTCACTCAGACAGAAAGATGACTTTCTGCATTGAGACGCACTGTTAGAAACAAAACCTATGGAGAATTTTTATCCAATGCAAACCAATTTAAATGCCAAGAGACTTCTGGACTGTTTTAAATGAAGAGATTTGCACTTGTGTACTTAAACTTCGATGAACTTTAACATGCAAATTTGCAATTTGCCACTGAACAATTTGTAAACCATCCTGACAGTGCTGACCTTTGGGTAACCGAGGGAATTCAAAATAGAGGAAGCTAAGGTATCATTTTGGATGTGTTACAGCATCCAATTTTATGTAACTCTGCTCTGCCAACAAGAAGAGACACCAAAAAGCTTAAAACTAAGCCTATACAACATGGCCACTGCACAACCTCAAAGCAGACATGACGGCAAATCCATTTTACTGTGAAATTTGAATGTGTATTTTTTCCTCTTTCACTTGCACCTACTGAAACACTGTGCAGTCATGGAGCCTGGGTTAAAATTAAATATCTTTTTCTTTCCACTATAGTTTTTGTTTTTGGCACTTCATATTCAGCTTTGCATCCATTTCAGTCACATTCATTAGAATATTAAAGCTCTGCTCCCCACTGTTTTGTTGAAAGAAAGAATTAGAGTCAGAGAACACTTGTAAATTCTAATTATTATGTATAAAATATCCCACTAGAATGAAATATAACCCAGACTTGGGACAGCTGAGACGCAACTGATATTTCACTTGGAGTAACACATTTTGTATGCAAAGAAAATAAATTACCTGAAAGGAGCAGGGGTGGGGGGGGGTGTGCGTGTGTGTGGATGAGGATAGTCCTGTACATGGACGAGGTTTTCCACAGTTATTGCAATTTTCTCACTAGTATAATCAAAAGGCTGCAAGTCAGCCAGAAGATGGAAGGGGACCTGGAGCAATATTGTAAAAGGATAATAGAAACTCGCAGAAAGCTCAGTCTAGTTTGTGAAATTCAACAAAAAAAAAAACTTCATTTCACAGGCACATTCCTCAAAACACACTCTCCAGGGTTAGACTAAGGCTTAGGCTTAGAATTAAGTTTTCATTATGATGCTTAACAGAGCTCTTTCTTTAATTTTTGGGAATTTTTACTGGGAACCTTTAAACAAAAACCTTTAAGAGTTTAACTATCTCCCCTCAAACACATCAATAGCTCAACAGAAAGCCACTTTTTTAAGGCTTAAAAGCTTCCAGTATGAGTCTGAGATGACCAATCAGATGAGGCATCATTAAAGGCAGGCTTAGCATCAGTAAGCTCAGCCTAAAACAAGCTTTTATCACCTGCCTCCATCAAAGTCTGCAGCAGCATCACAGCTGAAGTTGCCCCACTTTGGGGTTTTTGCCTTCATGTCATGTCTGACACAGATCTGATAGCTTCTAATGAGTGTGAAGAGCAAAAAGCTGCATGGTGTCGCATTTTATTTTCACCACATGGATATGCTGTAAAGAAAAAAAAAATCCCAAGGCCTCTGACCTACTTGCAAGTTGTATTCGAACCCTGGCCAGAATTCATCAGAGACGTCTGTTACTGTTACATGTCCACAGTAGCTCAGCTTAATTCCCCAAACCTCGTCATGCTGCAAAAAGGTGCAGGTAAGATGTGAAGTCAAGACAAGAACTATTGTTTTTCACATCTTTTCATTTAATGATAAAACCATTTCCAGATTGCACAAAACTAATGCAGCTTTTTTATTGAATCGTTCCATGTTATAATGTTGAGTACTGAAGCTCAAACTCATCCCATTTTCTTACCAGTTTACTCAACAGCAGAAGCAAATAAAACCAAAGCCAGATTGCACACACCATTTCTTAAAACATGCATGGTACTCCATTATGCTAATTGGCATTCTATTATGCTAATCACATTTCCCAAATTTAGTTGTAGTTAAAGCAGCGAGATAAGTTAGCAGACTTGATTGCATTAGAGAGCAATTTATTTCTTTTTTTTCAAACATGATGAAATTTCTTCTTTAATAACAGACCGAGACGTCCCCCACTGCCTTAAAACACACAACACTTTCTCTATTATGCACATCTGGAGGGGGTGGGAAGGATAAAGTTCAGAGCTAGGTGAAGTTTATTTTATTTATTTTTTTGAATGTGAAGCTCTAGAAATTCCAGGTAAATTGTCCTCTGGAATCAATAAGTGAGTGAGTTGTAGAGAGAGTTAGTCAAAGGACCCCGAGAGAAGAAAGCATCTAACTGGGAGCTTAAAGAGAAGAGCTGCACCCTATTGTGAGCCACAGGCGTGCATGTTGATGAAAGCTTTAACTTTTTCCCTCAATGAAGCCTTTTCACTTTTAAAGAGTTTACTGTAGCTTCAAACTTAGAGGTGCTTCAGGTGCAAACATTCACCAAAACAAGCCCATCTTCCCTCACTTTTTTGCATTCTTCCTCTCAGGGCTTTATATTTCTCCTTTTCTTTATTTTTTTCTTGTTTCCTCGTACTTATAGCTCCCTGCTTGTGAGCAGGAGAACGAGTGCTCTACCAAAGCCCTGCCCATGGCTTGTTGGATTAATGTTATTGTGCTAAACAAGACAGGAAATCATGTATTGCCCTGTATTTTCTGAGTTTTATTTTGCTTCATAAGCACATCGTCCTTTGTGCTTGTAATCCTTAAATAAAAGAAGTTCCATTGTAGCAAAAAATTTAACTTTGAAAGTGAATTCTAGTTAAAAGAGGCAACTCGATATTTTGAGATGCAAACATTATATTCAAGAGCAAAAGATCTTAAAAAAAACTTTTTCATCTGTTTTGTTTCCTGAGGTCAAAAGCAGCTGATCTCTGACAGACTGGAAGCTGATTTCTTTAAGTCACAGCATATTTGATTCATCCTTTAGTTCCAAATGTCTGGTTTTTTTTGCACTAATCCAAGAGCTTGCTGTCTCTTTGCAGCTCTCTGCTTGAATCTCCTGGAAGTGAAAAAATGCACTTATATGAAGTAAATTTTATTGCACATCTGAAATAATCTTCTGCTGTAGAATTTCCCTAGAAGCATGACATTTTTGGATAAAGCTGTGGGGTCCCATTTATTTCTGCGAATGTATAAATTCAAGTTTACACAAGGATAATCTCACTGGTAAAAGGTTAAGGAGGAGTGGTTAAGCTTTGTGTTTTTGCAGGAATGACAGCAAACATCTTTCACATATCTGTCTGATTCTGCCTTAAGTGTTTCCTCCTCAAACCTCTTATGAGGTCAGTCATGTTTACGCCACCACGGATTATTTTGTACGGGAGAAGGTCAGCGAAACCCACACTGTCTCCTTCCCTCTTTGTCTTCCTCTCTCCCCTGCACACACACACACACAGGCCGAGACAGACAGCCAAATGCCAGCATGGATTGTTGGTCAATAAGAAATGACATTCGTGTTGTCAGTGTTTGTGGAAGGTCTGTCAAAAGTGCTGCCTCGCCAACACAGACAAGGTCACGTGACTCGGCGTTCTGCGGACGATTTGTCATCGCAGAAGCGACAGGGTCAGAGGGTGACGGTGTTAGATTGTCTGCGCTGTTGTGTGTGTGGGTGTTTTCTGTCATCTGCAGTGAATATTGTAGCGTTCACGTCTCTGCCTGTGAACATGAGTTTCCTGTCAGAAGCAAAAACAGTAAGACTGAAGTGAAGAGAAACAAGATTTATATATTTTCTATCTCACTGCAGATTATTTTTTCTCAATAAGTGACTTTACAAAAAGCCTGACACTGAAATTAAAAAAAAAAAGCATGTCTCTATGAACTGAAATCACAGTGTGCAAAAAACTCTTAGTTTGCTCTCCTGAAAGTTAAGACAGATTTTTAAGCGTCAAATTTAAGAACTTGAAAATTCATGGTGGTGACTGTAAGACTGTCACTGTCTTGAGTCTTTAGAGCAAAAAACATTCAAGTCTTAAGTTCTGGTAAAACCCAACAATTCTCCTTAAACCTATTGGTGACAGCAGGTTTAACCCTTCGGTAACCATGAATGTATTTAAAAAAATGTAACGATAATCTATCATGTACTGTCAAAAGATTTCAATCTAAACCAAAGTAATGGATTGATTTACCAACATTGTCATCTCTCAAGCCAAACTGCTTGTATGGCTAAAACTAAATAAATAAGGATGTTATTACGGCCTTGCATTGCCACAAAGCTTAATATTGAATTATTAATTTGTTGAATGGAAAGGGTTTGATCTCAACTTTAAAAAGTCAATAGAAGCACTGCTTTAAATCGAAAAAGCTTCAATTTCATATACTTTTTGAACTTTTCAAAATTGAATTTGACTCGCAACTTAAATTAGACTAGCCTATGAAAGAGTTTGGTCCTTGACTTGAACTGGATCAAAATACGGAACTGTTTTCTCAGAAAATCAGCTAATGCTGTCTCACCTACAGCAATTTAATGGAAATACATGCAGAGAGCTTTTATTCTCTTGCTTGATTTTGGACAGCATTCTTTGCATAAGTACATTTTAATCTTACTGGTATGTATAACACAAACAGTGCATGTTGATAGATTTTAAATGGACTCAAACCAATTATACACCTATGAATAAAGCAAAACAAATTCTTTGCTTTAGAAATGTCACTAAAAATTACCTCTAAAATGTCCAGGTGGGAGCTGTGATGTGCTTGTGAAAGCAGCATTTGTAAAAACTGACCCCTAGGTGAGACGAAATAATAGGATATGAAAACAAATTGAATGGCTCATTAAAGTTCATTATTGGGGTTTTTAAATTTTGTGTAAAGAATCTGACACAGAGAAGTTTGCAGCCTGCTAGCCCGAAGGTGCCACTGTGTCTTTTATTAGACATGCAGTTTGATGAATAATAATCCTCAAGAGCTACATATATGAGATTAAAACCAAAACAGATAAGCCTTGATGATAAGCCTTTTACGACCAGAGTATGACTGTATATAACCCCTTCATTTCTAAGCTTTTTTGCTGTATTTTAATACATATATTCACATGACCTTTGCGTATGAAACATTAACTGTGACGGTGATGTCATGCACCAGGCTTTGTGCTTTCACTTTGTACAGCAAAGTTCCAAATGGCCATATTTGGAATAGGTTTAAATGGAGATATTATGCATTTGCTCTGACGGAAACCTTTAAAGATAGATTTTAGAAATCCTGCCCACAAAACACACTCTGATATCTGGAGGTATATATTCCTCAAATATGATCATCTCTTTTTTTCCATACCATCTGCTTACCTGAGCTGAACATGTGTTCATTTGCATTTCCAATACATCATAAAAAACGCCTGTGACACACATACACGAGCTCCCCTTCCCGCTTCCCTCTCGCACACAAAATGCACCCACTGTGAAGGAACCTTGTTATCTGCACAGTGCATGTTCTCATTGCATTTCCAATACATCATTTCCTTTGCACGAACCAAGACGCCCGTGCCCTACTTCATAAAGTGAAGTCAGGGCAGCTTTTACTTGAGGGCATATGTGTCAGTATAGACGAAGACATGGTATTCTTCACAGACCCACCCACACTCGCTGAGCCAATAATCACACCAGTGCTGTCTGATGCTGTGTGAGGGGGAAAAGGGAAAAAAGGAGAAAATCAGTTCTATCTATCCTTCACTTCTATATTAATCGAAAGGTGAAGACAAATTAAAACTGACTGCTGGCAAAGCACCAAACAGTATATTTATTAAAATTTCCTTATTATGCTGTAAACTTTGGGAAGATCATGCAGGGTTTTTAGAAGATTCATGCAAGTGTTTGACCTTGTTTCCCTGAAAAGAAACATGGCAGCTGTGGCCTACTTCACAGGCCAAAGGGTAACATCTACTTAGGGGAATGTGAATCACTACTAGCCGCTGTGATATTCAGTGTAAGGGGCAGTTGAATGGCTTATCATTGTGACCATGTGGAAATGCTTGTTCGTTTAATTTGACATAATATACAACAGCATATTTATATAGGGTCTTTAAATGACTCTAATTGTGCACCAGCAGTGCAGCTTAATTAACAGCAATATTGTTGCTATTATTGCTAATACTGGATGAATTGCTACGAAGGTTTGTACGGACATTCATGAGGACGAAGCCAACTGATTTACTCTTGCTATGCAGTTGTACAACTGAGACTAAACTCTTTCATTTTCACTTAAGTATCCTGAGCACAAATACCAATGAGAGGAGCATAGAGGATGAATCATTATGACCTCTGTGTTTAATCCTTATGAATTATTTCAAGCAAAAGAAACTTAGATAGTGTGTATTGCAAATATATCTACTATTAGCATTGTAGCACTGTCATTGTGACTCACTAGCTGTTAGCATTTAGGTTGTTCTAAAGCTTCATTGACCCTGGACTATTGGTTATCGAAGGTTAATGTGCAACAAAATGTGTTTTTCTTGACTACCTAGAAATGGTGAATTAATATCACTTGACTTATGAAAATTATGAGAGTTTGAGATATGCCAGTGTTGTAACAGATGCTGTTAATTATGGACTGTAATGTAGCATTAGCACAGGTGTAGCAAAGGTCATACATGACCCGTTTTTTAAGATCGGTGTGGAGCTGTTTTGATAGCTGAAACCTTGTAAATGTAGCTTTCAGATCATCTTTAATACATGAAAGAATGCATGAATAAATTAAATCAATGCATTAAAAACTGTATTTACGAAACTCTCCTAGAGCTGCATCTGTGTCAGTAAGTCTGCAGACATGAAAGCCCAACTCGATCAGTGTCACAGATCAGAGGTTTGAGGGCCATGACGGCAACTGTAGCTGTAATATTATGGAAATGATACAACTTGACATTAAGCTTGAGTATGTGACAGTGGTGTGCCTTTCCAATTATTTACCGCATCATTAATTTTCACTCAAAGTCTCAAACGACATACATAAAACTTGCTGCTAAGAATAATTTGTGATCCTTGAAATCATGGAATCCATACTTGTAAGGGTCTGAATACTTTATGTGGGAAAAAGAAGAGAGTGGTTTAGAAAAGTCAAAGACAAATAAACTCTTTTTCTAGCTTCAGGCACATAAAAGGAGTCAATTTCAAGAAGTCATCCTCTCTTACACAACATGTAAAGTAAAAGGATTTTTTTTCTTTTACTTCTTAGAGAGACTGCTGTATTCAATACACATTTAGCTTTTTTCAGTTTGACCTTCTTTGAGTTTTATTCAACACTTCATAAAATATCAAATTATCAGCAGTAAAGGTTTTTTTTTTAATTGCATGTTAAAGGTTTTTCTGTGACTTTATGGTCTTCCAAAGGCAACAACATGTAATACTGATTTTAGAATAGATGTAATATAATGTAATATGATATAATAATTTAATTAATATTATTATTGCTTTTTTTAAAGTACCAAAAAGTTTTCTGTATGTACTTATTTTTCCTGTTGTCTTAGAACATCACAGCAGCCTTGTGTTAAAACCAAATCGCATGTAAGGAGCTATTCACCTTGGATAATTTATATATAATACATACGTATATGAGCTCAGACAACCATGTAGTACTGCATAAGGCAATGTCAAGGTAGCTGTTACCCTGGGGCATGTGAATCACCATTAAGTAAGACATTGCACGCAGCATCCAGGCCCACCCACTCTGCCTCTGCCATATGTACATCACAGGCCGCATCCAGTACTGGAAAGATGTTTAACAAAGTATACAACAGAGGCAGTGCATCAAGTTGACAGGGCACTGCCTGGACTGTCCATGAGGGGAAAAGTAATGATTCATGATTCCTAATTATGTTTTAATTCATATCCGAGATCGGTGGCTGGTAAGGGGCAGCCAGTGCGGCAGTGAGTTGGGCGTGTGTTTGGCAGGAGCGGAGATAAGAGACCTTCTGCAACACCAGACAGAGATAGAAAATATTAAGTGACATTAAGGCATACAACATACAACAAAACAAAGACACAGTTATGTATGTATATGCATGCACGTACTTTTAAATAATCTAATTCACACATACACCCACATACTGCCCTTCTCAATGTCTATAAATCACCGCTCATCACCTCAGAAATGTTTCATGTAGACCACTATGAGGGCTGCATTTTTTATGTAGTTAAAATCAGCAAGAAAAAAGAAAAATCAATGGAGAAATCTTTTTTATTTTTCTCAATTAGACAGACTGCAGAGGGGTAGAACATGAATAGCACTGTGTGTGTGTGTGTGTGTGCGTGTATGTGTGTGTGTGTGAGAGAGAGAGAGAGAGAGAGAGAGAGAGGAGGAAGAAGGTAAAAAGGCTTTGGATTTCTTTTGGCAATTTGTTTCTTGGCAGTATTCTCCGAATCGCTCAATACAATCTCTCTAAAGGTTTTCATTTATCAGGGGGGGGGGGGGGGGGGGGGGGGGGGGGCGGGG
>JAPZDV010000017.1:9686885-9698118 GCA_029814665.1 Acanthurus lineatus | reverse complement strand
TAAACCCCCCCCCCCCCCCCCCCCCCCCACACCCCCCAAAACACCACCCAAAACTGCACCCCCCCCCCCCCAGAACAAGAGAGACGGAGCCACGTGAAATCCTTCATTCATTAATGAAAGGCATCCATTACTGTCAAACTGCGACAGAGTTAATGTAAATAAATGAATTCTCAAACCCACTTAACTGTGGTTTATTATGAGCGAGCAAGGCATAATTGTGTTTCTGATCAGTTCAGATAAATTCAGATGCACAATACCTCCACCCCACAATGCCGCTTCTCATTTGAATGCCAAGGTCTGCAACCAAGGGGGATATATCACATGGCTTATTACCAAGGTTTCTGCTAATGACACTGGAATATGAGAGGAAATATATTAAGGCCAGTGTGTTAATGCTCAGCTTTGTAGAAGAAAGCCTCTTAAATAAGTCAGCCGATGCCTCTTCTGCTGCTCATAAATTAAGAAAAAAATCGAATTTCTCTGTGTTATAATCACGAGAAACCCATCTGGCTTTGGTGTTTTAATTCAAACAGACCTATAACTTTGAGTAAAATAAAATGATGCAATTTCAGTTGTAGCGCCTGCAACCCCTCGACATGAGGTAAATGGCATTTCGGTAAATATGGGCTCCGCAGGAGATTGTAAGTGGGGTTTTAATAGAAAAGCACGCAAGTCTGAGATGCAATTTCACTCAAAGTACTGTATCATTAGTGCATACATATTTAGCATGAGTTGCTCCAGTGGGAAAAGAGCCCAGAACCTGTCAGTTTTTACACACCAAGCAGCTGAATGTTGATGCTCCCACCAAGCTGTTAATCATATGCTTTAAATTCCCTCAACTTATATAAGAGCAAAACGAAAGGTCTGATGCTGATGAATAAAAAGCTGCTCAGTGTAATAGACCCTTACTCATTAATCGTATGTGTGCTGGTGGCTGTGATACTGACCCCACTGACAATGTATGGGTGCAAGTGGCAGGCGATGGCTTGATGAGCACGATCAAATGGAGATAATCGTCTCTGAATCTCAACCCGTTTGGAGCGGAGCCGAAGAAAGCGTAACACCGTCTGTGAAACACTGAATTATGGAATTTCTTGTGGGAACACTGAGTCGAGTCTCCCACATGGGGCTTCAGACGCTTGCATGAGCTCTGCCAAGGCATGTAACAGTCCCGCGAATGTTGTAAAACTCTGCCCACTGTTGTGCTCTTCTATTTCCGGGACCAACGGGATGATAAGCAGAAATGCAGCTCAGCTCGTTGCATGTTGCCAACTGTTGCACATAATGTGTTGCACATGATGTTGCACACGTATCCTATGTGTGCCATCAGCAGTGAGTAGTTTTGTCTGTGTGAAGACAAAACTGTCTCACTAGTTCACATTTAGGAGGCTAAGACATAAACACCATTGTGGAGACATATTGTGACATTTTTAAGCTGCAAAATAACGACACACTTGGATGAAACATGCAAGGCTCAATCAAATCAAGCACCGAATTGTGTTCTTTGCAGTCATTATTTAATGGGAGTTTGGAATTTTGCTTTACCCTGGGAAGTAAAGGATTATTTTTTATATATCAGCCCACCAAATTTAATAATTGATAAAGGAATAAATGAAGGCATGATTAAGGAGGCACTTATTTATGGTGTTAACACAATGCATTTACTGTGGTAATGCGGCATTAAATTTTGACTAGTGTAGCTAGCAAAAAACTTTTTGCTAATATTTTAAAAAGTTATTATTTCTACTCCCTGTTGAGATCTAGGGACATAACCGAATTTAAATGTATTTTTTTGGGAAAGCATAAATAATTTAATGGAAAGAAATACTTTTTCTCCATGTTTTTGTGTCTGTTGGAGGTTAAAAAAAAGTTAGTTCCATGAATTACATGTCTGCGCCTCAGCAATAATATTTCTTCAAATCATTTTTATCATTGTAAACGGGACAAAGGTAGCATATACCATAATTATTAACTGATTTAATGACACAAATGAGATACCCAATACCAAAATGGGGACAGAGATGCTAAGTGGACCGGTTATGACACCTCTTTGCCTGGAAAGTTGTGGTCTTTGCTTTAATACAACGTTCTTGTTGCAAACAAAAGAAACGCTATAATGTAATATTCATGCACTTGGTGCAGGAAATAAGTTTTGTTTTAAGTAATTCGAGTTTGTTTGCTTGTTTATCATCAGCATGTGATTAGCTGATGAGTATCATAGTTTGGCTGCATTTAACTAAAGGTGGAAACAACTTCTTGAAAAGTAGTTTTTCCAGATCCAGAATAATATAATTATTGTATCTAATTCAATTCGATTCAATTGGTGCATTAAATCTATCATGAGTTAAGTTCTTTTTACTTCCACTACCTTTAGGGTTTTATAATTTAATTGAACAGCATTATTATATGTTGCTGATAGAAATTACAAGCTGCTAATAATGGTCTCGCTGGGCCTCTAATGCTTTGCAAGTGTCTCCGATGCAAAATAAAAGAGCAAAATATAACATTCAAGATAAAATGTGCACAATGTCTCTAATTGTGTTTTTACATTTATTCAAATAAAGACTGAATGTAACTTTTTTAATAAGTTTGTTCCTTCTCTATTTGATTTTTAATTAATTTAAATTAGATTACTTTGTTCTAACAGAATTTCTGTAATGTTGTTTTATCATGGACTGCTGTTGCATCTCCTGATACCTGTTTGAATATGTGCAATTATTATCACAACACATTCAGACCTGAGATACTAAATTAATGTTATTGTTGCCAATACAAAGTAACTTATAATTTATACCAGACATCCAAATGAGTTATCTATTAAAGCAGCAGCACAACCAAAGTCAATCGTGCTTTTTTTGTTGTTTTCACCCTGCTGCTTAGTATTCACATGCTCACAACTTGGACCTGCCCACTAAAAATCCATTTTTCCATTGTTGGCAATGTTCATCTGTAATGGACTGTGGGGGGGTGGGAGCTGCAGTGTTTTGCTGACGGGCAACATCACAGTTGTTAAATGTTACTCGTTTGTTTCCCCAAGCCAGATCCGGTTTAGATTCAAAAATAGTTCACTTGTTGATACCGAACATGGTCGGATGCTGAATAAATAAAAGCAATTTAGCAGCATTTCCAAGGAGCTCAGGAACCTTTACAATATGGCATGAAAGATCTCAGAATTATTCTCAGCTGTGTAACTTTTCTCATCCAACTCATTCATGTCCACTGAATCCACACACACACACAAACATACACACAATCTCACTATCACATTTTGTTTTAATGCACAATAATGCCCGTGGCAGGAATCAAAAGATTTATGTTTGTTCTCCTCGTCTCTCTTGGGGCAGATGTGCCAACGCCACAAGTTTGGGACTCCATTTTGCCTTTTTGCATTTTTAACAGGAGCAAGCAGATAATGAACAGCCTGTTTTGGGAATACACGTATAATGAATCAGGAAGAAAACAATAAGTGTTAGGAGGTCGTTTGGCGTCTGAGTGTCTTTTCAATCATCAACAGCAACAACTCTGAGGTAAAATACCCAAGGCGGGAACTCTCACAATTTGTCAGACGGTTTCCAAACACTCTGTTTGCCACAAGTTAGTCAGCTTAAGAACAGGGAAAAGCATGCACATATGTTACTGTTTATCTCTTAGTGTGTGTGGATGTGTGTGTGTGTGTGTAAAAAACCCACCTTGAATTCTGTTACACTGTTGTCCTGGGCTGCTTTGTGATGAAATGTTATGCTCACTTTTCCCTCAAGCAGCCTCGTCTGCTTCTACCTCAGTGATTTCCTGCGTCTCCCTGACCTGTAGCCATTCTTGTTCCCAGCATGCTCTGCAGGTGCATTCAGAACTCCAAATGCTTTCAAGAAATAATTTTTACGGAACATTTTCAATAACCTGCAGCTGGCACATCGTGGCTGACGTTGAAGCTGTTTCTGCAGGAGCCTCATTTAAATGTTAGTGTACAGAAACACATGCATGCATGGGCATTAACATCATGAATCATTGCATGACTTATGCAAAAATATACAGCTTTCCAGCAGTACAGGAAAGTAGCATAATTATATTTCCTCCCAAATCAGCTTAAAAGAAACTGGTTGAGGTGTGTTTAGAGGAAAAGTAAGGTGGACTTTGAGAGTTTCATGATTGCATGCAGTCAGTAGATGATGCACAGACCTGCCCTCAAAAACTGAAAGTGTGCAAAGGTTATAGAAAAAAAAGTAGAAGACTGAAGGGACATAACAAAGAGAACTGCAGCATCTGTGCTCCATTACTAGTTAGCTTACAGCTAACATATAATCGACAGGGGAGAATAAACACACAGTCCAGCTGTCAAAGTTAAGGTGAACGACTTGAGGGGAGAAAAAAAAATTGCTTCACTTTTGCAGTCAGACCTGCATTTAAACTTTATATACAGCTGTTATAAGTACTTTTTTTCACCACACTTGAATGGTGAATTAGCTATTTGTGCAGACTTTAAGTTCAGCTGGTGAACTCTGACAGGAAAATTCAAAGCTTCTGACCACTGGCAATTCATCTTGTCAGTGCTAACCTTTGAGGGCAAGGAGAATCGGAGACAGTCAAAGCTTATTGCTCTATTCATATTTATTTAACCTTCATCTTAGGAAGTATAAACTCTACCACCAGAAATACTCTGTAAAAAGAAAAAGAAGCAAGGAGAGCTGTTGTGACTGACTAACCCGAGTATATTCCAGAAAAGGTGGTGTGTTAGTGATCAGCTCGCCAGCTAGAATAGTTCACCAACCAGCCCATTACGCTGCAAAGCTTTTTCCAAATATTTCGAGGCCCAGACTAATTTCACCGTGCCTCTGGTGTGATCCGTGGTTTTATGTTATGAGTTTTGCTCTGCTTGTACACAAAAGCTCTTTCCCAACTCGCCAGTTTGACCCAGGCAACATTTAAAAGCTCAGAACCTTCAGAGGCGCACAGTAGCAGCGTTACAAACAGTACCGAGAGCAGGGCCCCTTCTATCTGAACTTTCACATCCCTGAACAGAGCCTTAATTTCAGCTCCCAGCTGTCGAGCAGAAATCAAACACTTTGCTCTTGAAGGGAAAGGAAAACATGAGAAAATTTAAATTATATACCAATAGACATACCAATTATCTCCAATCCCCCATGTTTTCCTTTTCCACGACTAAAAAAAATTAAATCCAGCAAAATAGCACTACAAAATAATGTACTTAAAAGTATCTACAATTGTATTCACAAAGGCTGGTTTAAGAGTTTGTGGGTGTTTTCAAGGTAACCTCTTCATGACAAAACACACTTTTACAAGAGTGTATCTGTGCATTGTGGAAGAAGCAGAAGTTGAAACAATTGTCATAGTTAGAGCTTGATATTAAAGTGTGTCACCTCATCTCACTTTCTCAGTAAATGATTGTGCCTTAACATTGACCCTACAGTTGTGCCACAGAACAGAGAGTTCTGACTTTTATTGCAGATTAAAAATTCAGTCTCACTGTTCTTTCCTAAGAGCACTGCAGCATTGACTCACAAAGAGAGGCATGATTTACGTCCTGTTTGCAATGAAATATGGAGTTTGAAATGCACATGCACGTGCCTACGTATATGTGTGAGAGTCTTTGTGTAACATGTGTTCGTGTGTCAGCGTGGTCCCTTATTTATTTATGCCAGGAATATGCTTTACACAGTGGAAAAGACCCCCCCCCCCCCCCACCACCACTATCAGTAACAAGAACCTTTGTATCAACTCACATGCTCACTTCTCTTCATAAGCAGGAGAATAGAAACGCAGAGCTTATCGTCATAATTGGTCAGCAAGACTGCTGCCAGTGCTTTGGATGTTATTTTTTTCCTTTTTTAATTTCCTGTTTTGAAATTACACTCTTGTATTCAAAGATAATAACGATATTTAGCGAGATATGATGGTTGTTGAATATTTATGAAGGAGAGAAATTGCAAATAGTGTCGATAAGTGCAGCAGTGAGAGGTAAAGACGACAAAACCATGATGTTAGGAACATTATTAGTGTAGTTTTTAATCATTCAAACCTTCAAAATTTAGTGTTATATAAGATCAGGAAGTGATCATTTCAGGACAGAAATTCTTCAGAGAAATAAAAAAATTACTGCATTGAATAATAGGATTATTATTATTATTATTATTATTATTATTATTATGGTACAACTTTGCTACTATCATACTAATGCAAAACTGTTGAATGCAAATATTTTAAATACAGCAGTCATTTATTTATTTAATTGTAATTTTTCCAAAAAAACGAGTCAGTCAACTCAAATTTTAAAAAAAGATAATTTCTTTGAAAATAGGGAGTAATTTTTTTGTCTTAAACAACCCATTGAAAAAATAAACCTAATATATGTTTATAAATATAATAATTTTGGTGAAGATATGATCTAAATGATCCTGTTTCTGTGAGGTATCTTCCACCCTGTTGTGCCTCTTGACATTCACCCTCATATTATTGTTCAAAAGACTGAACAAGGTGGAGCTCCAGCTCATAAATCCTACTGAGATTAAGATCCTCCTTGAAAAATGAGATCTTAATCTCAGTGGGATTTATCTGATTTAATCCTGATTTAATAAAGGGCAGGGTTATACATACACATATACTGTAGATTTATTTTTCTAAATATACAAATTCTTAAATCTGATACTGCATGCCAGGCTACCCACCCCCCCACCTGTGGTTGTATTTCTGTTTGTGCACCATGTCCTCTGTTTCACCAATCATGATGGCCTGAGCACTGAGGCTTTTCCATACAGACGCTGAATGCTAATGAAACAGTAAAATGCAGTGGAGCTAGATAAAAAAAAAAAATCAGGTTATAAACTTTGTCCCTCTGAGTAGGTCAAGCATCACAAAACGGGGACAGTTTTGCAGATTCTAAAGTTGGCATGGAGGTTAGAAAATCCATTTGGACTTGTAACATTTTCCTCAGAGCAGCTGATTAATTCAATGTCTGCTTGTATTTCGATACACTGCCTTCGCTTCCACTTCTCCTCCTCAGCAGGCATGCAAACGTTCCTCAGCCACACAAGTTCAAGTGTATGTGCTGCTGAGGTATGTTTGCATGCAAATTGCATGACTAAACAAAGACAGGAGAGGAGGCTGCCATAACAAAATAGAAAGGGAAATACTTGCCAGCTGTCCACTTTATCATGGAGATGATAATAACAGGCACGGCCGACTCTTTAATTAGCCACAGCAGAATATCTGCAGCAGGTTTTCACAATTCTATAAGTTGGATTATTGCAGAGGATTTTAACTGTAGATGATCTTTTTTAATTTCACTCCCTTAACTTGCCAATTCCAAGCAAAAAAATGAGCAGTGGCTCTTAAAATTCCTCACCAGTAGCTGCAGAATCTAAAGTGATGAGGATTTTAATTTACCAGAGTAACCTTCAAATTTACTGGTCTGTGAAGTATTGATGAAACCATAAGGCTGCTAGAAAACTGTATCATAAAATACTGTTTACTACTTACTGGCAATGGGTTTTGAGTAATTTAAATCTTTACCCTGATACTTTTACAGTTTGCATTGTGAGGTATTATAGTTTGTTATTCTGGCCCATATTAAGTGTTGGATGTTGCAGCCTGTCCAGGATGTTCTCTGCTTCCAGCTGACTTGTACATGTCAGGTTTGGCTTCAGCAGCCCTCTTAAGGATAAGCAGGTGTACATGCTGTATTGGACGGATGAAAAATGTCAAACCACCCCAAAAATTCGTGCTTTTGCAGACAAGACAGACAAGCTGAAGCTTCATCATTTTGCACACTGTCCACCCCAACTTGTCTCCCAACTTGAGCAAACTATTGAGATACCACAAGAGACATGGACTACATTCCTAATCGGGAAGATTGCACTCCATAATTTAATCCTCTACATCCTTTTAAAATCCCCCCCGAGGCATTGTAGCTGTGTGTGTGTGTGTGTGTGTGTGTATGAGTGCATTCTTGCTTGCATGAACACTTCAACAATCTTGGTGACCACAAACATAAGAATAGGATAAATCCGACCCACCCAGCAGATTAATATACGTCTGAATGCACTAAGAGTGTTTCTCTCAGCCACGCTGAATAAGATTCCAACTTAATTCATTAGTGTTTTTTATTTTTTTCTTTTACAGGAAGTGAAACCCCTTAAGTAAGGGCTGAGTCCGCATACAAAAGGCTGACGAACAACATGAAAGAGAGGCAGTTAGTTTTATAATGCCGCCTGTGCTTTATGATGATAGTGAGACTTCTTATGGCTTCTCTCTCACTGGGCCTCTCCGTGGAGCATAATCACCACATTTGTTGGGCGCAGACACTCTGAGAAACAGTTAACAAGCCTGTAAACAAGCAAGCGCTGCCTGCCTAGCTAGCACATCGCTAAATGTCAAGAGAGAGAGGGAGAACAAGAGGGCCACTGTGTGAGAGAGTTTGATGTGCATAGCGAGAGGCAGGATGCTATCATTCCCTCCTTCTTGCATGTTAGCTGACAGTTACAGGGGGGATTTAATCCCATTCAAATCTATAACTTACCAGGGTCAAGGTTGAGGGTTTTTATGTGCATCACAGTGAGATATGTATTGATAAGTAAATCAATATTTTTTAATTTTCCGGCCCAGGTCGCCAGGAAAATAACCGATAGAATGAAAGCACTAGAATAAATTGAATCAGCAGCAACACATTTAACAAGGAAGTGGGTCAAAGGGCACTTCATGTTTTTATTAAAACATCCGACATTTTTAAAGAGACGAGGATTGAAATGTTAACACAAAAAACGTGATGAAATTGAATCTTTCAGAGTTTTAAGCCAGCATTCACCACCAAGGTTGGTAAAAAGCAACATATTTGCCGAATTAACTTTAAAATATCGAGTATTCACTAAATTTTTAATTGAAATGCCATTTAAAATATACTGCATTTGGTGTATTTGTAGTTAAGCATGTGATGTAACGCATTAAAAAATTTAATGCAAGTAGACTTTACTGAGCCACACAGATTTTTTGGATATTCTAAGGAAAACAAAAGAACCACCAAAATCACAATAAAATATTTATTCTGCGGTCTATTTTTTCTCCATTTTAATTATTAAGGTCAGATGAGTTTTACAGAGGCAACAATGAGTTTAAAAAAACACAATTAGCCATGTGTGAAACAGCACTGAAAGTGCTTCTATCAGAATGGACTGACAGCATTATCTGCTGGAGCAGAGAGCGGTTGCCTTCTGAAGAAGCTGTGAAGTTTCCAGAAGGCTTCACCAAACAAATGAAATGTTTTTTTATTAATTGATTTGCTCGATTTCCCTCTCGTCTTCTTCCCACATTAGCATCAATTACTTTTTTTTGTGCCTGTGAGGCACACTGTAGCAATTGCCTTTTCTGGCGGCGCGCTTCGTATCAGATACATCGACATCGAGGAGAACACAGACACAGCAACAAACACAAACACAGAGACACACATAAACACACACCTCATCATCCAATCAATGAAGCTTAACTCGATGGTCCCGTACTCTGATCGTCAGGACACCAAAACAAGTGGATTTTCACCTAAATCACACCCAACTGAGGCCGCTTTCTGTTTTGATTTGGGATTTGCTCAGTGAGAGTCGGATACAGCAGTCTGAGCAGAAGCACTGGAGGCAGATGATGTTATTGGGGGTCATTAATTAACTCATCCAGAGCCTTTATTAGCTCCTTAATGGATCTGGTTAGAGCATATCAGCGCTTTGATTACCTCCCATTGGCTATGCAGAGAGATTGACTACATATGTGTGTGTGGGGAAGGTTACGTGTTTGCAACAGACTGCTGGAGCTTGCGTGTGTCTGTTGCATGTGTGTGTGCATGTTTTTGCATGTACACGGACGTGTGGGCATGCACCTCCACCTACATGCACCTCCAGGGATTGCTCTGAGGAGGTAAATTTGATAGAGGCCAGCAAGGGAGAAAGGAAGGAAATAAAGAAAGGTGAACTTGTTTAGTGGACCTAACTCGTTCCTCCTACAGTTCTGACCTCGCCAGACCTTTTATGTAGAGTGCAGCATACTTTAATATAGTTTGCTTATTGCTATTTCGCAGGAGAGGATTGCAAAGGTGCCAACAGATGAAATGGAGCTCATTCTGCGTTGACTGTAGCCCAAAGTAAAGCCTTGCCTCATGCACTTTACACATATCCAGCACAGTGAAGCTAATATTGATTGACATTTGCAATATGGGGTGATGAGCTCGCCACAGTATGGCTCTCTGCATCTGTGTGTGTGTGCAAAGTAAACCTCCAGGCCTTTTTTGTTGCCTGTGGTGAATGTTCTTAATTGAGAGACGTAAGAGTCCTGCACCCTATGCGCTCTCTCTCCTACACACAGACACACACACGCAGCTACAACGCAGCTGCATTCCTTTGATATCAAACACGTCACCTCCCCCCAGGTCTCTCCACTGTCTCGCTTTCAGTTCCTCATTGAGCCTGCACACTTTTGCCCCTGAGGCTCTTCATACCACACGCTAACCTAAAGCTTCGACATAGGGTGCCAGATTGATCGGTGGTCCTTGAATCCCCAGGAAAGATGAGAGGGGACGAGATGATTTATTAAGACTACGTGCTGTGCAGAAACCGGCATCCTCACACAACTTAACTTCAGAGAGGGATTGCATGAGCGCATATGCAAGGTTTTGCATGCAGTTTCACATGGGAATGAATACACACACGCAGGGACAAACTACTAATCTCACAGTTGAGAAGCAGAGTGGTCTTACATTGGTTGAACGACTGTAGAAGTTAAGAGGAGTAATGAGGCTTGTTGGATGGATGTGTGTGTGTGTATATATATACACACATATATATGAGGGAATATGTGTGTGCTTTGGGATTTAACAGTCATATTAAGGAGATATTTGCATATTCATTTCAATTAAAAGCTTTTGAAAAGACAGTAACAAAATATATTAAATTTACATTTTGCATTAAATTAAGAAAATGTGAGACAATATTTTATTTTGATTAATGATATTTTACATCTTAACAGTTCACAGGTCTGTAAATCAGTAAAGGCTTTTCACACATGTGGCAAATAAATGTTTGTGTGTTTAATGCGTTTTTCTCTCAGAGCTGTAATTTAAAGCAGAGCTGCCACAGTCAAGGTGACAGCTGCTCAGCCCCCCCCCCCCACGTGGGGCGCGCTTCCATTACTTGGGGTTTTGGCAGCGCGTCAGGTGCCGAGTGGTGGGGTGTTGGGCGGGCAA
>JAPZDV010000017.1:9664566-9686785 GCA_029814665.1 Acanthurus lineatus | reverse complement strand
AATCAGTAAAGGATTTTAACACATTTGGCAAATAAATGTTTGTGTGTTTAATGCGTTTTTCTATCAGAGCTGTAATTTAATGCAGAGCTGCCACAGTCAAGGTGAAAGCTGCTCAGCCCCCCCCCCCCACTTCTGACTCACTTCCATTACTTGTGGTATTCGCAGCTCGTCAGGTGCCTACTTGTGTGATGTAGATCTGGCAATCCGTGGCACAGTGCAAGAGCCTCTTCATACTGCAAGTGCATGAGCGATTTTTTTCATAAGACATCAGAGCAAGGTAAACGGGGTCACACTGTTGCTCATGCAGTTGTTTATTTTCATATAAACTACATTAACACCTTAACAGCATTGCAAGTTTAATTACCACTAATGTAAAACAACAAAAACAAAAACGTGTGTTAAAAATGCCTGAAACTGGATGCAAAAAAAAGATTTGAGTATGTTTACAAGAGTCGGGACAGACCTGAGGTGGATCTGACCCTGGCCTTTGATCACCACAGTGGATCAGAAAAGCCTGTGGGGAATTTTATTACATCAGCTTGAATAAACTGATTTGAATCTGTTGGTCTAAAAGTCAAAAGGTCACCATCACCTCACAACACATATTGTTGGCTCCAACTCAACAATTTATACACTTATTTTGACAAAAGTTCATAGAAATGGCTAAAAGGGTAAAATGATGAAATGATGACATTTTATACACAAAAGGTCAAAGATCCACTTCAGTCTGACATCATAATGTTCCACAAAAACACTTTTCTGGTGATTTTTTTTTTTTACTATAACTAAAGACTAAAGAGGAGGAACTGTGACCATGTTTCATTTCAAACTGTGTTGATTGTAAGGATCATCTGTTCTTTCTGGCTGCAGATGTGTGTGAAGCACCCGTTTTTTGAATTCGTAGCTTCTTTGCAGCAACATTTAATTTTGAAGCATTGTAGTACACCACAAGATCACAGTTTTGCGAATATGACTACAAAAGCAAAAGTCTGCAGATGAAGACAGTGTAATCTAGTCAATAAAAGAGCAGGTGAATTTTGAGTGGACTTTTTTTTTCACTTTTGTTTATTTGTTTCTGCTTCCTGTTAGCTTTGTATCAATCTTTTGGAGACACTGGCCACAACAAATAAAGTATAATTAACATATTTAAACATTAACAAACCATCTTACCTCTCAGTTACACTCTCTGAATAATAAACTGCAACTTTGAGGAGTTTTGTTTGACCTTCTAGTGTGAGCCTGAGTTTCCCCACCTGTCCACTAGATGTCTTCTCACCTTTATAGGTCTCTCAACTCTTTCTGTGATTAGCCTGTCTGTACTGGAGTCATTCATCATCGCCTTGTTAGTGTGATAGACCTCGTTTTCATTATGTCTGAATTCTTTTGCCTTCCTTTTGTCAAGATTTCTTCACGCTCCCCCGCTCTTGGTGTTCTTCTCATTATTATTAAGCCTTTTGAGTCCCCTTTTGTCTCCAGTTACAGCAGCTGCAACTAGAAAGATGCGTACAGTCAAAGTCCAAGTACAGCTATGTCTAAATGTCAAAGGGAAAGTGCTCCATTATAGCCAGATAACAATCCTGACCTCAGCAGCACAAAGAGCAATTTGTTTTAGCGGGTTTGAGCTTAAGATCCTGGTAAACATGACAAGCTGTTGTCAGCAACTTACATTAAACTAATTACACAGAAAATACCCATAAAACCTCGTTGAGTGGTTTTCAAAAAATCTGTGGCAGTTAATTATGTCAATTCAAAACTCTTTCTTTGGTGACCTTTCCTCACAGAGGGGATGACACGCAGCTTCGCTCTCTCCACAAAGTTTATCTTCGTATCAAGAGAGCATTTCCATTTAATTCCACTTCTTTGCCTCTCTAACCTTTGATACAGTGGTTCAGTATGCAAATGATCATATTCGTATTGTTAGTGAGGTGAATTAGCATTTGCTTTTTTTGCCATATTATCTCACTTTGGGTTTACATAAACGTTCATTGTCAGCGTAGCAGCGGCTGGTTGAATTATGCATGAGGCCCTTCCCTCGGCTAAATCCTAGAACTTGAGATCAGCATATTTTAGATATTTGCCCATTTTTCTCTGTATATTTTGCATAAATATGTATACCTTGTCTGAAACTGTGATAGTAACACCTTTTGGGTGTGCACAGCTTGCACTCTCCCTTAACACAGCTCACAAAATGTACAAAATACATGAGATAAACCTGCATGTATTTGTCAAAACAAATGCTCTGGCACTATGTTTCTTTGTGGCTTGACAGGAGGAAGATGGCACACCACCGTGCTGTTTTTAGCATCCTACTGTTAGAAATACGTGTTGTAATGCATAATATTTGCCCTTATAAGCAAGATTTATTTCCTTATCTTTCTGCATTGTTGATCATAGTGACATTGGTCCTGGTGAATGCAAACCAAATGCATATACTGCTCATACTAATGAAAGACCACTTGGAACCAGAAACCTTAATTACCCACAAAAACACAGAGTAATGTTATTACTAGATACTCAATTGTAATCAATACTTTCACAGATCACGAAACTCATCAAGCTCACATTGCCATGGTGACATGTGAGTATTTGCACCATTAATCAACCTTTACAAGTAAAATAAACCATTAGACAAGTATATCTAAAAAATGTATATAAAATTCAGTAAATGATTCTTACTTTTTTAGTAGAATGGTCTTATGTCAGAAACAATGTAATAATAAATACACTTTGTTGATTATATGAACTTATAAACAAGATTTTTATATTATAAATGTTATTGTTATCATTTTTAATGTCATTTTGTTATCCCCTCAGTTCCCCTGTTGTACAAGCTATTAAAATAACCCATACCTTTATGTCATTGTAACCAATATAATTTTATTATTAAATTAATCTTGCATTGACTCTTTAGGCTTCAGCAGATTTTATAATGTTGCTGCAGTTTACTGAGAGTTCCTCCAAAATGAGCATCACAGATCTCTTCAAAAACAACTGACTTTGTCTTCAACTGAAGATCACATATGTGGCATGTCTGGTTTTTGTAGATGTTTTAGACTGTTTAGAGCTTTATTTATACATAAAAAAACAATAAAACACTGAAACAACAAACATAGAAAGAAATACTACATTTATTTAAAGAAATCGCCCCAACTTGTTAGTCCTTTACCAAGTCTTTGTTGCATTGTCCCACATAAAACAGCATCTGTCTGCAGCAGTGAGATCTGGAAAGGTCATGTTGGTTATCCAGCCTTAATTACATTATGTGACTTCATGCAAAAATCTTGAACTCATCATGTCTTTCTTTGCTTTTCACCAGAGTGTTGCACTGCAGGTTGTTTCTTTGGTATTGTATGAGAAGAAATAAAAAGCATCTACTTAAAAGCCTTATTTTCCTGTTTTTGATGGGAATGATTTTAATATGATGGGCATTCCCAAGTGCTGCGGGGAAATATAGCACAAGTGCTATGGACTCTAGTGGGTTAATGCAAAAACATCCAGCACCTTGCCTTTTAATCTTATGCATCAGCAATCTGCAGCTTTATCGTGCTCTATCATATCATTTAGTATAAAGCAGGTTGGAGGTTAACTGTCTCTACAGATGCAAAGGCCAAAAAGGGCAAATTACTGAGAATGATTCCTCACCATTCTCTTTGCAAGTAATGAGTTGGCTAGTTTGGAACGAAATCCCAGAGAAACCAGGACCTCCGCTGTTATCTTAAATCATTCATATGCATGCATTATGTTAGATAGCATCTTATAAATGTCACAGAATCTCAAAAAGCCAACAAGTTCCTCAATTATTCTGCTTTGAGTCTGCAAAAATTCAAAAATCCAACATCAACCGAACGAATACTGCAGTCCAACTCACAGCTAATCGATAGCACATCTGTCATCCTGTCTTACAGTTTCGACACTCCCAATCAACAAAACGCGAACCCCCCCAAAATCCAAAGGTGAGCTGCATCATTTCGAAGTTTCATCAAATTCCAATCAGCAGCGTCTGAGATATCTGATCTATAGTCCAAATAATCAGCCATTGTTACAAAATGCCCATTCCCCTGCTCATAATAACATCCATCTTTTCCCAGCAGCAGGCAAATTTGCACACACACAGGCTGCCATGGTAATTCCACTAACCAGGCCCACATAAAATCAGACCTCGATCAGAAAAAGCTATTCAAATAAAATCCAGCCTCATAAAACATCTTTATTACTATTAGTGCAATTTACTGTGGGGTACAATCAAAGAAACCGAGCATTTATAATTGGAGGCACTCTCAGAGGGAGAAGATGGACAGTAATAGCATGATGATGATGTTGGGGAAAACACAGTGGAAAGACTGGAATGGGAAACAAATTTAAAAAAAGAGTCTATTATTATAAGCTCATTGTTTTGAAAATTCCATCCTTTTTTGGTGTGAAAGTTTTAATATCTGGCTTAAATGATGGCCAATATGGGTTAAGCGTTTATCATTATTGTCACTGCAGGACTTAAAATGTTTAATTCATGCCAGATTGTTTGAAAAGCATGCAAAGGGTACATATCAAGACATTTAAAATTTTGGGCATTCTATTATTGTCACTGCACAGGTTCAAACTGCAGTCAGCCAGCTGATTGACCTGTGTTTTACTTAAACTGATGGGCTAAGTAGTGGGAAGGAACTAGCGCTGCTCTACATTGGACAGAAATATATCGACTACTTGACATTAAAAAAAAGGAGTTAGCCCTCGAATCTGTCAGTGGTGTGATCGGCCCCTGTGTGTATTAGCAGCCCGAGGGCCAAATATTTCATCGGGATCATGGACGCAACAGAATTTGAAATCAAAGCCGCAAAGCCTTGCCTTCTCTTGCCCTGCCACTTGAACATTTTTCCCTTATCTCAGTTGTCTTCACCACTCGCGGGCAGACGTGACTGTAAATGACAACCCGCCCCCTTAAAATGAGTGTAATATCTGCTGCTTGGCTGAGCAAGCTTTGCCCTATAGCATCCACTAAACATAGTAACTTCCCAGAGAGACGCGCTCGGTGCCAGGCTTTGCCTTTTTATCAGCTTCCCAGAGTCTGGCAGTGTGCACAAGCAGGTCTAGGTGAGGAAAATTAATTCTGCATTCTGGCTGTCAGCCTACCAAAGTAGTAGCAGCTAATACCAAAGACCCCAACTTCAGTACACAATTGAATATGAGTTGTACAATATGCAAGCTAAGGTCTAGGTCATTAAGTTTTGATAAGGAGACAAAAATGCCATTTCCATACTGCAACTGAACATAGCAGAGAATAAATGCATCTAAAACTGATATTATTATGTAAATTTGCACTTGTCTGCATGTGTTTTCTGGATTGAGACTAAGTCAGGTGTTTGGCAGTTAGAGCAGGGTTGTGCTGTGGTGTTGGAGTGTCATCACATAGTTTTTACAACACTCGGAAATGCTGTCAACAAAAAACAAACAAACAAAAAACAACATCTAACATATCCACAAGAGTCATGGCGTCATGAAAAGAAGGACCATCAATTTTATCAAACAAAGAGTAAATAACCAAAAATCCTTAGTACCAACCCAGACAACACAGCATAATGGCCTCATGGGCCACCACGAACACAAAGTGAACTGAAAAAAGGCTACCTCTGAAATTATACTGAAGTAAATCTACTTAGTTAGTTTTGAATATTGGGGCAGAGGATATTCTCTCTCAAGAGAACTGAATTAACACTAATTTGAGGGGAAAACAGGTGTGTTAACCCTAACCTTAAGTCCAGCATGCAAGCGATGCTCTAAAAAGAGGACAACCTCTGGCCAAAGACCAGTAGTATTAACATACAGGTATGCATATGAGTACATTTAAATAAATATTTATTAAGCAATAATAACTTTCATCTAATACTGTGTATCCCATCTGAAATACAGACAATTTAAATCTGCAATGGGTTGAATTGCAGACTAAATCCGCTCTCATGACAATAAAAACAATTAAAGGGATGTTATAGTTTTTCATTGCTTCTGCATTGCTGTGTAAGTGTTGGCCAAGGTTTAGCTCCACCCATGATTATTCCATTGTAAGGGAAAGAAATGATCTGACTTGTTTGTACTTCTTTAAACAAATATCAATCATTTCTGGAAGCACAAAGACCAGGATGCAAAGATGGGGATTTTAAATGATGACACACTGATAGGAGGAGGGGAGGAGGATGCAGCTAAGATAGCTGCCCAGCTGTGGGCTCATACCCACAGTCAGCATCTGGTCAATCAGACAAATAACAGCACTGCTCCCACTGCTTTTAACCTGAAACCCTACTCGAATTGACAGCGATGAACTCCTTTTTGTTCATTCACTTTTACACCAAGTGAACCCCAAACATGAATACTGTTATCACTCTCTATGAGATTCTGGTATTGAATGCAGCATTTTATTTTAAATCAATAGTCAGGCCATGCATTTTATTCATTGCTTTAGTTTAATGACGCACATTTGATAGAGCACATTAATGCACACTGTTACAACATCAGTGTAACCCCAGATGAAATCTGGATCTGTTACCTGTATAGCTTTGCTGCAATGCTCCCCATTGAGTCAGTCATGTCACTCTTTTATTGTTTGGGTCCCTTGTGCGAATAAGAATCACTAACAGAGATTAACTGGCAGGCATCCTGAATATAAATCTGTTTTAAACTCCTGGAGTCTGGTGGTCAGATGTAGTTGGTTTGATGTTGTCGTGTTACAATTTCCACAGTGTCTTTTCTTTTTCTCCGCTTTACCTGAGACATGCAGCACCGTATGTGCTTCTTTTGAGCCATTATACAACATGTCAAGTTTCAAATCAGGGAATGGATCCCAGGATCAGTTGCAAGAGCATAGATGGATGGATGGAGTTTAACTTTGCAGTGCATTTAAACATGCACTGCAGTCACACAGTACAGTATGAGCTGTATTCCTCTATTACACAACACTTCAAATTATATTATTCCTCTTGTTTTCCTTGAATTTTTCCTTTCAAAACATATTTATGGAACAGAAGCATGTAGCTCTTTATATTTCATACATTAGAGAAAAGGAACCATTAAAAGGGAAACTGACTGAATTAACAGTAGAATATGTACTTCAAAGGTGTGCAAGTTAATATTCTTACACTCCAAGCTGTCAAGTTGTTTTACTTTTCAGGATTTTGTTTTATCTCAACTAATATTTTTTTGATCTGTGCTGTTTTACTACAAAAAACTACGTCTGATTTCATTACTCACATGTTTTTCATTTGGCTACTGGATCTCTCTGCTGAAATATCAGGAGGTTGAACACCTCACTTGATGGCATCTCAGTTTGTGTACACAAATGTGATGGAAGCCTACTGATTTAATTCCCCTCTGAGACCTTCTAGGTACATATCTCTCACATTTAGGAGACTTTAACCAAGCCATGTTAATTGGAATGGATGTATGGTCAAATATTTTAAGTTATGTACAAGCTGAGGTTCCAGTCCACAGATCATTAGCGATGAAAAAGTTGTATTTCTAAACTATTTTTGGGACATAATTCAGTATTGTGAACCAGCTGGGTATTGGGATACAGACAAGAGGATTGTCCCTTATCAGGAGGAAGCTCAGCAGTCATTCTGTCTTATTCACAGTTTGACAAACATTTGGCTTAACCTCCAGTCAATATGCAATTACACATGGCCAAGTGCTTACAATAGTCCGAAGTCACACAGAATTAAATTTGATAGTGATTAATTATTCATGTGAGTCATGCAATATTTATATCCCGATAAGAATAAATAATTGAAGTAAAGATAATAAATTATGTATAGATTTGGCACAACTAAATGCAATATTTCTGTATCCTTTCTCCACATGGAGCCCAAAGGAAAATGTAGTAATTAAGAGACAGCGAGGTTTTGTTTGTCAAAGGTTTTAAACATGCATTCAGTCGATGGCAACTCATTTGACTCTATAGATTCAAGCCTCTTAATCTATACAAACTTTCAGTCCTGTGCTCGCTCTCACCATAGATTTTGCAGCTGTATCCATTATGAAAGTCCCCCCCGTTCTGGGTGCACAGCATGGCACTGCAGCTCGGTACTTCATTACTGCTCTATCACTGAGATTAATTATGCAGAAAATTCTCATTTTCTTCACTTTAACCATCAGAAGGCGTGAGGTGTGATGTGCCAAATGGATGACTGAAAGACATGAATTTTGTGTTGCACAAAATGTCACAATACACACATTTTCACCCGCTACAACCGAGTCCCTGCATTGTTGGCTATAGCTGCTCTTCTGCAGCAGAATTGCAAGGATACATTTTATTTTATGTTATTGTCATTATACAATAATTCCAATGTGCTGTTTTATTCATTCACGATTGCACTTTTTTTCTCTATACCTCCCTATTCCAACAGGCAAAACATATATAAATCTATGAATGAAATGTTATTTTTTGAACACATACCAAAGCAGCATCAGCCTGCCTCAGATTCCAGCTCTGTGTGCTGCAGTGGCTTTGTGTGGTTGTAACTTTGTTGAAAAAACCGCAGTCAGATGTAACACAAAAAAGAGGGTCTCTGTGCATACAATATGTGTCAAGCACTATGCTTGTTAAGCTGAAGACCTTTGAATCACGGCCAAAGAGCGCTGCTATAATTCATGGCGCTATAAGGGGCTCTAGAAACATCCAGAGCTCAAGCTTTCAGCGTATAGTAGTTCATGTCGGCTTTTTTTTTTTTGCTCCACCTTTTGTACTGAAGCTATTGAAGTAATTCAAAGTGTGACAACCAAACAAGGACTGAACCATAATGCAGCTAATCAGCTAGTTAATTTCCTATTTAATGAGCTCACATTCTGTTAGCCTTTAGTTAATACTCAGGTTTGTGTTTATCAAGTGCTGATACGGAGGACAAGTGGGATACATTATGTGTATGTACTTAGCCTGCATAACATATTAGTGTCAACTCAGGCTGAGTCTTTAGCCGGTGTCACATACAGTACGAGCTGTGGCCTGTACTCGCAAGGCGATAGAGAACTACACCTTGGCTGTGAGCATAACCAGCTTTTTCAAAGCATTTACTATACATCTCATTGAAAAAAATAAAGCTGTGTAATTTTAAATGCAATTAAATGCTGCTTTTGTGGGCATTTTTTGCAGGTTTATCTCAGGTAAAGAGTCTGCTCACAGAAATCACTAAAAAAACAAAACCCAGAGTACATTTGCTGAGCCATATTTATAATTACCCTCTGGAGAACTCTGTAAGAAAGCAGACCACAGTATTTGATTGTGATTATGAAAAAAAACATTTCATCTTATTTGTTAAGTTCAAAGAAAGGTGATTTTCTTTTTTTCCTATCTGACAGGTGCACACTGAGGTTCATTACTCTCTGTAGGTGAATCACAGCCCTGTTAACACCACAGACTTTTTCCTTCACTATTTTCTTTTTTATAACTGCTATTATGCACTATATTCTAGCTTTAATGGGTATGTCTGCAAATATTTGATTTAAATCAGAGCAGTGGGTATGATACATAATTTCCTAGCTCAGTAAATTACAGTCTAGGGCAATCTTAAATTCTCAGCTGTAAAAAAAACACTATTGGCAAAGCAATAAGGAATACAAAAGCATGTCCTCCTCTAAGTTATGACACGAGTGAACATATCTCATGGCAGTGATCACTAAACATGGCAGACATGCTAGTTGTCATTTTATTTTTATTGTCATGATACCTTAGGTAGCTATTGCTCAATTAAATTTGAGATTTAGATGTTTGAAAGAAACGTCAGTATATCCTGTTTAGAACCAAAACACATGTTAATGCAAGGATGTAGGTGCTTGTAACACACTGAGATGATAAAGCGCCCTGATGAGTGGCATGGTCCACTTTGCTAGCTTGTGTTTGCATCTCAGACTGGTCATAACTTAGATAGATCTGAGTATCATCTGCGTAAAAAGTGGAAATCAAAATCAAAATAATAATTTGCTTCAGGATATAAGTTTTTGTAACGAAAATGTACTTAAAAAGGATTCAGTGAATTCTGCTTTCTCCCTTTTCTTAAATAACGCCAAACTGTATGAAAATGCAAAATTATTAGTTTCAAAAATAATCAAGTTAACCAACAAACACAAGCTGTCCCCAACCCCAAACATTGTAAGTGCACTGGAGATTTCAAGTTTTCATAGTATCACTTTTGTTCAGCAGAAGACATCAGAAGTCATTCTTGTCTAATAGCCCTTCATATATCATCCAAAAGAAGTATAATAATTAAAAAAAATAAAAAATAAAGGGGCATCTTTTAATTGTAGAAAAAATAAAAGGCTTCCATCAATGACTTTTTCAAAGAGAGGGTGAAGATGCTGCAGAGGTTTCCTCTCCTGGCGTCCCTCAGGGCGAGGCAGGTAAAAAAAGACTCCAGTGTTAAAGCGGACTGTCTTCTGCACACACTTCAGCATTTTCAAGTGGGACAACTGTTGTGCCTCACATCTTGATCGGCAGAAATAAATGAAGCTAAATGAACTAAATTGCTTTTAAGTGCAATCCAGCTCTTGAGTCATTTCTAAGGTAATTACATCAAAATATCAGATCATGCACCAAATTAGGCAGGAGGCAAAACAGTGTAGGATGAATGGAGAAAAGAGAAAATGCTACAAAACGGGAGGCCATGAGAGAGATTGGGGAGGGAAAGGAAAATATGAAACAGCACACACAATGACTGCCTCTGAAAGAGTGGCTGAGGTGAAGATATATTTGATTCTATTTTTACAGGATAACTCTTTAGCTGTGTGATGACAAATGACTTTCTCTGTGTCACAGAAAACAAACTGCCCCAGCGGGAGCCCTGAGCTATTTCATGATTTCTCTGACCCCTGGCAGTGACAAAGTGAAAGTAAAGATAGCGCCTCCTAAACTAGCCACAGACGGTCCCACAGCATCAGAAATAAAGTAGGCTTATAGGGCGTGACGGTGCATGTTTCCATGCAGCTGGCAGGTTTAGTCCCACGTAGGTGTGTTTGTGTGAGGGATCAACAACAGGAGAGGGTGCCTGATTACACCAGAGGTTGTCTGATAATTGATTAAAACAGCATGGATAGATTGTACAAGTCTGCATCGATAGCCAACTGCATAACTACTGGACAGAATGTATAATCAATGCTATTTGCTTTAGGAAGGAAGGACAGGATTTAATCCCATGAAATGTGCCTCGCATTTGACACTGATGACTCTCAATACTAACCTCAATTTTTCAAAGGCGCCTGGAAATCAATTTGTTCTTGAGATGCTCCGACCTCCTCACCCACCTTTTGATTCCCTCAAAATTCATATCGATTAGTCCAACTTACAAGGCCCCAGCCACGTTTGCTGAAGCTTTCCCCGGGATTATTGGATTTGGATTGGCTTGTTTTGTTTTCCTTTACATAAAGCTACATTAATCAGTACTTATTGATAGTAACATTGAATTAAATAACTCTGCATTAATGTCAAATTGTAACAATGTTTGGCTTTGAATTCAGTCCAAATTGGCTTAAAGCCATAGTTACAAGGTGGCTGATGAAGGGGTTTGAGGGGGGTTATCTCACATCACTTGGAGAGGCAGGCAGATTTTGTAAATTTGTTAAGTTACAACAAATTGCAATAAAACAAAAGACATTTAAATAAATTCAAATGTTAAGTTTGTATGAGCAACAATCTGCTTTAACCATCCAGTCAAATAAAACCATGTTCCTCTCTTTTACTGATATCCTATTGGTTGACAGTTTACAGAGACACTCTACTGTTTTTCTCCCCATCTTCCCTCTTTTCAGTCAGATGAGCTAACTTTATCATGCAAAGGCAGTTATGTCATTTATTTTGATGGGTCTATAAAAAATCCATAAAGAAGTAGTTCAACAAATTGGAGGTGGAAGCTTGGAAACAGCTACCTCAAAAAACAAAAGCGTAAAAACAACAAGTTGTTGTGTTCAAGATGATTGTGTGGACCATTTGTTGACTAGGAGCACGAAGCCCTAGATTTTCTGCTAAAGTTGATGCATGACAAGACGTAAGTTGAAAAGTTAAACAGCTTCTTGAAAAATCGAATTTGGAAAAAAAAAGAATAAGTTGAGCTTTTATTCTTTAAAAAAAAATACAGTTATGATATTATATATATATTATATATATTTCCTCAAGCAAAATCCAAGAAAAAGGAAAGACAGAAAAAAAGATTCTAAATAAACTAGTATATCAAGGAGAAATTCCTCAAAACCTGTCCAGTGACTTAACTGATTGTTATTCCAGATCTACCAAATAAATTTAAATCCTTTTTAATTCTTTGGGCAATAAATTACAATAAGATTAAAGTCCAGTGTGTAAGATTAAGAGCAATCTATTCATAAAATATGACAGAAATGGAATAACATATCCATAATTATAAGTATGTATTAATAAGTGTGTATTTACCAGTTTTAATGTTTTGTTACCTTAGATTGAGCCCTTACTCCACCGAGTCTGTCATGTTGCACTGCCATGTTTCTACAGAAAACAAACCAACCATGGCTCCGAAGAGCCCTTTACAGTTTTTTTTTTTAAGTTTTGTGGTTCCCCTGATGAGGGACATTCAGTCTGTTGCAATCTGCAACCTCACCTCTAGATGCTACTAAAGCCCAAACACTGGACCTTAAATAATGCACAAACACGCTCCCTCTGGGCCTAATCATTCAGATTTTTTCAGTTATTATCTACAGAACAAGTCAGACGAATGTTGGTTTTCATCCAACAGAAGAAATAAATCTGACCACAGGCTCCTCCGCTAAGAGTTTCATGTTAAAATATTAACGGTGTTATGGCTCAGCTATTCAAACAAATGGGAAGTTTTAATGTTCATATCAAACATTATACCATCACAAATTAAGATCTGTCTGACGCAGCAGACTCTGCACACATTCATAAATTACTAATGTGGAAAGTTTTCTGAAGCATTTAGAGAACAAAGCAGTGAAATGCATTACAGGTTGCAAGCTTGGCACCGGTCGGGTGTTCAGTCACAGCGTGTCAGCGATGCTACAGATGCCTTCTTTTTAGGGGGTTACAGGTTAGGAGGAATTAATGTTGAGATGGTAAAAATGGAAGAGAGGAAAGAGGATAAGAGCAGGTAAACAGATGTGGTTAGAATAAAAGATGGAAGCAGCGAATCAAAGAGGAAAGGTCTGGTGTTTTAGGAGTTAGGAGGCTAAATATGTGTAGTCTTGACATGAAAATAAATAATTATGATTTAATGTTTAAAGTATATTATGTGTCTCTACTAAATAATCTTACTTTTTTGATTATCTTTGATTGTTTAATTATCTTCCTTTTTGGGGAAAAAGACTCATTTACAGTGTTTTAGAATGAAAGGCTTTTAATGTACAAGACGAACAAACTTAAAGGCAAAGAAAAATGCGGGAAAGTAAATAGAAATGTATTGTATTTATCTAAACAAGATTTATAACATTTAAATTATTGAGGACATATAAAGATTCATAGAAACTGGATGTATATATTTATCTGATCTCACTAATTGGCCCTCGACTGCTTGACTGCAAAACAGAATAAACGCAGGGTTAGTTTAATTTAATTTGTGGCACTTGGTTGGGGTGAAATTAATTAATATGAGAATTGCCTTCCATGATTAGGTCTCGAAAAAGACCTCACCTAGCCAACAGGCAGGAAATGGGGCTGAACCTGGGGGGAAATGAACACCTCAAACGGGGACTAAATTACAAGATCTCGGCGAAGGCGGAAGTGCTGGAGAGATGGAAATGTATAATGAGGGAACCCGCAGTTACACTAACAGCTTTCAGCTTTTGCCTAATCTCACACATATTGGCGTTGACCTCTGGATTTTTCTGTATAACTATAGGAATGAATAACATGCACAGAGGGAACCTTGGCTCTATTGTATTTTTTTTAGCTATTTGACTAACTTTTAATTCCCCAGCCATATACTCAATGAGTAATGGAATATTCTAGAAACTACTCTGGAAACTAAAATTGCACAAACCAAAGAACTCATTTACAGATCCAAGCTGTGAGCTGTTGTCTGCAAATGAGCCTTGCACGCTCTTTAATAAACTTACCCTGTGGTGTCTAATATGACCCTTTATATACTTTAAAACACAGAGAGGTCTATAGTTTAATAGGAAATCCACCAGCTGGCAGCTGTGGTCTGTACCATAAATGCTGTGTGTACATTAGGAACAGTATTCAGAGTGTTGCTGCCAGCTGAGGGAAGCAGGAGCTGTCCATCTCCACGCAAGTACTTCATTTACTAATGTAAGTCTTTGACTTATGTCAAGGCCAAGCAGGGGTGTTTGTGTGGTTTTTTTTTGGTTTATTTTGTTTCTACAGCAAAGAAACATAATTTATAAATTATTTTGACAAGTCAAAAAGCAAAACTCTGGCTATACACTACACAATGTTTCACACGTTTCCTCTTTAATTATTGTCAGCAAATGAACTGATGCATTATGTCCAAAGTGGTTCATCTTCACTTGAACACACATCCACAAAAAAAAAGTCCAAAATAACGTCAGGAACCGGTCTCAGATCTTCTTAATTCCTTATGTTTCCATGTTGAATTACAACCACTTAGAGATATTCAGCATCAATAAATTACCTACTAAACCTGGCGTTGTGATGATGTGATACAAACTGAACTTGTCCAGCAGACAACACTGATTCTGCTCTGTGTGTCAATAACACACAGCACTCCAGCAAAAAACACTGACAAGGACTTATAGGTATCATAATAAGCAAATTTAGTCCTTATTCTTATGCTTATTGATAAAAAAATTATTCAGAAAGATCTCTTGACTCTGGATAATTTATGCAGTCAAATTATTATTATCATTATTTTTTTCTCAATCACCAGTCACATAAACATGGATCATCACTTGTTTTGAGTCTTTCGACATTGGACAACTTTGCCCAGGCCAACTTTGCCAGGGTTTATCAGGTCCCAGTGCGTGTCCAAGGAGCTTGTGTGGTCATGTAGTCAGCCCTCTTGATCCACGACCATCTTGATGCTTTTTCTCCTCCATCTGTGATGTTCCTGATGGCTTTCTTCCTGCTCTGTCACATAATGCCAAGGAGCTCTCAGGCTTTGCATAAAGATTGGCCGGCAAAGCCCCCACGGCTAACCTCAACGCACACATTGCACACACCATGCTCAGCCCTGGCAATCAGGTCTCCACGCTCAGATCTTCTTTTTTCCTCTTGGAGGCCCTCTCTATCTGGTCTTTCTGAGTAATTCCAGCAGGACCACTTGCTTAGCTGTTTCAGACACGAGCGTTGACATGCCTGCACTAAGTGTGGTTGTTGGTGTCTGGGAACTTGAGCTGCCTTCCTTGGCAGCTCAGCCCTCAGCTGCCCATCCCACACAGTGGCAACAACTCCAATTAATGATCTCAGATGCAACTGCAGCTTTGCTTTCACAAACTAAGTCCCTTTGTTTCCAGCAGTTGTTTGCTGCTGTTAATCCATGTGCAAATGGCGTGTGTTTCTGCTTTAAGCACCTGGTCATCACGCCAATAGTGCATTTCCCTGAGGATCTTCGGTTGCTCAGGATACACTACCTGCAACATGTGGACCAGGTTTTAAAAATTGCTATAATAATGCCTTAATTGTAGGGGTTAATACCACATTGCACTTTAAAGCACTGCTGTGCAGAAAATTTATATTTTTTTATATCTTACCATTTATTATAAGCACTCAAACTGAAAAAAGATTGTGAGATGCAGTTAAGCAACTGTTAGAAAAATAAATGGACCTTGAGATACAGAATTGCATTAAATTATGTCCATTCAGATACATTTTTCACAAAAATTGAGCTTTACAACACTCGCAATGTGAGAATTTCAAGCCCACTAAACTATTCTGATGGCATTCTAACTTGATGGACTTTGGCACTGACTGTTTGTTTCTTAACCTTCTATTCTCAGTCAACCTGGTCAAAATCTGTGACTAAGTTGTCAGAGTCACAGAACTTTTAAAGGACTTTTATAATAGATTGTCAATTCAGTTGCATTTAAGGATGCAAAAGACAAGCTACATTTTGGATTTGCTTATTCACTTATTATTTCACATAACAGACAAAGTTAAAAAAAAAGATGGAATAACAGAGTAAAATATTAAGTTATTAAGACCTATCATGCCCTCAATGAGAAACAAAGAGATGCTTCACATATTGAGAGAATTCAGTCTTATTGCCTCTATAATCACTGCAAATTTCACTGTGAGTTTACAACTTGCAGACAGACTGCCAAAAGAAAGAGAACAGGTTGCCTGTCTCATATGTTTTGCAAATAAGCCGGTACAGTACTGATGTATCTAATGTATCTAGCCTTTGGAAGTATTCATCACAAAGTAAACATGGCCTTTGTCTCCCAAGGGACTTGCACTGCAGCAAGCACAACAATATTGGGCAGGGGGGCTGTTGGGGGATGCCAAATGAGCACAGTTTATGGCAACAGCCATTACACTTTCAAAAGGGAATTACCTTGTGATATGTACCAGGCTTTATACTCTTGTACTTGCATTTTTTTCCCCCTGAAACCATTCATTGATCATGGAAATTAGGCCCAAGCATATTTATTTGCCAGCCAGACTTTACCAATCAAGTCGGCACAACATTTGTTTTCCTGGTTGTCACCATGTCTCTGGGGAGCCATGTGCCACCTGTTCTGTTTCCGGGCGGAAAATGATTGCAGGGAAGCGGGAACGGAGGGGTCTTATTTTGCCTCCTGATTTTCAGCGAGAGTTTGGTGGCACATTAGCCTGCAGCCTCCACTCTCACTGCATCCGTGAACAAGCCGGAGACTTCACAGTGAAAATGATTGATGAGCGGCTCAGAGCAGCAAACTCTCAGGGGCGTTTTCTGGAAAAAGTCAACTTTTAAAATTAAGAGAAGCTACTTGATTTCTTTGCTTTTGTATCTTTGCCATAATGTCAGCTTTTTAAATAGTTTTATTTTAAAACATATATTTTTTGTATGAGACAGCTAAGCCTGGCCTTTTCATAAAAACACCACACTATTATTTGCAGTGTATCTAAATGCATAAATAAATCAATAAATCACTTAATTTTCTTCTATCTAGTTGAAGTTGAAACTGTGAATGCCTGTGAATGCAAGTTACTTTATGTAAATCTGTTGCTGAGTGGAGATCAGAAAGCCCCGGGGCTGCCATATAGAAATGTGTATATCTGTCTAGTCCAAGATTTATGAATCTGAAGTACACCGGCTTTGCATATTAATCCTATGATTCATTAGTATTGCTGAAGTTAAACATGCAATGCAAAGTTTTCTGCTTTTCTTCACATTACAGGGATTCTTCACTCTCAATATGGTGCTTACATAATTACCAGAGCCATCTCCCCAGTGGTTTTAAGGTTAGTTAACTCATCTGCACTTGTTTTATCTAAATTGTATTCAAGCCTCCAGTAAAGTGGATGTGGAGCACAGTACCTCAGTCATTAGCACTGTTGCCCTGCACCAAGAAGGTCCAAGCCGTAGGCTGTTATGTGTGTATCTTCTCGCTGGACTCGCTTAAAGTTCCTCCAATTGTCCAAAGACATGCAGGTCAGGAGGACTGCAGACCACCAATAACAACTATCTGCTGCTATGCTAGATGTGACAAATGCCTTGTTTACTCTGTTTCTTATGGTAACAAAAAAGCATTTGAATTTTTTAAATCTTGAACATGGTTTTAGGTGCACAGTTGTGCTACTATAAAAACTAGCAAAACACCAGCACTCCAGATTCTAAGAGGACAACTTTTTTTTTTACATCTGTAGGCAAGTAATGAACATATTTTAGCTGTAAGTTGTTGTGGGTGAAAATCGATCATAACTTCAATCTATTTTTCAAGTTTTTAACCATGATAGCAACACAGTTCCTTGTATGGGTGCTTTGAACTGTGTGGTCTGAAATATCACAGCACATACTGAGAGACATGAGAGAGGACATATTAAAGAGCGGTTACATTTATGTTGAAAAAAGAATTGATGTGAACATGTGCAGATGATGGAAGTAATGAGGGGCAGTCTCATGATGTGCTCTGTTTACAGCCTGTGTGTTGACCTTTCACCCTGCGCATGTGCTTTTAACCTAAACAACGTTTCTTGCCTCTATTCTCTTGACATTTTAACTGCTTATAGCCCACACTGAAAAATTTGCGAGCATTTGAGCTCTTTCTTATATAGATATAAACTGGAAAATAATGTTTTTTTTTATCTCTAGGGAAGGCTGTACAAAAGGCTAAGCTCTTTTTCAAATCAAGTGAAATTCCACAAATGTACATTTCTGGCGAGGCCATACTTGATTGCACTACTTTTCTATAAATGAGGCCCCTTGTTGAGTCTTTCTTGTGGCTGAAGGCCAAGCAAGGATACCTAACAGAAACAGAACTTTCAAGTAACACCCACAGAAGAACAGAAAGATTAAAAAGAAGCAGCAAAGTTGTGTCTCTTCTTTTTTCTTCCAAACATTCTAGTCATTTAGGTGTATAGGTGCATAGTCTAGTCTGAAGGTGCAGATTCACTTTCAGGCATGAACCTTTGCTTTGTTAACCTTTAGAGAAGCAGCGAGAAATGGGCAGAGAAATGGAAAGAAAGCCAAGTCAAATAACTAGGGATGGAGAGCAAGGAAACTACAGGGAAAGGTGTAGATGAAAAGAGGAAATGACACACAGAGAGAAACAGCTGAAGAAAAGGAGAGCAGAGCAGAGATCCAAGCGCGGCCTTCTGTAATGAGCTCTGCTAAAAAAGCAGGACCATACCGTCTGTCAGGTTTCATTTTGTATCCATGCCTACATGCATTTTCTCTTTCAGTCCCTTCGCGGTAATCATGTTGTCTTGTAGAACTTCTAGAAAGAAAAATACAATAAAATAAAGAAAAACATAGGAGATGTTATCTGTTTTTGGCTCTTGTAGTAGGTGGCTCTGTTCACTTCCCATTTCAGACTTTCAGACTTGTAATGTGCACAGCGTTCCGACGCTTCATGGACTTGCTCTGTTGTCTCTCCTCGATCACACACTTTTGAGTCTACAAGGCAACATGGCGCGCAAGAGTACACAACGCCGTCTTTGCACGTCTTTGATCCAGATACAAATAGGCCCGACTCCACTGTAAGCTCCCCGAGATGGGTTTCTTCTTCTTGTCAGAGTGGTCTCTGGATAGCTTCCCTTCAAGATGACGGCACTGTATCCCTGACAAGACAAGAATAATTGTAGATGATCATTTGAATATGAATAGGGACATGGAGATTGGTCCTGTCCTTTATGGAGAATGAAGTGCCCCCAATCCTAGAAAGTTGTTCACAAACCTCCCAACAAAGTTTTTGACAGCGTGAGTTGGAATATTCGCTCAAACAGCCACAATGATGTTACTCCCTTCAGAGTGCAGCAGACCAGAAATGCCACAGATCTTTTTTTTTTTAAGTCGCTGATGGCAAGAAAACTCCAATTTCTGAGTGCTGTTCTAATTTAGTGGATGAAGGCTGATGTGTGAGACGAGTCATTCTAAAAAACACTGGCTAATTGGCACGTTTCAAAGATGCGGCCCCTCTTCAAAGACATCTAACAAGAAAGCCATCGGTACATGGTCAAAGAGTAACTTAAGAAAATCAAACATGAGGTTTTCTAATTGCCTAAAAGCCACAGGAGCTGCATGATAACTTGTGATTTATTTACTCACAGCATGCGCATGTCAAGTTTTGCTGCTGTTTGAGATAATTCTTCCAGTCCTCAAAGTGAACCCATCCAGTTTGCATTGTTGTTTTTTTCTCCGAGGGTCAGACCGCTTGCATACCCTCAATGTTATTTTGATTCATGCATCTCCGCCTTTTATCACAGAGCTGCTTCAACTGACACAGACAAAAATCTGGACTCCCCGTGGACCAATTATTTTAGCTTTCTCATTGGCAATGCAGCTTCATTATTAGCGTGGGCTTATGGATGTGGCTAAAGCACTATATGATGTCCTCTGTTTGTGTGTGTGGGCACGTACAATCATGGCGCGCACGTGTTGCGACTGACAGGGCGCCGCGTCAGTGTGCTTCGGCTGCGAGCCTTACTCAGAGTCCTCACAATGAGAGGCTCCAGAGGGAGTCCATCCAGATACATGAGAGGAACCAAATAAATAAGACAGTGCTGGAAAAAAAAAGGGAAAAATGTGACATGAAGAGAGCAGGACTAGGCCTAATGAAATTGGCAACATGAACACAGAGAGTGTTTCATGGTGATCTCATGCCGGTGTAATGATTCCGAGCCCGGGTTTTGTACCAATTCCAGCCAATTTAAGACAGGTGTTTACTCCGATGGAGTGGCCAGTGCCTACGGCTGTCTACACAACAACACATTTCATTTAGATTGGTGGGTGCTATCAAAGTGGTGAAATGGGGGAGGTGGGGGGGCGGCTCTGGCTGCTGTATTATATTGAAGTCTGCTTGAAACATTCCACGCACGAGCGCTTCCAAGCCAGATTCATCCAGCCAGCTGTTTTTTTTTGTTGTTTTTTTTTTTAATTGAAAAAGCTACATCTTCAAAGGGTAGACATTTCACAGAGCTCCTCCATCCATGTACTTTTTTTTGTCATTTTGCAAATTGCATATCTATTCAAATTCCAATAACAAAAAAAAAGCCAAATGAAATTAAAAACTTCAAAAAACTTGAATTGATCCGTTGAGTCACAGGTAGAATTAAAAAAAAAACATTTTCTTTCACAATTTCATATCTACCTGGAAGTATTTTCATATTTCATTTTGATGTTGAAGCTAAGGATAAAAAATCCAAGCTAAAACATGTTTTACACAAACTTTTGGCAACTTTTTACAGTTAGTTTACTCAAATAATGATTAAAAATCATGATTAATTTACACTGGATTATGCACAATAAGTGTGATCGTTTTTTTTATAGTAATAGTTTCTTTGTTTGCAGAGAAGTTCCAACAAAAACCATTCACAGTAAATTCAGTTAATGATCCCTTATCACCTGGACATTGCGGCTATGAAATTTTTTTTTAAAAGTAATGCCTCAAAACTCCTCATTTTTGACCTTCCAAGCTCAATTTATGACAAATGAGTTGATTAACTGCTATCAACTACTGATTCTAATGATCAAGTATTTACTTGTAGGCTTTAAATGACACAAGATCTGTAAAATAGAGCTGCACAACCAGATGTGAGGTCACTGGAATTAGAATTTACTTTTTTGAAATTTACTTTTAAACAAACCTCAGATCCAAACTATAACATTTCAACTGTTGAATTTAGTGCCAGGGAAGATATAAAAGTTAACATTAACAAACAACCATTTGGAGCACAGGACATTTATTCCAGACCTCCATGCAGGCAGATGGACATGTGTCAAACCAAAATTAATAAATAAATCAAATGCAGTTTTTTCACAAAGGTTCAGCAAAGATGATGTAAGTTCAAGTGTTATTTTTTTCTGTTATAAGTTTAGTTTTAAAGCACTTGTTAAGCCTGATTATGGACACCCTCTCCTAACCCATGACAGAGTGGAGCAGACATATGGGCAGGAACTTGATGCCGCAGCTCCACCTGCCAATCACATCACTGTGCAACTCTGACATCAAATGATGTCACCATCACAGATGGCAGCGCCTGTGTCAGAGCTTCATTTTTGTGCTATGGGAGGAAGTGGAAACATGTTTTCCACCTTTTTTTACAGTCAGTGATGCTGACACAGACCTCATGGTGCATTAAAGTGCACCTCGTAAATTCAGAAACATGTTGTTAAAAACTGGAGGGTTTATGTATTTTTTACTTGTTTTGCTTTGTTGAAATACGTAGGCCTCAATCCGTCATCACATTTTTTTTCTTTCACTGCTGTATTTTTCATGACTTGGTGCTTAAATTATTACAAAATCCCATTAATTTATTCAAAACTTACATGAGAAATAAGTTATTCACCATATACACAATATTCTAGTACAACATGTCCTGAGAAACATCTGTGATAACTTTCAAGTTGTTTTACAGCGGCATTTTTAATTATTTAGTACTTATGTCAAGCACAATATGCATATATTCTGACTGGCCAAAAATAAGTTTGGATTTTTTATCACAACCAGCCCCTTCAGCCTCTTTTTTTTTTTTTTTTTTTTTTTTTTTGTACATGGGTGTTTTGTTTCAGTTAAAATAAATAAATGATCACTGCCCTCGGTTTGTTTTTAATAATTAAGTGTGTATTTGGAATTAAATAGT
>JAPZDV010000017.1:9643427-9664466 GCA_029814665.1 Acanthurus lineatus | reverse complement strand
TATTTAGTAATTATGACAAGCAAAATATGAATATATTCTGACTGGCCAAAAATATTTTTGTATTTTTTATCACAACCCGCCCTTTCAGCCAATTTTTTTTTTTTTTTTTTTTTGATTTGGACCTTGGTGTTTTCTGTCAGTTCACATAACTTCATGATCACTGCCCTCGGTTTGTTTTTAATAAGTCAGTGTGGATATGGAATGAACTAGGTGAAAAACATAAAATAAAGTTAAAATAAAGTATCTTTTCTTGGTCTGGGCCAAATGAATTAAACCACAGGTGGTCAAAATCTGGACAAATTAAGCAATAAAGGTCTGCATGGCTAGATACTGCAGGGGTAGTGCAGAAAATATGTTCTTGTGCTAAATCAACCCTTTAAACCTGCAAGATAAGCACCAGCACGTTTCCTTTTACAGGATTCAAATTCATATCTGAGCAGAATTCGTCTCGAGCGTCCTCACAAAGCCTTTGCATGCATGAGCTGAGTGGCTGATAATAACAAAACATAAATTTTACACTTACACACCTTCCAGTAGCACAGGGATGAAGTGGACGCTCTGACAAGGCACCCACTCAGGGACAAGGGGCTGATGTAAAACACCGTTCACCCCCAACAGGTAATAAAACACTCAAGGAGGGGCCTCCTGCCGCCTTGGTAACAAATATCCATACAGCTTTTCCCTGAGTGTGTGGTGGAGAGACGAGATGAGCTACCAGCGTAGCAGGAGAGTAAAAGATGTAACCTCAAAATGGAGGTCAATTATGTTGGAAGTTATCCATGGCTTAGAGCAGGGACATTGCTGCTGTCACACAAGATAATAGCTATTACTGACAGGTTGGTAAAAGTCGTGGAGTACAGGGCTGGGCTATAATTTCTTGGAGGCTATATGCCAGTGGTGTCAGCTTGCATCTATAAGGTATTCTTCTCTGCAAGAAAGAAAAGAGGGGGGAAGGCGTTCTTATAGGTCAAAGACAACAGGCCTCGAGAAATTTTGATAAATAGTTCCTGGCAATTCTTTTGTGCACTGCTTTTCTCTCCGATTTGTTTATTTGCTCAGGCCCATTGTGATGCATTACAGATCTATACTGTTCCTAATCTTCTGCAGCACCGGCTTTGACAGCTTTTCTAAAGGCTAACAGAGCTGCAAGCAGCAGTATCCCTCTGTTTGTTTAGTTGGAAGTCCTATAAACTGGGTGTCTAAACCAAATTGTGCATATTTAATGTGTCTGTTTATAAATTATATATACTTATAGTCATCGATTTCTGTGTTTCTGTTTGTTTTTAACTACTCTACAAGAAATAATGGCATAAAATTTGCATTTTGGTGTCTTCTATCTAACAGATTCATAGTGCCAAGACCCTGCAACCCTAAAAATCATAGCCACAGTGGGTCTTTTGTACTTAGATTTGTTTTAAAAAAGAATCCAGACACTATATATAAATTTAATGCTGAACAAAAGAAGTCTCTCTTATTGTCTTTCAAGCCTTCTTTTTATCTATTTTTCTTTATATCTTTTTCGCACAGCTCCTCTTTCTTCTTGAGTCACTCATTCTTTTTTAACAACATTTTTTTTCTGAGGCTAAGCCCTAGTTTCAGTTTCTATTTCTTTCACCATCCGCTGTCTTTCCCCTCCCTCTGATTTGTTTCTTCCTACCTCTCTCTTCCCTCCGTCTGAAGATGGCCTTCACACAGAGTGAAGGAGAAAACGAGCGTGGCGAGAGGCCAGGCCGCCGCGTTGAAGTCGAACAAAGAAACGAACCGCAAGCTGACAGTTCGCACACACACAACACAGGGCAGCGCTAATTGAGGGAAAATCAGCAGGTGTGCTCAGGTAGCGCCTTGTCCACTGCTGGAAAGTGCTGATGCTTCAGAAATGATCCGCTGATAGCTCCTGTCACGCATCAATCATTGGCACAGGTATCATTATAGGCAAGCAGGGAAGGGCGAGGACCGTGATTGGTGAGAGTTGACTTGCTGTAGGTGAGGCGCAGAGCTGCTGCCGAGAATAAATCTCTCCTGATGTATCATCTACGAGCATAATGTCCCAGTTTTAATGTGGCTGACAGATGAGCTCACATTCGCTCTGTGAATTTGTTTGCATTTGACACATTAAAAAACACATTGTCAGCACACTGTCACTTTATGGCATCACTGATTTTTAATCAAACTGTCCTTTTCTTCCATAACAGTCTCTTTCTTATTCCCCATCTGCTGTCAGCATTCTGACTTGTAAAAGAGGAACGCCGAGGGATTTAATTTGCTTTTCAAATACTTTGGACAAATAATGAAAAGGTTTCACTGTGCAGGTGTCTGTGAATTTTGACTGGAAACAATGACTGCTACAACACAGTAGCATTGGCAGAAGGAGTAGTAGTCATGGAATAAGAAGTAAAGAGTACATACAAACAGACAATAGTGCAAAGATTTCAAAATTTCCACAACAAATAAATAAATGTTGGATCTTTTTTATTTGGACATAAACTGAGAAGGATTTGCAGTTGTCTTGTTCTCTGTTGAGGTTTTTACAGCGAAAGTGGGACATTCTTTCAGGTCAAAGATAACACGTCCTATTTTGAAACTGTGTGTGGTGAGAGAAGTGAAAGGCCAATAGATTGATTTTACCCTTCACTCCCATTGCTATATTTTACTCCAAACAGTCCATATTTAGACAACTAGCTTTAGCCTGGGCAAAGCTGTGGAGGGTCAGAGGAGCAGCAGCTACCATGACTGACCCTACAACGGGCTGAACCACCTCAAGGCATCATGTCAAACATCCCTCGAAGCTCTCATATCTTATGAAAGAAAACCACCATTAAGAATCTAATAGCTATTAGAAGAACTGCAGTTTTCTCACTGACTTCAACATATAACTGTGCTGGTTGTTTGTCTTCAATAAAGGGGGCAGAGCAAACAAAAGAACATGAAGGAGTAGGAGGAGAAACACTATAGAACTAATTGGTGGGAGATGCAGGCTGCCAACTGCCTCAACTGTTTGCTTGTGTTCACAGTAATTACATCAAGTATAATGGTAAATGCGAAAATTACATTTGATAGGTTTGAAACCGCTTTACATAGCAACTGCAACTTTAGGGAGTGAGCCATTTAATTTGCAAATGTGGGATCAAAAAGGAAAACTTTGCAGTTTAATGTAGAAGCCCAGAGATTAAATTATACATGTGATGGGTTGCTTTTGTTCTCAATTTTCCAATTTACCGCATTATAAATGACAAAAAAGGGAGATATTTTGGTCTTAAACAGCTTTGAGAGACAAAATTAGATGTTGACCCTAAAGATATTGCATTTTTTGAGGGCATGCAACCATTGATGCTTTTAATACTCTATTACTAAAAGTGTATTTAGGATGAAAGTCAACAGCTGTTTCCATAAAGTCCCACAAGTCTAAAAACTTGAGGGTCAAGACTAATTAGCTGTTTTACTTAAGTGCTAAGAGTTGCAGTTGCTGTCCAGTCATGAGGAGACTCTCAGGAGCAAACAAGCTTGTGATTATGAAATTCATGAGGGATGTGCTTCAGTCAAAGCACAGCCTCTTCTGATTCAGAAAATTTTTTGGCCAAATCAAGAGAGATCTCCTCTACCTTTTTGGAGTTGTGAGATATTGCTTGAATTCATTTTCCGGCAGCAGCTGTGAGTGATGAGTCGGACCAGAGCCGGTCATGTGATACAAAGCTGAATCGTCTCTGTGGTGGGAGTAGCAAGAAATGTGAGCAACATCCAACCAATCTGGCTTTCCAGGTCGGGCTGAAGTGCTAATTGCAAGAATCACCCTGCCAGATTCCAGATGGGACCCTGCTAAAAAAGCTTAAATTACATCCTGAAACGTCAACAACGAGAGCTCAAGAGCTTCAAATGTTCAAGTCATAATCAGTTATTATCTGATTATGTAGACAAGGGACGGCCGTTTACTCCGCCATACCTCCGAAAACACTCAAAGCAAACAGATTTCTGTGAAACAAATAGTTTTCACAGCAGCTGACTAAGTATGAGTCACCCGAAACACTTCGCTGACTGCAAAAGTTATTTGATTTGGCTCCAAATATTAACAGTTCTCATGGAAACATGACAAAGCCACTATATCAAGCAGTTCTTCTTTGGCTTCCCATCAGATGATATACAAGTTCCACAAAGTATTATTAAAAAACGAACAAGGCTTCGTGGACATGAAAAATGCAAAGGCCCCGTTGCCAAATCCTTCATCCGTCTGCACCTGAAAGTGAACTGCCTCAGACAACAACAACCGCCCAGACGGTGGAAAAAAAAAAAAATCCATAAAATCAATGTGTGTGTAGGCAAAATCCAAACTTTACTCTTGACGCCGCCTTGACAGAAACGAAACGCTCCCTCCGCTCAGTTGTTTACACTGCCGCTGATTGTCTCAGATACAACTGGGTGAGAAAATCATACATATCGCCTGCATTCTGATGAGTTGTTATTGGCCAATTATTTTCTTCCGGCTGTCAACAGAAATGAAGCTGTATTTCTGCAAGCATGGCTAACAACCCGCAGGGAGGTCTGTCTGTCGGGTGGTTGCGGTGGTGTGTGTGTGTGTGTATTTGGGGGGGTTGCACTGCACAAGCCAAATAAATAGACTCCCTCCTTGTAGTTCACCCCTCCGTCTCTCTTTACCCCTCTTTATTTCCCCTTTTTTTAATGTTCCCATTTGCATAGCTTTTGCTTTATTTCAACCTACGTCCTCTCTGGTCCTTGTTATTCTTTTACAGCTAACTACATGCAGCTTTCTCTGGTTTTAGAACAGATTGTTCCTCTGTCTCTTTTTATTTCTCGAGCTCTCCCTGTCGTCCCCTCATTTACACCGCTCAAACAAAGTCGTACACACATGCGCCGTCCATGCAAGGCACACACAGATGCACACACGGGCAAAATAAACAGGAGCGAGCTGACACAGTCCCAAACTCAGTGCATGGGAGCGAAGGCATAACAGGCCAGAAACAATTAGGCAGCGAGCGGAGACAGGCCCACTAGTGAGGGACATTTACATTATTGAAAAGGACTTTGAGGGGAAACGGTGGAAGCTGCATGCCCAGAAAACACACACATGCTGCCTTCTTCACTGCTGGACATGCCAAATAATGATCTCTCCTCTGTACTCGTCTCCCTCTCCCTCCCGCTCTCTGTATCCGTCTCCCTCTCTCTGCCATGTCTGTCTCCCTCTCCATCCCCTCTCCGCCTCTCTGTGCCCTCTAGTATCATCCAAATCAAGATCTAATCTCTGCAAATGGCATACCTAAGCCGCTGCACCATGTGTCAGTCCGCATCACAAACTAGGGCCAAATGTGAAAGGATGTCTATTGTGCTTGACGTTCCCCTCCCGCCGGTGTCATTTCATCATGTAAAATGTCAAAGTGTGTGTGTCTGCATTTATGTAAGCATGCATGATAAATGTTTGCAACTTCGCTCATGGATGGATGTTTACTTGTGCAAACGTGCATTTTGCATGTGTGTGTTGTTGACTGCGTTTGGAGTACTTCAAGTCTGCAATATCATCTCAATGCAAAATACTCCAGGGATTCAGACTACTGTATAGATTACGTGTGGGATTAATTTAAATTCATCATTCATTTATTTAATCATACATGTGCGTGTGTTTGTGTATCTGTGAGTGTAGGATCTGTGAGAGATTACATGTGAATTGCCAAATTGTGTGAGTGGTGGCATTAGACTTTTGTTTGAGAGTGGGCTGGGTGAAAAGGGTGAGGGAGCATCTGAGTGGGATGGAAGGAGACAGGGGGCTCATGGAAACGGGCGGCGAGAGCTCGCTCGCGGCCAACCTGCCCCCTGGAGGGGGGAAGTGTTCAGAGCGCCGTTCTTAGCGAGAGCTTGTCAGCCAAAGCAGCCAGGGGTCCAAAAATCACAAACGATTATGCGCAGACCCAGGCAAACACACACATACACACACACACACCCATGCACACACATGCACACAAGGACACGTGATGAGCTTTTCTGGGAAGAACTGTAATGAAACAGAGTCTGACTTGCAGCCACAGGTGACAAAAAAAGTTGAAACTTCATCAGTTTGAAAATGAAGACCAAAGCATGCTAATTAATGTTGTAGAGATAGTTTACCCCTGAGGTGTTTTCAGCTGGTCCTCATGCTCCTAAATGTGTGCTTTTTTTATCTTTCTATGACCTGTCATCTTTTGTACGGAGTATCTCCCTCCCTGCATTTTGCAAAGGCCCTATTTCCCCACAGGGATCATTAAGTAATCATCTTACCTAAGCTCATCTAATTTCCAAAAGTCACCAAAATATCATCTTGCATGATATTCCTGACATCAATATGCCCACTCCTTTAATTGCATTGACAGAGAGGGTTAGATTCATTCATTTCTTTTCTTGTTTACGACCGCAAAGTAGCGAAGACTCAGCAGGCACTGGGCTAATTTTAGACACAGTCAGGCATTGACCTTTCATTCAGGAAATTCTGATAGTTGCTGTTCTGCTGTGCGTTTGTTTGTCTAACTGTCTGCTGGAAGAAAACAAGCAGCAGAGTCGCTGGATGGTGCTTTGCTGGCAGTGAGTGCAAGGACATAGGCAAAGACACTTTCTTTTTCATAGATGTGTATCGTTTTTAACTGCACAAGAGCTAACAGCTTAAACACTAAAAAACTTGGATTTTCTTAATAATTTATTAAGATGAGTTTTCTTAATTTTTCATACCATCAACATGTTCCCATGAAAGACTTAAACTGACAATTAAATGATGCCCTTGAGTGTGTAAAAAAGCTCTGCTGTTGACCCAAAACTATTAAAAACACACTTGTGACCCGGACTGTCAGACTGTTTGATATGTCCCTTTATTATGCTAAACACAGGCACAGTGTTTTGACTAAATTGATGGCAAATTATCACCCTGCTGCTGTAATGTTCATTTGAGCTCCAAATGTGTGTGAATCCAAAGCTGAAAATAGTCCAAAATAAATGCACTACTTACCTCTGTCAGAGCTGCAGTTGTTAAGTTCTGGCTTTTGTAAGACAAATTCTTAGTTTATTTTTGATATTAAGCTTTGTATTTGTGATCTGAAATGTATTACATTGATTAAAAAGAAAATCATGGTGATAACATGGTGATCGGGGCATTTCAAAACCATTTTGAGTCTTTTGTTCTTGGCCTGTATGAAGAAGAAGCTAATAGGCACATTGAAAATTCTTGAGTCTACTTCGAACAAAATGATAATAATGTGTTTTAGAAGAAAGAACCAGCACTTAAAGAGGTTGAATAACAGTTTAAACTGCACTTTCATCTGAGGCTCTTACCACAAACAAATGTCTCTGTGTCAAAATCAATGCAGTAAAGATGAAGATGAGATATCTTGACCTTCAACATTCAGCGAGGGTCAAACTTTAGAAACATCATCCACAATGCAACTTGGAAGCATATTTCATTTGTTCCTCTTCATGAACAGTATGTCATTTCTGTAGCTAGAGGTCTCTAAATATAAACAATGAAAATAAAACATGCAATAAAAGCGAATATATTAGAATTTTTACACATTTTGATGTGAAAAGTTACATATTATACATTCAAAGTCACTTCTTTCAAACATCATTCCACTCAAGAGTTTAAAGTCCTAAGCCCAAGTCGAAAAAAAATCTACTGTTGTCATTTTTTTTTTAGATATTAGAAAATATTTTACAATGAGTTTTTGTTTACTTAAAATAATGTTGAAAAAAGACCAAATACAACAACATCATCTGATGCCTGCAATAAGGAGGACCTAAGAACTCAGACATGGATGTGTAACTCACATAAAACAAGCTTGCAAAAGCAGTTCACTTCAGTCCAATGCACATAATACACAAGCAAGCACACACACACACACACACACGCACACCCAAACACACTTCTCATTCAGACGCTCAGCTGCCTGCCTCCCCCACAGTGTTGTTGCTGGGGAGTTGCTTGCTGAAATATCACCTTGAGTCTTGCCATTTCCCAAACTCATTTACTTTATTACAGCAAGTGTCTGCCATGAGCGGGGGGGAAACAAATGGGAGATATAGAAGACCGGAGACAGAAAAAATACACACTCACATGCACGCACACATACAAAAGCACACACACATGCTATTGTGCAGACACCTTTGTAGGCACAGACCACCATAATAAGGCTCGAGGGGGACTCCATGCTAAGAGAGAGAGGGGAGATTAATAGAATGAGAAGGGGAGTGTGTGTCTATTTCTGTGAATGTATGGGGGCAGGTGGAGGCGGGTGGAGGAGTCTGTTAGAACCAATGGCACGAGCCAGAAGGAAATGACAACGTCGGGGGTTGCCATGTTGGTAGAGATGCTCTCTCTTTCTCCCTTTCGTCTCTCCCCTCCAGTCATCCCCTCACTTCATCCATCAGTCCCTTTGCTCGTGCAAACGTTTTTTTTCCTCTCCACTTGCTCTCCATCTTTGTCGCCCTCGCTGTGTCTCTTCATCCCTGCGCTCCACTTTCTGTCCTCTCCCTCTCTCGTCTCCCCGCCGTCGTCGTCGTCTGGCTAGGGCTCTCTATGAACATGCCAGGAACAGAGCCTCCTCTCTCTCTCCTTCCAAATGATCTTCCCTTCCCCTCTGAATGACGATTGCATTCTCGAGCTCCATTGTAAAACAAACCCATAAAAAAAGAAAAGGATAAAGGGAGAGACGACAGTTGTCGTGCGTCCTGGCCTTTTTTTGTGGACCGTTGTTGGGAATCTGAATTGCCTGTCAAGCAGGGGACTTTCCAGATTTGAGACAAGACACAATGGAGCTGTTTGGATGAGAAAGGGGGAAGATGCAGAGCACAGGACCTTTCTCCACAATGCAGTGCAGTCATTATGGCCTGACTCATCGCTCGGCGGCCCGCATCATATTACAAGCGCGCACACACATTATCACACATGCACACACACACACAAACAGGAAGGGCCCACGTAAATTATAGCTTGATGGTACAAATCAAATGCAAATTGCATACACAAACAGAAAGGAAACCAAGTGGATGTTAATGATATGACAGTCAAATGTGTTTTGAAATGTCGTTTGGCAAATACCAATTAAAGGGCAAAAGGAGCAACAATGTGAAGAGCTTTTTGTGCATGAATGATGCTGACATCATACTTTGCACTGACATATGTCTTCTTTATGTTTTTTTTATTTTTCGTAACATAAAAACATCTGAATTATCTTGTCAAATTTAAAATATCTCTTGAGTTTGCATGAGGGGCTTCATTTCCTGTGCATTTGCGGTATTTTTTATACAGATTGTGCTGAAAAATTTGGGATTTATTTCTGATAGTAACCACCTATACTGGTGATAAACAAGATATATTTGTATCACATAAGCCAGAAGCATATAATAAAATAAGTCTACAATACAATAATTAGTATAAATGATGTATTTGCCTGTTTTTGATGTTCTTCAAATATTATTTAACGTCTAAGTAAACTTGAATGGTTATTTGTTTTGGATATTTTACCATAACTCAGATAGTGTGTGTACAAAAAAATGACTTAAATTTAGTTATGAAATAGTGGTAATATTGCTTCTGCTCAAATTCATATAACTTAAAAGAATATGACGAGAGTAGAAGTGCAAATAAGAGGGTTTGGCAGTTTTAACTATCTACCACTAATCTTTTTACAGAGACTCATCAGTCTTTTTTCTCTCTTTTTCAGAAATAAGTTACCAGCAAACTACAAGCACAAATCGAACAACCAAAAGTTTCATTTCGCAGATTGCTATCAAAATAAATTAGCTACAGCTGACTTAACTTACTGCTGTAGGCAGGTAAAACTGTGATAATTGATTTTATAGCCATTTGGGGACATCGAGCTCCAACACAAAATGGTCATAATGATAGGATGTTGTTATTGCTAATGATCAGCTGACTCTTTGCTCAATCCAGCAGATGCATTACAACTTCAGCATTTATTCTGAGCTGTGTTTAGAGCTGCCTTTGCTGACTCAAGTCCATGTTCACTAAGCTTTAAGCCTGTTTGATAACCACCAACTGAGGGGACATTGAGGGCACCCACTGATATTGACTTTATTTTAACAGGTAGTCACTGAATCGTCTCTTTCCTGTTTGGTGCTGTGCAGGTAGAGCAGGCCTGAGTTGAAGTCATCTGTGGCTGAGCAGGGTCGATGACAACAGTCAAAATGAACTAAAACAGTTACATCGCAATTCCAGAATGTGCTAAATACTCTGTAGAGCTAAGAGGAGCTGCAGAACAACTGCTGTCTCTCTCAGTGACGATTAAATCCATTTGATCTTGGCTAAACCATCATCTTTGCATTCATTGACACTCATAGCATGACAGTAAAACACTAACATTTCACATAATGTGATAAAAAATTGATGGAGTAGATTAAGACACGGGTAATAATGTATCACGATTAAAAAAAGGAACATTTTATCTAAGTATGATTAAACATTTAGCCCCTCCAGAAATACATTTCTATACATTTAAAAAGGTGGAAGTCAAAGAACAGTGCCATTTTTCTTTGAAAAGAAAATCTTTACAAGTAGCACTGGGGGGGGGGGTCCACACACACACACACACACACACACACACACACACACTCACACTCACACTCACAGCACTACGGCTCGAAGCCAAGAGGCATCTCTGACATTTTGGCGATAAAGGTCTTGATGAAACCTTGCTGTTTCTTCCACACTCACACAAACACACACGCACACTCACACTGGCCCTGCTAACAAATGCTAAAATAAGAGCAGTGCCATTTTTTTTTTTGTAACCAGTAGTCCAATATGGAAACATTTATAAGGGCTAGCTTCCTGATCAATAATACAGGCGTCAGCAAATCCTTAACCGTTCTGTTTTTACTGTAACTCCATCTTTTCTTTCTCTAAAGAATCCTGAACTCTGCTTCCTCCACTTTATCGCTGTGTAGTCTTGACTCATCCGGGCCAACTGGCGGAGTTAAAAGCAGGGAGGGATATTTGGTGGGATATTTAAGAGAGCTGAAACTACAGTGGTGTATTAGTGCCACTTTCACTCACTCAGATGAAGAAACAGTGCCAGTGATTAAGCTTCTTGCCGATATGTGTGTTTGCTTTTGTGTGTGTGTGTGTGTGTGTGTGTGCGCCTTGGCTCCATTGGGAGCCTGTAGCAGAGCCTTAAATTATACATATGTTCTCATCCCATTACCAATGGCAACTACTAAAGGCTTCCCAGCATTTCCATTACCAAAATGAAGGGATGCACACACTCACTTACTCACTAGCTCTTAGACACACACACGAGTGTGGGAATCCTGAAGCAGGACAGTGTTGAACATGAGCTTTTACGCATGCAGTGACTCTGAATGGTGACAATCCTGATCAAAGCCCAAGAAGCGGTTTTCATTTTTATGGACTCCAGTGCATCTGTGACCAAAATGGTTGCCAGTTCAGACCCTCACACAGGCTGGCATAAATATGGGTGGAGGGAATGAATGATTAATGTTCTGCCCTCTCTTAACAACTGCCACTGAGATGCCATTGAGGAAGGCATTTAATCCCCTTCTCCAGTGGTGCTTCACAGTGGCCAGTGGCGAGAAGGCTGCACTTGTACTGGCCAGCTCCAACTTGTGAACAGATCAGTGCATGTAAAGTCAGTTATTCAGTTTAATAATACTATCAAAGCAAGAAAACGCAACCACTGTGACCAATAGATCTGCTGCCTGTGTCTCGGAGAGGCAACATTACTTATGACTTTTAAGTTAGACTCAAAGTCGAGTGTAACATGAATAATTAACTCGTATGGTATGATTCCCTTTTCCAAAGTCGCACTTGATGCTAACATGCATCTATAATGGGAGATAAAAGTTGTAATGCAAGGAGCTCTGCTGAAGATGTTGCATGCCAGAGCAGCATGCATAAGTCTATTACTTAGCAAATTACATATCAGATGCATTAGTATATAAGCGGCAAGTATATTAAAGTAGAAGCTCACAGCAGGCAGTGGTATGTTGTAATTGACCTGACATGGAGCATTTTAACAATTTGCTATGCAGCAAACTAGTTTAGAGACCTAATTTAGCCTGCTGCCGCCCTGTTAGCTTAACCTAGCCCGGCCTGTCAGTCACCAGCACAGTCAACTCAACCTCATAAGCTGTGATATCAATCAATCAATTAAGTTTATTTATCCCATGTAATTATTTAAGGTATGATAGCCTCTGTCCAGTACAACTACTGGGACAAAAAACACTGTGGTGCTGTGGCTCTGCGTTATCATCACTGTATTATGATAATTGCTTTAGCAATTATTAGCAAATGTTATGAATTTGCTGTGCTGGATTTGGTTCTTTTTTATTCTATTCATGGGTTTACTGGAAGCTATTTTCACCTTTATAGTAGACAGGTAGATGGGATGCACTGGATACTGGCCTTAGCAATTCAACTGTGCTCTTCTCCACTGTGAACCTTCCTCCACTCCACTCCATCCCACTCCACCCAGCTGGATGCCAGATCTTAAATCTTCTCCGGTAAACACAAGTACCGCGCTGTGGCTGCTTCTCATCAGCTTTCAGATCAGATCGGAGTGGCGGGCTCTGAGGAGAGGTGTTATCAGACAGCTGAAAGGAGAAGCCCGGTCAGCTAGCGCTGCAGTCATTTGAGCCTGGCTACGAGCTGAGACAACATCAGACAAGGATTAAATCAACAAACCGAACTGACCCTGGGTGACCAGGCAGGCTACTTACAACTCTGTGGAGAGAGAGTATTTAGCCTTTTGGGGAGGAGACACATAGGAGGAAAGGAGCAGGAGAAGGAAAAGTGGGGCAAATGAATGAATGAAGGAAGGTACATTCAGGGAGACAGCTATGCAAAAAGATTCAGGAAGCAGCCATTTTGAATAAATGTGAGTCATGTTTGGAATATGGAATAATGAATGAATAATAAGGATGTGCCTGTGGAAAAGTGCCCATGAGCTGATGGTATATTAGCTTTTTTGACAGGAAGTTTCACCTCTCCAGCTGCATGTGAGATGTCAAACTATCATCTTATTTACCATTTGAGTCCCAGGCTTGGGCGATTTAACGTACAATCCATCCAAACATCCAGGGTTGCCTTTGATTGCTGGAGCCAGACAGGACTAAGATATAAGAACAGTGCGGCTTAATTGTTTTGGGTATTTTTCCTTCTTCTTTTTGTCCAGTTTAAAGTTCTACCTCCTGAGTAGTGCCTTGTGCAATATGGGTTTTTTTAGGTCTGGTAACTCCCTGCTCATCTCAGCTGTATTTAAGTGAGGCGTGTCAAGTGGGATGGACATGCATGTAACCTTTGATTGAGGTGGTTTTATAGACTAATGATCTCAGACGGACCAGCAGACAGCTCTTTGTGAGCTTACTACAAAAATCAGAAAGCACAGGTAGTTTTTAAAAATGTTGCTTTTACACAAATATATTCTGTAACTATTATATCTTTAAAATAATGTGCATATTTTAAGATTGTCTTATATGTTTAATGTTGCCTTAGTGTATCATCTTGAAAGTCCAGTACTTTTTTTGTGCCCTTTTGTCTTTGTTTTACATCTCGTCTTCTTTTCTCAAGCAGTGTGTGATTAGGCGTCTTTTTATTGCAGGAAAACACTGAGGGGGCATTGGAGAAAAACACAAAAAAATAAAAACAAAACAACAACAAGAAATGAACTAAAAAAGTACTCAGAGGCACATTTAGGCATCAGGGAAAATGTAGTAATGTTTGCTCGACAGTTTGCAGGCAGCCTTATGTTACTGTAGGGGAATAGACACAAACTTAGTAAGATGATTCAGTGTCCAGGTTAAGAGGTACTATTGAATATTCTTTGCAACTGCTAAGCAATATTTTTGTGAGCAAGTATCTCAAATTGCAATGTTTGATTTATCATCTCCACTGAAGTGACATGCATTTGGTAGCGCTGGTTTTGTGCACAACCAGAACAGTTCAGGAAGTTTCACTTGCACCACCATGTTGTTTCCTTATAATTTGGGCATGTGTGCAGTCAACAGGATGTGTTTGACATGCTCATGTGTTTATTAAACTCCTCTATTTATTTATTATTTGCTCCAAAATTTTGCCTCAAGGTATGTTTTAAAAAATACTGAGTTTATTTTAGACTGATATAACGTACAGTTTGCCACAAGAAGTTGGATAAAGAGGCTTAGCTAATAAAACTGTGGCATATCAAGCTGACACTGGTAAAATGCCGGCTGTGTAACACATGAAGTGCATGAAAAGTGGTTCAAATTTCTCTTAACAAAATATTTTGGCTCACTAGGACACACCTGGCAGGCCAACATCCCTCCTTACTACAATTCTAAAAAGAAAAGCCTTTTCTCTCATTATTATTGGACTCCATGTATTCTACACAATTACAAACATAAAACACAGAGTGTGTCGCAGAGGAACAGCTGTACTACGTAGATATAAAATACATGATGACTCAGTTCAGATAAAAATAAATGTTAAGGGGCAGATTCACATTATAGATGTTGGACTGTAGTTGATTTGGTTGTCATGAATGATCAGATCAAGTTGGACTGAGTCGTGCCTGTGGATGAAATTGTTGGATGTATCACAGATAAGTAAGTACAAAGTATGTTCTACTTCTGCGCTTGAACGAAGGAGCTACAGCTCACATTAACCTCACTTTTTTCTTCATTTCAACATAGGTCCAGTATAGATTTTTGATGGCTGAGCACAAAGTAAAATATTGAAATACTCTAAAGGTCAAGGCATTTTAAATACTCTTATGGTCAAAAAGAGTAAAAGAAACATAGGTCTGACCTTTTGAGCTTCTGCAAGAGTACATATTTACATGATATCTTAAGTTTTCATCAGATTATGTAAGCTTATTTAATCATTTAAATCTTTGGTGATATGGCCTCTTACAAATTATGTATATATTAAGAGATAGGAGCTGAGATTCTGATTACTGCGTTCATAGTTTCCTTGTCCAAAAACATTGTGAGTAAAACCTCTCAGCAAACACATATTTTACGAGCAGCACAAGTTTGCAGTGCAGTTTTTGCCCCTAGGGCCGAAAAAACACGATACCATCCAGTCAAGTAAAATAAACAATTCAGTGTTGGTTCCTGCAGATGAGAACGACTTGAACTTAAGTCTCATTTGCAGCTGCGCAGATGGGAAGTGAAAACCGGTTGTTGGTTGTTTTCTTCAAACACTCATGATTCAGCTGAACCTTTTTATCCGATTTTTTTACCATAATAGCAATGTGATTCAAAGCTGCGGGTGGATTTAAAAAAAGGAAAAAAAAACGGTTTCTGTCACACTTCGTAAACAATCTGATAATTTACTTGGCACTATGGAGAAAGGTGCGGGGGGGAGCAGAGAGCAAGTGAGAGGAAACCAGCAAAACAGAGATGCTGAAAAAAGCAGGATGACTGCCAATTCAATGATAATTATAGTCTCAGGAAAAAAAAACCCTCAAATCAACAGGAAAAAGGAAAAAAAAAACATATTGAGCTATGGATTTCTGCCCGAGGTGAGGTGCTGACAGTATCTCTCCCAGCTATCTGTATCTGTCACAGAGCTTATTCCTCAATTTTTAGTTCTCTGGAGTGCAAGGAGAAGAAGAAGAAGACGAAAAAACTCCCCTGCACTCAATCTCATTCACGGGGAAAGCCATCACTCACACGGTCATATTTGAATTAGATGTCTAGACATACAGTTTGCCAAAGGACTGCTCTGCTTTGTCACCGAGGGTTTTTCCGTGCAGCCCTTATCCTCTATCAGAATGATGGAGTCCCAGAAAGGATCCGAGGCTGGAAATGAATGCCGGGTGTAAATGGATACAATCTGGAGGGGTTTCCTGGGAATGGAGCTGCAATCCCGTAAAGCTCTTTTCTCAGAAAGGAAAAGAAAAAGACACATCAATAAGATTCAACAGCATCAATAATGGAATTGCATGATACTCCAAGACTTGACATTGTAGGAGAAACAATACTAATGCTAAGTGATAAGGGATGAAGTAACCAGCTTCTCGAGCTATGCTAACTTTACTCGCATCATTTTAAAGACAGTATATATAGGAATCCACATGTGCATACAGGACCTATTTCCAATTTCAGTAAGAGTTAAAGTGCCATTATGAGACATTAAAAAATGGGAACCATCCTTCCTGGTCTCATCATGACTCAACAATGACCTTGAGTATGAAACATAATTAGAATTTCAGAACAGCTGGATGCCCACTTAAGACCAAGTTTGAGATGATAATGATAAGAATAGAACGATGCTGTCTGGGTCACAATCTACTTTGCAGAGTTCAAATCCAGTCCAGGCATTTTGCTGCATGTCTTTCCCTTTCTATCTTTCTCCAGCCTCTCATGTTGCTGTCCAGCTGTTGCTATTAAATTAGAGTAGAGATGCAAATGGACATTAAGTAAAGGTTACTCAATATTTGTATCTCTTTACCCTAATTATATGACTGGTAATGTTGATTGGAGAGTAGTGCAGCCATGGTAGCTCTGTAAGGCTGCGCTTGAGCAGCACAGTGGTGCTTTGTGCTTAATGTTTACCAAAGCTCACTAACATGTCTACAGTGGCAATGTTAGCATGCTGATATTAGCAGATGTCATATTTAGCATGGACTGTCTTAGCATTTTTATATCTGCAAACTAGCAGTAAACTTAAATTAAAGGTTATGCTGATCAAACCTTTATTAGTTTTGCAGGGATTTGGTTAGAAATCAGATAATTGCAAAGGTCAGTCAATCACTAAAATTGCGCCAGTTTATCCTGATGGGGACTCAGAAATCTGCACCAAATTTAATGGCAAACCATCTTATAGCTCTTAAGATATTTCAGTCTCAACCAAAGGCTGAACTCACCAGCAGACCGGTGTTGTCATCTTTAGGGCCATGACATTAGCTGAGTTAAATCAACTTGACACTTTGAGATGCTTTCTGAACTGTAATCTTCATTGCCATTTCTAACTTCATCATTCTATTAAATTTAAGAGAGAGTACATTTCACAAGAGATCCATAACAGAAAATTATGCAATTTTAGCATGAGGGCAGTTTTAATCTTGTCATGGTTTTGATTTAATAGGAAATATAAAGCAATTTCATTGTGATATTCATTATTTAGTAACCTAGGATCAAAATTACAATGAATTCCCTGACTGATTCAACTCATAATCACATGAAATATCAGTCAGAAGATGCATTTTGATTGTTTTTAGCTAACTTGTGACCCACAGAAAATCACACAGCCTAATGTTGAATAGCACAGCCTGTTGCCTGATTGGTTGCTCAATTTAAAATGCATCAAATTGTCCGAATAATCGTCATGATTGAATGAGTGCATGATAGCTGTATGAGTGCTGAAACATCACCCCTCTGTATCGATGCCACTCTCTCCTCTGTAGCAGTATATTTTCTGCTTATTTGCCATAACCACTACTTGGGTCTAAAATTACCAATAAACCGAGAAACTATGTCACTGTCCATTACACATTAATTGATGCTTGCTGCCTCTTGTGCTATATAGAGCCCTGGCTTCAGAATCACAGCAGAGGTGTGCAGGGATCTGATTATCCGAGGCATTCATGAAGTCACCCAATGTGCTCACAACACCTCCAGAAAACAGTTATTCCTGACATCAGTGATCCATTGCCCTTTATTTCCACCCCCTGCACTTACCACTCACCTACACTTTACTTCCACTATATCCAGCGACAGCTCGCCCACAGTCCTGCATCTATTTTTCACCCATCTCAAGCCTAGCAGAAATTGTACCTCCTCTCTGATTAGTAAGTATTATTTATGCACTCATCATCCTTTGTCTTCCCCCTTTCTGCCGCCAAGAAAATAGGCCAGCTCCAATCTTTCATACAGATGTGAGTGGGGCTCTGTGTGTCTGATTATTCACAAATGTTTATGTGCGTACACATTGAGCTTGAATAGGTGCCTCTGATTGTGTGTGTGTGTTATGAGTGTGCGTGTGTCCATGTGTGTAAAGGTGGCAGTCAATTAAACAAACAAACACTGTCCTTGGATAAGCTTTCTGGGTTTCTCAAGCACCTTGCTCCGATTCAGGGAACCGTACAGTTCTGCGTCTTCAATTCCCAGCTGCATAACCGGCTCCATCATACATGCAGTGCATAGAAAGAGGGGAGTGAGCGAAAAAAGAGAGGTAAAAAGAAGGGGAGAGGGAATTGGAGGGGATAGAGGAAGAGGCAACATGAGATAGAAACAGAGACCTAGAAAAGGGAGGAGAGAAAGAGTGGATACTGAGGATGGAGGAATTAAATTCACCACACAACAGTGCCATCTAGTGGGCTTCTTCTTCTTCCAATTCTTCATCCTTCCTTTCTTTTTACTTCACTTCTCATTGTTTCTTCCTTCCCCCTGCCATGGTGCCTCCCGATTCTTTAAGCTCACTCTTTCTTCTCTCTCTTTTTTTTTTTATTCCAAGACAACACACATCACACACACCTACGTGCACACCCACGCACATTAATATGCATGCAGAGTGGTGCATGTTCGCCTGCACAGATTCCTGATTTGGCATGCTAAAACAGCAGTGACTCGTAATCTTCACCGTGCACTGTGCCCGTGTACTGCAATGATTCAAAACAAGCAAATGGGACCCACACACACATTCACCCACACACACAAGTGAAGAAGTTGCTAGCCAGTATAAAAACGCTTGTTTGTCCCTGTTGTCCTCATACCCTTGTTTACTCCAATTTTTCCATCCCCTCACATAGCTGTTTTGACCTCCCTCTTTTTCTTACCCCTTTTAACAAAGTCCCCACCTATCTCACCATCCCTCCGTGGAGCGCCACCACCCAGACTGTAAACAGCGGTGATGGATTACTAATTGTCCCGGTCTGGATGCAGGGGGGGTGGAGACAGCTACGGGCAGGGTGGGTTGGGATGTGTTTGTTCTGTGTCTGTGTATGAATGTGAATCATGCAATCAGCACAGAGAGGTTTCATAAAGGAAACACACACATGCACACGTGCAGTTCGACGTTACATACTTGTGTGCTCTGTACCAAATATGCTGTAGCTACACAGATGATGAGATGCTACATGACAGGACATTTTGACCTTCACACTGAGCATATGGCCTTGATTGAGCAGTTGCAGTTTGATACCTTGCCTATTAGTTTTGCTTTGATAGCTGTAATTAGGCCCTTGGGGGATCTGCTGCAATCTTCAAGCAACAGACTCTGACCTGCTACATAAAAATGCAGGGCTTTACTGAAAAGGTGTTTTTTCTCAAGTGTGAGTTTTGCTAAAATATGAAGATGACTTCAATAACAACCTTGCAAAGACAATCATTTAGAGTCCTTTTCTTTTTTGTGGTCACTGGTGGTATCACTGACCTCTAACAGTGGCAGTTTAATAACATTCTCACGTTGGTAAAGCTAAAATATTACCATTGGGCATAAAATATAAGCAAACGCATAAAGACAGATGAAACTATATGTCTAAATGTACTAAATAGCAAGGATTCTCTGTTGCGCTGTCAGTCTGATCTCTTGAAATTCTTTGACGTAGGCTTAAGGTATAATTCAGACACAGCTTTCTGCATTTAGCTATAAACATCTGGGAAATATTTCAGTATTTTGAGGCTAGGTTCCATTCACCTTGCAGCGTCACAGTGACAACAAAACACCCCGAAGTCGAGGTTCTCAAATAAGAAACAATCTGGCACATAACAACTTGTTAGCGGGGATGTGTCATTTCAACAAAATATCTCTATTTAAGAAGTTAGCTTTCGAAGTTCAGGCCTAAAACAAACCAAGTGATTGCTGACTTTGGCTCCATAGTGACTGTAGTAAAAGAGAGGTAGCAATCTTCTCCTCTAACCCCTCAGCGTTAGTGGGAATGAGAGTATTTCTCATAATATTCAGCTATTTCTTGAGCAAACTCTGTTCTCTTGTAAGTTAACAAGTGTAACAGCTACTCCAATAAAGCATTTAAGTAATTCATCATGCAAAAAAAAGAGTCACACTCACTGATTCTACATTGTAAAATATGAGGAATTTCACTTTCCCCTTATTTTATTTCACCATAATTTGAATATCTTTAGTTTCAGAGTTTGGTCAGACCAAGAAAGGACTTAAAGGAGGTGCCTTAGGCTGTTTGAAATTATAAATGAAAAATGTGAATAGCCAAAGGAGTAATAGATTGATAAACAAGAAAGAAATTAAAAGATTAGTTATCAGAGGTAATTGATTGTTGAATCTATTAAATGGAGCACGGAAGTTAATTTTTGAAAGTTTCTTGTTTTTTTTTCTTGTCAGACAGAAAATTTGTTTTAATTAAAATTAAATTGATCATCACATTTTTTTACTGTTTACACACCTTTAATCAAAAATCTGGAAAGTCGTGAAAAAAAGGTGAAGACATGTAGTCTATACAAACCAGGTTGTGGGGAAAAAAAGAAAAAATGTTGATTGAGTTGCATCATGGGAAACGTATGATCCAGTTTTTTGCAGCACAGCTCATACTGGGGAATAAAAAAATCACATTTAATCAGTCTCTTCTTAATTTTGATCATTTTTTGAATCTGTCTCCAAACTCATGGAAGTAATACTAAATTACTGGAGTATTTATTTTTTAAACTTTAATTAATTTGGTTGTTTGTCTGACTCTCTTTGCATGAGCAACAAGTGAATACTGAGTGTCTAATCTGTGCTCTGGTCACATCATCTGTTATTTGCAGCTGGGAAAACATTCATATTTTTAATGTTTTTTTCATGCCATTATTCAGCTGAAGTTGTTTGCTTGAAGTTCCAGGCAAAGTGTTCAAAGTGTCTTCTTTATGTATTGATACAGCACACTGCACACATTTTACTGCGCCAGCACCAGTTGTGTTGCTGGATTCACAGATTTTAGTACAGTTCTGCTGTAAAACCCATAAAGTCTTAATGCCACACTAAAACTGAGCTTGAGTCAGCACCCGCACACACACACACACACACACACACACACACACACACACACACACACACACCCCCCAGGATCTATATAACCAACAATCAAACCACCCACCACAGTC
>JAPZDV010000017.1:9606371-9635770 GCA_029814665.1 Acanthurus lineatus | reverse complement strand
TTTATTATTTTCTAAGTGAACATCTGTTGCCAAAGTCCTTACATTAACCATTTTGAGTTATAATGCTTGACTTATGATATATATATATTTTTTTAAGCCATGATCCTTAAGCCAATCGGTCTCTAATGTATGTGTTTTAAATATAATTTAAATTGGGATAAATATCTGCAATTTAGTTTCACTATCTTTAAAACCTTCCTCCTCCTCCTCATAAGTCCAAGATGTAATTTAACTTTTGCAGAATTCATGTAATATTGTTGTAACAAGTTCACTTTCTTGTTAACAACTCAAATATGAAAGACAAATGCAGTGAAGTGTGTGGACAGGCCAGTTTTGCATTACAAAGGTCACTGCCCACTGTAAAAGTGTGTGTGGGCTGCAGTGTATGCTTGTTCTTGGTGGTAGTGGTTGCTCAGTGTTTAGTAAAGTTCACTTGGGTGTATTTATGAGACTCGTCTTCAGCAGTCTCATGGCTTCGGGGTAAAATCTGCTACCCTGTTGAAGTTCAGCGATGCCATTTGCTAGACAGCGAGGGACAAAACGGTCTGTGGTTAAGGCGGGTTAGATTGCTGGTGTTGCCTTCCTCCCACGGTGCTTCCTGTGAACCTTCTGTACAGGTGGGAATTAGCAACATGTGGTGCGCTATCTATTGCGAGGCAGGGGGAATCAGAGGCCATGCAAAGCCCACGCAAAGCTGCTGTGGAACAAAAGATCTCTTTGTCATGCGTCTACTTTTATGTGTTGACTTTTTTTGGCCTTCTCAGGGCTGTGTTTTCCTGCAAATGATGATCCTTAGTAATGTAGGTTCTTAGGGAGTTTGAACTTGTTGACAGCTCACCATCAGGCACATGGGGTGGTTACAACGTAGCTTCCTGATGCCTACCATCAGCTCTTATGTCTTGTCAGAGACAAAAAGATGGTTGCACTCAATGTCTCGTGGCCACAAATCCCCTGCAGGCTGATTCATTACAGACCTCAAATTGGCACATATCCTTAGTGTCATGTGCAAATTTTTAGCTGTGCTCAGAACAAGTGTTATGATCATGGCTTTAGTAAGGAGAAATTTGACCAATGACAATAATGACAGGGGATGGAGAGTAATAATGTGCAGTACAATTGGGGAAAGCCGATGTTTTATTGGAGAGATTGAGCCCCCAAGCCAGCAAATCACTCCTCCACAGTGACCTCTTACAATTTGTGATTTAGTAATTGACATTCTCCCTCTCGTGTTGATCCTGGCTTCTGGCTGGTGGTTCAATCAGCAGTATTCACTCCATCCAATTCCTAAAAGATGTATTTAATCAGAAACACTTTGGCACCCTCTGAAAGGCTTTGGCGATTAAATGGGAATGTGGGTTGGCTTGTCAAATTTGTGAAAATCATTTATTGGTTTAAACTTATTTTTTGTCTTTTGCCTTTTTTTCTCTCGAAGAAACCTATGTCAAAGAATTATAGATTAGATTTCTCTGTGGCGTGATGCACCCTGCAGTGGGGTTTTTTTGCTTTTGTAACCATGAAAACAACGACTGATGACAAAGTTTTGATCCACGCCAAAGAGAATGAGTTTGAAAAGAGTCACAACTTTCTCTGCTATCAGCATTTGGGAGTTTCTCAAATGCACAGCTCCAGAGAAAATTAATTGGAGAATGTATGGAAAGATTCTTCTCTGCGGCACCACAATCAAAAGATCCTTTAGATGTTCAGCAGTTCAGAAGACGAAACCATAATGTGGCCCAGTAAATCACTGATCGTCACAGAACTACTGCAGACTGTCATTAGAGATTGCAATTTCGTGTTTTTTTATTGTCATGCTTTTATGTTTGTAGCTGTGAGTAATCTGGCTTGTTTTCAACAGATATACTTCAGCAAAAAACTCAAGATTGTTATGAATAATATCTGTTATCACAACTAAAGTGAGGCGCTCAGCCCAACACAAAGCCTACATCATTCCCTTACCAGTGATATAATCACAACATAAAAACAATAGCTCACTCCAACATCTTAGTCATAGACTTCAAGCAATTGATTAACAGGCTTATAGATCATTCCTATGCAAAGAAATTGATCCTCCAAGCAGCCTGCACATAATTCGAGGTAAGGTAGTTGTATTTAATGCATGAGCTGAAACCTTACTTCATTTGCTGCTGCCCTGTTAGCTTAACCTAGCCTAGCCTACCAGTTACCGCTGCGGCCAAACCTCTTAATCACGTGTTATTAATCCGTCAGTTTATTAATTAATTTTATTTGCAATATGTAATTGAAAAAAGGCTTCAGTACATTTACTGGACAAAACGTGGCGGAGCTGTGGCTTGTTGTCTGTGTTGCTCAACTGGAAGATGACCAAACAGCAAGAGGAAACTTAAAGTCTCATTTTCTTGAAGATAAACTCAGCTCAATCCACTCCTCTACAGTCAGGGTTGTTCTTCTGCATTTCTATATTGTAGCAGATGTAACTGTGAAAGTTGTGAACTGTTGCAATACCTGTAAATATCTTACTGTGTTGCCTAAATACCAGAGAACAAAGCCAGAACTACGTGGAGTTAAACAGAATTATCTAAAGAAATAAGATGTCTGTATTTAATAGTTAAAACTAATCAGATTGCTTGATATAAACTATTTAGTTCATAGTATGTAGATTCAAGAGATGGCATTTTCATCTTCATTTTAAAAGCTGCAAGCTCTGACATGGATGCAACAAACGACGTGTTTGCTGTCGAGCAGAAATGTCGGGAAGGGCATCACCGCTGCTTGCCCAGTGCTCGCAGACTGACACTTTTAATTCTACTGCCAGTGAGGAAATATGGTAGGTGACCTAACACGCAGGCTTACTACTGACGGTCACAACGAGAAGGCTCAGTGTCAAAGCCATTATACAAGCCGCTGAAAAAATACAAACACAAATCAACCTCTGCTGGCATGCCAAGATTTTCTGACTGTGCAGACAGCCTTCGGGCGGATTTCCCTTTTCATCAGCTCTTCTCTTCGTCTTCCAACCACAACCGGTTAAAAGATTGGGATTTGATATGCCGTCACTCATCTCCTGCCTGATTCTGATGACAGGCGGCTTCGAGCTGCTGTGGAGTCGAGGCAAACCAAACAGGGAGGAAATTTTTTTGAGGCTTCAGAAGATTCCCCACTGAGCAGAAAGGCAATCATTAGGAATTAGAAAGGGGAGGAGGAAGAGGGAAAATAGTTCAGGGGAAAGGGGAATAAATTTAATGGCAAGTCAATAGGTATTGATTTTTATGTAAATTTCTACACAGCTGAGGAGCGCCCGTCCTGTCATGGGCTATCAGGATCCAAAATAAGGCTGAAACAGATGAGGGGATATAATCTACTATTCACTGTGTCGACTATTTTCACCATTCTGCATCTCTCTACCTCTCTAGTCACTCATTCACCAGCGCTTCACCTTCCTCTGTCTCATTCCCTTTCATTCTCTCCCGCCCTTCTCCATTCTCTTTGTATTTCTGCCAAGCAGTCAAATGGATGTTGGCATATTTTAGAGCCCTGTTGTCCAACTCTCTCTCATGTGCAGGCCAAGTCAGCGGCTCAGCAGAGTGCAAGTTGGCAGCTGACGAGACAAGCACACAAAAGCAATTAGCCCGGCCACCAACAATCCGCTTGGAGAAGCGTTGCATCCGTTCTGTTCACAAGTCAAATACAGAGTGTTATTTATATCCAAAGGTCAGAACCCTCTCCGTCAGAGGGTTTCAGATCTGTTAATGTGGGGCGTTTACTCTGTAGGCACAAAAAAACCCCCCCAAAAAAACAGAAGTCGTCTAAGCGGAGTGATGTTAAAAGGGCACGGCTGCAACGACGCCACCTCCCCGGCACATGCACGCAAGCACAGCAGAGGCTGGAGCTCGACAGTGTTAAAAGATCAGGGTTTTAACAACCTCCCTCTGACACGGAGACGGAGGCATAAAGTGCACGGGACCCCCCCCTGCCACCAACCTCACAGGGGCTGACCGCCCTTGCTGTCAGAGAAGATGACCCTCACCTCACAGTCTTTGTTCAGAACAAGAGAGGAAGCAAAGCGGACAAAAGAAAAAATGACAGAGGAGTCTAAGAATAGTATGTACTTCTGGGATACCTGAGAGTAGCCGGCATGACGTGATGCACTCGGCATGAATGTACCATCAGGGTTTCCGTGCAGGTCCTCGCTGTGTCGTTTCTAAACAGTCATTTCTGCATCTGAGATTGCGGGGGCACTGTGAAAACTAGCAGCTAAGGTGTGAAAAGTGATAGTTGAAGATACATTTTTGTGCTTACCAGGTTTCCCACTGCATCCGTGACGTAAATTCACTGCTATTTTATGATTTTCCAAGTGTAAAACTGTACCCCTCTCGACGTTAATTGTGTTATATTCCCGCGCACACAGTAAAAGACTGCTTGGATCTTGTACATTTAAGCACATGGAAAATTCCCTGGTGGTCCATTTCCTTTGCAGAAAATATATCATGCCTCCTGATTTCCACTTAATCAAACATCCCCATGCAGCCTTCTCAAAATGAAAAGCTTGGGAGAGAGTCTTTCTTATACAAATGCTGCTGAAGTAATTCACCTGCTTGCAGTGTTCATCATGGGTGTTTTTGTTCGTGACACCATATGGAAAAAAGCACATAAATATATAATTAAAACTACTTTAATTCCATTTAGTTTCACTTTGTTCCCTCGTGGTATCCTGTCTGCTTCCAGCTGGCAACCTGAGGCTGCTGCTGCCGCAAGCGCATTGAAATCATGACAGCGAAAAAAAAAAACAAACAAAAAAAAACAAGTCATTTTTTCACAATGAAAAAGTTGTCTCCTCCAAGCTCATGACAAACTGCCAATAACAAGTCAACAAGATGCAGCAGTGAAACTTGGTGTTCCTCAGGCTACTTTGTGTAGTCTACTTAAACAACGAGAAACAGTCACGGCTGCTTGTGATGGAGACGGAAAACAAATGCACATGGGGGAACCACCTGTGGTTGAAGCCGCCCAGTCACATAACGTTCCCTTCAGCAGGGCCCTGGTGAGGAAAAAGCTGTGCTGTATATTCAAACAGTCAGCAGAGATCAGTAAAAGCAAAGCCAGTTGTTTCATTACTTATTAGTCATTCAACAAATATTTTTTAAAAGTAATTAGATGGTAATCTGCGTCTATAAAGGCACAAAATTTGGTTTTAATTTTCTGTTTATAATGATTCATTTGACCCAGACAGATGTGTATCTGTGCTGCTCGATAAACAGCGAGCTCGATTTGTGCAAAATGGTTTTCTGTGCTGTAAAATGAACACTGCTGACAAACTGAGATAGCAGGCTGGCGTCGAGTGTTGACATATCTAACCACTGACTGATCTAAATTTGGCTCTGCACGCTCACAACAGCAAACGAGGTGTGATCCCAACACCTGTGTGGATGTTTGAGGCATTAAAATCTGGTTTGCAGCTGGTTCACTTAAGAATATCCATACATGCAGTTTAACTGAGCTCTTTTCAGGGTTTATTTAGCTTTACCAAACTAGTTTAGCCTGTTCCATCATTGTTATAATATGTTTAATTGAGATTTAAAGTGGCTGCAGCTCCAGTTGAAGCATCAGATGCTAATACAACTTGTGATTTATGATGACCACCTTTTTCTTTGTGTGTGTGTGTTTGTGTGTGTTTGGTGAGCAGAAGGCCTGGAGGGGATGATGTCAGTCAATACCTGCAATATTGCCTCATTTGCAGCAGCTGTCAAAGTGACTTACACCCGTGCACACGCGCACACACACGTGCAAACACACAAACACACCTCCCCCATTGTCAAAGTAAATTGGGTGCATGTTCTCTAAACCCTATTTATGGGTCTCCTATTGTTTTTCTTGATGCAGTGTCTGACACAGGGAAGAAAGGGCAAAATTCATTCAGCCATCATCGTGAGAGAGAGAGAGAGTAAGAGAGAGAAAAAATATATATGCTTTTGAACTGAGAGAGAGACAGAGATGGACAGACAGCACAAAGAAGACAGAAAGGTTGAAACAGACTGGCAGGCATAAGAAAGAGACGGATGGATGGAGAGACAGAGAGAGCGAGAAGGTGAGACAAACACACACACAGACAGACAGACAGAGGGATAGACCGCATGCCATGAACTCGGCTGTCATCCCCCCCCCATCCTCCTCGCCTCGGCTTCCTGTCACTCACAGCTGATGACAGCCCCCATCCTGTCTCTGCCTCCGTCACCTCAATCACACAAGGACCTGCTACTGTCATCACACTCTGAGCACCATATCAAACTAGTACACTGCTATGTGTGTGTATATGCTTGTGTGTACCTGATTGGGTATGTGACCCCTTGCTGGGGAGTGAATGTGTGTGTCTGTGTGTGTCTGTGTGCAAATGCCTGATTGTGTGTCTACAATTTGACAAGCAAGCCTTCTTCAGAAAAGTCTGTCTGACTGTTGGGTCTATCTGACAAGCTTCCATTCTGAGGAAAGCCGATGGATTAGGCCGGGCAAACAAATACACCCATCGTGAATCTCCGTTGCTTACACCGGGACACAAAATGCTTCACACTCAAGGCTTGAATACAGATCGCAGTGTGTGATGTGGGATTCCAGCTCTTTGCAAAAAAAAAAACAACAACTCTCAAATCATCCGGAAACATGTTTAAATGATTGATTCTGATCCATCAGAAGTTTTTTTTTATTATTATTATTTTTGATGAAAGATGCAGAATCGTTTTTATCATGAAGCTGATAGAGTTTGTTTAGAGCATCTTTCTGTTATTAAACAGTCAGTAACAACCACATTTAATACTTAGATATAAATAATATCATCCAATCCAGAGTCATGAGTCCAGTCAAGTCTTGGCCTGGTCAATGAAAGGTATTTGCGTCTGATTCACCAAGTGTTCAGTGATTAGCAGAACAGCTGGACTTATAGAGCTGAAGTGACTGTTTAATAGAGGCCCTTTTGTAGTGGCTTAGGGGGTGAACTTGATGACTACACCTGCGGCTGAGCAAAATGTCAATCATGTATCTATACCGTAATATTAGACTAGATATCATCTTAGATTTTGGATATTTTTATATCGTTATTCAGGTTGCTTTTCCTGGTAGCTCTTTTTGAAACTTACTAGAGTGTTATTGCTATTTTAATATTTGCCTTACCTATGTTCTCTCATATCCACTTACATCCACATTGCTGATGGTTATATATCAAAATTCTCACCGTGTTAATATTTTGTGAAAGCACCCACAGCAATCCCTACAATATTATCACATTATTGATGTTGAGGTTTTCAGTGAGAAACACTGCGGTATTTCATTTTGTCTGTATCTCCCTGCCCGAGCCGCATCCCTGCTGTGACACAATGGCAATTACGTCATTATGTAATCGGTCAATGCTCTGACATTTGAACATGTGAGAGATTCGACTTGATGCTGCACACTGAGGAAAGCCTCACTGACTGTCGATGATATACATCCGTCACAAACCTGAACCCCTCCGATTTGCCTCTCCTGTCACTGTCGCCTTCTGTACAACCCTCACATGCAGGTTTTACAGTAGAAGTACACTTGAACCATGAGACTTGTGCACAATGAGTCTGTCACTCAAAGCACCAGCTCAAAGTAAAAGCACAACTGTTCAGTCGAGGAGGCAGGAATAAAAAACCATATGTCACCTGTGGAGCAAAGGTTTACACAGACATTATTTCTTGATCTGAACAAATGGGCTTTAAAGGCCGCTACATGATGTTCTTGTACAGCACATGCATGCAACATTCTAACTGTTTCCAAGCACAGGGTTCATCTCCTCCGAGGGACACATTTGACATTGGCATGACCTTTAATGGACTCAAGACCAGTGGTTGGACCTCCTCCTCTCCATGAAATATGTCGTTGTCTTGCAGAAACTTAACCTCAGTTCTAGAGCTGGAAGTAAAAGTCAAACATCTGACAGTTTAACATCAGCAGAGTAGCTGGAAGAAACAGCTTTCACAAGACTTTTGAAGATCAACAGTGTCCATATTTTATTATTATAAGCTTCAAGATAAATGGCTGTTGATGCTACTTTTCCATCAGGTGTTGTTAAACCATTGCAGATGAAGAAGTAACCATGATATGACATGATAAAAAGAGCACCAAATTACGTAAAAACTGTAAAACAAATGTTTTATCTGTGTTTGTTTCAATACATATGAAATGTTTTCACCCACTACTCTTTTGAGTATCCTCTTTGTAGCAAAAGCATCAGAGGCAATTTAAGTCAGATAGTAACTAAGTGCCAAAAAGAAAACTTTTTAGCAACATTTTGAGCCTTTTTTTAATTTTGGCATTTCCACTCAGTTGTTTTTATGCACAAGTTGCTATTGCACATAAAAACAGGTGATTGGAAATTGATCATTAATGGACTTCCGAATCCTATTAGTGACCCACTGTTTCCTCCGTGGTGGTTGCAATCTTGGCCTTCCAAAACCCAGTTAATCAATCCCTAGCTGCAGCCATGAGCGAAGTGGCTGTGTATCTGTTTTTAGTGTAGTATTCATACCTGCTTCTCCTCCTTCCAGCTGTTTTCTCTGCTGCTCCCTTGGCCTCTGTTTCGGTCGCTCCCCTGAACTTTCCTAAGGCATTATTCTTGCCCTATTGAAGTCTATGCACATATTCAGAGAAATGCCCTTTACTGCCCGCGCAGGGTGCCCCATTTTCAAAATATAACTTATGGATTTATTCATTAACTTTCATTATGTCCACTCAGAGGACACAAGAGGAGACAAGGAGGAGAGACGCTGGCGTGTGTGTGGCTGTGTGTGCGTCTGCATGCTCGTACATGGACAATGATGTGGAGGATTAAGGCTAACCTTTAGTTTTAGCCATTTTAAGATGATTAATTTGCCACTGTGTTTTTAGCTGGAGGGCAGATGCAAGCAGAGAAAACTTATAATTGCCTCAGTGCTGCATACCCTTCTCAATGTCAAGCCTATGATAGAGAGCCCCTATTCAATAACGCCTAATCTAGCAGGGATTTAATCAGAAAACTGATATAGTTGAAAAAACAGGGTGAGGTCATTTTAATAAAGTTATTCTCCTTCCACTGATATGTTTTGTTGGTTCATAAAGGCTTTTTATACAAAAGAGAAAGCAGAGGAATTCTTAAAAAAAACAATTTTTATATCTAAGCTTTTCTTTTAAAAGGTAAAAAAAGCCGTTTCATATACTACAAAGGGAAAAAATTTTTTGATATTATGTAGGATGTTGAACTGGGTTTTGTAAAACCCTTCAACGATGTTTTAACTGAATTCTGTTTTATATAAATATTCTTGATATTTAATATTCAACATTTAAATATATTCTATTAAATTTCTCAATTACAATAAGAATTCCTGATGATTTCCTTTAATTTTATTCCTTTTTTTTTAATTTACTGCTTCCGTCAAATGTGAGATTCCAGTTTCTATTTATTTATTTGTTTTGTCTCTCTTCATTTTATGGTCTATTTAAAATTCTGTCTTAAATGGGAAGTTCGATGATTTACTTATGCACCATAAAGATTGGAGGGCTAAGACAGACAGATTAAAGAGGTGGGAAAAAAGATAGAATGGACAAAAATCAATGCAGCAGAGAGTGAGATGTCTTGACTTATGGTTCCTGGTATCGAAAAATAAGCCAAACTGATTTCTGGTTTTATTAAATCCTCCCTGCTCTGTAAATAAAGGTTGGGGTATGTTTCTGTTTTAAGGCTGCGTGCAGTCTGCAAAAAAGAAAAATAACATGAAATCGTGGACTGACATCTCCTTCCTGGTGGTCCCTAAATGCAACGCACATCTGATGGTGATGATGACATGTATCATAAACATTAGGCCTTGCAGAAGACATATGCACAGAACTATTTTTGTTATGAAGTAAAAACAAGCCAGTGTACCTAAGTTAGTCTGAGCATCGTTACAGCTCGAGACGTGTCTAATGGTGTAAGTTTGAAGGACAAATCCACTCTGATAGAGTTAACGCTCTTTGGCAGAGTGTTAGTGCCCAAAAAGCAGCTTTTACAAGGCTTCATTCTGAATGACAACGTTAAAAAGGTAAGTTTTGTGGTGAGAGAGCTAAAAGCTAAGAATTTAAAACCTCATTCAGCATGAAAATTTGTGGAATTTGCCTCTGCAGAGCTGCTGCTAGCATCAGTGGAGGTAAAATAGTTCCAAAGTGTGTATTTGTCTAGAGGAATTCATGGGGATAAAGAGAAAATCTGAGAGCTCAGTGAAAGAAATTGGTTGTTTGATTTGGCCTTGATGGTGGACATTACGTCTCAGAGCTAAATGTCAAGCTCAAAGGTCCAAACTTGCTTCTCAGTTTTCAGCTTTCAGACCATTTGAAGGGAAATTAAATCTGTTGCATATGAAACTAGAAAGCGCTGACACTGTTCATTCTTCTGCTCTGCAAGAACAAAAACCTGCTCTGACCTCTGAATGTACTGATGTGCTTGCAAAGCTCCTACAGGTTTTTTTGTGAAAGGTTTCAGGACATGAAAAGCAAACTGAAGAAACTGAACAAATTGATGTGCCAAACTCAAAGCAAAAACGAGCTCAAAGCCAGATACAGACATTCTGCTTGATTTCTACAAACTCAGTTTATGTCCTCAGGTTTTTCCCATTGTGAGAGTGCATGTGCTAGAGTTTGCATCTCTATTAGAAACAACCTACAGCTGGTAGCAGTTTTTTCCTAAAAATAGTCTTGCAAAGACTTATTTTGCTTCATAAGTAGCTTCATAACATCTGACATTAGTTAATTATATTACAGTGACATCATTAAGGGCTATTTTTCTGCTCCTTGTAAGTAGTTTTTTCCATAATAATAAAAAGAAATGTTTGGGAAAGCTGCATTCAAACTGCATTTTGCCAAAATTGCTGCTATTTGAATTAGCATCATAGCACCCATCTTCTATATGTCTTTGTACGCAACAATCATTTTAATTGCCAGGAAATTCTTTCCAAGAAAAAACACATTTCAATGCCTGATATCTTAAGTCCTGTTAATAGAATACATGTTTCGATCTGCTTCAGCTAGTGTGACATCTCCACAACAGCGGCAATTATAAACAGCAACAATATGAATAATTCCAGTACAGCACACATTGCATCCATCCTTAGCCATGCTATTTTATCCTCATCTTGTTGCACTCCTCTTGTGCAATCCTTGTCCTCATTTGCATTTTAATTCCTGTGCTTGTGCGGCTCGGCGTGGCTAATCCTGTGCTAACCTAAATGAGGCCTGTGTTCTCAGCTAAAGAGTGTGTGTTCCTGTCTCGGCCCCGCCGTTTCACTCTGAAAACCCTTTTTCGTCGCTGTCAGAGATGCACACATACATTACCAACACATGTGAATGAGCACTTTGCTCCACACACACACACACTGGCCCACACACATGCACAAGCAAAATAAAACACACAGACAGCCACCTAAGCACAAACACCCAGACAGGCAGACACACACATTTATCAAAAAGGCTGGAAATCTTTATTTCTCTCTCTCAAACATGCCACATGACCTCATTCTTTTCTCCTGCAGCATCATATCTTGGTAAAGAAGACAAGATAGCCAATTAAATCAAGCCTCGCACCTTGTGTATATGCTATGCAAATACTCCCGCAGCTGAGGGAAGGGAAGGGGTGACAAATTCTGGCTCTCAGCTCTCTCTCGCTCTCCTCTACCTACGGAAAAAAGGTGCTTAGATGGAAAGAGGATTACAGCTTTGCTACCCACCTGAGACGCCTGTTGGGGGCTTTATTGTGTTTGTGCGTGAAAAGCCCTTTTACTAAAGTGCTGACGAGCCATGGCAAAACGCCGAGACAGAGTGAGAGGGATGCAAATTGTGCTGTTGGTGAGTGCATCCTGATTGTATTTAGATAATGCTTAACACAGCAGCTGTTCATGTAGGTGCGAATGTGTGTGAGTTTGTGTGCAAAAAAAAAATGAGTGCACAGATGGACGTAGGCTGAAGTCGGCGTATGTGTGCATCCAGGTGTAGATTCATCGTCTTGTGCAAAGTTTTATTCGTTAATACACAAGTGGTGAATTTTTCACCAACTCTTGCAGCCATACAAGCTCCCCACTACCATTTGCTATCCCTTAGTCTCAGGCAATGCATTCTGTGCAACTCCTTCACTTATATTTAATCATTATTCACAAATATCTGACAAATATGTCTCAGTTTACCTTGTTTTGTGCATATTCAGCTTCATTCAGTTGAAGATTTTGCTCAGTTGTTTGAGTGTCAAACTTGGATCAGCTCTTTGGGTCCTCATGCACCATTTTGGATCCTGCATGAGACTGCTAGAGTTACATTTCCATGGAGAACAAAGAAAGACATGGAAGCCAGTTAAAGTATTAATATTTTTCTTGAAAGAAAATACCACAATAGGAGATTTCAGAAAAAGTCTGTTAAAGAGCAACGAATCAATAATTGGTGAGAAATATCAGCTGTGATCTGAAGTGAATCCAGTTCTCTGGTGTTACATAACTTTGTTTTGAAAAGTTTACTTGACATAAATGGGTTGGAAAGCCTGTAGTGTTTCAAGGTTTTTGTCTTCCTCGCCATACAAGCCATGGCCGTCTGGTATATCTGACAGAATCCTGATGAGCTGGCTGACTCACTGGCCATAAACATTAGAAATTTGCAGACTTTTTTTGTTCCCTCCTCCACTGTTTGTTGTTCGGTCAAGGTAACCTCCTGCTGTGTCGGCCGCTGGGTTAATCATTCGCCTTTAAATGCTCGTACTGGTGTGCGTCCAAGTGATGGAAAGAGGATGAGAGCTGCTTTCAAAAACACATTGTGCATTTGGCTGTTGTTTGCCACAGCACTGATGTTGCCATGCTGCTTCATTTATTATGCTGAGAAATTTCACTTGGCTGGGGGCCTTTTTTTATATGAATCACACACTGGGATCTTTTCACAGTACGTAATAAGTCATGATTATATTTTGTGATAACTAGTCAGCCCTTGGTTGTCGCTGACTATAACTTGCTTTAACTTAAATGGACACTCCAATGATTGTAAATGTCAAAGTCACTTTAATTGTAGAATATACAGGATATACGACCCAAAAAAAAGCTCAGCTGTATCATGTCTTATCTGTGGTGTATCTTTATAAATCTTGTAAAGTCCTTGGGAACTGCAAGCAAAATATCCAAATGACAACCTCCAGGCCTGAAATATGAAGCCAACACAGCAAGGGGTAAAAAATGCACCTCCTTGTCCAGTGGAGGCTGCCTCCAAAACAGAGTTAATCCCCAAAGAGCTCCTGTTAAAATACCAAACTTTACAGCAGAAATCAACATGTTCATAACCTAGTTTAAACAACAGTTTTGGTCTTGTCCATAACAATTGTACGGAGGAGGAATTTTAATAGTACTCACAACCAAACTTTGTTAATGTGCAGTACTAAAAGTCGTGAGTACATTTTTGTACCAACCGCACAATTTTTTTGTGTATAATCCCTTTTTTGCTTTAAATTTAGCAGATTTGTGGATTTTCTCATTTCTAAGCATTTACTAAATGCATAATTTGTATCTTTGACTCCTGGCAAACACGTCAAATGCATTTTGTCCCATGTGATTTATTTTGAAATTTTACTGTGTGCATCATTGCTTCTCAAATATTTTGTTGCATGGCCCCCAAAAAGTTCTGCAGTTTTTTGCATTAGTATGAAGGCAGCAGCAGGACTGTTCATGTATCCTTTATATGTGGTACAAACAAAACAGGAACCCTCTTGTGAAAATATCGCTCCATAGCTCCACCACTGGTCAAATATTAAACAGTGTGCCTTTGAGATTATATACTGTGGATCTTGGACTTATATCTTACACTTACCTGGAAAATCGTCTCCTGCAAATGTTGTTGGTTTGCACAAAAAAACCCCACCTGTTTGTCAAACTGGAAACAGACAAAGAAAAGGCATGTTTTGTATTCTGATAAAGTAATTCTGACCTGTTTCATGTTTGATGCCAACAATCTGTTATTAGTCAAACAAGTACAAGAATAATTACAGAATGAAGAATCTGCATTTGAACCTATTTAATTTTGTGTTTTAATGCAATTTTGTATTTTGGGCAGATCAGGCTTGGAGCTGAAGTTAAAAGTAAATTTACTTAATTATCATCCTCAGACAGAAAAATGAATTAATAGGGTAAGAAAACCCTCTCTTCTCATCCAATGAAATTTACATTTAATTGAAGCTACCTGATCTTTGATTTCAAACATCTTTTGTTTGCTTGGACAAAGTGGTTTTATGTGGAGGAGACAATGACAAATCCACTCTTAATGCAAAGGGCATGCTGCTAATATTTTGACTTTAGCTAAAGCTGCACAAACACACACATACATACACATTATGAAGGACTGCAGAGCCAAAAAAACTGCTAGTCAGGGTGAAAGTTTGTCTGTTAAATAAATGTTTAAAGACTGTTTAACTCAAGATCTTCTGGTTTGCAGCATCAGTTTAACACATACATGTTTTATCTCGCCACACATGATGATGTACAAGTGGATTTAAGGGCCAGATTTTGCTCTGTGTTTTTAAATACAGCACAGTCAGAGTCCTAACACTCCTCACTCATCATCATTAACACTGCGTACAGGAGAGTCTAGGGCAATGCCTCATTTGCCAGGCCCCTTTGTAACCCTGTTTGACTCCTCACACCACCCCCACACACACACACACACCATCACCCAGCAGATCTCGTTGTCTCTCTTTGACACGAGCAAACCCTCTTTTTCACATGCATTATTTCACTTCCATGCGTGCCTGGCACGGCCACAGGTTGTGCACCGAACTGGACCCAAGCAGCAGCAGCGTCGGTAGGCGTCAGAGACTGCGCTGCGGTCCATTTAGCATTCAACTCAGCCTCCCCTCTCAGGACAGCGGGCTCTGCAGGGACATCACAGTGTTAGGGGCTCTTAACATTCAGTAGACGACTCAGTACTGAGAGAGGGAGAGAGCGTGGGGAGGAAGTACAACGATGGAGAACAATAGTTAAGGCAGATCGAAGGGTGAGAGAGAAACGGTGGATGATATCGAGGGCAAGGAAAAGTACGAGGAAAAGTGAGACATGGCAGGTGCATTTTTGTCAGCGTTAAACACTGCAAAGCTCTGCATTGTGTTCCGGTGTTGATCCTCCAGTCATCTTCTCAGTGTGATTACAGCGCAATGTAGATTTTAGAGTGTTAGAAAATCATAGTGGAGTGTGTTGTGAACGCTTGGCTGAACATGAAAAATGTGTTTGTCGTCTTTTTTTCCTGTCAGTGCCATGTCTTCTTTTGAAGCGAGTTAAGTGTCTAGAATGACTAATTGCATCGCAGGGTGCAGATACACAAAACCTTATTTGAATACATTTTCAACCAGGTGTGATTCTCATATTTGGAAACACTCATCCTCACATACAGATGCACACAGAGGCGGCAGAGCTGCTGCTTCTGAACTACAAACCTGTGGCTGGAGAAGGAGATTTTATAAAAATTATAGATTATTACTGAGCTGCATCTTATCAATCAATAGCTTTCAGGCCTAACAGGTGTAAAGAGAGAGAGGAAAAAGGTGAGAGATAGCTCTTCCTTATAAGTGCAGCTCCTTGAACAGCTGTTTTACCTTTCATTTGAATTATGTAGAGGTGACCTGTAAAAATTAAAAGCAAAAACATGTCTTCAGCATCACATGTGATGCTAAATTGAATATGATCCTATGTAATGTTTTTCATCTGAGGTAGCAAAAGAAAAAAACTAACAAAAACAAAAGACAAATCATCAGCATTAAAGTTAGTTCCTGACCTTTAAATTAGCATTTGTGACAAAATAACATACGTCAAAGTCCATTAATCAATATTTGTTTTATGTTAGCAATGCACCTTCTATGTAGCATTTTAGCATCTTTAAGCTCACGGGTTTTGTTTTGTTTTGGTCCATAGAGTGGAAATGATTTCAATTATTATAACCTTATGATTTAAGCTCAGTAAAAACTACGTAGTTGAATGTATCTACATTCTGTTCTATGTTTCTTCAAGCACAAGAACTCTGTCCTCTTAAATGTTGTGGATTTTGAAGACTGATTTGCATATTTTGAGGCAACATATCTTTGAATTTAATTTGTTTAAGCAACAAAAAATGAAAGGACAGAAACTGAAAGACAAATGAGTGATTCAACATTTTTGCAATATAGTTAAATCTGAGTTTGGAGAGCACTTAAACATTTACTGACAATATCATCAAGCACTTTAATGATGGTTGCAATGAGATCTGATATAATTAACTTAAGGAATTTAACTTATAGTAAAACTGGAATACTCATGAATTTTTTTTTTGTTTTTTTCTGAAATAATACTCAATTTCTTAATAAAAGAAAATTAAAAACTAAGTTGAAGTCTCAGCGCTGACAATAAAAGTTGAGCATTGCGATGTTTTGTTTCTGAGGTTTATCTCATAAGGCAAAAAAAAAGAGAGACTCCTTGATGTTTACTGGTATTTCTGCTACACACCTTTCACAGATCACCTGTCACTCCTGTCGCTCAAACAGTGTGGGCGGGACTGTGATGCCTTTAACCTTCAATTTCTTTTCTTTTGTAGATGAAACCGCAGACATTCTTTGTTCAGCTATCAGTTAATCTTTTTTTTTTTGCTTTTTTTTTTTTTTGCTTTCCTGCACAAACTGCTTTTAACCCTGACTGAAGCATGAAACACATCGCTTCAAGGTGATTTTTCTGACCCCATTTAGAACCACAAACTTGTATAATATATATAAAAGCACACGCAGTATGTGGGATGTGTTAACCATACTGGGGCTCCACGTTTCCATCAGATACAAGCCATCCCACATATGCATTAGATAAATCCCCTTTTAGTCAGGTTCTATCAGCAGTGGTCACCTTTATGTCCTGCAGTCTACATCCTGTTGGTATATTTTTATGAGTTTTTGGCTTAGGGAGCAGCACCAGGCACTGAGCGCATTATATCAGTGTTTTGAATCATATTAAACGTCTAATGTAGACTTATCTGCTGGCTAGAGGCTACAGTAGCTCAGGAAAAGCTACTGTATACCAGCCTTTCACCTGTCTCCACTGGCTGATTAGCATTTCCCCAAGGCCACAGAGTTCAGCACACAGGCGGTAAGAAAAGCTGGATGTTTTCAAAGGTCAGAATGCGCCAGAAACAGAAATATACGGGTATTTTTGTCACACCAACCACCATGCAAGTTAATATAATTTGAAAAATACATCAAAAAAAGGTAATGAAGCAAGCTGTTAGAGCACCACACAACACACAACAAAGGGCTCCGATTGTGTTTTTGAACTTTTAATTTTAATGATAAATTGATTTTGTTTATTCAAGCATGAGTGCAAAAAAAAAACTTTACCGGGCAGTTTTTTGCTTGAGGCCACTTTAATTATTGATCTAATCCTGCAGTTTTGCATAGGATACACATTTTATGGTGGCTAAATTTCGAGAAATCATGGTTGCTCATCCCTTCTCTCTGTCTGTCTCTCCTCTCTCGTTCCCCATGGTAAGGTAAGCTTCTGTTTTCGAACTGCAAATAATATCTCGCCCACTTCTTCTGCCTTCCTATTTATCTCCCAGCCGTCTCCTCCTCACAACGATGCTCTGATTTCCTCTTTTCCTTTCACCTCTCTCCCCATGTCTCCCCTCCTCTCCCAAACAAAGTCAGCGTGGGTGTGATTGGGCCTTAATTTGCATTAACAAATCACGCGGGCTGCTGCAGCTCGACAGCGACGGCGGTACTTTTTCGGATGATTCAGCTTCAGGTGGGTGTCTGTCTGTGTCTGTCACATCAGCGCCGGGAATGCGTGTGTGTGTGTTTCGACCTCCCTCTGCGGGCGTCCTACTTCTTCCACCAGTCACACCCACACACACACACAGTCTTACACATACCCAAATGTGCTTGACGTATTAATGCTTTTGGAAATATTAGCGCTCTTGATGGCGCGTCTGCCAAGGATTACTCCATCTGCAACAGCCCTTTGCAACCCTAATGAGAATTCATGTTACATTTTAAACAGCCAAGGAGACGCCGGCTGCCTTCACTATCATCCTTTCACTCCTTTCAGCCCCCTGTATTCCTATTTGACTCTGAGGTGCCAAATTCAAATTCATTTCAGCGAGAAGAAAGTACATTCTGAAATACCTACGAAGCAAGAGAATGCACTTAATCCAGCAAATACGCGCACTGTGTAAGGTTTGCAGTTTAATGGAGCAACTGTGTTATTCAGATAGGCTGGTCTCAAGGTTCGCACAAATGAGAAGTGGCAAATGAGCGTGAAGCACAGGCAAAGTTTCAACTCGCATGACGACTTAAAAGTACACTCAGCTTTCCAAAAGAGATCCAAGCGAGGCTCTGAAAATTAGTGTGGGAGTAGTGTGACTATGTGCGCTGCATGTGTATGTGTCTATTGTAATGAACAATAAATACTCTTGAAATCCCTGTGAAGTGCAGCGTATTAAGCTCATGAGACCCGTCTTAATAGGTGTTTGTGTCAACATGAGTGTGTATAAGCCGAAGAAGGAAACACACAGAGGAAAATCTCCAACATGTGATACTCGCTAGTCACATTGTTTATTTAATTCTCCTGATTTTATATGTTTCTTTTATTTTTTTAGCAAAACAATTATGGGAAAAGGGAGATATGAAAGTTAAAAAGAGAGTTGATGTAAAAGTGAGCTCGACTCTTTCTTGTTCTTTTCCATTTGTATTCTTCCAGCAACTTTTACTAGAAAGTTTGATTTCTTTTCTTACCTCAGCATGCAGTGGCTGTGTAAACTTGTTTGTATCAAACTTTGGCTCTCAAATATTCTACCTGAAGTAAAATGGGCGACAGTCATTTCAGCCATTTCAAATTGCTCCTGCAAGATGCTTTAAAAGACACCTAATTCACCTGGGACAGCATTTTGTATATTTTTCTTCACTGCTGACAGACTTTTTTTTTTGCTTTCTAATGTCACCACTACCTGCTGTATTACACCTCTCCATCACCATCTCGTCTAGCATCTGTGCAAATGAGATTGGAGAGGTTTGTAAAATTGCATTGCAAAATCAACAGTATCTCGAACCACCGGAGAACATTTTCCTTGGTTACACTGAAAGTGAACCTTTCAGCAGAGCGGCAGCTATAAATGTCTCTCAGGATGTGTTATAAAACTCATAATACTTTACTGTTTCGTGTGCCAAAAAAGATACACTCCAGTACACAGTTTGTCAAACAAAGTTTGCCAAAAACACCAGATTTTCTTCTGCATCTGTTCACATTTTTGCAGTGCAAGCCAGCATGCTTTTCTTGCTGTTTTGATCCAAATCCTTTGCATAGCAGAATACACGTCACATCTCTAAGCCACTGATAGAGCGCAGTCAGATGGAGCTCATTGACAGATTACAGCACATTTAAGTACGACGTATATTTTGTTACTTGCGCATAAACTTAGTACAGTGCTACAAACTGAGATGTGTGCACAAGCAAAAGGATCAGACTTTAAGATGCAGTGTTATGATGGAGCAGGATGTTCCGTTTGCATGCATAATGCATGTATTTTATATGTACGAAGGCCAACGACTGCACAGATTATAAATATCCTATATAATAAATCCTCTGTAGACCTGTTGCTAATCACCAACCTGATGCACACCTGTGCCAAATCATATATATCAAAACTGCCATTGTTTCTGTTGTATTATTTTCGTAGAGAGGGTTTTAAGCAGAACCTAACTTCATTAACTTTGTGTGAGTCTAGTTGGAGTCTGCAGCACTGTGAATGTTGTGCTATTTTCTTGAAAAATAACAAAAATCTGTTTCAGGTTAAATAAATTAATCTCTTTGACGTTAGTGTAGCCTTGAACACTCCCAAATGATGTTTTGCATCCTGTTTCCTTTTTGATGACTGTTAAAAAAGTCTAAAGACTTTAACTGCAGTTTACTTGAGTAAAATGCACTTTCTTTGACATCATTTTGAAAGGCACATGCTTGTCTAAACACAGCCCCCGCTTATTCAGCGCAGATAAGAGCAAACACAAAGCCTCAAAAACCTCCCAGACTGAATCATGTCGAGGTATCTTTCCAGGCGGAGTGTAAAGATTTGCTCAAGCAATGTTCCCAGCACTCTGCAGGCTCTGTTGTGCGGCAGTAGAGGCTGGGAAGCGCTGTGATTCAAACTGTGGAGGTGATGAAGAACATAATGGTCGCCCCAAGCTTCAGAATGCCTCCATCTACTGAGATGGAAGAATTTGCCAGAGGGAAACCAACTCCTGCAGCTCTACATCAATTAGGACTTAATGGCAAAGTGACCGAAAAGAAACAACTTCTGAGTGAAAGGACGAGTGCTCTAGCTCTAAGAGGAGCCTCTGAGAGAACTGGCAGAATGTTTTTATTATGTTTTTAGTCCACATTTGCACCTTGTATCAACATTAAATATTTAAATCTGCATTAATTACCTGGACAGTTGCATTTGATACACAGACTTTTTGCATTGGCACCTAAATGACTTGAATAAGAGTCTTTGCAATCTTGCTTCTGCCTGTATTAGTGTAATTTATTATTGATTTGAACACTTTTTTGCAAGGCACTGCTACTGTTTATAGCTTTAATATGGCCTCTCAGAGCTGGTGAGAGTAGGCTGAGTTAGGTGACCTTTAAACCTGCTGGATGGATTGAATTTTGTCACATTACATGGACTCTAAATTACATCTGAGTGAGAATCCTGTCACAGTCATGGCTGGTGCGACGTCATTTTCTTCCATTTTTACAGATCTTTGCCAAATCCCAGCTACAGATCAGACACAAACCCTAAATTTCCATTAAAATACGTAGATCACAATACACTGATGTTCAATCACAGGACCCAAGTTTGAGAGCCAAATACAGACTATAGTTTGCATGTAAAATCTGTTTTTTTTTAGAGTAGAAAGAGCTCCAAATAAATTATGCAGAAAATATTGTATTCAATGATATTTTAACCAGTTTCTTTTACACATCAAAGAAATAACTATTAACATCCTTGAAGTCCGCCACAAAGCGTCTCCTGTGGCTCGGCTCCAAGGTTGACAAACTTTTGTTTTTTTTTCACAGCTGTAGTCCGACTTTGCTCCACAGAAATAAATTAATGGCAAAATCCCAGAGGGAGACTCTTAGAATAAAAAGGAAATGAGGAGTAAAAAAAAAAAAAGAAAAAGGAAAGAGACAAGGTTTCCAGCTTCTCAAAGCACAGGCTTTTGACAGCTAGAGATGAGACTGGCCTCCTCGTTTCATTCACCTCTGCTATTCATTCCCCTTATTGGCCTTCTTTCTGATCTGTCTCTTTCCGCCATTTCTTTTCTTCTCCTCGCAGCGTAAATGACCCTGGAGGGCCGACAGGCTGTGAGCAGGAGCTAGTCAATCAAGATTTGAGGAGAGGGGGAGAAGATCCAAGACGTCATGCTGGATCTCAGACTGCACACACATGCAGGCGTGCGTGCGTGTGTGCACTTGTGCGTGCATACATGGGTGCATTTGTGTGTGTGCGTGCACTCCAGCAGGGGGTTGTCAGCACAGGTTGGCCTGACACGGGAGTCAGTTTCAGAGGTTGCCTCGGAAATGAGGCAGAAACAATTCTGCTAACTCTGTTCTTAAGACAGACAGGAAAAGTGACTTTGGGGAGTTAACAACCACTCTCACAAAGGACAGGTTGAACTGAAGTTTAAAAAAAGATGGCTTTTTTTATATAGTTTAATATTTTTTTTTGTTTTTTTTCTCCTCTATGAGAGTTTAGAGCAGTGACCCAGACTTGGAAAGAGAATTAGCAATTACCTCTGAAGCATGACGATTATCTCATTTTGACACCTTGACTGCATAAAACATCCTGGAGCAAAGCAAATGAAAAATGTATGATGGTCTGGCACCTTCCTGGAGTTCGGTGATGTCACTTGAAGCCACATGGTTTTGCAGGAAGTGGAGGAATCTAGCTCGCAGGAGGCTGTGTCAGAGTTTTTCAGGTGTTCTCAGCCCAGTGACTTGAATTCTCACCTGATGAATGTAGTTAACAACCTGGTGTGTCAGTGCTTCTGGAAATCTTTACATTACTCACATGAGTGATCGGAAACGAAAGGTCAGATTTACCTGAGGTCCGACGAGTGTCATCGGAAACGACGGTGCATTCGTCCTGAAGTTAATGGACTCGGGAGAAATCCAGGTTTGCTCCGCAGAAGTGAAAGAGGCTGAATCAAAATATGATTAAAAGCTAATTAAACACACCATTAATTCCACAATGAATGTGGTTGCCTGCAGTGCACAATGAGGTCCATGTATCACACCCGGCTGTCCGGCTGAGCGTGGGCTGCTCCATTTGTCACCCATGTGTGGTTTCAGCATTCACAGAAATACTTTCTCTGTTGATCCACTTTCTGCACGCGTGCAGAACTCCGATATGTGCTTCTCTTGACGCACCACAAAGACTCACACAACCTACAAATCCGTTTAACGTATTCTGTAACATCTCCGCATGTGCTAAAGTGTGTTCATATTGTATCTCCCAGACGGATTCCTTTGATCAGCCGCTTTATAAAAATATAATTTCATTCCTACTGGAAAGAATCAAATAAAAAACAGTTTATCAGTTTGCATGAGCTGTAAAAAATACATAATTAAGCATTTTGTATGGGGAAAAGAGCTCCCACTGTGTTCAGCAAAAGGCCAGAGTGGAATTTCCCTCTCCTTTTATCACAGCCTGAGCAAATCCACGCAGGGTTTTGGTTACCGTGTTGATAAAAATGTATAGCACACAGTGTGATGTGTGCTAAAACATTAATGAGAAACAGTGCAAGCTATTGTCCAACTTTCCCTTCACACTGCAAAAGAGTTCCTTTGATGATGGAATAATTTGATCTTTGATCTTGCCATATTTCTTTATATTGCACACCAAAACGAGCTATGAAATAATTAATAATTCAAAAAAATGACACACCAGGCATTTTCTTTCTGGTTTCTTTTAAAATTATAATTCATTTTGACTGATAACCTGAAGTTAACTTTAAGCATGATTTTAAAAAAAAAACTTGCTTATTTATTGCACTGAGGAATCCTTTTATCTTTAGTTTTAATGATCCCTTTTTTAAAGGGTCAGCTCGTCTTTTCACATAATTTTGGTTTTCACCATTTTCTCTTTAACAGACAGGGCTGTGAATTATTTAGAATGGCTGTGATTTTGCTGTAAATGTGTGTGAGAAACCTGAGTTTTGCCTCTGTCATCGCAGTTAGCTGAACTTTGCTCTTACATCCAATCAGACACATATATGCTAATTTTAAGTATTTTATGCTTTTGTGCCGATGATGTTAGTAGCCTGAGGCATTTTGTTTTCAATTCTCTTTCCATTTGTCTCTTTTATAAAGTTTTTAAAGGATAAAATAATGTAATGATAACATTTTATGTTTAAAATGTTAAAGATAAACTTCATTGTGTCATCTTAACCCTCTGCAAAAACACTTCTGGTCATAATTCATTGCCATAAATCTCGGGAGAGGAGATTGTGACCATATTTCAAGCCTCTAAGTGAAAACAGCATGTTTCTCACTAGAAGTTATTAACTAAACAGTAATATAGTATAACTTTCACCTCACCAAAAAACACATTGACCATCTTTTATTAAGTTCTTTAAAATCCTACCTGCAAACATTACAAGTCTGGTCAGACATGAAAGAAAAATACTACTCTGTTTTTTTTCAATTCTAGTCGTACACTGTATGAACTGAGTCGGAAAATTCATGTGCATAAATCTCATAAGCCAACAAGAATGTATGTGATCTTTAAACATATTTTTCTCCCTCCAGCAGCTCTGACACATCTGTAATTATTGCAATATGTAAAGCAGAAGAATACAATCTTGGGTGCCTGTAAATGTTGTTTATTGAGGCATCAGTCAGACCTGCGTGGGTGGTCGACACCACTGGTTCGTGCTGACCATCTTCTGATCGTCTTATCACCACAAAGTTTCCATTTATACACAGACAGAGCCATCTGTCTCAATGCGACACTCAGACTGTTCAAAGGTGAGACTTGTCTTTCAAGTTGCGAGATGGTTCTGTAAATTAAAGCAAATGAACAAAGAAGCGTTTACTTCAGAGAATTGTTGCCTGGTTTTCCTCGAAAGACATGCTCGAAAAAAATCAGATGGGATGGGAAAAGTCTAAAATTTCAAAATTTCTATTTTAAAATTCCTATTTTTAATTCATTTTGCTCGTAGTAAAATCATTTTATTCCCTCAACACACAATGAGCTGCACAAAATTAGTTTTTTGTCTGATTTGGTATGAAATATCAACACACTTCTAGTTTTCATCTTTAAATATATAATAGTACGCTGTCGATTGTGTTTGCATCACTTTACAACACAGAGCAGCAGCTTGGAGCTTTTCATGAAGTCAGTTGGATGGCAGAAAGTGTAAAAAAAAAAAGTTAGTTTAATGCGAGAAAAGAGGGAGTAATATAATGTTTTTAGGATTTGAGTTAGGTAAAGAACATAAATTATAGCTGTGGTTTCAGTTATTAATCAATAAAACTACACTTTTCTCAATAAAGAGCTGCTAAAAAATTTTGATTTCACAAATTTATCATTTGAAGGAGCTATTTTGACTCCACAATGCTGTGTGGCAGCTTGAGCTTTGGGTTGGATTTGTCAAATAAGAAGCAAAAACAAAGAAAAATGAATTGACAGCCATGCTAGCGATAGTGGCTAAATGCTACTATGGTAACAGGCACACAATGGCAATTTGAACATTACAGAGTTTAGCAAGTGCAATGTTGGCCATCGGTGTGTCAGGATGTGGCTGTTTAAAATTGGTTTTCAGCACATTTTCTTGCTCTGATATGATGTTTCCATCAAATTAGAGTTGGCCATCCTTGACTGCAAACACATTTCTGTATGTCAGTCACCACTGATCTTGTCTGTTGTGATGGAGGACCTGTGCACCATGACTACATGGCATGAAGACAGATAAGATACAGCTCTATTCATCTGCTGCCTCGCTCGAGTATTTGAAGAGTGCAGCGCCAGTAGCACGCCTACAGTATTACCACAGCAACACATGCTGATCCAAAATACCAAGCTGTGCCATTACTATGGACAGAATGTCCCAAAACTTGGAATGCAAAGTTGGAATAAAGTTGGGACTCTTTCTTCTATTGTTTATTAAAACAAGGCAAACTTATGCATTTAATAGATGCTGCAGCCTGCATATAATAGGTTTAGATAGCAAAACACAGCATGTTAACTAGATGCAATTAGAACAATCTTCTTAAGTCATGCATTTGATCTATGGATTTCTTCTCTTTGTGTGGAAGGATTACAGAGATCCCCATTCTCATTAGAGTGCTGGAACATCCTTTGGTATACATGATGCGCTTCGTCCGTTTGCAGTGCCCTGCCATTTTGGTACTCACTCTGGGGAGAGAAAAGTTCGCAACAAATCATAATTTCAAAAGTAAAGAGTTTGCACATGTGTGTATAATTATCCCCCGCACCACTGTTAAGCATCTGGAGGGGTATTTTTGAAACACTGTCTATTCTTTTGTTCTATGTTAGAAAAGATACATAATGTATGAGGCCAACTAAAGCTAATTAACTGTTATCATGGCCTTTTACAGAATGTATGAATAAAATCAATAATAATGCCAAATCTTTACTTACATATTCTACTCATACGCATTATGAATATTATTAGACGTTATTTTTTTTTTGTGTGTGTGTGTGGCTCAGAAGGATCTTTTAATGCACAGCACTGAATAACAAGTACTTTGCGGCTCCCTCTGATTGTGTAGAAAGGTCTTTTTCTCCGGTGTTACCATAAAAAATATTGTGAAAAGAGATGGAGAGAGGAGGAGGAGGAGGAGGGTGCAGACAGAGGGAGAGGGACGAAATATTGCAAAAAACTACAAAGAGTTATTTAGCTTTGCAAACAAATAATGTCGGTGTCAGCGTAATGCAAGAAACACTTCCCAAACCCGTCCCTAAAAGATAATGACCTGGACACACCTCTCTGTCAAGCAAAATAAAAGTACTGCTTCATCAGCCTGTTCTTTTTATTATCTGTATTTGGCATCAAGGCGTGTTTACAAGACAGCTCCTTATTGTATTTCCTGATCTTATCCTTTGCCCCCTTTCATTTCCGTCTGGCGCCTTTCATTTAGACGCCACGATGCAGCACCTCTCTTTGCCAAGCCTCGTCAAAGCCTGTGCTAAATATGCAGTGGCCTCAAAAGGTGTTCTTTCCCTCCCTCAATCTCTCCATCACTACCTCTCTCTCTCACATTCTCACTCACTTGTTTCTCCCCATCTTTCCTTTCCCATCGTCTTTTCACTCAAAGCTCAAGAGCAACCGGTGCTCTCAGAGGAAATACTGGGCCCTGCCAAAGAATTCATTGAATTTGTTGTACAATTGATCCCTCGGAGGCAAGCTGGGGTTGAGAGTGGGATGAGGGGAATGGAGGGCTGGAGGTATGGAAGGGTCAGGAGAACAGGGAGGGAGGGTTAATGTGAAGGGCTGGCAACTGCATCGGGGGAGTCTGATTGAAAATAACACGGCAAAGTCTCAATTGGAATGGATCCTGTTCAAATTTACTCTCCTTTTAGCTATCTCCCCAAGGCTGCGAGGTGGGCAAAAGGGAGACTGCAACAATAGAGACGGTGGATTGTTTTATTATTTATTACATCATAGACCAGTATTTACAGCCGACACAATGATTGCAGACATAATATAGAAATAAACCAGCAGAAATCGGGTGATCAGCTATGAATTCAATTCTGTCTGTACTGTTGAAATTCTCTTAAAATGACTCCAATGTGCAAAATATACATATTGTTGGTAATCTCAGATTGTTAGACATTATTCAGTGGTTACACTACGGTGATTCATGGACTGAACCACAGCTGATCAGTCATGGTTCGTGATTCACACAACCAGCAAACCTCTAAGGAGTGGTTGTGGTCACAGGGTTAGAGTTGTAAGGCTGTTGGATTTGCTTGGAAACTACAGGTGCGGTATAAGGATCAGGAATCCCAGACTACTCTGCTCTCCAAACTATGCTTTGACAAACATAAATGAAGTGGTAGTAGTTTGTTTGTGCATTTGATTTGCAGTAGAAAAACAAGAAAAGAAAAAGGAAAGAATATGGGTGAGATTATAGACTGAAGTATACAGGCAGAATAAACTATCTAAATAAATATCATGGAAGCAAAAACATAGCTGACTGCCCATGTTGTGGTTTAGAAAATTTGTTGTGCCCACTTTTTAAAAAAAGATCAGCAGAGGAGTGTCTGCAGTCACTGGCTGCAGCCTCTTGCATGGCAGCCCGACCTATTCCAGACATGACCGGACACTTTGCCATGTATCTTTCATGTGTCTGCAAGGTATTGACGAACTCTCAGATCACATCACTGAACAGTTCACACATAGCGATCTGTGCTCACAGGAGTGGAAATGTGCCCTTGATTTAAGGCGTTTTTGGAGGTTTTTCAAAAACTGTTGGCGAGTGAAAAATCAGAGCTACATCCTGCAGTGTTGCTATCTAAATTTTGAATTGTAAAGTGTTAAAGTGCTATGGAACTTGGTGTACCTCCATAACTGTGACGCATATGCTCCATGATCCTCCTCTGACACCTAACCACAGGCTTTCAAGCCTGACAGCAAGAAATTAAGCAATGCTAGTATGAGATGTTTTGGCATTTATAACTGAAAGCTCTCCTTTTTCGATGAGGGATTTCTTGAGAAATATTACCTGTGCTTTCAAAATCATCTCAAGGACTCTTGATTCTGCAGAGCAGCAGCTAGGGTTAACTGGTGTCTCTACTGTGCTCACTCAGACACTTCCAGGTTCAGTATCCTTGCATGGTGTTTTTAGCTGCACTGGCCATTAATCAACCACTGATTTAGACATTTCTGACTGTTATATCTCAACAGTAAGAAATGCATGGCCACGAATTTTCCGATGGTAATTGATGTTCTCCAGGTGATCTTCTGGTTTTGTCTCTGGTTAAAGCCTGAAGTTAAAGCCATGATCTTTTTTGCACTTAAAGGTCCCTATTCAACTATTTAAAGACTGATAGATATTCATGGCACCCAGATGACAACCCCCTGATCTTTTATCTTGCACCACAAACTGGTCAGTTTTCATTTATCTAATAAATTTACACTAATAACAATTTAATGTCCTATTTAGAATTAATTTGAACTTTTTAGCTTGTGTCTGTGCATAAAAGTTATGTTTCCATTGCAGTTTCTTTAGATACAAACTCTAGATTTTCCATAACAATTATAAATTGATGGATACTGTGCACACAGACACCATTAAATCAAGAATTAGCATCAGGATTTCAATATTTCATCATGTTAGAAGGCATGTGGCTACAGCTTCAATGTATCTTATCCCCATTAGTGTTTCTATCTGTTAAACACTGTTCACTTCTATGATCATAAGATAGTTAAAGTTTAATATACATCCCCGCCCATCATCCACCCACGCACACACACACATACACACCCCAACTATACACACGGAGATTCAGTGTTATTACAGTGTTCAACACATCTAACCACAGTAATTGAAATCATAATATTCGGGTGCCTCTGACAGGATTTTTGATGGAGTTTCAGTAGAATAGCAGGCTAATGGCTTCCACATAGATTTGATCATTAGGGAGAATGAAAGCTAGCTTTTGTAGCACACTGGTGATTATCCACCTGCTCCATTTTGAGCAGGAGAAAAATTGGACCTCCAATTTGTATCTGCATGGCTTGTATTCATTTTAAGGTCAACAGTGTCATCAAAGAGTGAGGAACGCTGCTTGTTCTCTTGTGATGAGACCCAAGAAAGCAAATCATATTAATGCACAAAGCATAATGATGGCAGCCGATGGGCAATTTATACAAACACAGGTTTTTCAATACATCGCCCATCATGTGCATCAAATTGCTTTTATGTTTTATTTGTATTTTTAATGTTGCCACCATAGAGAGCAATGGTTCAGCATCATTATTCATATGGCACAAAGCTTTGTGAGGTAAGAGCAAAAGAAAAGTCTTTATAACATGTTCTGCATTTTTTTCGATCCTGTATTTTTAGTGTTTTTTAACCATCCTTTTTCCATCCTTCTACCAATTTTCTTTCATAAGAGAAAAGCTTCTTTTTTCACTTTTTCAACATTTTTAAGTCAAGTTTTAGAGGAAAAAAGCAAATATATCTGGGGAGATACAAAAGAGAGGATAGCTGATCCATCCCAACAAGAAGTGGATTTGAAACTTAAGTTCTAAGGCTTCCAAACTCACAGCAGTCTGTGTTTGGAGAATAACCAAGAACAGCAGCTAGCTGCCTTTCCTTAAAGGCATCAAAGTGCACCGGGGGGGGGGGGGGGGGGGTAAAAAAAAC
>JAPZDV010000017.1:9575159-9606271 GCA_029814665.1 Acanthurus lineatus | reverse complement strand
CCCCCCCCCCCCCCCCCCCCCCCCCCCCCCCCCCCCCCCCCCCCCCCCCCCCCCCCCCCCCCCCCCCCCCAACAAATCCAAAGTCAGGCCATGTTTTTGGCATGAAAGTTTTTTTTTCTGTTTTATTTCTCCAAATTGCTATATTTTCTACTGATCATGGGTTCATTGGTTTCCAAAGGTAGCTTACCCGGCAGGTTTTACAAGATGCAAGATATCCATGAGGAGCTGAAATCCCTCATTTTTTTTTTCTTTTTGGGCTCTGTCGAGTGTAATATGTTAAGGTTCGCAGGCCGAGTCTTCCCATCCACCGGGTTGATTGGTGTAGTGGAGCTGATTCCCCCTGTCTCACTCTCAGACTGACTGGTTCTCATAGTGCCATGAAGCACTTCACCCTGAGCTCCAGCAGTCGACAGGAGACGGATCTCCAGACATGCAAAAAGCGAAGGAGTCAGGACTTTGACACGTGTTCGACACGCATGCAAATCTGCTTTGCCATGCATTTCTCTGTGAACTTATCCACACATGAACACACTTTTAAACTTTTGCAAATGCAGGTACTTTCTTAAACCTGAATCCTGAGTTTCTTCACTCACAACTGCAGGCAGCCTGCACTGATTTAACTCTCAGCTAGAGATGTGGGTGGAACTCATAGATCTTTATGATAATAGTCATAATAATAATTCACAGTTGCACATTTCTTTTCAGCTTATTTAGAATTTTTAAAGTTCCTGAATTGCCTGAAATGACTTTTAATTGACTCCAATATCCTGCCGTACTTCAAAATCTACACTGATTCTCTGGCTTGAGTTTCACTTCCAGTCGGCCCCTGCTGCAATTTAGCCTCGTTCCCCCTAGTAATAATATTACCGTCATTACACAGATGACTATTCCCTCCACTTCTCAGCCTCAAATGCTCCTAAAATCCCCAAATCTCTACCTTGAAATGCACTTCCACAGTGCTGCGAGCTATTCGCCCTGAGCTACAATCCATCCAGGCAATAATTCCATTACTATACAGAGCATAGCATATAAGGGCATCGCTTCTGCCTCAAAACACACTGACTCACCGGATTGAAATGTGCCTTCAGTCTGAATTACTTCCACAGCGTGCATCCCCATAGTAGCATCTCCAAGGATGGGCAGACATACACACCTTGAGGAAACTTGCTGTTCTCAGGGTTTAGTATTTCAATTTTTCAGGGCAAGAAATAAAGTTCACTGCTTAGACTCCCAACAACAAAGTGTACAGATATAGAGGCTTAATTTCAACATGGGATTTAAGGTAGATTCATGTGCATGTTGTGTTTTCCCCCCGTTTGTGGATTGGGACGCCTAATGTGCTTTCTAGTTGGAACTGCAATTATGCATGATAGATGCTTTTCTTTACATGTTTTATTAGCCAAACATTGTTAAAAGAGGTAGGTGCATGCTATTAGTTAGTTGTCTAAACACTTAGTGTTAATTGCACAGCTCAGAACTGTCAACAGGCATTTTTTGCATAATGTAATCATTGTTTGCAAAAGGAGTCACATCTCAGCACAAACATCATATAACGACTGGATTAATGCAGAAAAATGCAATCAGTAAAGCAGAGAATCTATTGATTGTGGCAGTTTTAGGCATTAAAAATAATTGTTTCTTATAAGCATAATCAACAAAGAACATAAGAAACTGCTTTTTATGATTAGCTGTAAACTCTTGTACACAAAGCTTTCAATGAGGAGGGGAAAAAAACACCAGGGAAAGTGAAAAGTATATTGCTGTAAACATGGCAGAAAACCAAAGAGCATCAAAGTAAACACTGTAGTGTGTGAGAGATGTTAAAAAGGACTATTATAGGAGAAATGTTGTTAACTGTAAACCACAGCTATTTCAAGATGTGTAAGTACAGTGTAGGTGTTCTTTTACTGAAGGAACGTTTTTTATGTTTGTTTTGTTTAAACACTTGGAGATTACATTCCCAGTGGGTGTTTTGGGCAGCAGCCTTGCCTTAAAGCTGTACGTTTTTTTAAATGCTAACGTTGAATACCGTCATGGATCACAGTGGTAAAAGAGAACAAAACTGCAAAATAAGACCCCATGTTGAATCAACCAGAATTCTGCTTTGTCATGCTCAGTGACAAAGCAAATCTTATTATAGTTGCAAGCAATTATTCAAACTCACCAGTCAACTGTTGTACTGTCAGCGCAGATTTGCCCACAGCTTTGAAGGAAATGAACTAGAAGCCCTCCAACCTTGAGTGTACTGTCTACCTCACTATGAGCAGCAATTTCTCTTTAGAATTGTACAATTACGACAAATTTTTCATAATAATTCATTTCCTATTGGAAACCCAGCACGTGCTGCCTCGCATGACAACACTTACAAACTTTAGTCAACAAGTTGTTTACACACATAAACACACATTTGTCGACATACATGCACACAAATGTAATGTCCAGGGAGCATTGCTATTCAAGGTGTTGCCAGAGGATTTATGCCCTTCCTCTGGTGTGCAGTTGACCCATAAAATTACTAAGCCAAATGGATGTTTGACTCAAACAACACCCTTAGGATGTTGATGCTGCACTGCAAAATGCAGTCGACTTCAAATGGCCCCGGAGTATTTCGCAGGGATTTCCAAAAAAGCCACCACTGCTCTTGCAAGCTTGGGCGTTAACATGTCTGATCTGGTGCTGGGATATAAAGGTGATTTAAATGTGGGATGATTTGGTTAAAGGATGGTTGAACAGGGATCTGGGGTGCGTGGTTACATAAATCCACACCCAGGGCGATGTCTTATGTTGGAGCTGGAGAGAGGTGGGTGGAGGAAGCAAAAGCTTTGGAAGCTGTTGCACACAGGGACGGTGAAATGATCCCAGGCATCTTGTTTGCATTGTCTCGCGTCGTCATTGTTTGTGAATGTCAGGCAGCAGCTTCCAGCTCTTAGTGTGCTGGAGAGGGTTGAAGCTTAGTACCATGACAGACACACACATGTGTGGGTGTACACACACACACAGACACACACAAACATAAACGTACACACACAGTTTGAACTCCTCTCCATTGCAGATGGTTAGAGAGTAGCTTACAGCTTTTCCCCAAAGCCGCAGTCTGGAAGAGCTTCATTATACTGTGTGTATCGCTCTCTGCTGGCCGACTGTGTGAACTGCACCCACACAGCTGAACTGACTGACCCATTTTGTGGCATCCTCATTGCATGCATTAGACAGTTTGGGCCTTTTTTTCCTCAGAATTGCATAACTGCTGATTGAAATCCTCAGAAAATCTTTCTAAAATTTTTCCTCCTTACGTCTTTTTTTTGGGGGGGGGGCGGGGGCATGGAGACCACAGACCTGATTTAACCATGCAAAAAAAAAAACATTCACATTATCACATCAATATTTCATGGCTTTAATATCACTTAAATTTTCTGGGAATCGCAAATAAAACAGCTTTGAACTGATGTTGTATTTCTGGAATCTGCTACAGAAAAAATATGCTTTACTTCTTTTTTTTAGTTAAGAAGACCTGCATGATAAAACATGGTCAAATACAGAAAGTTTTCATATGTATTTCATCTGAACTTGGTGTTGTTTGGGCTGTTAATGCAGCATGACTCAGATCTAAAATAAGTCTATCTGGATTCCTCTCATGACTTTTTTTCTTAGCAGTATGTTTATACAGGAATGAGACTCTCTGAGACCTTATTGACCTCAAACATAAGTAACATCAATATGTATGATGTAGGACTTTGCAAAATTTGATACATTTAACGGTTTGTGAATGACTTTTTTGGCCAGCTACAGGAAAAAGGCCTATTTGCTTATGCATAGCATGTACATCAAGACAACTCCACCACTATTCATCCTCTTCTCTTGGACAAGTTTTATAGAGTTTAAACAATCAGGGGTGGAAGGAAAAATAGACTGAAAACATATAATTGTCTCTGGAATTATTGGGATTATTGTGGAAACCCAAATAAATAGGATGCAAAGCCGAAGTTAACAAGACTCAATGCTACTTAGAGATGTTATGTGAGTTAGCAGGGGAAAAAAAGAAAATCATAAAAATATAAATAATTTAAAGTTTCAGGATATGAGATTCCTGCAGTGATGAACTCAGAGTCTCACTTGTAAAATTAGGAATTCAGAATAGACATCACTTTAGTGGTAATCCTGGATCTGCTGTCCTCTTGTGCACATGGAAAATCACAGTTTCTCCAAGGATCAATCAAGAAGTCCCTGGGTTCTTTAGCCAAATAAGAAATCAAGAAGAATTCTAGGAGAATTGAGGGATTTCAGTATTATGTCTCTGCTGAGTTGCCAAAGCCCATATGGTGGGCACAGACCAGCGCATCAACCACACAACCACAGTGCGGTTCTGTCCTGGTAAAAAATACAAGGACCACTGAGTTTTGAGCTTATCCCCGTCACCCCTCATCTACTTTCAGGCCCACTACGGTTCAATACATACTGTGTGAACAGAGGTATGTAATTGAATGTTACCTCTACCTTTCACTGCTCACAGAATCCCAGTGAGACTGAAACTCCATCAAATGCCCTGCTCACAAACAGCCTCCTTGGGTCCGAAGGCATCCATCAGTATGAGGGTTGTCTGCTCTTTGTGTATCGGCTGTAATGTAATTTCCTGGTTTAATCTTTGATAGCAGGCAGCATAAATATGAGCAGATGATATAGCCTGCATTGGAGATGATTGCAATTTAGGTCTATCCTCTTTTAGACAACAAGCAAATAGGCTTGTTTTCTGTAATCATAAGTCCATCAGATTTTAGGTTATTAAAGGTTGCACGGCTATTATAATTTGGCTATCAACAGTACTGTACAGTTATTAAAAATGATTGATATGGGAAGAATTCTGTAATTCTTGAGTCTTTAGATATTTGCTATTACCTGATTGCTTGAAGTTCATCAAGGTAGATTTTGGGGTGATGTATCTAAGTTGAAAAAGGTATTTTAGAACAATTTTCTGCCTGTCGTGCAGCGCTGATGAAGGGATTTCTGCCATACTGCCTTGGCTTTTATGTGACAATAAAATAACATTTGTCACAGAACATTTATTACCCTCCATTTGTTGCAGAACTTCCTCCTTCAGATTCTTTTAATGGTTACAATGAGGCAAGAAAGTCTTGAATTTCCTTACAAAGTCTGAATGAAAAGTGGTGTTTAATACAATGTATGAACTCAGTGACACCCGAAACCAAGAAATACACATTGTCATTCACTCCCCTCTCTCACCTTGTAGATGAGGGGCATTTATTTAAGTCTAGTCAATTATAAGGCGGGTACTTGCAGGAGGACATATTTCACTATCAAATCAATAAATGTCCCAGCAAAAAAAAAGGGCCTCTATTCTCCACTTTAATACTCAGTTAAATTACATATTTTTTGTCATTATTGCACAAAATGTTTTATTTGTATCAGTAGAATGACCTCTGCACGTTCCACTCATAGTCATGGGGATATTGAAAACCCTCCCAGGGAGCAATTGTCGACAGTGGTGCACCGGCTCTGTTTGAAATCCTAATTTGCCATAAATCAGAAAACAACTTTATCGCCAACTGAGAAAATTGCAGCAACCTTTATTTTTTTATTGTTTTTTTATGTTTTGGTCATTTTTTTCATTCTAAATAAATGACAGCTGCAAAAGGCAAGGGAAAGTAATCGCTTGCACTATGAAGAATGGACTGGATTTGACCTTTTGGTGTGATATGTGAATATCTACAGCTTTGAATGGAATTTTTCACCCTTTTTCTGTGAAGAATGAGTGACAGATTTCTACTGACTCAACAGGATTTCATCACATTTGAAAAAAAAAAATTTAAGAGTGACACTAAAAAGTGTAAAGGTGACAATTAGATGCACAGCGATCCGTCCATGACAACAACAAACACAGCATTTCGGATTTTTTCGTTTAGTAGCAGAGATACTTGCAAACAGAAGGAGTGAAGACAGATGGATCACTCAAAATTCAGAAACCACAAACGGAGAGGAAACATAGAAGCAAGGCTGCAGTTCTTGGTTTTGTTTGTATGTTTTTCCTCTTAGTAAATTTTATTGTCATTTCCTGGAGATCACCTGTAACATAGGGCCGTAGTGACATGCTACTATAGTCTTTGTTTGGTGTTGCTGCTCACAGCAAATATGCTTTTCTGTGACAACAGGATACAATTGCATATTTGCTAGCTTTGTCTTATCTGCTGAATTCATGATTCCTTGCAGGGACAGCGCACCTGCTGCTATTAACAGTAGCTAGCAGAGTTAATTTGGGGGTATTTCAGTCTTTCAGCAACCATCCCAACAAATAACAGATAAGTTGGCATTGTTTGGCCCTCCTGAATTTTAATAGCACATATCAAAGCTCTACTGTGTATTTTTTCCAATAAATAGAGACAAGAGAGTTTACTCTCTAACTGCCAGGTGAACACTCGTCCTCGAGCTTGCATGGTTTGAGCAAGGACAAGAAGTTCTCCCTCAACAACTGCACAACACAAATATCCATAATCACGGTCACCTTCAAGGGCCCCTGCTCTGTTCCTGTCCTCTTAAAGGGAGGGTGAGCAATTCTAAAGAAGCTCACATCAATGGCTGGGACTTGGCTACTACAGTTGACTGTTGAGCCTTGTTCTCAGGTCATTGGTGACCTTTAAATTGTCCAGGATTCAACCTTCTGATGCCTCAGACATTCAGAATTCAGAGCTGAGAATCTATCCCACGATGCAAATAGATGTATGTCATTGTAAAATCACTAAAGTAGTTCCAGTTTTAATGGAGTGTGAAAACCACCTGGGACTTGCCACTGAATGTCAACACCATTAACACTGAAACTTTCCCGTCATAAGTTCCTTCAACTGTTAACACACGAAATTGAGCTGAGTCATAGATGAATAATTTTGGAGAAAGTGTGTGATGAATAACTTTGGCGTGTGTCTTAGCATACACTCACCGTCTGCATGAACTTGTGTGTGTGTGTGTAATAAACAGCTGTGACGTCTTAAGTTTTGCTTGTGTCTGTCAGTAAGATGGGGGAGACAACGTATCCCCTTGGATCTGCAAACGCTCACACACAAGCACAGCTACACACACGCAGGGACGCATACAAGGACGTACACACACACACACACACACACACACACACACACACACACACACATCGGGCGAAGCAGAAATCAAACTCTCGCTCAGACCGGATATGAACATGATTCAGGGAGTCACCTGGGAGTGTCATTTCCAAGTATCTCCAGTGGGACTCGCCTCAGGTAATCCATAAGCAATTATTCCGCGGAGACAACAGACAGGCCTGTCATATCCGCTCTCCTCTGTTCAAATGCACTCAGGCAAGAACAAACGCCACCACAAGCGTGCACACGCACACACACACACACACCCGCACACGCACACACACACATACGCGCACTCACACATATTTGCACATTCATATACAAATGCGTCTCTTCCTCTCACCTTTTTTCTTCCTCCTCCTCTCTCCTTCTAACACAACTACGCCTAATCTCACACATATACTCTTCTTTCTCACAAAAACTCACTGAATTCAGTTTTTTTTTCTCTTAACACATTCTGTTTCTCCCCATCATCCTCACCTTCTCTCCCTCACACACATTCTTGGATAGCAGTTACATTTTTGTCCTAATAAGATCTTTCCAGTGACCACAACTTTATAATAAACCTAAAGGGGCATTCAGCTGGATTACACATAAAATCATGCTTATATGTAAACTGAGTCTTGTTTTAGTCCACATCCTGATTAAATCTTAACAAAAACTGGAAAATTTGCCAGCAAACATAGTGTGTACCAGGTCAAGGGATGCAGTTCTGCTGATTGTGCTGCATTTATTTTGTCTTTGCTGAGCGGAACAGAAATAGGTTTTTACGAAGAGTTATCCAAACTACTCGGAGAGCAAAAGGGTTCCTAGCAGATCTGAATGGTGGAAAGTGGAGTGATGGAGACGGGGGATGTGATTTGAATAAGGGGACATTGGTGCACATTTTCACACAGTCTCCCCTGAAAGGAATTGACTGTGTTGCACAGAAATAGTAAGTGTACAGAATGAAAGAGACATGCTGAGTCTTCTCCCTCTCCTCTGCACAGCTGGCCAATCAAAGTGTGAAGTGGGCGGGTGTGAAGTGGGTGTCAATGTCAGATTGTCGGCTTTAGGAGAATTACAGATAGGATACCTCTGCAACCCCCCCAACTCCCCCAACTTACACCCCCCCCACCCACCACCACCACCACCACCAATCGAACCTTATAGAGGGTTTGAAAGGGGGGTTTCCAAAGCTAAGTCGACCATGGAACAAGCAGCTTAAGGTTTTTTATTTTACTTTTTCATGACAACGTACACAATGTACTCTCTGTTACAGACTGCTGCGCCTGGCGAACATCCACTCACAACATGAGAAGCATTGCTCTTCATACTGAAGTAGAAATGTATTCTTCAATCTGTTTTATTTACACTGGACTGGGGCGGAATTTCTGCTTTTCTTAATAATTTGCCTGGATACAAAGTGTTTTAAACATATAAACACACACAAAACACAATAACACAATCAAATTGTCTATAATTTTCACTAATATTGGTTGAGGAATAATGAAATGCTATAAAAAGGTGGAGCTTCCTCTACTTCTACATCCTATAGTTTAATCAAGATCCCCAAACCTTTTATTAATGCTAGTTAATTTAATCTGAAACATGAATTCCACACTGAAGACCAAACAGAGTGAACTCACATCTCAGAAATGTTTTCTCTCCAAAGGTCTGCAACTCAATTTGTTTCCCAAAGTACAAGAACACACAAAACACAAACACACAGAGAAGCAAAGGCTTGTTTGTTCTTTAACCTTGGCGGGTCAGAGACCCTCCCTTGTACTTATAAAAATGGATGGCGATGTCTTCCTGATACAAGCAACGCTCTCCTGAATTTTAAACGCAGATATGAAACACACACACAAGTTCTGTGTTACATGCTGCTCCTTTTGGAAAAATGTTTGGCTCTCAGTTTGGTTTTAGTTAGTAGAAATGAGCAGAAATGGCTCAAACACCCAGCTAACATCCTGCTTGTGTCTGTTACCTTTTAATTCATGCCTTTATCGTTCCTTGTCGCTTGGTTGCTCCCCTCTCGTCTTCCCTTATATTTTTTTCCAATTACTTGAGTGCACAAAAGCTCTCGCCCATTTGGAGTGCAATAAATTATCGACTCTTAATTAGGCAGCGAAGCGGTAAAAGCATGTCTGTCCAAGTTTGTTTCAACCTGACTGAAGATTTTATGATTGAGAGGTGCAAACTAATTGGATTCTTGACTGCCTGTCTGGATAAAATTGCTACAATATGAAAGAAGGATTGAGCGAGTGATTGAGAAGGTGGGAGAGAAGTGCAGCATGAGGGAGTTTTAAGAAGAGAAACCAAAGAAAAGGCAGAAGTGCTGAGAAAGACAGATTTTCGTAGAGGAAGGAGGGAGTTGGCAAAGGATGAAGGAAAATGGGGAGCGAGAAAGTTATAAGAAGAGACACAAATATCAAAGAGATAAAGAACGGATGAAACCAAACTCAGCATGTGTGATCCTGCTTTTGAGCACAAGCGATTACCTCTGTTGACTAATATTAGTCTCCTAATTATCAATTTTATTACCAGTTTTATAGTTTGTGGACCGAGAGAGCAACTTCCTCCGTTGAACTTTTCAAAAGCCCCTTCATTAGTAGAAGATCATTCCTTCCCTTTGCCTTAATTGTGCCCCAGACACTGTCTGATCAATAGACTGAATTGTTCATCACAATAGGCTTCGGTGAGCTGTTTGGTGCAACAGATTAAAATGTAAGGTCGGAGCATACGTAACGAGTCTTTGATCAAGATCAAATGCAGTAAAGTAGATATGAGGCATCACATTCAAATTAAGCCGTGTGGTTAAGCGTCATTATGGAGGAAGCAAGAACGCAGCAGGGTCTTGTAAGAAGTTGCACCAGACTGGGATTTTCATTAAAAACTCCATTTCTGTCTGCTTTCCTTTCAGGAGATGGTGAGCTCAGGGAATTAAACCAAAACCTGGTGTGGTTGTTTTTGCAAGAAGCTAGTGTAGCTATTAAGCCATGAGCATTATAGCTGAAAGGAAAAAAAAGAGATGTATTTGTTGTTCAAATTGCACTGAGCAGGAACAAGGCTTAGTGGTGCTGAAAGCCAGGATGAACAGGGAACAATGGAATACCTGCTGCTATCTTCAAATCCCACAACAGCTAGCCTGCAATTAGCACAGACTGTGTGAGGGCTAATTGTCTGCATAAGAAGAGAGCTAACCTTTCTTTTTTAGCCCTCAAACCTTTACTTCTTGAGATTAATGTCAGGCAACAAGCCCTGTGCCTTCTTGGAGGGTTTTCCTGAGGTCAGCAGTCCAGACAGTCTTTGGGCCCTTGTGGCTACTCCACCTCCTCACTGGTGTGACCCAGCAGGCAGTCAAAGCCTGTAACATCCTCCCAGTGGTACTTAAGCCAAAGGAAGAGGGCTATTCTAGATCCAGACCGAGCCCTGAAGCGCCTGCCAGCCGCCCGGCCTTTGCAGATGTCAGCCAAGTTCCTGGATCCTTGCTGGCAGCAACAGCTGTGGTGGTCATCAAGAAGAACAGTTTTTCGACAGCATATGAAAGGAGATGGTCGACTGCCAGTGGCAAATCTGTGCTGACCATCATATCAGCTTCCATTCACTGTCACAGAGGCCATCAGAGCTCACACAGAGGCCTGCAGCCCCTCTTTCCACCTCTCTGCTGACAATTGACCCGAAACCTGTTAGCGACAATAGCTAATAACTGTCCCACAATAATGGTTATTTTACCTTCACACTAGCAATTATTTTGTCAGTGTGTGTGAGAGAGATTTCTCAAATAGCGGCTATCGAGCATGTGATGTTTAATAATACCATGACAGTGAAATGATCCCCAGAGGATAAAATCCACAAACCACAAAAGTGCATATCTTGAGATGCTGTGTTTTGCTCAAAGACACCTCAGTAAGACATTTGCTTGCTGACATCAGACGTGAAACTGTATGTTTCTGGTTATATCTTCTTTAGAAAATGCTTCTGCTTAAGGAATTTGCCTTAAAAAGCTCAAACACAAACATAACAGTGGAATGGCACATTTATTTTAAGTAAAGCTAATGCATACTTTCTTTGTGATATACAGTAAAGCACCGCCATGTCCATAAACCCCACCAGCTTGAATTTAAATAACATGCCTGTCAGTTAAACTGTCTGCATATAATGATGCTGATTGGTTGTAATGATACTGATTCTCCTTTCTAGACTGTAATGTGAAACGGTTCTTGAATTTGCTTTACAAGTAAGAAAATGTATAATTTTAAATCTTATGCTGACACACAAACACACTCAGTTCAGTCTAGAATCCTATAAGAAACTTAAAAAAGAGAAAAGAAAAGAGACCTGCAAGCTTCTAAGCGTATATTAATCTTTTCAGAAGATTCTTTTTACATAAAGAATGTAGTCAATCACAATTTCACTGCCCGTTCCCTAAAATAGTCACAACTGTGGTCCTTATCTATTATTTGTGAATACAGGTCTCCTAAAGAAGCAACCAAATTAAGAATTTAATAAATTGTGACTCTCCATCAAGCATTTTAAAAATCCTCTGACACATTTGTTCAATTGTATTTATTATTGATGATTTGTTTATGGATTACAATGGATAAGATTTATGCTGATGCGTTTTTGGAAATGCCTCTATCTTTGACACAAACACACACACAAACATACAGGTACACACATTCTAGATCTATGTAGAGAAGAGTTAAATTGTTAATTACTTGCCAGTTTGTGAATTTGTCTCAAATTCAGGGACATTTTGTGAGGTGCTTGTTTGTTGATTTTCCTTAAACCTAACAGTGACATCTGCTGGACATTAAAGGAATTGATTTCCATGTTTCAATACATCATGAACAGAGAGGTTTTTACATTGTCAACAACAGATGCTCATGAAGAATTGTTAATAAATGAACATGAAATGAACAAATTAAAATTTATTTTTAGCTTAAATTAAATAATTCAATGCAAAAAAAAAATCTATTTTTGCCACATAAATAGATTTCATGTTAGATCTCTTTGTATGAATTGCTGGATGTGAGAATTTTATATGCAAACAAATTTATGTTTGAAGGCACGTGCAATATTTTCATAGAAAATGAATGAGTTGGACCCACTTGTGCAATAGTTTGACCTAGCTTTATTTGCTTTTTTGTTGTTATTGTGCTTCTGTACCAACATCTGTCCCATTGAGCAGATCCACTCCTGAGGGAGTTACTTTTATTGCCTCTATGCTCATATCTTCAAAATGCTGCCATCGCCTTTTTGGCTGAAATGCCAAACTGTCAGCAAGCAGCTACTGATACATGCTGCTTAAGAAACACACAGACACATATACCAACACACACACAAACACACACACAAACACACACATCACATCACAGAACACATGCACAGCTCCCCCAGGAGCACAAAGACTCTGTCTTTTTGGAGTCTTGTCTCTATCTCTGTGCTGTGGCTTGGCTGTAAAAACTCCTCTGGGGAATTCAGAGCCTCCAGACTGCCCATACAAGTGTGGCTGCAGCAGCACAAACACTAACACACTGAGCCGGCTCCAGCTTGATGTTATATATAAAAGTGCTGCAGTGTTTCCCTAAAGGAAAGTGAAGGGGTCTTGTGAAGGAAGGTCATTGGTTCATATTCCAAGACCCATGGGAGAAAAAACTGAATGAGTATCAGCTTCTGCTTCTTGCTAAAGTATATTCAAGGTGCCCTTGAAGCAGAAACAAAAGGTCTGAGCCCTTAAAGCTGCTGGACCTTCACACCAGCTCTTGAGTGTAACAATAGCGGTACGTCACTGTGGAGTTGTCCAAAAAAAAAAAAAAAATCAACATGCAAGCTCAGCAAATCCTTCCCTTGATATAGGTTAATAAAATAGTCAGTCCTCAACCTTTGCGGTACATTTCAGCCAAACAGCAAAATCCCAAGATGCATTAGGTTACTGTATCGATTGTTTAAAATGTCACACAAAGTCTGAAATGAGAACACAAGGGGGTCATTCAACTGCAAATTTGGCTCAAATGCATTAACTTCGAGGTAAAAGGGTCAGAATTTAGAGCCAAGAAATTATATTTTCCATGTAAATGCAATTATTTGACAATGACTTCAATAAAGCTGGAGGCATACCTCAGTCCCTTAAGAACAGAGTCATGGAGAACGATGTGCCGTGTATGGAAAGTAGACTCACAGGCAAATCTTCAAAAGATAATTGCTCTCTATGGACGTCTGCACATCAAGAAATGATACACTTCATGCTTGACTTACTCCTTTTTTAAAGAGGCACATATGACCTCATACTGTGACTTAATACTTTTAGACATTTAATGTGCTGTGAATGTAATTGTGTCGTGGATATTCCGCTGTTAAACTGGTTGTTATGGCACGTTCTGCTACTGTAATCAATATCAGTCAGCAACCTGCATTTCATAGCTGTTCTTTCACATGATGTGGTTAGAGTTTCTTAGTATGGATTCGTTTGCAGAATTATCAATATTTATGCAGAAATTATTGCTAGAATGTTATTTATAAGCATATATTTAATGCAAAGTAAATGCAAATTGTGTATCTAATGCAGCAGCAGATGTAAAAAGTAGCACCAGTGATTTGCATCAGTGCCTTTGACAACAACAAGTAGTAGTCCCGCCATTCTATCTTCACCGTATCCTCTGTATTACAGGTTGAATTACAAACAACCCACACCTCCATTATCTGTGTATGGCAACCTGTAAATTGCCTTTGTGTCCCTTTATTGTTTGTTCAGCGGAGCGCTGGGTAAACTCATTTTGCCCATTCACGCCGCTGAACCGTGTGAGCAACACACTCAAAACTACGACAAACCCCTACTGAAGTCTGGCATCTAAAACAATTGCTCCCGGAGAATCAGGAAGAGCCCCCCAATGCGGGAAGTGAACATGATAAATTCAACAACTTCCTCTTCCAGAGGAAATTCATAAACTCAAGTGAACTCAGCAAGTTGAGGTCTAAACTTGGTATCTGACATTAGCATGTGTCCGGATGATTTATCATGTGGAAGAAAAACTATGGAGCTGTTCTCTAACGCTTTATGCAGTATCTGTTCCCATGGTAGCTCAGGTTGCAAGTGATGTCATTACACAGAGGATACTGACATTATATTACATTGTGTATTAAAGATAAATAGTGCCTGCCGGATAACTTTACCGGATAAATCTAAATAAATCCAGCCACTGCAGATTTAATGTTAAATATATAGGGAGAGTGGTTCTGTTGCCAAGCCAATAGGAAAAAGATGGAAAAAACACATTTCTTTAACACAAAAATAAAACACATTATTTTGTGAAATACCTTCACCTTCTTGGACCTTTAAAAACAAATCAAGACAAAACACTCTTTGGGCACATTCAGACTAAATCAGGCTTAATAGGAAAAAACACAAGTTCTCCTATTCAATTTAATGTTGGCAGTCCAGGCTACAGCAGTGCAGAGGCAAGGAGGTTCAGTGTCCCTTGGAGAGATCAAGCAGAGTCAGCTTTTGGAGGAACACAAGCAGACGTCCTCAGCTGAACGACGCTGCCATGTGAAAGTACAAAGACATCTACTTTCATTTGCAAACGTGCCAACAGTTCTGTGCAGAAGCACAAACCTACTTGATTGCTGCAAAGGCTGATTTTGTCTCAAACAGCAATAGGAAAGAAAAACTGCTGCTTGATTAAATTAGTCAGGCATTGCGTATTAATCCATCAGCTGGTTTGGAAAAACTTTTCCACTCAGGTGTCACCATCAGTGTTAGAAACTAGCATTACAATATCCAGATGCACCTGCAAACCTGGGTAATAGAGAATTTGGATAACAACACCTCTGAAGTTGAAAACCTTGGACTCTAACTAGTCAATTAGAATTAAAGAAGCTCTTCAGACCCGTGACAAACATTTGCAGGCATCTACAGTCATATACTGCTGCTCTACATTCAACCTCGCTTGGATAATCCTGACCTGGATAACTGAGAATCTTTTTAGCCAACTGGTTTAGAGTGAATAAACTAGGCTACAAAAGCTTAGCTTTGTCAGCAGCTGGCACAACAGTCTTTGTTACACATGGCTGTGAAAACAAAGCAGAAGTCTAAGTTGCAAACTGGAAACAAAAGCAGTTATTTCCCCATCACCAATATACTTCAAAGAAGCAGGAGAAGAAACAGAATAAGTTCCTCTGTCTGTTTGAGAGAGCATGGAGAGGTCTTAAGGAAAATTTTTGACAGTAGAAAGAGCTTCTTCTTCTTCTTCTTCTCTTGAAGCAAAAACAGCTCATCAGTCATGTAACAAATGTTTGCTGTGTCAGAGCTTAATCAGAAAAGTTGCTTCTATCTTCCAATATGCACATGAATTCATGGTTGAAGTTGCAAAAACAACCTGAAGTGAGCATAAAAACAACAAATACACAGCAGAGTAGGTTATCTGTTGGTTTATCACTACATGCAACCCCCTTTACATACAAGAAGTCATGTAGCAGCAGCTTTAAATGATGAATGAATGACAGTGTGTCTGACCTGTATTCGATTTGTAATTAGCAAGCAGCTGAGACTGAAAATCCACTCATGGTTACATCGATGACTGCAATGTCTAACCAGAGGGAACCATGAGCTAAGATGTTCTAATCTGCAATATTTAAATTGTGTGATTTTTGTTTGTTCATCCTCCAAAAAGAAAGAAAGAAAGATAGAAATGGCTTCCAGCATTTCACCCCGTCCTCCTCTGAGATCAGCACTTGGCGCTCACACACACTGCTCCACTGGTCATAAAATCACACTTTCATGTGAAAAGGAACAACATTTATTTCCGTCCTTCACACAGACATATCGCAGATGACAGTGATGCAAACACTCCATAAAAATGTCCAGAGACAGATATCAAATGGAAACATTAAATTAAGCACTACCTATCCATATCAGATACAATGAGACATACAGTTTAATTAATCGCAAATGAAACACATTATTAGAGAATAGATTGTTATTTGTTGCCATATTTTAAAGTGTACCAGGTACTGAAACAATGCAACAACCAGATTTTTGTATTTACACTAAGGAGCGCCATTTTATTCACCGTTAAACATAGAAAAACACTGAATTACAGGATCTCTGTGGGAAGTTTTGTTCAAAGTATCTTGACTTTTAAGAATTTGATTTTTAAATCTCATTTAGGCCATTTTATCCCTTTTTAAATACCAGAAAGAATTAAGAAAATTAAAATTAAGATTAGCGCCAGTGAGTAGGGTGAAGAATATGTGCACTCTACTGACCTCATCGATGTGAAACAAGTGTGAGAATGGCTCCCTGTGCATGGCTGTGTTGTTCCAGTAAAGTAAAGGAGATGTAATTCAATCCTCTCATACTTGATGCTGCATGTAGATTTTCACAAATTAAGACCTCAGAGTGAAAATGACATGTTCAGTGAACTATTTTGAAAAGATAAAATGGGAAGACACTGTGTTTTAAATGGATCTGGGAGTATTGGCACACCAGCACAAACAGGTCCCACTTGTTTTTAATCGAGATATGAGAGAAAAAAAATTACACCCAAATGAGCATTTTGCCCCTGAACTCCATCAGAAATCTGGAGCTACAACTGTAACACAACTCACATCATCAAACCATGATGGCACGATTTGCCTGACTGCCAAAAAAAAGAAAGAAATTAACACTATAACTCAAACAAAACAATACACTTTTCCCAATATGAATACATGTTAATTGCACCAAAGAGAATTAGATTATTTAAGCTACACAACTATGAATGAAGTATGAACAATGTGCAAAAACAAGGTCTACCTTTAAGCGAATCTTGCATTTAATAGTAGCATTATGCTATTTCCTCTCTGCCACTTTTCAAAAATAGTTCAGCTTTTTTATTAACTTATTTAAAATTAACGTAGAGACATCTGAACGGATAGCAATGGCTACTTTGGTTCCTCTTCAATGAACAGGGGAAGATAAGGGGGGGAGGGGTGCAATGAATTTACAAAATATACATCTGTTTTTTCTACCCAGCAACTGTGTTGGATTTAAGTTAAGGTGGTATGTGTGTATTCACACTGTTTTGAGTGTGTGTACTTTCAGGGGTTTTCAAAGTGCTTTTTATTGGTTAAGGTGAAAACTAAAAAACTGATGTGTGGCTTGTTTCCTCGATGCATCGGTGCAAATACACCCACCGTGGCCTCAAAGTGCCTCAGAGCAGGCTCAACTCTGCCTGTTCGTCCTGTCTCTTGTGGATCAACTCCAGCTTACTGTCATCCATCCGGTTTTTCACGAAGCTTTTAGGAGTGCAAGACAACATTGACCAGCATTATAATTGCTCTCATAATAAACAACTGAAAATCACTTTTGTTAGCTCGATTAAATAACACCAAAGCATCTCTTCTTTTCTCTTTGCATATTAAAGCTGCGATAGCTATTTTTGCACAAAATGGGAGCAATCAAACACTGATGAGTCCAGTTTTTTTTTTTTAAGGACAAAGTGTTTGCTCGCTGCTTTTTAAGGGTTTTATATTCATATTGATTGTTTTGTCATTGATTCTGGGTGCAAAAAGTGCACATGAACAGAATTTCTATCAGGTAAATAGAGCAGATCTGCATGATTAAAAAAAAGGGGGGATACTCTTCTGTTTTATATCCACAGATGATCATTTTCACAATTCTTGCCCACAGATGATTAAGACCAGTTTATGCTGATTTAGGGTTAGGGTTAGGGTCTGTAGTTTTTCAGTCTTGGGGCTCCAGTCCCTCTAGATGATCAGGGATGGGCAGACCGGTGAGGATCGTCAGACACTTATTCCACACGTTGAACACTGGACACACGGGCTGGACAAAGGAGACGTGAAATGTGTGCAGGTGCTGTGAGCCCACGGCGTCGTAGAAAGTCAGGTAGCCGGCGTCGTAGTCCAGCAGGACCCCGACACGTCGCAGATGTGGCGACGGCTCAATGGCCAGCTCTTTGCTATTGTGGCGAACCACCCAGGAGTTGTTGCAGCGGCAGAGCACCCAGGAGGCTGAGTTCTTGCCGATCCACTCGTGCTTGGGGGCTGATTTGTAGGCTATACCCACTGCGTACCTGAGGAGGAGTCGACAATTCAGTTATCATGCAGAAATGATCAATCTTGAGCAGACTGCTGGTTAGATTTTTGTAGGTCAGTCAAACTCACCATGTGCTGCCTCCGATTAAAGCCTCCCAGTAGTGACGACCACTGTCGATGAACACATTTCCCACCACGCCGTAGCTGCTCTGGCTGGTGAAACGGTCCTGGCTGTGACCTTTCTTGGATGTGGTTTCGTCCCGCTCCACCGTCAGGTTATCATGGGACACCTTCAGCTTCTTGTGGGCTGATTTGGGATCCAGCTTGAATGGCTGGCCTGGGAGAGGAGGGGAAGGGAATGAAAAACACATTGATTTTTAAAATGCAATGAGATCTAAAGCAGGCAAAACTCTTTTAAGAACAGCTAATTTATTTTCAGTTAATTAAATTTTATATCAGCCAACAGAGAAAAATTGAAAACCCAATAAGAAACTTCTGTGTGTTTACAGAGGAATTTTCAGCAAAGGTTGATCTCAGTGTTTCATTTCAGTTGTCTTGTGCTTACTGTTGGTCTTCAGAGTCCCCGGTTCACTGCTCCTGCTTCCCGCTTGGTTAATAGCCTTGACAACAAAGATATACTTGGTGCCGCTCTGCAGACCGTGCACCGTGTAGTGGTTCTGCTTGATGTTGGGAACAATCATCCAGCTCTCCAGGGAGTTACACAAACCTGGAAGGAGAAGGTGGGAGATAAGAAGAGAAAGGTAGAGATGAGAGGGAGGGGGGATACAATGTGCAGTCAGCTGCTTTAAGGAGGAATAATATTCAAGTTTAATGCTTTTATGCTAGGTTTCTAAAAATGTATTTAAACAGATTTAGACAATATGATGTGCTTTATTCAAAACAGCTACAAAGAAATGTGATTTTTTTGTAGATTCTGGCGGCCCTTGTGGACAAAAAAGGTAATAATAACAAAAGTATTTATATGTGCTTTTTAAAACAAGTTACAAATCATTTTTAATTACAGTTTAAAAAATCAATAAGCAATAATTTAAGATAGTATGATAATTACAATAACATAAAATAAAAGAACTTTACCACATAAAACAAAATTAAAATTGATGGTTGTTTTCAATTTTCTCTCCAATAATCCTGTTTGTTTATGTCAGTAATTTAGAGGTAGAGTATTAAATTGAGAATGTGAAGGAAATCTATTAGAAACTGGAAGCACAAAAAACAGCATCTTTAAGTAGAAACTTAGAAGTTTCCTGGAAAGAATCAATGCACAGTGATTTACAGTTGTGTGACAGACTGGTGTATTAAATGCTTGTTACGTGTGTGTGTGTGTGTGTGTGTGTGTGTGAGCCTGTGGCATTGGGAACAGGTGAGATGGTGTGAAAAGGCACAGGAGGAAACCATTGACACCTCGTTGGCTTCAGAGCTGCACTTTGCTCACACTGCTCAGTGTGTGTGTGTGTGTTTGTGTTTTTGGTGTATTTTATTCAATGCCACTCCAGCTCTGCAGCACCACCTCCTGAGGCGATAGTTTGTGCAACTGTGTGTGTGTTTTTTCCTTCCATGTTGTGGCTTTGTTTGCCTGAGGAATTTCTGCAGGAAGTTACCACTCTGCTGCAGCCCTTTGTTGGCCACCAAGAACTGAAAACAAATCTAATATAATGAGCCACCCGGAGAAGAGCCTCCACCATGTTCACCACTTCCTCTGCAACACCTGAGTGATGATTAAAAAGCAGCCAAAGACCTGCTATGCAAACAGTGTAGGTTTAGAAGTGAAGAATGATAGTCCAGCATAACACTTACTGTTATGTTATGTAATGTTTAATTATTATATTCTGTATTACTGGGAATAAGTGTTAGCCTACAGCCGTCTCTGCTCTTCAAAGCCAAGAGACAGTAACTAGGCTACAGACCGCCTGACATTTGTTTTACCACATGGAAATGATAATGCCATACAGATGTATAATTGATGCAAAATGACTGTGAGAAACAGCGCTAAAATGCGCGCCAAAGTCCAAACTTGTGGTTTTTGTCACAGAGGTCTACTACATCATGTGAAGGCTTAAGCTGGTGAAATAGCCATGATGAGCTGATATCTTAGTATCTGAGCCATTACACGTAATCCATTTTATCTTTCTGTGGCGCCTGAGAATTTGGTCTGTCTTTTTTCTTATTTCAATAATTTTTTTGAGGATCAGCAAACTAAAATTAAACTTCTTTTAGCCTGAAAACTTCAAAAATGCAAATACATCAAACCGATGTAATGAATATCTTAAGAAATGCATGTATTTTTAATTATAAATACCCAGGAAAATACTAAAATCCATTAAATATGTACTTATTTTTGTTAGAACTAACCACAACACAACCTAAGATAAGGTTTAGAACAAATGAGGACATCATGAAAAGAACATTGAACCTTACAGGAAACATTACATGCTATCCTAACCATTACAGTACTTCTACTCCTGCTAAACTGATATTGCTATTTATATAGACTTTCAGACTTTCAAAAGAAAATTGCACACATTCATTAAAATCAAGCTGTTGCACATTTATTTAATAATGTTTGTAGTTCCATGCTGCAGAAAGAGCCTGCAGTCTGTCACTGTCATGTTAACAGATTTCCCACAGGAAATCCAATCAGAAGGCTGTACTGAACAATTACGTCGGGGAGTTATGGATGTTGTTTTTGTCATTTTATTACATGAACATTAGAAAACTTCCACTTCTCACGCAGTGATTCAACCAAATTGCTCCAGAGGGAATTTTCTGGCAATATGACCAAGATGCCAACAGCAACACGTCTGACATTATTGAATGTGAAAACAGGAGGTGAGAAAGTTCACAGCATCTTAGTGAACAGAAGGAGACAGGGATGTGAAAGCAAGAGAGAAAAGGAGGGATGAAGATAAATATCACATTAGTCCATTGACTTTTTCTAAATATGCTTCAAACTGTAAGGTAATGAGAAGGCAACAGCAAATGCAAAATAACGGGAGGAAAGAAATTAAAGAAGGGAGAATTCCCTCAATATGCAGAGTTGAAGCAGGAACAAGGGCTTGGAAAAAAGGCACAAAATGCAAAAGATTTTCTTTGCTTTGAGGTAAATCTGTTTGAATCTAAAAAAAGACTCCAAAAAGCAAAGACAAAGAAGAAGGCCGTTTGATTGAAAGGGAGCTAAGAGCTCGTCTTCAGATGCCCTGACCCCATTTTCTTTCCTTGTAGCTGATGCTCACTCGAGTGTGCTCATGACTTTCTGGGTCTTGTCTTGTAAGCCAGTAGGTGTGTGTGCGTCAGTGTATACTGTATGTCTGTTGTTGTTTTACAAGACATTGTGTCACTGTATGTGTGTGTGTGTCAGGGAGAGGCTGATTCATTTTATAGCTGTCATCTTCCTCTAATGCGACGTCTCCCTCCCTCAGTGTGACACCTAAAAGCCTTGCATGTACAGACACATGAACTCAGAATATCTAGTGAAGTCTTGTATTTTACTGAGCGCTTCATCTCCCCTGCACTGCCGAATCGTAGCCATTTGATGTGTGAGTGATAGTGAGGCTGGAGGCTTCACTTCAGGAGCTTCCACTTCTACTGATATCTGAGCTTTGAATGAGAGGCACTTCAACTTCCAGCTGCCTTAAAGGAAGCTAGTAGCCACTGTTAAGCACCATGATTGTAGTGAGCAGATTTAAGGTCCGAAATTAGTTTTTAAATGGTTAAAAAAGGAAAAAGTTTGCATTGAAATCCATTGCAAATGCTTGCATTACATGCAGAATGTTGAACTTGGACAAGGCCAGAGGTAACATTTTATAAATCCACAGAAAAGAGAAAATGTTTTTAATTAATAGATTTTTTTGTGCTTAATGTGTTTAAATAACTGTTCAGTTAACTCAGTTATAATTTCCCTGTTCTAAAGGATTTTTCAAAGTTTCCTAAGATGTCTAAAAATGCCTTTCATTTTCACTTAATCATTTAGTTGAGCGACTTGTTCACGTTTGTACTTTCCGCCTGGGAAGGGAAGTTACCCTGTCAGAAGCATATGACATATTCATGCAGTCTATGTCATTATCAGTCTGCTGGATTAGTGCAGTGAAGCTTACTTTCATTTTAATTATTAATGCAAAATTGCCATAAAATAAGATATTCAGCGACACATCTGTTTGAAATAATGTAAAAAAAATATCTAGGATGTGGACTAGATTTCCAACAGGATTCTAAAAACTCCCAGTTTCTTTAAAAAAATAACAATAATATTTAAAACATTGAGAATCTAAACTCTCCATCAGAAATAATATCTTTCCTTACTAACATGCTAGAAAATATGGCCATATACATACACTGGACACGTGTACAGATGTTTGGTGATGCCTCCTGGGCGCATACTCAATTGTATCATGCTAAAATGCTATATTTAACTGCAGAGCAGCTGCTAACATTGGCAGAAAGGTCAGCATGTAAATCATTATCCATATAAGTTAATTGCTCGAGAGATTTTACACACAGGCTGAATATGTCTGATTTTCTATGGAGAAGAGTCATGTGAAACGTAGCAAAACAAGGGAGGACATGTCCTGAGGTGAACAGAGATGTTTGCACCATAATTTTCCAATTCCATAAATCCAGACTGCAATGCAACCCCGGATTTCTAAAGCCATAACAGGATAGCAGGGTTTGTGAGTTTGAAAACAAAAAACTATTAGGGGTTAAGTATTACACCTCTTCAAACTCAAACACAGTCTGATTTAAGGCAACATCCACACCAGTTGAATTGCAAACTCCTTCTTTTTATACTTACTTGCGATGTTGGACTGTCCCGTGAAGATGGCATACTGGAGCTCATAGGAAACCACTGTGAATTCATCATCAGACGTCCAGTGGACTGCAATGGTGTCGTAGGAAGCCGTGCACAACTCTTCTCTTATGCACGGAGCATTCGGAGCTGCAGAAGATACAAAGCAGAAGTCATCAGACGAGATCTCAAGTTCTGAAACAATAGTCCAATTGGACACTGTTGCATTAGCAATACTCCTAAAGTGATAACACACTCTAGTTGTAAGTTGTTATTTGAAACAGTAGCCTCAATTAACCTTGTATGTGTTCATTTGGCTCAATTTATGAGTGTAAAAGCTTCATTACACACAGGATTTACGATGTTCTTTCCAGCAGAGTGGTAGGTTGAGCATTCAAAGTAATGCGGAAGAGAATTAATAAAATATTTAGATAAACACATTAACACAGCCTGAAGAATAAAAAAAATCCCCAATCCTTTTAACAGTGACAAATGTAGGTCGTTACATAACTATAGATGCTAAATTGACCTTCACTCATATTTTGATTCATATGCACTTTATTACATTGTAGTTGTTTTGGTTCTATAGGGAAATAAATAAGACAAACCACTTTTTGTATTCAAGCCATGAAGCCTTTAATGGAAAGAGAATGGAGTGAGGTAAGAAACAAAGATACAAAGGCATGGCTTAAATTGATTGTAAAGCCACTTCCCATCTCTTTCTCTGTCCGTCACTCTCTCCCTCTCCCGAGCCTTCTGTCATGAGTGGCTGCACACAGTGGAGTGATTCAGACTGATTCACTTAGTGAAAAGGCCCTCCAGCGAAGCCCTCATGCTTTGCACAGAATAAATACGAGCCAGCCATTTTCACAAACCTTCACATGATGCCTTGTTTTTTTGTCCCCAGTGTGCTCATAATTCATGCGGTGACATTTTGATGGGTGTTTGCAAGTGGGACATCAGAAATTAATGTTGAAAATTAATTTTGGAGTTAATAGGCTGAGGCCTGCTGCTTCAAACGTGTTGCTGGAAGACAGACAAATTAAAGAGCTAACAAAGTCAGAATTTAAGGCTGGAATAGAATTGTAATTAAAGGCTGTGTTTGGTTTCATGGTCAGTGAGTATCTGAATTAAAGGACCAGATTCTAGATACAACAAAAAAAAAAAGGGGTTTTGGAAGAAAGTAAACATGCAGTGCTAACGGTGCACGGGAGGGTGCAATGCCACCCACTTTGAATACAAAAGAGTCGTCTGAATTGAAAATTATTTGAAGTAGTTTAACAAATAACTGATTTTAGTTAATGCAGTTAATGTCAATGCAACGAAAAGACGCTGCAGAGAACATGATGAAGGTTTACCAGTGAGATAGTCCAGATTCTCCAGAACCTTCTTCTCCCGGGCGAAGTCAAGGGCAAACGTGTCGAAGGTGTCCGTCAGGTGTATCTCTGGGATCAGGACTTGGGTTGATGCTGTTGCCATGGAAACCCTAGATCAATATCAATTAAAGAAAAAAACATTCAAAGAGTTTGATTACCTTTTTTTGGCCATTTTACAGCTAAATAGGGAAACTTTTCATATTTCCAAAGGGACTAGATTTCCCTTCATTATACGTCTCTATTGTTAAACTATAAAATATGTGAATCTTGAATTTTAGATCATGAAAGAAAAGGGATATCATCAATGTTTCTACTTTACCATTGCTCCTCTACTGTAACTCAAAGCTGATTCTTTTTGCATTTTCCGATTAACTGGTTATTTAAACTAGATTCCTCACCAGTGTAGCTTTGCTGTAGTTTAATTCTCTCCAGTGTTAAGTATTTGGTAGCTTGCAAATCTATCCTACACTGCATATTGGCGCCGGGTTTTGTTCTCGATTGCCACATCAATTAGTCAGAAAGCTTAAGCAGAGAGTGGAATGAGATTAGATGACATAAAAGATTAATCCCCTCTCCTCTTGTCTTTGCTGTAGGAGAAGTCAACTACACAAAGTTTCTAAGCTGTCTCTCAACATCTTCGTGTGCACTCCCTGCCCTTTTCCTGAAGTCAGACCTCAGTGTTTTCCAGTGAATGACTCTTAACATGTCTAGCCAGTGTGAGGACGGTCTGACCTCTCGTTGATGCTCTTGGCAGTCTGCAGGAAGCGAGCGTGATCAGTTTCTTTCAGCGTCTGATCGGCCTGCACGATGAGGGCCGAGGACCTCTCAATGCATTGCTTGCAGTTGGAGATTTGTTGGGCGAGTTTCCGGAGCCTTTGAGCCTGGATTTAACAAAAAAATTCCAAATGCAAATGGAAATCTGAGAACAGTGCTATTAGACTGGATCAAATAATTAAACCAAGGATGCGTGAAAATGTCCTCATCCAGGTTAAGATGTTGTGGATCATTAGTGATGAGAAGATAATTAGAGCTGACAATGAGAAATTATCTCAAAACATGAGGATTTTTTGGGTACAAGGATATGGATGTTAACATTTAAAGTCACTCATACACAAAAAGGTCACATTCAAAGCTGACTAATGCACACAGTCATCTGTTTCTTCTTCATGTCTACTTAATTATGAACATCAAAGATGGCAAATTACAGCAAAATGCATGAACACGTCCTGCTGAGTTCAAGTTACAGGGACTTGAGGCTGAATTGTTTTGACTTCTGTACTCATTTCTTGCTCTATGAGGGTTTTTTTGGAAGTCCGAGTTGGTTCTCCTGTAACTGTGAAGATAAATGTACCAGACATTTCAAGTGAACCTTTTCTCTATGTTGCAGACCGAATCGTTGAATCCACTGGTGTGAAACTTAGCTGCATACAAAAGTTGATTTCTATTGAAAAAGAGGAGATAGGAAAAAAGACAAGTGCTCGGCAAAAACTGTTACAAAGATACAAAATTTTCTCAGCATTTAAATGATCTTGTTGCACGCAAATCTGGGATTTAGTTTCCATTTGTTTGCTCCTCAGTTTTATTCCCTTTCCCTGCAGTACGAGCACAGATTTTAAGAGACAGATTGAGGTCAGTGGCTGAATTGAGGTCAAAGGATATTTCATCAGCAGTTTGGCTTGTTGAAGGACCAAAACTCTGTAATCCCAGACCAAAGCTATTGAAATTTGCAATGTCGCCATTGTGTCCAAAATTAAGAACACAAGGCCAGCTAACAACAGAAATAAAGCATTTTTAGTTGTTGTTGATCATGATCATGACCTTCTGGCCTTAAAAAATATCTTTGGATCTTTGTGTCTTCTCTGATGCAAGCCAACTTTACATGGTGAACAAAAATCCCTTGCGGCTTCCATGTCTCATTAGATACAGCGGAAAAATAAAACAAATCATCCGGCTTTGGAGTACAAGGAATCGCGACCTCCCATATGCTCTGGGATCTCCTCTTGGCCAGCCGGACTTTTTTTTACACCGTCTGTTCAGAATGTGTCGAAGGGTTTACTTTTCAGGCAGCTGAACAGTTTGCCGTCTGCTCGCCGTGTAAAGATCGGGACGAGTGGCTGTAAAAAACTGCTGCATTTGACACAAAATGGGTTCTGATCGGAGCTCGGAGGGTTTTTGGTGCATGTATGTCTTTAAATGATCATGAATTAAGGGGATGACATTAGCAATCGGTTAACGGTCGTAAGCCAAACCTTTGGACTGTGAATGCTTGTTACCTAAATACTGAATTGTGCCACATTTGCACATTTTATTTCTCACACTGCAGTAATAAGGGAGTTCATTTGTTTTTCTTTTATCTTTATGAATATGACTGTAGAGTTTTACACCTGCAGACAGTTATATCCCCCTGATGATGAGTGTATCTGTCGGAATGGTTTACAGACAGGATAAAATATAGTTTTTAATGATTATTACATACATGTGGCTCAGCTAATATTTAGCATCAACTAAGAAGAGCATAGGCTATTTCTGGTGGAAGAACAACATGACAAATGGGCCCACAAGTGGCTTTAAAATGGCCTTTAGTTTTATTTTATTCACTGCTGAAAAGGTTCAAATTTATACATTTCTTAAAGCCTTGCAGAGGTAAGAAAAAGAGAGCAGATAACAGGTGAAAAACAGGTAAATATATGCTATCTGCCATCAAAGTGTTCACCTCACCTTCCCCTCCTTGATCTTGTTGCCGATGATTTGCCTCCGCTGCTGAATGATGTCAATCAGGATATCACACTCCTCCAGGAGCTTGCCCTCCTGACGGGATGCGTTCACCTGAGAACAGATGCACAGGAGTGTTAGATAAACAAAAAGACTGATGGATGCTGGGGATGGCAAGGAAGTACGGAGGGATGTATGTGTAGTGGCCCTGCATCATGTGGATGGAGGTACAGGATGTGCTTTTCATCTGTCAGCAGGCACTCCTTTTTAAAAGCAAACACTTAAGGAAGATGAGGCATGCAGCCATTTTGCCTTCCATTGGTTTGAGGGCTGAGAGGCAAGTAAAATAAGAAGGAAGCGATGAGGCAGCCAGAGAGCAGACATGACACCCAGGAATATGAACCAGAACCAGACACATAAACTTTGTCCAAAATCATCCCAAATTTCAAATAGTGTGTGCTACATTTACCCTTTGTCATTTTTTATAAGTATCTAATTTTTGAGTGAGACATGTTCTCATAATAAATGTGCGCTAAAAAATCCAATGCATTGTGTCTAAAATCTCAATGTTCTGTTCTCTTGGACTTGGAAAACTTGAAAAAACATGGGGAAAAAATGCTCTTATGGTGATTCATACAATGTGGTAGCAATAAGTATGTGGGACTAAAAAAACAATAAGAAAGTAAAAACAGTGTGAACAAAACACAAGTTAAGATGAACTATGATAATGAGGTTAATGTCATTTAAATGCATATCACACAAAGCCTTCACAGATTTGTTGCACGCAACAGCAATCGTAGAATTGTGGGGGCAGAGCTGTAAGTTTATATAAAGACGTACTTGAGTTGCTGTGGGTTCAAACATCTGCAACTGATGGCAATTAAACTCAAGAAAAAAACTGATTTAATTTAACAGTGAGGTGTTTCCAGAGTGCTGTTGATGCTGTTGATCACTTTTGGGGTCATTAGATGAAAAATGGCATGCAGCTTCATTCTCTGTGGTATTTGATTCACTTTGCAGTTGGAACCTTTAACGGTCTGAATAGGCTATAAAAGTTGTTCAAGTCCAATTATAGGAGTGCAGGTCCTAACATAATGTGTCATTTCTCATTGTGGTCATTTCCTCGAGGTCCCTTTCAGCACCTTGTAAAGTGTTTTCTTGCCGTGGCAGAGAGAAAGCACGGGGAGCAGTGAAAGGGAAGTCTGCTTCGAGTGTTGCCAAGCTAATGAGAGATTGCACACTTCTTTTAACACATGCACTCTCTTATATACACACCCGTTGAAAGGTGTTTTAATAATGACATCACGGGGAGCCATTTGCCTTTTCTCCACAGAGCCAAACAAGGTTGGAAAGGCCTTTCTCAATATGCTCGACGTGCTCTGCAATGCAGCATTTATGTGATTTTACTGGGCTCGTGTTGCCAACAGAAACAATTTGCCACCTGGATTAAACATCTCAGTGCTTACAGCATGCGAGACATGCTAAGTTAAACGCCTGAACTCTGCTGTACAGGGGGAGCTGCGGAGGAGTCAGCGCATCCGCCTTTTCAGTGCCGCTAATTGGTTTCTTTGACATTGCTGTGACAGCTCTGGGGAAGTTTTGAAAGTGCTTACTTGGCGAAAAAGCTTGTATATATGTTGTCTGATTGTGAACTTTGTAAACCAATTAACATACGGACACAGATCTGAAACAAGGGCTTTGGGGGTAAAAGTTATTTTTGAATGTAGAACATAAACACAGATACCAAAGCTCTTTTGGTCTCCAGCAGTTTTTCTTTTTATTTTGCTGAGAGGGGTTTGTTTTAAAGCAACAACTAAGATGTAAAAAAAAAAATTCTATTTATTTATTAATTAAATTTTATGTTTCTTGGCTGAGATAGTTAGTTTTCCACTGAAGCTGTGATTTGCTCTCTCTGACATTTCATAGCTGTTAATCTCAGCCACTCAGTGATGCAGGATGATGTTCTCCAAGCTGCACAGACACAAGCGCTGTGGTCACAAATGCATTTTTAAAAATTCAAAAAGAACTAATCACAATCATTCTGCAGCTGAACGGGACCAGTGGAGACAGTTTGAGACCAGAGTACATGGTGTGCCATGTAAGGATGTGGAACATCTAATGACTGTGGGCAGAGCCCTCTCGAGCATGTGATCAGTATGACAGCGAGAACCCTGGCAGCGACATTAAGTGATTCATTAAAGTGCAGAAACACATGCAGAATAAAAATGACTCAAGCCTCGCGGGTGTCCAAACTTTTTGAAAGGCGCATGAGACACACATTTTGCCGGGGGATTGATGTTAAACTTAACATGTTTCATAAATTCAGTGACATTATAGTCAAAAGAGATAAGAAGTGCTTCTCCTTCTGTGGCTTTTGCAATAGTCAAAGTCTTCATTTTCTTGGAATCATTATCTTTGTTGCTTTATAAACAAACCAATTCAGTTAGAAATTACCCCTCTTTGTGTTTGAATCCAACTATAATTTAGCCAGTTCGTTTTTTTTTCTTAATATGCAAAAGACCACAGAGAATGGTTCAAATACTCTGTGGCATCAGATTCACACAATTTCAGCATCTTGATCCTATTAGTCAACATAGCTGGCTAAAGAAGAATTCTGAGATGTGACATAATGTGGTCCAGCAGCATTAAATTGTGGGTTCAGCTGAACCGCAGCAGACTTTGACTCAGAGTAACTGGATGAGAGCTTGTGATCTTTTTGAGAGGACCAGTCACTTCCTTTCACACCCCTATAAACTCCAGTATTGTAGAAAGCAATGGGCAGGGTTCCTGAATAAGGGATGTTGCAGCTATGATATTTAAAAATTAGGAGAAAAATCTAAACTTTTGCATGAATACTACAGTCACATCCTCAGAGATGACAGAAGATCTCAGCAGCTCTCTCCAGAAGAGCTTTGGAATAGATGGATCTGATGTGAAATATTCAGAAAGCTGTCTCTGCACCACTTTTCCTGTGTGACCCCCTTTTTTTAGCGCTGTCACATTCACCCATTTCATGGGCAACTGCATGAGCATGTCAGAGAGCATCATTTACTGAATTTATGAGATGTTACGCTTTTATTTTGGATCATAAAGACAGTTTTTTGTCTGTGTTAGTGAAGCTATATCATCTACCTGTGCAATTTAATTTTTCCCACCTGGAGAGAACATGTTAGACTGCACACTCAGGAAGCTATTTTAAGGTTTTAGAGTGTTTTGTGGAACCGAATTGTACATGTTGTTGTGACCATGATGCACTGCAGGGAAATAACAAGTCAAACTGTGAATTTTTTTGCTCCTTCATATATGAATTTTTTATTAATTTCTTACTTTTTAAGTGGAGTGTTCACCTTTTTGGTGCTTTTCTGATAGAGAAGGGTCAAAAAAGGTCTATTTATTTTTTTACAGTATAAAATCCTTGTATCATCAATATTTCTCCTCAAGCTTTGCCCACAGAAAACATCTTTGCGTGCTGGAGACACAACAACATACTCACAACATATGCACACAGCACTTTAGCAAGTAAATAAATAAATAAATAATCTCTTTCATAAAACGCAATCCTCTTTCTTCGCGGTGTGCAGAGGCCTTGCCAGGCAGAGAGACTGTTCTCTATTATTTCTAAACTAAGATGTCACTGCCTTTCAACCCCGTGGCATAGTTTTATTTAAAGCTTCTTAGTGGGCAAGTGTAACACGAACAGGCAGGCTTAGAACAGAATTGCCTTCAGAAGAGATAAATACACACAGGCATTCACACAGATTAATATTATCCTAATAATAACCACATACAGAAAGCTAGGTGTTGAGCAAAAGGGCAAAAGAATGGCTTGAATGTGCCTGTTTAATATGGAAATGGTGGGGTTTGTGTGAATTATGTCATAAGGAAAGTCGATCTATTTAATATTAAAAGTGCATTAAGATTTGATGTAAAATATATAAAAAAAACTGTTTCTGAATTAAGTTGCTCTTTGCTACATAAATTAATTTTGCAGACATCATTATTATACAATTTAATTTAGTCTTTTTATTTTATTATTATTATTATTATTATTATTATTATTATTATTATTATTATTATCAT
>JAPZDV010000017.1:9544005-9573460 GCA_029814665.1 Acanthurus lineatus | reverse complement strand
GAAATTTCCTTGATGGCTCAAAAAAATGGTGTAAAGATGCACAGGAGCAGTCAGGCCACAAAGACAAAAGCACAGGTTTGCTGCAAAAAATGTTTCTTTCTCAGCATCAAAAGCCAGCTAGCTAGATATGCTACATCACAGAGCACTAACCACTTTTAAGCAGCAGTGTAAACAGAGCCAGGTTGTCATGATGAATTAAGGGTTAAAAAGCAGTTACCCCAGTGGGAGTATTGAATGAACAACAACAGTAAACACGGATAGAGATTGCAGGATTTGTGTGGTTTTTGTGTGTGTGCGCTGTAGTGGCACTGGAGGCTTAATGGATGGCCTTAATACGGTGATGACACACAAAAGCGAAAGCAAGCATAAAGGTCTCCTCTGAGAGGAATATAACGCTGCTGTCGCTATCATCATCCACGGAGATAAAAATAAACTAAACCTCTTGAGGGGGACAAGAATCACAACAGTAAGTCAGCTGCTGCGTCATGTGCAGGTTAGTGTATGCAGCGACATTCATGCATGCATACTTAAAATGCAAGGAGAAAAATATATTCAACAGTATCAAAAAAAACATACTGTAATGAACGTCTGCATGCACAAACAAACACACACTATTAATGAAAAACAAAGTGGCATGTACACAAGGGAGCAACACACAGCTTCTCGGGTATTCAAAAAGATGAAACCTGCTGTCAGTCTGCATGCTTCTTTTTATGTGTGTGTGGATGATTGCATGCCTCTTTGTTTTTAATGTTTGCATACAAAGTAAGAGGCAAATGCACTTTCAGTCTTTTGTGTGTGTGTGTGTGTGTGTGTGTGTGTGTAAGTGGTCAGGATTGGACATAAAATAGTTGACTCCAGTCTGCAGTGTCAGCGTTGCCAAGAATGAATCTTTCAAACTGAGCTTACAGCCCGCCCATCAGGTTGATCACCTGTCAATCAAGCCGCTTGTTTATCAGCAGTATATCTCTCTTCCTGTCTGTCTACCTGTCTTTCTTCATGCTGCCAGTTTAAGTAGGATTTTCATCTAAAAAAAAAAGTGTCTGTGCAAAGATAACCTTGCTCTGGACCAACAAGTTTAAAACATATTGACTCTAGATCTTTACTCTTGACCTTGCAAAGTAAGACTTTAGATTTTAAAACATTTAATATAATGCTGATGCAGTTGAAGGTCTTCATGTGGTGCATAAACAATACAGGACAAATATACAAGTATAAATTAGTTACAAAACAAAATTCAACGGAAATTAAATAAATTCTGCAGAAACTACCAACAACGACACACCTGTTCATAAAAATACCATCCAGAAAGAAGCAAAGAGACAACTCAAGAAGAAGCTGGAGCATAAACACAAACATGATATCAACACCCTGTTATGGCAAATCATTTAATAGTCGTTGAGATATTCCAGTCTGGATCAAAATGTCAGACTGACTTCGCCACCCCAAGGGCGATGCTACTTGCACAGCCGGAAGAGATGAGAAAAAGTAAGAAAATTCTTTTTTAATTTGAAGTTTTAACTTGAAGTTATGCATTAAAACTGTTGCTAAGAAACAGCACGTTTTAGGTCAACGTTAAGATGGTACTGACATGACATATGGCCCTGATAGCTCTCCAAGATCATTATTTTCTCAGTATTTTAATACTGACAGTGCATAGCTGATCTGGCAGCTCTGTTTTGCACTTATGATGTTGCAACTTGTGCTTAAAGACTAACAGGTTGAAGAACAGTGTTTTGCTGTTCTACCTGAAAGTGTCACAAGGTGAAACATAAGACATCCCAAAAGCATAACTAACTAAAACCAAGCTTTCATTAAAAGTTAAAAAAATAAATAAATAAATACAATTAAAGCTGCAAGCGTTGAAGGGGCCCTTACACTGTGACATAACTGCTGCAAGGTGAGAAGACCACAAGAGGTCACCAAAAACAAGATGTTTACGCCATTTAAAATAGTTTTTATTTATTTAACTCACTTTAATACTTTGATGAAACATAAACATGAATTACATTTGTCATAAGTGTGGTAGCCTTCGATGTCTTAACTTTTTAAGAGTGAGTCATAGTAATGAGGCTTGTTCGTCTGTTTTCCACACAGAGACGTTCATGGTAACTTGGCGGTAAAAGCTCACTCAATTGTGGAAGATGACAAAAGTGGTGAAATTACTTGAAATGGAAATAAACTTCCAAAACATATATTTATTTTACTAAAATGTGATTAGACAACAGAGTTACAGCCATTTTTCCAAGTTTTTGAGTTTGATTCAATAACATCTGCTTTTAATCTGGGAGAGGCCGTTCTTCGGCGGCACACTCAGATCCTCTCATAACTTCTTCTATCAGCCAACAAAAATCCAGTTTCTGACACCAGGGGCAAACTTTTCACATGTTCAATCACCTCAATGTCTCCATGTCAGCTTAAAAAACAATAGTTGCTCTATAATCTACAGTGTATGTTTTTTTTCTTATGTTGATGTTTTCTGCCATTTTTATCTAAATGCATGAACCTCATTGTAATTATTTTAGCTTACATACTGTTCTATAAGGGCAAAAAGCAGCTGTGTGGGCTGTGAGTAAGGTAAATCATCCTGAAGCTGTGCTGATAAGGTAAGAATGTCTGCAAGGGGATCACACACACACACACACAGAGACAGCCGTGAATGCAGACAGGTAGGCAACCGAACTGAAAAACTTCAGAGCAGCAACGTACTTTCAAGATTTACTGTGACACTGAGCAGGATTGTGTTCTCAAGGAATCCTCGCCAACCTGCCAGAATTTCACATTTTCTTTACCTTTTTTTTTGCTTGTGTGTGTGTGAGAGAGAGAGAGAGAGAGAGAGAAAGAAGAAAAATCAGAGAAAGCTTAGTCACACAGATAAAGACAGAAACAGTGAGACGAGTACTGAGAGTACAAAGGTGGACTGTTGAACAGCGAGATGGAATTTAAAAAGGAAGTGGGCAGAAACTCGGCAATAGCGAGACAGAAGCTGAGAGCCACAGGCTTAATCATTCATTTACTGCCGTGTGTTCACCTATCTTCAGAGACATCTACACTGTATTCATCTCCCATTGCTGAGTCATCATTGCATTGGGTGTTCTGTATTTGATGGAGGGTGCCACTGCATTCGCTCGACACCGCAGTTTTCCACCAGCGAGCTCCTCTGTAAATTGGAAACAAAATGTTTGTGTGCCAGTTTCAGAGAAACAGAGATGACTCCTGCAGCAAGAAAAAAAAAGCCTTAACTCAAAAGTAAAGCCAGACAGAGAGGAAAGAAAACACAGCGAGGAGAGAACATTGTACTGGGGGAAATTGGGAAAGGATGGAAGGTGTGTCATTGTGTGTGTGTTTGATTTTGGGACAAGAAGGCCCCAAGCAAAAAAAACATTGAGCACGGAGGAAAAAAGAAAGTAGACAGTGAAAGCTACATGATGCACTGTAAACTCCCCAACAATGGCTTTTGTTTGTTTCAGTGGAAGAAGCATCAGGTCCTGTCTTTGAGACCGGCTTTTATTGTAGACAGAAGGTCAAACTAATTCCTGTTATACTCAAACTCTGACTTAGATCACCTGCATCCTACACACTGGACCTTAGAAGGGCCTTAGCTAAACAGGGACTGTGTGATTTAAATGAAACATGATTTAACCTTTAAGCTTTGTTTAAAAATCTCTGTCTATAACTGATATCTGATGTAACAGTGCGCTGACACATGCTAAATTGCATTTTTACACTGAAGAAGGTTGGTAGTTAAAGCAGCAGAGGGCAGGCTAACAGTGTTTTCAGCTGATATTGTTCTTCAGTGACTCACTTTAAGGCAAGTTTGTCAAAGTCGAGGTTGAAATTTAAAGGTGAAAAGTGTCAAAATAATAGTATGGACTATATTGAGGGAATAAGTGTATTCCTGATATAGGGAATGGATGAGACAGGAGGACATAAAAATAAATATTGTGTTTATCAGTGAGGCTGTGAATCAAATGTAATATTTTGCGTCTGTTCATATTTTATTGTGCATTTTGGCCTTTGCAAACTACGCTGTTTCGCCACTAAAGGGCAGCTGATTAAATTAAATGGATTACTACATAAACACAACAAACCAGTGATTTGAAACATAAAGCTGAACGCACACATATACACACACACAGAGTGCAGGGCCTATCTTTTATCCTCAAGGTTCTTTCTCCCCAGACCCAGAGCCAAGGACTTTAAAAGCTATTTCCAGCTGCCTTCTCAGTCAATTTCCTGTGACGGGGGTAATTTTATCTCTGAAAAAGGATGGGTGTTCCCACAATAACCTCCACGGCTCTTATCAGACACACCACCACTGCCACTGTCGAAAGGAAACTATTCCAATCATCTGATATTCCTTTTTTTTTTCTTACTGTGCCGAGTGGAGGATATCTCCAATTCCAGCAGATCAGGGCAAAAAGTGATATGCTTGAAATGGTCCGGAAAATATGACCAAATAGTTTCAACTTGTCAGACTCTAAAATGAAAGAAAAACATCATATCTGAAAGAAAGTAGGAGGGGAAAAGAACTGAAAGGAACATCTTAAGTATTTCAAGTTTTAACCATTGTACCTGACAAATACAGACTTCTGTGCATGTGTGAAGCCTAATCTCTAAAGAAGTTCAGTTTATTTCAGCAAAGGCACCAAAAAATCAACATATACTGAATGATTAAACTGCTGAGGAATTATTTCAATTGGCTATAACATTTGCTTATTACGTTATCATAATTAAAAATGAAATTACTGCTTCTGTAAAGATTTGTGTGCCTGTGAAGTGTGTGGGTTTGCTGCAAACTGCTGTATGTGGGCTACGAAATGCACAGATTAAAAAACAAGAGGAAAAAAAACTCTTTACTGAAGCGACTAAAGGTTAAGTGAGCTGACATGTACAGAACTCAGCTTTCCGCGTTGAAAAAAAAAAATTTCGCCTGAGGCTGAGATCTATTTAAATCCTCGCTGTTATTGAAGAAGAAGAAGAAGAAGCAGTAAAACAAGTCAGCGATAAGAAAAAAAGGTGGAGATCTTCATTTTGCTATTTGTCTTTCTCTGCAATTTTATTCTATGATTTTTCCTGTTTAATGTAGCTACCACACAGAAATTTAACTCACGTGTCATCAGAATCAATTGCTCAATGCTAATATGTGACAGCAGGCTGCAGTGATGGTAAGACAGTTATGCAGATATAAGAAAACCTGATGGGATAAAAGAGTGTGCTGATGACATGACTAATGCATCATGATGCTCTTATTTCACTCTGAAAGAGACAATTATCAAGGTTGATAATGAAAAGATTCCCGCTCTTAAAATGCTCTTAAACTCTTAGCCGAAAAGGCACATTATGTGTGTGTGTGAGAGAAGGAGGTTAGACAGACGGTCTGTTTGCTGCGAGTGGGAAGACATGCATTTATGCAAGTACATGTGTTTGCCTGTGAGAAAGAAAGAGAGAGCATGCTGAAAAGTTATGAAGCAGCCCTGTTGTTTTGCATTTCCATCTGCTCTCACTGTCATCTCAAGGTACAATGACTTGTGATTTGTTTTTGTTTTTTTTTCTGAGGCTGACATATAAGAGGCAGAAAAGTTTGGCTATTAAACGAGAGCTTGAAAGCTTGAAACTAAGTGTCAAAATAAATTGCTAGGTCTCATCAGCTGCTCAGTTAAATATGTGATTATTCCAAAAATAACTGAGAACAAAGTTTTGCTGTTCTGCCAAAACTGAGGTTTAAGTTTGGCCAAGTGGGTATATTTAGAGCACAAAATCAACTTGGTGAAGGGTGGGACAGATAATTACGAAGCTTAGAAGGGACCAACGATGACGACATTTTCCCAGAGAACAGTGACTGCATCAGCGGTGAAGTTTAGTAAAAGTTTTATTGAAGTTTTATTGCTGATCAGCAAGCTGCGACACAGAAGGGCTGTAGTGCATCTAAAAAGTAACTGGAGCAGAACACAGCCTACATAACACCTAAATTATGCAGATACTGCACTTTGCTTTTAGATCACAGCAGAATGCAAGGTTCAGATGCAGCACACTGTAGAAAAAAACTGAAGAAAAAATTGTTTACTGTCCATCTTAACTACTTTGAGAGAATAAATTACATTTTATATTAAAATAAGTGTTGTAAATGAATCTAAAATCTTAAATATTTCAATATTCAATACTATTGCGGTTCAACCACTAAATCATAGGAATTGCAGTCATGCTAAAAGCTGAGACGAAGACTTGCGTTCTGCTAAGTCAGTTAGCTTAAGCAAGAGTTTATTTTTTTTCTTTCTATTATGACTGGATTTGGCTGTTCAGTCAAAGTGAAATAATTTGGGATTTTCTTAGTAGTTCATGTATTAAAATTCTCCCAAAGTTGTTAATCCTCCATTGTTTTTTTTCAAAGATATGTTTAGCAGCTCAAACTGTACAGAGGCTACCAGGGAAAAATAAGTACATTAAGTCATTAATTTTTTTAATATACAGAGTTAAACAAAGGGTGAATCACATGCTACTTGCACCTGGTCTTCACACACGCTCACCTCCCTCTCATGCAACCTTTAACACTGAAAAAATTCCATTCTGATTTCCTGCACATGTAGTGCCTGTGTAGTATATTGAAAATTACCAGTGACGCTTGTTAAAACACACATTTATGTTGTACCATCTCCTTTGTGTACATGGGCAATATTTTAAAATGTACAAGGAAGGCAGATCAAGGATGAATGTGCTTGTTCTTTTTTTAGTGTGTTGTAGCAGATGATTACCCTGCATGATAACTGCTGGGTGCGCTGACCTGTGATATACTTGCATTCTCTCTCCGGATGAACAGTGGGAGACAGAAGGAGGGAAAGAGAAGCATGATAATTAGATGATGCACTGACCTGTAGTTTTCCTGCTTATTATTCTACTTTGCCTAAGTTTTGCTGAAACACGCGAGATGAGAAGGAGAAGGAACAAACACATCAGCTGTGATGAATAACAGCATTGGGCTCGTCATTGGAGGCCGAGTGGCTCGAAAAATAAAGGGTGCAAACCAGAAGAGGAATCATAACAATAGCAAAAACTGCTGCATTAGTGGTGTCATGCAGACTTGGGATGATCCTTGGGGAATAATAATGGATGTGAGGGATGTTTTTGATTTGTTTTTTTGTCAAAGAAGCTGGAAAAACAGCAAAGACACTGAAAACTGATGGTTATAATCATTCATTTTGGTTAGGTTTTGGTTCTTTTCTTATTCTTTTGGTAGATTTTGAATATTAAAAAATGAAACTTTGCTACTCAAAGACATTTTGTACTCTTTGAAATTGCTTAGTCATTTCTGTAAAGAGCTGCCATTCCCATTACAAAGCTCTAATGTTTCGGTCATTAGAGAATCCCCTCTGATTCAGAGAGTCAGTTCTTGTGCTTCAGTTTCTGTATCATTTAAAGACATGCCTCCTCTCTGAGGACATATTACAAACTTTTTCAAACTCGAACATGTGCTTCTTGTAAAAAGAATAAAAAAACCCTTCTTCTCAGAGGAGTAACTCCCTGGCATTTCATTTAAAGGCTCAATAAACACTTGCTGAAAATGTTCCCTGGGTAAATGACGCTTTGGAAAAGTTGGATGTATTTTCTCACTTATTGTTCTACAAGAAAATCTGTAATGTGCAACCAATGCTCATGTGTAGGAGTTAATCAACATAACCGAACCTGAAGAAAACTCCTGACTAAAAACTTTGCATTTCCACCAATTTTATAAAACAGTCAGTCATTTTGCAAGTCATGTGGAGTACGACTCAGCCTATGAAAACAATTAAGAATTCCCCAAAGTCCCCAAACTTTATGGAAGTGCAACTCTAAGCAATCGTGTAGCCAATTAAGAAAAGCGCTATATTATTCAAGGGCAGATTAATAGATTAATAGAGGGAACAACAGCCAGGGGACATTCTGGGTAAAATTCCTTCTGCATGAGCTCAGGTGCAACACACACATCTATGCACACACCACACATGCTGCCTCCATGACCATTACCAGCAATCTTTAATAGCCATGCTCAATTAAGCACACCTACACCCAGCAGGCAATTGGTGCTTGTTAACCTGTAACCTCATTGAAGACACCATACCTCGTCACTAATGACACTCCACATATTCACCGCATGTGCATGCCTCTGACTACCCTCCTGGCACACTGGCATGGTGTAGTGATTATGCTAATTGCTTAATTATTCAGCAGAGATAATAAGTCAGCATGAGATGATACAATCTCAGTTGATAATTGACTGAGATACACTGGTAAGGATAATAGGAAATTTCATACTGCAGAGCAGGATTGAATTAAAGTTTAAAATTAATTATATGAGTTAGATAAATAACGGAGGGAATCTATAACCTTGACATTTCTTGTGGTTAGAGGTTGGAGGTTAATTGGAGCTTTATTTTGGAGAAAATCTAGACATATTCCATAAAAACTTTATTATTTATGTTCTAAATGAAGCACGTGTAAAAGAAATAATAAAAAGTTTGAGAAATGTCTTTGCTTACCCTGAGTTTTTCATAGCGATCGCTCAGTGCTGCCACCTGGTGGTCTCTGTGCCTTCCGACCAGTTTGCACAGCGAGCAGATCAGCTGGTCGTCAGTGACACAGTACATGTTCACCTTCTCCTCCTCGTGCTCCAGGCACTGGAGCCCCCTGAGGTGGGAGTCTGGCATGGGCTCGATGAGCCGGTGACCCGTGAACGGCTTCTTGTTCGGGTGAGTCGCCCTTAGGCACTCCTCGCAGTATGACACCTCGCACGTCACACAGGTTTTGACGGCATCCTGTGGCGGGTCCTGCTCGCAGAACTGGCACTGGACTGGTTCAGGAGGCGTACCTGGGCTGGACATGGCGGCGCTCACAGGGACCAGCGCCAATCGGTTGCTCTCTTCCTCGCTGGGAGAGTTGGGCCCGCTATGAGGCCCCGGCAGAGGCAGTGGCAGAGGCAGCCCGGCTGAAGATGAGGCCCGCTGAACTCTATCGATAATGTTCTGCAAGGTCACGTTTCTCTTAAGTCCTTCTAGTCCACGCTCTGGACTCAGGGAAATGACATATCTACAGGTAGGGCACTGGAAGGCTCCGATGCTCTGAACAGATTCGTTGGTGGCGCAGTGGGAGATGAGGATGCGGTGGGCGCAGCCGAAACACAGGCTGTGGGCGCAGGGGAGCAGTAGTGGGTCTTCAAAGAGCTCCAGGCAGATTGGGCAGGTCAGTTCTGACTCCAGAGTGTCCATCCTGCTCAGAGGAGGCCAGGCGGGACCAGGCGCAGTGTCAGCGAAATCCAGAAGAGCCGCTCAGCTGTCTGTAGGCCAAAGACAGAGAGATGGATGGAGGGAGGCACAGAAAGAGAGAGAGGGAACAGAAAGCAGAGGGATTTGTGATTAAATGGTGTGAAACGGCTTACTCTCACTGCTTTCTTGGGAAGGCTTATATCTCAATAGAGCAGACCACTGAGTGAACTTAAAGAATGGCAGAGAGTTAAACGCTGGATTTTCTAAATCTGTTTGAAAACTGGAAATGAAGAAAAATCTGATGTCTTCAAAGACGAGACAAAGGAAATACTTCACAAAGTTCAAAGCGTTTCATCATCAGACATTTACAGTAGATCCTTGAAATCAGCAAGATGATAGAAAAAAGTTGTGGAGATACCAATATTTAAAAAAATACAGAAATACATCGGAATACAACCGTCTAGTACTCCCATAATGCAACTTTCCAAATATCTTCACCAGTGGCAGCACACCCTATGGCTTTAATAGCCACTTTTTATTATAAACTTCTTGCCTCAAAACCTATAAACTAAAAGTCCTCTCAAAAAACCAAGTGTCTTACTCCTTAAAAGATCCTACCCCAATTCCTAAAATGTCAGCACCAGCATTTTCCAACAGCACCCTCTATAGAGTTAGCTCTAATGAACGTGACAACCAATCCTGCTGTCTACTGTTTCACAGCAGACTCTACAATTCAAAATACTACCATTTAATTGAATGAACCACAAAAGATAAATTAAGTTACTCTGCACAAGTCCCTCTTTGTAATCTAATTGATGATATATCAGTAGCAATAAATGCGGACAATTTGCTCTTGTCAGGAAACTATTCTGTCCTTTATGTTGGTGATTGTGCTCAATTGGTGTGGAATATTAGCTTTTGGTGTTTGTTTATTTCAGTAGTTATGTCGTAAAATGAAAAATAAAACCAGGAGCACTAATAGACTCATTTCAGACCTTAGAAAGTAGCTTATTCACTTGAAATTTAGATCATAACGCTGTGCACCTGTGTGGCAGTGGGTGTGGTTTTGGCATTTCGTGCAGTGGTGGAAACTGCAGGCACAGCTAGCGATTACTGCAAATGTGTATGAATTCCCCTGCAGAGGAGCTGAGGCTTCATTTCTGTCTGGCCTTACATGTGGTCTCCTGGCTAAAATAAGTGCATTAGCTGAGTGGAAGTGGCTGCTGGCTAGGTACTTTGTGTGCATGCACGCCTGTAACAGCCAGCTTGACTCATCTGCATTTTTTGCATTTTAAAACTTCCAGAACCTTTAAGAAGTTGCACATTTAAACCACAACAACTTTAAAGTCACACAGGAAGGAAGGTAACCTCAGTCTACCTGAAGTAAAGCTCAGAAGTTGTTATCTTAAAAAGATTTCCCTGTCGTGACAACCATGGTGAAGTTAGAGGATGTTAAAGACAAGCTTTGTTTTTAGTTAATTGCTTTCTTGATTAAAAACTGTCTGGAAATTTTAACATTTACTGTGATAAACACATCAGTCGACTGATAAATAAGTGTGGATGGGATCTTGATTACCTCATCAGTTTCATCAATCTGTCCAAAAAAGTTAACTTTGAGCCTCTGCTTCTGTTCTCCCTGTTCTGCTTTTTCTTCTTCCCTTATGAACTTAGCCAGAGGGCCGTTAATAAAATAAATCAGTCAGTTTGTAGCAGCAAATGGGGATTTCACAGCTGCTGAAAAAAACTTTTTCACCAAGAAACAAAAAACTTTTTAGAGATTAGATGAAACCCTGTAAAAATCCTTCAGGGAAATTGGATCGTTGTAAGCTGCAGAAAATGGATCACCGCAAAGAAAACAATATAGATAAGACTTACACAAATGGAATCTAATTAACACATAATTAAAATAACAATTTATTGAATTCATTATTGTATTAAGAAAATCTCAAACAATCCAAAGACTGTAATCTTGATGATGGTGGACATACAAATAAATGATGTGTACAGTCTAATTAACACTAATTTTAGTTGAAAACTATACATTTCAGTATTGACAATGACAGATGATATTTTCTGAATCATATTTGCATTTCTGAAGCATCGACTCTGAACTCTACAGTGTTTTTTTCAGCAGATGTCACTGTTTACTGAGCTCAAGGTTTGTGCATCTGAGTGGACTGCCACTCTCAGTCCCACTCCAATTTGTTCTTTACACATTTTTATGCATGGTTTGCTTTCATCCCCAGTGAAAAAAGTCCCCCCTCCCCCTAAAAAATACAAAACATAAAAACAAGTGCCGCAGATAAACTCAATGCTGTGATATCTGAGGCCAGATAACGTTCATTTGCAGCTCAGATGAGCTGCAGGGTTAGAAGACATCTAAAAAAAATATTGTGCACAGAGAATATTTTTTTGGATTTATTACAAAAATACATAAAGTGATGTGATCCAAGAAACTTTGATCTCTTATTTCCAAATATAAAAAGGCAAAGTTGCATTTTGAAGTGAAGCAAAGATGGAGGGATGCAAGGGGAGAAGAGGACAGATATTGAGTTTGGAAAGAAGGAAGTGATTCAAAAATCATGCTTCAAATGAAATGAAAATGGATATGTGTGTGTGGAGGGACTGTGAACACAACAAATCCTTCGAGACATGCACAAACTCATATTTACACTTGTGTGTGTGTGTTCCTAAATGTCCAAACAGTGATACACACTCATATCCACATACACAAACAGCAGTGTCTCAGATCCACTTAAGAGCTTCCCTCAGGTGTTTGTGTTTCCACAGATACTTTGTCACTGAACACTGAAGCTTGTTGACACTCCGGTAAAACTTGCAGAGCGTGTGTTGAATTCAGCATGTCTTGTTGTTCTTGTCCTTTTGGTAAATTTGGCTGCAAAATCATCTCTGTGTCCCTGAACATGGAGCAGCTCTGAAGCTAAAAGTGCATGATAAAAGCCAATAAATATCTCCATTTTCAGGCTTTTCTGCCACTTATATGTTTTATGCTGGAATAAGGCTTTCCCAAAATTGAACAATTATTCATATTCTGATTCCTTTTTTTGCTGTGATTCCAGGCATAAAGACATGCACCACAATAATACCAGTCACATTTCTCTCTTCCCATCTCTCCATCATTGAACCAGGTGCATTTTCTCATCACTTTTCTCACCAAGTTCTTGCTCATGAGGGCAATCGTAGGGTCTTTGTGATTTTAAAGGGTTCGGTCTACACCTGCAATTTATTAAAAGTATCTTGAGACAACTCCTGCAGTGGTTTGGCACCTCTATAACATTTAATGTGAAACAATAAAATAGGGAACCCACTCCAGGATAAATAAGCTCCATAGCACTCCTAAAGGTCTCACTCTACAGGGAACCTTTTTTTTAAGGCAGTGAGTAATAATTAGAAAAAATCTTTGAGATATTTTAGTAACTTTTAGGTTCTCAGCAATGCAGACGACATTGCGCACACACACACACACACACACACACACACACACACACACACACAAAATGAGACTGAAAAGATAATAAATAATATTAAATCAATATTTTATAAGAACAACAGATCCTATGATTATGTATTATGTTTAAAAGGTTGTTACTCAGACACAAACAGAATAACAACCCAGCTTCACTGTTCCCCTCAGGTTACAAACTAAAAAGCTTAATTAATAATACAGGAGATGGTTCAGACATTAAACACAATTAAATGAGGGTCGTAAGACTAGACATAAGACTATAATTGCATGCTAATGTAGCTCTGTACCTGCCAGATTTGTTAATAGGTGACTGTTTGCTAACGCATTTTACCTTGTTAGCAGTGTTTTGGTTTTTCAGTAAGTTTTATTGCCTGCAAGTGGCCAAAAAATCAACCAATGCATCTTTAATTTCGATGAGGTTGACTTTGAACATGTTGGAGGTCAGTTCAACAAAATGCATCAGCACTGGTTCATTATATTGCTCGGATTCTTGAATTAATGTTGCTAAATGCACAATCTGGATTAAAATACATTTGTTTTAATATGGCCATTGACTTAACACATCTACTCTTATTTCTAACAATGTGAAACCCTTTTTAACTCTTAAAATTCTGCTCCACATATTCTCATTGAGTTTCAAATCTGAAAAAATTCTGAAAAAAAAACCTTTTTCAGTTGAAATCTCTTTTATAAAACACACTTTTAACCCCAAGGATGTCAATGGGACGGTGTTTAATTTAACCTGCATGAGACTGGTGTATTGATGAAGCTGATATGAGTCAGAAGGACGTTTTCTGCAGTCCACTCCTGTGCTCAGTTGTCAGCAAGGCTTCATAAACATTAGGCGGCATTTTACAGAAGCAGAAAAAGATGCAAGAAAAGTTCCTGACAAAACCAAGAAAGTTCAACAAATGATGGAGCTCTGACAGGTTCCTGCCTGGCAGGAGGGAAACATGGGGGCCCTAAAGAATAAAGACCACCTCGTTTTGAGAAAGACGCACGAATCTGTGTTTAAACATAAACACACATAGTCCACAAAGCCAAAAAAGCCAGGTAAGGCAGGGTGAAATGCCTCTTAGCACACCATAGGTGACACTGTTGAACCATGCATTGGATGACAGAGCGGCAAACAGAAGGAAGAGGGGGAAGAGTGTTACTGAGGGACATAGATGGGAAGATTGCAGGGGGGAAAAAAATCCCAGCCAAGTTGTTTATTTTTCCCACCATCACTTTGTGCTTCATGACTGTCAGAGCTGCCAGTGTGTGTGAAAGCCTCGTCTTCTGTGCTGTCACCACTGAAACGTCAGTACCAATGCTCTTCAGTGGGGGGCAATACAAAGCTGAATGAGCACTGAGGAACACTTTCCTCCTCCTCCTGCTCCTCCTCCTCCTCCTCCTCCTCTTCCCTGCAGCATGTGAGCAATAAATGTGCTTTTACCGGATAGAAAAACACTTTTTATGCATATACTGTTTACCATGTTTATCCATTTGTGTAAGTTTTCCACATAGATGAGATAGAGATGAGATAGAGATGAGAAGTCACAACAAATTGTTTGTATTTTACCCTTTTCTCCTTCCTTCTCCCAATGTATGACACCTTCTTCTTGGCAAAAAACACACCTGATAATACCACAGTTGTTCTGCTTTAAAGCAGCTTAACAACAAACTGAAAGTACTGCACAGTGTATTCAACCAATTTAAAAAAAATCCCATGTTTTTAGTTCACTAAACACAACTTGTGGTTAATATTTCAATACTTCAACTGTCATCCTAATTTCATATTTTGCTATTTTTCTCTGTCAGCTTTAAATATTTCCCCTCATTTCATACTGTTGCCTTTTTCTCAAAGGTTAGTCTTCAGTCTTCAGGCGGTCTAACAGAGTGTTATTTTGAAGGCCAAAGAGCATATCATTCCCTGATTTGTTGATTTAATTATAGAATATGTTCCCATTAACAGCTAGCATACTGTCAGTCAAGTGTCTCCTCTTTGTGTGGAAGTTGGTTCTTGGTTCATGGAGTTTAGGCTAACACTAGAAGCTCTGTCCTGGTCTTATTAATATGGAGAACTATGCACGTAGCAGACTGAACAAAAAATTTCTGCAGAAGTTTTTACTTGCAAATTGTTTGTGTTTTTGTAAAAACTATTAGACTGAAGCTCTTCCTGAAGAAACATCACTTATCACTTCTGTGATTAATGCTCGTTTTTCAGGGAAGGAACACTTTGGAAAAACATCTCAAGGATGTAATTTTGCTCCGTCTGCACCCATTCATTTGTTTTACAAGCTACAGTTGGTAGGAAAACTCAGCACTTGACCGTCCTGTGGTGTAACTTCACCCACTCAGTAAGTCAGGGGTAGACATCTGTGTTTAAAGGGCCTGTTTTACTGCAGTCCAGCCAAAATGGAAAACTTCACCATAGCTAATTTAAATCAATGTTTAAGTCAAGTTGACTTTTAAGTATGAATCCAGCTTCCTGAAAGGAAATCTTAAGAAAATTTCAAACCGCAACATGGAGACAGATTTTTTTAACGGTTCATTTTTCATCACCTTCACACTCAGTCACTCATAATTTATCAAACATCACTGCTCGTATGGTATTAAAGTATTAAATTCTTTAGAGAGCATCTCTGTGACCTTTCAAATACTGATAACAAAATAATGCTTAGCTTTTTATGCCTCATGCACACAAGAAGATTTTCAAATCTTCACTGATCCTAAAACTGTGGGAGACCACAGAAAAACAGGTTTAGCCATTTGAACATAAGCACAAGAAGACTCAGTCAAGCAAGAAGACACACTTGATGGTAATAATAAACAATTTCATAGTTGCATTCCAGCGAGTTGGGAGTTCACATGATCAAATAAACACAGAGGCAGACAGTCAGTGTCAGCTGGTTGCACTTAAGTGTGCTATGTTTGAAAAACCAAAGAGAGAGAAACTGTGCATGACATCATGTCACCCCAGTCAACTTGTTCTCCTCGGCTTTTGGGGATTCTGTTTAATATTCCATCAGTTTCTTTAAAACTGCAGGATTTCAAGTTGTAAATATATTTAAAAAAACATGAGATTTACAGCCAGAAATCAGGAAAACTCTCATTTAGTTGGTAGCATTAAGATTACGTCTGTAAACCAGTCACACTGCAGGATCACTTGGGCAGATAATCTGTTCAAAGCAGCCTCCAATCAGAAACACCCCCACCCATTGCAATTGTTGGGGAAGGGGCGAATTGGACCCAAAATCTGGCCAATTATCCTCGAGTCTGAGGCATTAGAGGATCTATGGTGGAGAACACTCCCCCTTCAAAAGAACCAGATTGACATCCCTGTATAATCTTCTTCTCTTCTCTTTCCATCCCTGCCTCTATCCACGCTCTGCCTCTTTCTTGTTACACGACTGTGTGACAGAAAGCCGAAATGTTACATTTCTATTTTGAGAGAAGCAAAGGTCATCCCCCAGATGATGCTCCCTCACTTTTTTTATTTATTTTTATCTTGAGACAAAACCTGCGATATGGTCTCTGATCCATAAAAGTCAGTGAATAACCTTCAGCGCCCTTTTAGTTTACTGAAATGAAACTTCACTTTTAACATTCTGAAGGGTGTCCACTGGCTCCTTTAAACATACAAAAGGACGTCCATGAGAAACTAACAAAGGCCTGCAAAAATTAAAACCTCTCCACACTTTTTTTGATCTCTCTTCCTGTTTATATGTGGGCAGACGCCCCCATTAGTCTGCGCTCTGCTTCTGAATCTTTCATTAACTTCGGGTCCGAGGCAGCTGCGGCTTTCCCTTCCACTCATAGTTTAAGCTGCTAAAATTTTCATGGGAGCTCTTTCTGTCCATTTTCTAAAAACTGATTCGACAAGAGCACGACGCCGACCAAAACGGAGGCAAGAGAGAGCCTGTGTTTTATGAAATGGGGAAAAAAGTGTGAGTGGCTGCTGCAGTTTTCCATCATGCATGCAGTCGCTCATAATGCACTGTTAATAATTTGTTACTAATTGTGGATTTAGCCACGTAGTCCAATATTTAAGCAATTAAAGTTCCTGATAAAATGATATTTTATCTCTTAAAAATCTGCTTCAGGGGGGAATTATTTCACTACAGTTTAAGCTTTTTCTGCAAAATTAATATTTCAGCTCCGACATCTTGACAAATTGAGCCAACATAGTTTTTCTCCTCTCTTGCTACATCACTCAAAGTAAATGATGTGACACCAAATCACTCAAAAATGTTGTAGCAAGAAGCCAGCAGTTAGCTAACCACCTCCCTTAAAAAAAAACCCAGCATTTGGCTGGGTGGAGGGTAAATTTGGTGAGTTGACATGAGCGGCTGTGGCAGTCCACGGAGCAGAACCGAGAAGTAGGTCATCCCCATTGACCTGGCTCACACAATCAGCATACACTCTGTGTGTGTGTGTGTGTGTGTGTGTCACTGTATGATTCTGCTGTTCCAATTCGCTGTTAACTCACAGGAGGCAAACACACAGCGAAATGTTGGGACGAAGCGAAAGAGGGCAAAGCATCTGAAGCGGAGTGTAAACATGATTTCATCTGCCCTGTAACTTTTTTATGATTTTACATTTTCAGACTTAATGAATCTGCCTGGTTAACATTTGACAGTTTTGTTAAAATTTAGTTCCAAGTAGATCTAAAACCAATGGAAACCATGCAATATAAAATGTGGTCATTTTACAGCTGAAAATTTAAAATCTTCACAGCTTCTTGAGCATCAGGTTCAAACTTGCCCACAAACATCACCTACTTTCACAGCAGGGACACGCAGAGAAAGAACAAGTGCTCAATTATTCACATTTTTATGAAAAACGAAATAAATTATTGAGTCTTTTTGTGAATTATAAAACACAGCCTCTTCCTTTGTGTTTCTCTCTTTTAGAAAACCTCCCCCTCTTCATTTTTAACAATGTCTAAACCTTTTGACACCTTGTTTACCTCAATCTCTCGAAGAATTTTAAAAAGATCCCTCAACTGCTTATGGGATTTGCAATTAAGAAGAAGCATAATCTGCTTTCATAGCAGCGACGGGAAGCGGGCGATGGAAGATTAACCCTCGACCCTGTTGAGTTATTGAGAACAAGTCGTCTTTTCAGGGTCACGCTTTCCATTCCAAGGTTGGCGCAAATTTCCTTTGGAAACAGTTTTACTTTTTAAAACAACTGAATTTTAGCATTTTTAATACAGTACAGTCAAGCCATGAGTAAAGAGAGCTGCTCCTCATAATGTGGACCAAAGTTAGTGTATTTTTCTGCAGTTTTTTCTTGCTAAATATTTGTCTTAGGCTCAGCTTTTTGGAGGTGGCTGATAAAGAAAGTGATTTCTTTGTCCAATTAGGACAGAAGAAGAAAAAGCACACTTGGGTGATGATCATGCCCAGAGCTAAAACCAGAGAAGCCAAAACTCCACATTTAGACTTGTGATAAAAGGCTTGATGTCAAATTGAAAGGCATTTTTAAAAATCTCCTATCTCCTCGCATCACTTCGTCTCATCTTCTTGACCTTCCTTCTCAGCTTCCTTGACCCTCCTTGTCACGTCACAAGGCTGCATTTCTCTGAATTGTTAACAAGTTTATAACACCAACTGTTGCCACACACACACACACGCGCAAACACACAGTCTTTGTCTGATTCCAGACACCCTGCCATGTTTATCCCTAATCCGCTTCCTACCACTCTGGCTGTGACCAATCACGGCCTTTCATGTTCAGAAGCGGCCAGTCACACCTAACAGGATTGGCTGCTCGTAGTCTCGGATGCAGAGGCTATTAGTGATTATGATAAAGGGTGACATTTGTGATTGTGGGTTTTTGTTTGCGTGTGGTTTTTGGTGTGGGTGTGTGTTTGTGTGTGTGTGTGGCAGGGGCTTTCTGTTTGTGTGACCCAGATTGAGCACAACTGAAATTAGATGTGATGTTTGGGGACCAGAGATTATAACGGACAAACACACGCCTGGTGCTGTCAAGGACATTCATCAGGTTGAATCAGGGTGAATGATTTTCGCACCCACACACACACACACACACACACACACACACACAGGAACAGACTCAGTGCCAGTTATTGTGTCAGACACTGAAAGCTGAACATGATGTGCCTCAAGGTCACTTCTCTTTCACTTCTCTTCATTTTCTTTATAGAAAGATCCCACCCAAGTATTTTGCCTGTCACTTACTTTATCTTTGTCTCATCTTTCATTGTCGAGGTTGGAAAATACACACATTTCTACGCAGTGAAGGTCATTTGGGATGATGAGTATCACACTCACTGATGAGCACGTGCTGTAGCATCTACCATGATCACAGTTATTCCATCATGTAATAATTTTGCCTTTTTTAAAATATGCACTTGGGATCCCCTATAGCAGACATGGAAGTGATTAAATAATGTTTTTTTTCCCCAAAGTGCTAAATTATCATTGCAGCTCTGACTGGATAATGAAATGTTTTTGACATGAGAAACCCCAGAGAGCTAGTCAAAGCTAGTTTATCCTCCTTTTTTTTTTTTTAATCAATCACTGGTGGGATTAATGCAAAGCATGCAACATCTGCACGGTTTATATGCAACGTATATTACAGCTGAAAGGGAGTTGGTGTCTGAGGCAGATTTTCTCACATGAAGTCAATATCTCAGATGAGCTCACTGCAAAAATATCCATCTAATTAAGTTGTTTTTAATGCAGTTTGAAGCCTTATAGTCTAACCTTCTTAAAACAAGTGAAATCTGCTACTGTGGCTTGAATATTTACAGCATCAAAATTGATTTTTGTTAATTGCAGCAGCCTGATTTTTGTTACTGTTGTCTGAAAACACTCAGAAAATGTTTAAACTTGATGATAATCATGAAAAGGAATACTTAAACCTTTAACTATCGGTTTTGAGGAAAATAAGATTTTTAAATCTCAATTACAGACAGAAACAACTTGGTAAGATAGGACTGTTTTTATAATGTGGTCAAAGAGGCAGTTTCAAGTTCCATATCCTCAAGAAACCTTTTTCTTCCCTCACATAACCTCCATTTAACCTGAGCATGCCTACAATGACCCCAACCTCAGAGTACCTTATATGTCATAACATCTAACATATGTGTATGTTTGGAATTCGCTTAGAATTACACATGTTGTGAACTGGTGCTTTTATTTTGAGTATGAATGATGAGAGCAGAGAGAGGTTTGACAAGATCTGAAGGGCAGGAACGTTGAAAAAACATCATGATACTGAACTCAGGAGGCCTCTTGAATGGCGGATATTTTCAAAATGATGTGATGTGACTTTTTAACTGCAGGGTCTGCAGCAGATTAACCAAAACCCTTGATGCATATCAAAAGGCTGCGACATATCTTTAAACTCACAATCTAAAGAGAAAAAATAAGTTAAACCAAGCCATGTCTGATGCCTGTGAAATGTCTTTTTATCTGTCTGCACTCCCACTGAATAAGTGAGTGTTTTGCATCTGATGGAAAAAACCCTAAAAGGTCATGTTTTTGCAGAGACTTTAAATGGAGCAGACTTTGCTTTGGTGCTTTTGTGGACAGTTTTAGTCGCAGTGTCTGACAGAATAACAGAGTTCTGCAAGAAAGTTATAAGATTGCAGGATTCCTGTGGTATCATTTAAAAGATGGGGCCACATGCACCCAGAAAAGAGATTGAACTCAAGTCATACGGCAAACCAGCTTTGCAGCTTCTGTGCATTTATAAAAAAATATGATGTTTTACTGCATGAACAAAATATAGACAATATTGATGAGTCAAAATGTCAAGTTCTGGGAAATATCACTTGGAATTTGTGAGGCAGTCTGCTGTAAAGAATCCTGACAGCTCCAAAGTAGAAAGTTTGAGGAACCACTTAGCCTCTCCACAGGACGCCACGAGCTGCCAAGTCTCACTGAACCCACAGTGCCCATTGTCCCTGGTTTCCATGGCAACACTGCACTCATCTTATACCATTGGTGATTAAAGAATTCACTGGGGTAAATAAAATGAACCGAACTGAAGTGGAAATGGTGCGAGGATGAGAGAGGAGAAGTATTCCAGTCTATCATTGTCCCCTTTTTTTTTTTTTGTTGAAGGGTGTTTGGATAGCAATTAGCAGTTTGCCCCCCGAAGCGTCTCGAGTGGGAGACACTGACGCTTTGAAGACCAAATTAGGAGAGATAAGAGCCCTGTGTTACACCTCCCTATTTTATCATGTAAGCTACACGCCTATGAGATAACTGCACCTTTTTTTCCCTCCATCCCCTCCTCCAACTTTAAACAAACTGTCAGCGGTGCCCCACACAGGAAGAGAAACGACAATAGTGCCTTCGCTATATTTGTCTACCTGGTTCCCACAGTCAATCTAAAGGTTTAAAAAAAATGATCTGAGAGCTAAGATGCTTTTCTCAAAGCCACCAAGGCTGACAATGCGACTGAGACGTCTTAAGGGAAACAGGAAAAGAAACAGCAACAATGCTATTGTTGCTATATCGGTCTGCATCGTGACAACTACAAACTAAACTTCACACAAAGACTTTCTGTCCTTCCTAGTTACTGATTGGGAAAGCAAATGTAGCAATGTAATAATGTTCAAACTTTAAAGTTTCATGTAGTGGAAGAATATAAATATAAACTTTTTGGGGGATAAATGATAAAGCCTTTGATAATTTTCCACAAAAATCATTTTCTGCAAACTTTACTGCTAAAGCCTTTTTCCTTTAAGCACAAGATTGTGGGCTGTTAAGACTAAGATCTGAGGAAGCTGCCACGAAGCTTCCACATGCTTCTATTTAATGCATTTTCTTTGGTCAAAGCTGCACTCGTCATCCATTAAACTACAGCTATAAACTGCAGTCACAGTGCGAGTTTTTCCATTGTCTCGCAGATCAAACGCTGAACCTGGATTTCCTTGATCCCCTGTGACCTGCAGCAGGTAAGAAGGATCAGTGGTGGCACTGAGCCCGTTGCAGCCAGCTGTCACACACAGACACACACACAGTCACACACACACGCTTCAGCACACGGGAAGATGTATGCACGCTCTTGCACGCACACATGCACAGCCAAACACGCCTCAGCACACACTAGATGCTGTGAAATTGAATAACTTGACCTCCAGAAGGCACATGAGTTGCACGGATGTGAATGGATGAAGTGTAACATGCAGTGTGTGTCAACCACTCATGTGATGTTTAATCAGGAAGAGCTGTTAAATTACACACACACACACAAAATTCACAAAAGTACCATCATACTCAGTATATTCTCTCCTCTAGCTGCTATATTAACACTGTCAAACTTCCTCCCTCTTTAATGCAAAAAAGACCAAACATACGGGACCTTTGAGGCCACTCATGCTCACACACAAACACACACTTCCAGCACTCAAGCACACACATTTTATGCATCCCTCAAGGCACTGTCTCCTGTCTTTATGCATCTTGGGCTTCAAGCAACTACCAAAACACACAGTGGCTCTTTGAAATTGGGTCACACAAAACAGACTCTCACATGCGTCGTAACCCCCAGCCCCCACCTCTCCCACACACACACACATACATAAACATAAATTTTAATATGCTCTTATTATCAATATCCAGAGGTTTTAACAGTCAAATTTCGTGGCTTTGAATAAGTCAGATCCAAATCTCACAAAGCTTCACCTCATTCAGCTCTATGCACATTTTAGAGGCGAAACACTGAGAAAAAATCACAAATATAAAGTTTTTGTAAAGCTAAAGTTGTGAGCTCACACATTCAGAGTAATCAGGAATGAAAGACTCATTCATAATCCTACACACCAGATGATAAAACACTTCTTTAACATAATTTCAGCAACTATTTGTGTGCAAGTTTCTTGCGTTACAGATGGCTCCACACCACTTATTGGCTGAGTCCCGAAGCCATTGCTCTATCATTATCATTCCAGTAATGCTGGCACTCAACGCTTCCACTCCTCATTTCCACTGAGAATACAGAGCCCGAGCTGAGATGAAGGGTAAAAGCGTGTGGGAATCCCCCAGGGAAACTCACAGACTTAAGTAAACTAAGAAGAACACAAACTCCCACAAAGACAGGCCTCTTTAACAATAAACTGAAGAAATCAAAACAAGCTCCTCCACTTCTTCCCCTTACCTTCCACATGATTAAAATCCCATCATCCACAGACAAAAGTGAAAAATAGAGGAAGAGAGAGAGGTAGGGGAGAGAGACTGGAGGCTATCTTTGGCTCTCTCTCTCCTCTGTGGGACGCGGTAACAGCAGCAGCAGCAGCAGCAGCAGTGGCAGTGGCGGTAGAAGCAGCAGCGAGCGGCGAACTTGGGAGTCAGTGAGGATGTGGATTTGTCTCCGTGGCTGTGTCATCACCTCTCATGACATGTTTCCTCCCCTGCCTGTGTAAGCCTTTCCATCCTGACCCTGCAGAGAGAGAGAGAGGGAGAGAGAGAGAGAGAGAGAGAGCAGGGACAAACTAGTGCCGCCCCCCTCTCCATATTCCCCTCCTCTCTTCCTCCTCTCCGTCCCTCCCTCCCTCCCTCCTCTGTTTCCCTGTATTCAAATCTGCCAGTGGGCTGCCCTGCCTTTAAGTAGGCCAATCACTGAACCCATGGGGGCGGAGTCTGGGCTGTCAGCGTACAAGTATGAGTTTGCCGACAGATGTGTCATCCCAACCTTCTGAATTATATGCTGCCTCAAATGCAAACTCATATGTGGACGTATGTAAGTAAACGTGTGGCCCAAGGCAAAGTTATGCTTTGCTTTCCGAGAGAAATATCAACTGCGATGTGCATCCTTTTAACTGATAACTCTCAAATAAAACCTAATGTTCAGCTACCAGCTAGGTAGCCACATTGTGCTGACATCCTGCAAGTTTTTGCTCTCCCATTCACTTAAACTGAGGTGTGCATGACTGCCAGTTGTACTTCAACTGCACTGAGTTTAGAAATCAAGATGGCAGTATTCAAGCTATGTGCCATCATCTTGTTTTGTTTACACCACCTGACAACAGTATGGAGCCTTGCACATGTGAGCTGTTTGCTGGAATCTCACTAAAGTTAGATAAAATGTACTTTAAAAAAAAAACAGTCTTTCCTAATTAAATCTTTATTTTGAACTAATTCCTGTAGAGTTTAACAGCATTACTGTTGCTCTTGTTTACAGTTTGTAATCTCTCTGCTCAATATTCCAAGTGTTTTTGCCAACCACGGTTTCATGAAGTGTTCCCAGGGCCCATAGAATAATATCCTTTATATAATCAAATGTTTTTATCACACCATCTTCGCTTGTGAATGAGTGAGCCTTTCGAAGATGCCCCCTTACATCCAAAATCATGATACGATCACCAGTTAACCCGTTTACCTGCAGGATGTGGTTGGTATTTGCTGCTTTAAAATAGGCTGTTTTTGGTTTCATTATCTAAATGTATTTAAGTAGTATTTTGGATGATCGCTTTATAAATTTAATGTAAATACTGAGACTATGTAAGTCAGTCCTGTCAGTCCTTCATTTTGTTAAAAAAGAATCTTAAATTATCTTTTATCCGTTTGTTTTTTATAACTCAGGCTCACAGTTGAGAGACAGAAACAGCCTGAACAACATTGTTAATCTTCTCTAAAACCACTGAAGTGAAACATTCTTAATTCTTTTTTCTTCCAAAATATCCTCCAGAAAGCAACAAGTTTTTGGCTTCTTATGAACCTGTTCTTCCAAGTAGTTTCTCTGCTGTCACCAGGGAGTCATTAATTTTTACTTACTTGTCAAACTAAATACATTTCTAAATTATTCATTACCTCTGCAAAGTTACTTAACACTTCATAGTTTCGCATATTTTACCTGACTTTCTTTGTTGAGTTTATGAAGTTTCTTTATTTTAATAGACTCTATTTCACATTTACTTCCCTTGTATCATTTATTTATTCATTTATTTTTTGTATGTGTTCTGCGTATAACAAGCTGCTTCAAATAAATTGCCCCCAGTGGGATTAATAAAGTTGTTTTTTATTTTATTGGACATGATTAATTTAGCATAGGCACTAACTAAACAGAGTTCTGTCAAACTTATTCTGTTGCAGTGAGTTGAACTTTTTTTAAAAGAAGAACTATTTTCATTCACTAATAATTTAAGTTATTTCTACTTTGTTCCTTTTGTAGCATCTGCAAGGCTTTTATTTTGAAACATCTCTGCTGAAAGTCTTGAGATCATTGACAGTAGTGCTCACATGACATAAAAGTGCCTGAAAACCACACAAAGATAGATGCGTCACCCCAGCAGACATCTAGTGCTGCAGCAAGAATCATTTAAAGTCGTCTTTTAATGCATTAAGACCAAAATAGTGCCGACATGGTGTTACTTTGTCAAAACATGGTATCAGAATCTCTGCCAAAACTGGAAGTCTTTAATGCAGACTATGCAATGTGTGCGTGGCCCCTGAAAATTACACAAGGGCCACGCCTCCTCGTATCAAAGCGGATGTCAGTGTTTACAACTGTGATGAGAGGATGCAGCTGAACTATCCGTCTGGTCTTGAAAAGAGGGGGAAAAAAATTACACCATTAGAGTAAATTAGTCACTGGGAGCAGATGATGATTATGCTCAGAAGCCTTTACAAGAAAAGCCAGAGATCAAGATGCACTTACAGGGCACAGCAGGATTGAACTTTGTCTATTGTTATATTGGATAAGCTGAGTGAGCTGATGATTCCATTTGATGATAGCAGAGGGCAAGCTTATGATAATAGAGTCATCATGAAGGGGAAACACAAAGTATAAAGCCAGACTGCTGAGAAAAAAATACCACATAGTCAACATGGCTCCCGGCTGCAGGAGAAGGGCCCCTTAGCAAACTTCTGCTCAGAGCATCACGATAGTCAGGACTGATTGCAATTAATTAGTGAGAAAAACAACTTTTTCTGTTTGAGAAATCCAGAGGAGTGAGTGCAGTGAATGTTAATAACCCTGAGTTTATTTTATTAAGGTAAAGATGGAGAGAGAGTTGGGTTTACATGAACAGTAAAAACGATCAACCCACAATTTAAAATGGAAACAAATCATGTTACAATAAAAAGTCAAAATGTCCCTATTAAAGCATTTTTCAAATGAAAGCCGATCTGCAGTTGAGGTAAATAAAGTCCGCTGATGAATTTACCGTTTCTCTTCTGAACGTCTGTTTTGCATCCGTGACACGTCCTCATCCGCAGCTCTGTAATTTCACTGTAATTTTTTAATGTCTCCCTGCTGTCTCTTCCTCTACCTTGAAACTTCAGCTGTTTTGGCGGCTGCCCATAAAAAACAACCCCCTCCCCTTTTTTTTCCTCTTTTTTTTATGCAGCCCACAAGGAAAGCAGCTTAAATTAATCTCCAAGATGCAAGTCGGTGATTTAGCCTCCCACACAAGGCACGCTGCCCTGCTATAACTGCAATCTTGGATCAGATATCTTCAGCTCTCAATAGCTGTCTCATTGTAAACTACACCTCTCCAGCATGTCTGACTCACTCTGGATGCTGCTGTTAGGCCTGGTAATTGTGTATAACAGGAAAAAAAAGAGGAAAATCATCAGCCTTCACCATTTCTCATAACCCTACAGTCCATGTGATGTGAAAGCTTTGAAGCCGGCTGCTCATTGGTAGCTAAGATCCCAAATAATCCCTAACATTTCGCCCTGGGGTGGTGAGAGGGAAGGGTAGATTCGTTGTTATAGGTTTAATTCCATCCTGACTGCAAGATTGGAGAGCCAGAGACTGCATGTCGGTCAAGAGTCGGGTTAAATGCATCGAGTAAAATACTTTGTTTAGGTCTGATAAGTTCCAGAAAGCATGTCCAAAACCAAATGTGCCACTGGAATTCCAGGCAAAGGCCGAGATTTCAATTAGATAAAAGTGTTTTGGAGTTTTGTCAGGTCGATTAAAATGTGGTTTCACCACTTTGGCTAAAGGATCACAAGTTCAGGTTGTTAAGAGTTTTGACACCAAAACTTTTTTTTTCTTTGGTTTTCTGTGGTTTAAAACTATTCACAAATTTCAATAATCATGGAGAAAAGTTTATTCACCATTGAACCAGAACATATAATGTTCTATGTGGCCATTATCAGGAGGTTTTATTGCATGGCTTATTAACAGCATAGCTTTCCTCATGGTGGGGGTTGGTTAGCACCCTGTGAGCGTGTGTGTGTGTCCATACAATATGTTTGCATGTAGACTTTAGATGTGGTTGGATTATGGCTGTGTGTTTGAGGCCATCAGAGTTGGATCAGTTGAGATGAGGCTGCTGCTAAAGAATGTTTGCCTGGAAAAAGACAAAGAAAAGAGTTTCCATCTCGGATCAGATCTCAGGAAGAGCAAGACGACTAACTTTCCTAACAGACAACCAGTCCACCAATACATGAAAAAACCTTCTTATTAGAACAAGAAGAAGAAAACTGCAGTACCTACTTTGCAGTATGCATTCAATAAGATGTACGTCACAAATGACACTCAACATTTTCAAGGCTCACAGATGAGCTACAAGCTAAATGGATAAATAAACTGCTCATAAAAAACTCTCATGGGTTTTTTTTACCTTCTTTCATTGTTTGCTTTCTTTATCTCAAAAGCCAGCCAAGTTATAGTATCTTTAAAAGGTAGTATGATAGTGATTCATTCTCATTCATTTCATTAAAAAGCATAATGAATAGATAAATTCTTAACTAAAATTGCAGTTAACTCAGTGTAAGTTTTCCAACAAATAAAGTAAACCACCTACCCATGCTCTTGCAAAGTCTTAAACTTAACTTTACAGGCACAGGTTTGCTCAAAAGGAACTAGTTTGATGGACTTGTGGTCCAGCAATGCATCAACAGTGGTTATACATGTGAAACTGTCAGTAATTAAGAGGACAAGATGTAATAAACTAAATACAGGAAGATAGCACTCATCTTCATGAGCGTTTATAGTTTTCCACTTTGTTTATACCAAAGAAGGCACTCATCAACCCACTTTTGCTGTGTTTTTAAACCCACACAACTGGCCAATCCCTGCTCAAGTTGGGCTAAATGTTGGAATCTTGGTGGTGGAAAGTTACTGAAATTGCAGACGACCTTCATTTCCAATGCTGGACTGATGTTCGGGGAGGGAGTTGCAGAATCACTGTTCAACCATCAAACAGACTCTGCTGCTGGCACCTTGAGTCAGCGTTTTAATGCAGAGTGGATGGCAGCCCTGAGAGCAGTGCATCTATAGAAAGCACATGCAGTAAGATAAACACAATCTTATGAAGAATACACAAAGCAGTGTGACAAAATGTGCTGCAAATACAGACAAAACAACCAAAAACACTGCACTTTGCATTGAAGAAAGTGATAGAAACACAGAAATCGATGCACACGAGTTGCTGTCATGGTTGTCAACTTAGCCAAGACTAAGACTAAAGATTGTATTTTTTAGTTTGACTAGTCAGATTGTTTCCTTAAATGTCCACATCATGGATTCTGGTGTTTAGTGCTAATGGCCCTGAACTTTGCATGTGCAAAAAAAGGATAACAAAGATGTCACACCTACAGAAGTGAAGTGGAAATCTGTAAATTCATGAGCAGATTATGAGGCAGGGAGTCAGTTGAGGAGCATTAAGGCTGAAACCTTATTATTTCATTGATACCATTAGCCATCCTTCACTTCTTTTCCACTTATAAGTTCTCTAACAGCACTCTTTAGAATTAAAGCACACAGGCACAAGGCTGCTCTCTATTCATTCAAGTTTTTTCAGCAACGGAAGCTTCGTTGAGCGTCCTCTACCTCAATACTGCAAAGTCGTGTGGCTGGCTTTTCACCTTGAACTATATGTTTCCGTCTCGCCCCTGGTGATATTTTGATTGTGCTTCAAATGACATTGTGCAAATAGAGATGGAGGGTATTGGGTTTAAAATCATTATGACTTCCTTCGCCTGCCACAGTGGATCAAAATGTTCTGTTATATATTATATCTTTTTGCATCTGACATCTTCAATGATAAATACAAAACACAAGGTTTTTTTCAGTGAAGGATGGTTATACAGTGGGCGAACAAAATGAAAGAAATACCAGTTTGGAAATGTTTTAAAAGGCTGTAACTTTTATATTATGTGAAACAAAAATAAATGTCAGTGCTAGAAAGAAAGTTTTTGTACATTCAGATGTGTTTTAGTTCTCCTCCTACTTGTCTTTTATGCATAAAACATATTCAGAGACTGTCAGTGTCAGATAAGCTTAGTTTTTCGGTTTTCTTAAAGTTGTGGTTTTGTGCTCTGAAAAACAAAAGGCTGATGCAGTTGTTTGGAACACTGTATAATTCCACCGAGATTTCTTCTCTCACTTGTAATTTGCAGAAGAAATCAAGCAAAGTAAATATTAAAGAGGCTGCGACATAAAGCTCAGTCATGGGGAAGAAAATCAACACCTTTAAATTAGTTTATTTGATGCTTTGCTTTATATGAGCTGCTTCATCTTTTATAAAACAAAGGAAAAAAAGGGGTTTTGACCTCACTCTTGCTGTTTTATTTCCAACCTTTCCATGATGACTGTCTGAATTTCAGAAAGTTGGCCTCCATTGGGTTTATAGAGGTTCTTACTTGTTATGACCAGGAATGAGGAGAATGCAGAAGAGCCCATCTCCTCTCTCAGGAGGAGACCATTACAAAGATAAAGCACGACAAGGTCATGACCACGACCTTTCAGAGGGCACCGACGCCGTGGGTTGCCGGGGATTAGTAGGATTTATACCACACATATGTGCAAA
>JAPZDV010000017.1:9528628-9543905 GCA_029814665.1 Acanthurus lineatus | reverse complement strand
TGCAAACAGACATGTGACCCAAAAAAAAAAACAAAACAAAAAACACTCTTTCAAATAGATCTCAGTCAACCTACTAGGCATGAAATGTAATGCAAGTCAGCATCTTTTGCTCCGAACATCCATATATTTTCTGCACAAACATTAAAACCCTTACATACGTATGAATTCTATCAGCTTTTTATCTTCCAGAGGCATCTTTACGATTCAGATATACAGCGTCTCTAAAGCCTCACCAGCCTCCGATCATTATCTTGAACGGTATACTAGATATGCATTCATATTGGATGAGTCATGGGAGGATGAGAGATCTAAGTTATTTTTTTGTACATTCACGTCTGAGTGTGATCATGTCTGGCTTCAAAAAAAAAAATCTGTCTGTGACCTTTTTAGAACATCCTGGTAGTCGCAGCCAAGGGCTTTTTTGGAAGATGCCAAACACATTTCCCCTCAAACTGACCTCTGGCCTTCTAAGTGGGTTCACATGCTGGCAGTGGAGCGCTGGTTTCAATCAGGGAGGGGAAGATGTGCGGCCGGTACCAGTCAAACAGAGGCACAGCAGTTGCTTTTAAGCCCAGTTTGGGATTAGGAGGGAAGGGGAGTCGGGTAGAAGTCGTTTTGTTCATTATTTCAGAGCATTTGGGTTTTGTTAAGGAGTTTTTTTAGCAAAGTCCAGACTGACAATCCTGAAAAAGCACATCACATGATTGTTCATTTGCAAGAAAAACACAGGAAACACAGAAAGAAGGAAGAAAAGCAATGAGAAAAAGTAGATATTTTTTCTAAAAATGACAACAAAGTGAAACTGTTGCTGAAACACAAAGGGGAGGAAAATATAGACTGAGAGTCACACAGACAAGGACATGTCATTACTGATTAGCCCAAAACAGGAAGCCAGTGCCGGTGTCTGCATCTCGGTTTCATAAGAGACATCCTGCCTGTTCAGACTATCAACTAACCTCTGTATTGTTTTACATGAAAATGGGGTTTTAAAACACCAGAGCAGTGCAGACTTCAGGTAAACGCAGCTAAAAGTCTATTTTTTAAGAGAAATGAAATGTGGCAGTGAGGATGGAGCTTCACTTGAAAGTCTGCAAGTGTTCTGTCTCTACCAAGTGACCCAAGTGAATAAATTGATCTAATCAGTGAGAAAACTAATACGAAGCAAAAAAAAATCCCAAACAGCTTTTAAAAGAGGGGGAGAGGGAGTGAGATGGATGGACAGATTAAGAGATGTGGAGGGAGGAGGGGTGGCGACAGCAGGAGATAAAGAAGTCTAGGTGATAAACATTAAATGTAGCTGCGCTGTTTCCTTTGAAATGGATATTTTTGGCATGCAGAGTGGCTGGAAATCAAGAGGGAGAAGAGACGGTAAAACTGAAATAAACTTGATGGTAATATTTCACTTCAGGGGGTGACTTTTCAGTTTTGTAGTTCGGGTGAGCTGACCGTTAAAATGTGTCCACTAGGGAACAGCTGAAAACACAAATGAGACTGATTCAATTGGAAATCACATGTTTATACACGTAGGTAGATCTGTGTGTGTGGGTGTGAGCGCAGTGATGTCCTCTCCTGTATGTGAGCTGTCAGTAAAACCGGACAAACATTCCCCTCGGGGTGTTTCAGGAGAGAACAGACTGAATGATTCTCCAATAAAGGATACGAAACATTGTGCACATCGCTTTAAATGTCACGGTGAGTCAGAGAATCAAACAGAGGTCAGCCGAGCAGAGGAAATATTTTATTTCACCGCTTCCTGTGAATATCTAACAAGGAACATGAGGCAGCTGAGGTCAGAGCGAGTTATAATAAACTTTGAATCAACAGCCGTTCTGAACATCTTTGCCCTAGTAGCTGCTTTTCAACCATGATATCAAAGTGGCTGCGATTAAAGACCGCAACATCCAGGAGGAGAAAGAGAGAGTGCATTGCTTGTCAGATTCCAGATAAAGTTAAGAGCATCCAGTAGTGCTTTTGTTTATTATTATTCACCCACACACACACACACACACTTCTCGATCCGTTGCCTGAGTCTGACACATTCACCCGAAGCCAAGCAGCTCAAGGTTATTCTCTGTCACACCGAAGAAATTCACTGCAGCATCATCCGGGCTAATGCAAATATGCCCATACGCAGACAAGCACACAGAGGCTTAAATGCCCAAAAGCACACACACAAAGGCACACACACACACATAGATACTGATAACATAAACACGAACACAGATGGACACACACATGCCTGGTTTCTGTGTGTGTATTTACGGGTGTCAGGCAGCATCATCATTAGCTGCCAGAGGACCCGATGTGTCCTCAAACTGTCACGACAGGAGTCATGCCCTTGCTGCTCGCCCTCAACTTAAACCAAAACACGACATAATCATAAAGAAAACAGAGTCAGATCCTCAAAATCTATCAGGAGACACACACCTGCATTAACATAAAAGTCATGTAAACAGCAACTGCATGCATTAGCATAAAGGACCTGTAAACAACACATGCCTGCATTGGCATTAAAGTCAACTGAGTAACAAGTACAACTGAGCTGGTGATGAAAATGTATTTTTTTATCTTACATGTAAGTGGTGGGGGGGTTGGGTTATTTTAGTTCATGTCTGTATAGTTTGTTCAAGATAAAAAATGCTTTTTAGGTTAAATATTTGCAGTCTTATAAATCCCTCATGTCTTTATGCTCATTGTTTTGGTAGCTTTCTTCAACTGCCTTTCAAATATACAAGCATGTATCAGCAGTAAAATTCAAATAATACTAAGCCTATGTTTTCAAAAAATCTTATTAAAATATTTTTTTAAAAATGTGCCAAAAACTGCAGACTCCAAAAGCAAGTCAATCCCAACATGTTTATTTTACATATTAAAATGCCTTCTGAAATAAATATGTCATAAGCCCTTTTATTTAGCAAAAAAAGTGTCGTTCTCTCATTGTTAACTGTTCAGAGGCTAATTTTATGTAACTAACTCAAACTTATGTGTAAACTTGTGCATAATTAAGACACTTTGCTGTTTTTGGTGACAGGAGCTGAAAGCTATCTGCTATGCATCACAAAGTCAGTGGTAGCCATGTGTATTCTCTATAGCTCCGCCCCCTTTATGTTTATATGGTCACCTCTGTCTCCAAAAAACTAAGGCGACAGCTATATTGCATGACTTCAGGCTTCATAGCGGTAGTCCACAAACTGTATTATGGTGGCTCTGCCTGCTATTTATTAAAGAATACAGTCCATGATCATGCACCACTTCACCACTTCATCAGAGCAGAAGCGGCTCTCAGGCAGTCACAGTCACACGCAGTTGAGTTTGTCGTCAAGCTAATGCGCTCTTTCAGGCGTCGCCTCATTGTGTATTAAAATTCTCACTCTCAGAATTTTACAGTATAGCTGCCATCTTGTGTTAGGAGAAATAAGGATGTGATGAAGCATGGATGTTGTTTCCTTTCTCTTCCTTTGAGCCCAAGATAGAAGCTCATATGATGTAAATATAAGTGTTAATTACAGTAGAATCATATAACAAACAGCTTCTTGAACTAAAATCCTACATGTAATCCTTCATTTAGTGCATCGACATACTTCTCCACAATGCTCTCCTTTTATTTTGCATCAAACCACCTGAAGTTTAATAACTTGGCGGTTCCTCATTTTGCAATAAATGGAGCTGAGCACAAACTCAGTTCATTAAGGAAAATAAACATCACTGGCTGGTGAAAAAGAACTGTCTTTCATTATAATCACAGTCCTAATATATATGAAACCTGAAGCTCTTTAACCTTTACTGGAACGAAAAAACCTGCTCGAGTAGAATTAATGTCATAATTTATGAGGCCATGAAATCACTGAACAGGCAGGAAGGAATTTACATAACATTCCGCACAACTGTGACCTTTCAGGATGAATCTCTGAAACCCAGTGCCAATGATTCAATCAGCTGAGCCTGTGACTGCTCCAGCTGGGACACAGATTCCCACCGTTGGCACTGAAAATGATAATACTGCACTGCAGTTTGGGTAAAAAGTAAAGTGCAACTCTGTCATTTGGAGTCTTGGAGGAGGTGATGGGAAATGCCATGTGTCGATGTTTGAGGGGCAAGTTGTTATTTTAAAGTCATATACTGCTGCTTTAGATGAGCTGCTCCCACAGTGAAAAAGATTGACTTTTTCCCAGGTGTGCCCAATGACGGCGTGAAGCATGAATAAGTTATAAGTGTAAGTCAGGCTCCTCGACCTCCCCTGCTCATCCCTGCAGTGAAGCGCAGCTCTGTGTGTATATATGTGTGTGTGTGGTTAGTGTAATGCAATGGTTAATGTACTATAATTCACCTGGCAGTGAGAAAATATTCTGATTTATGGTCCTGCTGCCAACTGTGACAGGGAGAGCGCACACACACTCACACATGCACGCAGAAAAAGTGGGAAGTGCATCATCTCACTTTGCTCGTAGTGTGTATAAAAGCTGTGTGTGTGTCTTCAGTGGCCATAAAAAGAATCAGAGATGCTAGCTGAAGATGCAGATGACGATGAAGTGCAGTGCAAAGTCAGTGAGAGGAATCGAAAGCGGGGACCTTAATCAAAGGACATGCATTTTGTATGAAAGTGGGGAGGGGGCTTCATACAGTGGGGATGGGGGTGTGACTACAGTGGGATAGTGATGAATTATAAATGGAATAAATGATGGTCTCAGTATGATTATTATTGGTTTGAATTATTAATCAATATAAGAATTAGGTTTTATTTTAAAAAGTCTATAGTATCCGGTTCAGTAGGTTTGAGGTTTGTTTAAGTCCATTTCTGATTCTGTTAGTCTTCATATCGATTTTCAAAATAAGAGGCACATTAAATGACAGTTTTTTGTCTATGACTTAAAATTATTGCTCATGAATTTTTAAACTATATTTCAACACTGGCTAATAATAAGACATAATAGCCAAACAAACAATACAGAGAAGTTTATTTTTTTCTTACTTATTCCCTTGACAGAAGTAGGGCATATAGCTGTTGCTGCATCTTTTAAATGTTGTTTGATGCAATAGCATCACTAGGAATCAGATTTCTGTCTTTAAAAATGACCATTTTCAGGATCTGAAGTTTATTTTTAGCAACAAAGACCCTTTTTTATTTTAGAAAAAGTTTAAGGTTAGATATTTTTGTTAGAATTAGAATTTTTTAGTAAAAACATCTTGCCTCATGCTTTAAGTCAATGTTTGTGTTGAGCACATTTTCTTTCTAATAAGACCATAACCAAAAGTTTTATGAATATTATAGTTGCATGAGCAAAAATTATTGAACCTATCTTGTCGAGGACAGGGTTGAGATATGACAAGACAACAGGCAATGTTTTAGATTGCAGAAAGACAAGATCTTCCATTTGAAAACTTAATTTTAAGAAGTGTATTCCTTTGTGTTTTTCACAGTTAATGTTTTTTTTGTTATTTTGTTTATTTGTATTTTATAGCACGGTTGACAGTTTAGACAGATAAAATGTTGTGTAAATTAGCCAAAAATTAAATTAATGATTTTTTTTCTTTGAATTATTCATCCCTCCTTAATCTATACCTGCTTAATTCTGTGCAGGGCTATCAGAGGCTGCAGCTCCTCCATCTCACACTGAGGGTGAAGCACTGACACCCAGGACAGGTTGTCAGTCTCACACACACAGACAGGAAACACACTCGCATCCTAATAGGACATTCTGACCTGCTGTTGATGGGAGCAAATTAGATCTCCAAAAGGAAACTGCAATCATGAGACTGTTGATTCAAACCCAGGGCCTCGATGCAGAGAAGCCACGGCTGCTAATCACTGAGACGTGATGAATTGGAAGTTGTTAAAACTTCACTCTGGTCTGAATAACAATCAAGTCAGCTCAAAGTTCAACAGACGAGTCTGAGTACTTTGAAAAATGAGTCACTTACAGGTCGAAATAAAACTGGAGCGAGTTCAAGAGAAGGGCACATATCTGAAACGTCACTTCCAATACAGTATTTAGACAGACAATGGGGCACGCTGACAGGTAGCTTTTCTGGCACCCAGACTTGCATGCCGGAGGACGTCTTGAAGCGAATGACATTTGCTTCCATCGTAGCTGCTCGGCCTCTCTGCACGTCTTGTTTCTCTTTCGAGCTTGAGCTGTCCCCGCAGGCAGAGCCAACACCTCGTCTCTGTTCTTCTAACACCAGCACAGATAAATACTGCCAGCCACGGACACACAGGGCCAATCTCACACACAGACACAAACACACACACACATTGACCTAAGAGCTTTAATCAATAAACCACCCACAGCACTTTTCCAAAGCTTGGAGAGATGTCGCAGGACCGTGTGTGTGTCTAGTTACTGCGCTCTAAAACAAACAAGGCGATCTATAGGACCATTAGTGATACTGCATTACTCTTTTAGGAATGTGGGCTATAGCTTTTTACATCTCAGCATGTGTTATCTGCTCACACAAAGGAAACCACATTAACAATGTGGCTAAAAAGAATGAATCTCAGTGTTTTGTTCGAGTCTGATACCTTTTAGCATTATCTTTTATTTAAAGCAAATCAATCTGTGGATGCAGTAACTCAAGGATAATAAATCACTGAACACATTGTTGCACCTCTGGAGATGCGACTGTGAGGACCATTGTCTTTGGATGTAGATGTGCACAAAACATTGCTTTCATCATGCAAAGGAAGCATGCAGTTATTTTAGAATAATAAGGTTGTACTATTTCTACTTCTTTTATTCTCTTGCCTATAAATTTACAGCTAAATTACAGAAATTTTTGGTTGAATTCATTTATTCTGGTCTTATCAACAATAGGCCTTTTCCATATGCATGCACTGGGTTGACTTTAATTGGTTTTGACTCAGTCCAGAACAACAGAGATTTGCTTTTCCATTAAAAAAGGGCTGATGGCATGATGATGTCTCAACTGATGACACGGTTATCTATATGTTCATTTTATATCTTTTTATTATTTATTATATTCTATATCTATATGTTATTTATATGTTCCATTCAATCCTTTACACCTGACATTTAAACAAGCTTTCAGCACCTTATGATAACCAAATCTAATAGTGCTTCATGTGTTCATGGCAGAATGCAGTGAAGATATTCTGATAATAAGATCATGCCTGAATATACTCAGTAACTTTTATTTTTTTACTTTACTTAATTATATAACCTTAAAAATGCCCACATCCTGAGGGAAATGCACATTGGTCATTTGCAGTAAGTTGCATCTAAATTTGGCTGATGCACAATAAGTCCAGATGCCTTTACAGCGTTGAAAGAGCAATTAAAAAGCTTAATTATCCTCCAAGATATTAAACTGAACCTGCTCTTATTACTGTAGTGGGTACAATTTTCTCAGACAGTATGGTTTCTGAGTGACTCTGATTCTGTTGACTGGACACATTCTTCTTTCCCTCAGTGCAAATGTGAACCAAAAGCCGGCAGTAAACATCCATTGGACCCCTTTGCAAAGTGAATTGTTTATCATACATTTCATAAAGGCTGGTTTGTCCTCTTGGTATTTTAAAAGCCTCCACTTTGGATTGTGTTTGGACAATTATAATCTTTTTTTTGTTAATACTGCTTTGGTTGTCGTGGTAACAATACATCTGTACATGCTGACTAAGATCGTGCTTTTGGATGAAAAAACGTTGGTGCACCACGATGTTTAGATTTTTGAAACTATATCTGCTGCAGAACAGCGACATGTGGCACAAAACATGTCTGCCTGCATTCCTCTGCTAACGAGTCTTAATTCTGGTCGTCCTGTTGTTGTTTTAGTCACACCTGGTTTTTATTTTCTGTTAGTTGAGCGGAACAAACCAAAGACATTTCTTAGATTTAATTAGTCACCCAAAAGCATGCAGTTGAAATAAATATGAGCAAACTGGAATTCTATAAGAGGTTTTTTGGGAAAAAAAGTCACAGCCTTCTCCCACAATTTTGAGGCATTTTTTTCCTGGAATCACAGAGGGAAACAATGTCATCTTATGACACCGTGATAAAGTGCTTATTTGTGGCCACATTTGTAATGTTCAACGTGCTCTCCCAGTTTATGAATTCTATACGAGGACATATTGATCCACCCCTGCTCAGAGGCCAGACATCGACTGAGCTTCGGCTAATCAGAAAGCCAATTAATGCAGACAGCAGCATGTACACCAGGCTGTGTGGGGAACAATGACGCACTGAGCCGCACAGGCCAAAGACCTTGTAAACAACAAGACAAATTGTGTCAGCTATGTTGTTTAGATCTTTAATGACAATACTCCAATACTCCAGTACTTTTACTTTATCTTATTCAAGTTTGCATGGAGAAAAGCAACTGAGTCAAAGTTTGCAGTTTAACCAGAGACCGCAGGTTGTTTTGACAGAACTTGAAAAATGTTTTAGTCAAATGCCACAAATGACCGCTTTCCAAAGTTAAATTGTTTTGTTTTTTGATTTTATTTTTCTCTTATTGAAGCATAATCCCCACAGGCAACCACTGAAATCACTCCAATTCCCTGCTGTCCCTACACTGAGTGCTTTGTAACAATATCTATAATGATTGATCAAGGCCCCAGTTTCACTGTGAGCTTTCTGGTCCCCAGTATGGACATAAAGGGGAATAAATAACTCAATAGGGCCTTTCTGTCCACATAGAGCCTACTCTGTAACTTCAGTAAATTCAGTTATCACCTGATTTACCGTAATCAGTCACCAAGAAAAATCAGTTTTCTAGCCAATGTCTTTAACTTGTGAGCTGTATTGCTGACGGTTGGTTTTTTGATGACAGTGATGATATAAAGTTTAGAGAACAGGCCGATTTAACAAAAGGATTGTACACCTCCCTGCTGGTGACATGAACATCGCTGTGTGAAAAACAACTTACTCATCCTTATGAATGAGGCAGCATGAGTGCCAACACAGAAAATTCTCACACATGCACAAAAGATCATAAAATAATTACAGCTTTTGTAATTTATTAATACAGCCCTTAAATTGGCCTTTTTGAATTGTAATGTCCCACTTGTACCCAAAATAGCATGAACTCACCAACCAAGCCTCTTGGGTAGTTTACTAAAGGGCTGATTGTTGTCTGAATGCTTGCTAGGAGGTAAAAGCATCAAATTAGGGGTTTGTAGTTTTCCATCATGGCTTTAAATTAACTCCTTTTAATTAACTAGCATGAATTAACATACACCGATTTAACACTAAACTAAAAACTTACTTAATATTAATGGATTAATTTAACTTTCTAAGATATTTTTTCTTCTATTTCTAATCTATTCAACATTATTGTCCATCTGAGTGTGAGTTCCTGCAGCAATAGTAAACTTTGTCCAAGGTTCCCAGCACATTTAACAATAGTAAGACTCCACTTTTTGTCCTGTGGTGCCTGGCAAAGCACACAGTGTATTGAGAGAAGCTGGATCGCCAACGCGGTCAAAGCTGCAGTGGAGCCAAAACTGGGTGTTTTGCGGAGATGGAACAGACCGGGGCACTTGACTAGTTCACGGTCCATCTCATCACCGAGTGTCTTTGGCTCTCTGAGGCTTTGTCATTGTGCGGATAAACATTCAAGTGCCATGTTTGGTCACCCGTAGAACAAACCAGCCCATTCATTCCGTCCAATAGCCCCGGGTGGATGAAAGGGGTTCATTGCAAATAAAATGCCTCTACTTGCATTTAAACTCCCCCTACTTCTCACCAAACTCTCCACTCTGTCCTTTTCTCTTCATTCAAACTAATTTTCTTGCACTTTGGCTCTTGGCCACCTCCTTGTCTTCAACCAGAGTTTGTCGGTTGGGGAGCTGAGACCTGAATGCCAAGCCCTCGAGTCCTCAGCGAAGAGATGGAATTTTATGGTTGGAATGTAGGGGGGGCTTTTGGCTGGGCATGAAAAAGATTGAACACATTGGCTGTCGCTGATGCCAGGGCCTCCTAGCTCGATACCCTGCTGGGTTCCAAATATGGCAGAGAGGGTGTTAAAACTGAAAATAATCAGAGCAAACTGGGAAATGTTTATTCTGTTAAAGTAATATTGAAATATTCAAACTAATAATCCTGTTTCCTCACTAAAAGTGACTGAATTTACAGTCTTGGAAAAATAAAAAAAAACAGCACAGAGAGGAATAATGTTATTTCCACAAAGTCATACAACTCAGATTAGTGTCACAGCTCATGGAAAAACAGCAAGGTGGTCTCTGGAAACCACAATAGCAGACTTAAAATTGTGGAAATAGATGTACCTGTGCTTTTTATTTCACTACCTGGACTTATTTCAACGCCTTAAGTCCTCACCGTGACTCTCCTGGAAACTGGCATCCTATGCTCCAGGTCACTGTCACATATCCAAACCTTCCTGCACACACAGTTTCACTTCATTTTAGTTCTCAGCCAGCAGCTCCAGGTACGCAGCTGTCACATCCTGTTGCATTCACAACACCTCTCTGTCCACATGTCAGCACTGATAACAGAATTGAGTGTGTTAAAAAACGAAGGGACTGGGGATGTTTTGAACTGTGAAAACCCACAATGACCACAGCAACAAAGGTCTCATCTAAACAGTTTCTGTTTGCCTGAAAAGAAGTGAATAATCAATCACTTTGACCGATCTGCAGCAGAGTTCAATGCACTTTCAGGAATCTAATCCAGAAAAGAAAAGCATCTTTTAAAGTGATCTGGTACCATTAAAACTTTTTTTTCACATTTTTTGTGCTTTCTGACTTACAAAACCAATTCAAATCCAACTTGCATGGAGATAAACATGAAGTCACATCAGTGTGAAAGACTTTTTTTTTAGAGTTTCTGAGGGAGAAATGTGACATTTTTTTATGACTTAGTTTTTCAGACCACTCCAAAGACATGTTTCATTTATTTAGCACTTAAGTAAGTTGTGGATTCATGCTGCTCAATCACCCGAGAAGAAATCCCACTGACTGACAGCTAAATGCATATTGCATCATTGTTCAGTATTTATAGCCGAGCGCGTGGTTAAAGTGTGGTCTGTTAAAGATCCGCACACAGACACTTTTATGGAAACAGCACTAATTTGTCAAGTCCACGGCGACTTTCGAGTCATGCAATCACTAAAATAAGCTCCTAAAGACTGATGTAGGTAAGCACACATGTTCATGTCAAGCATTCAGCTTTCAGCTTAGCTTAAGTTGTCTATAATTGATAACCACATGTATACACTATTTGCATTATTCATCGGCCATGTCAGTTGCAATTTACCTCAAACACGTTGCGTTGCAGTGAAGCATGGGAGGGTGCTAAATGCTGAAACCTCCGAAAATCATGCAAACCTGCAGGAATTTGAAGCACTTATCATGCGAGGCTGAAGTTGAACTGTAGTTTTTAAGCTTTGCAGGGAGTGAGTACTTGTTTGCATGCATTAAAGCACAGAGGCATGAAGGCTGTGCTCGTTGCTGTTTATTTTATTCAGCAACTTTTGATGGCTAATGAAAGAAGTTGGGAGGACCTTTAGTATTGTATTTAAAGTTTTCTCTCAGCTTTTTTCAGGCATGAAGATGCATTCATGTGTCTATTTTCTTTTATTTAAGACTAAAGATGCATCTCAAAATTCAAATATTCAAAGGTCACCATCACAACAACAAAACCAACAAACAAGAAAATTTTCTTTGATATATTCAACTCAAACATAGAACAATGACTTCCATAAACTGGCTTCCATAAAATGAACATGAATCAAAATGAGCAATTTGTTCCTTGTTTCATGCACACGGAGAACAAGAATAAATTGGGTATATTTCAGTATAGATAAACAAAGGCCCTCCGGGTACTTGGAGGGTAAAACTAACAAGCCAGTGGTTAAACATACACAAGGCACAAATTTAACATGCAAGACTGAGCAGATAGTTCTATCCAAAAACGTCAATTGGCTGCATTTATTAAGACAGTAGTAAAGAAAAAAAAACATGGAAAATGTAACATTAGACCATAAATACATATATTTTGCAACTAGTTTGTTTGGTAACATGTAGAAGCTGTATATGGATAAATACTTTGATAAAAAAAAAATCTATGTGCATTGTTTTTTGAAATTGTTCACAAACAGTGTTCAGTGTTATATTTTCACAATTTACAGTTATTTCATTCTATTGCAAAAACTGCAAAATTTTCTAATTTATTGTGCTAAATCTACTTATAGTGAAATTACAGATCTTTTAAAGCTGTAATGAAGGATTCTGAGCTCAAGTTTTACCACAAACAAACAATGCAGAAGCCAACCAAAAGTCAATGCACACCGCACGCAGCAAATCAAGTTCAAAACTGGAGACAAAGCAGCGCTGAAGCTGCGCTGAGACAATGACAGCAGCACACACGTGCATTCAACTCCCACGCTTAGACCACATGTAGCAATCAAGCCCCCTAAACACCCCCCCACCCACCCACCCACCCCATCCCATCCTAAACCAATCCACCCCTCCGATGTATGACATCCCATTGTGCATGTGCTCCGAGGGAAAAAAAAAGAAAAAGTCGCTAAACCTATTGACTCCAAAGGAACTGGTCCTAATGAAAGTGAATTAAGCAACAAAGGAGGCACTTACATTCAAAAGCCTCACATGGTCCTCCGACAGAAAAGAAGAGAAGCGTGCAATGATTCCAGTCTGAGAAAACAATAGTAGCCTTGAAGAGAGAGAGAGAGGGAGAGGGAGAGAGAGAGAAAGGGAGAGAGAGAGAGAAAGAGAGGAGGGGAAGAGACAGTGAGGGAGATGAAGAAGAAAGGTGAGAGAGAGGACGCAGATTCATGCATGCACACATCCAGCGCACACGCAAATCAAAACACTTAGGATCTTTTCCTGCATCTCCCCTCCTCCTCCTCCTCCCCCCTCCTCCGTCCTCCCCCCACCTCCTCCCCATCCTGTTCAGCTTTGCCCCCCTCCGACCCCATGCCTTCTGGGTTTTTTTTACTTGTCATGTGTTCAGGCTCAGGCAAGCGTGAAGTGGGCTGAGGAAGCCGGCGCTGCAAGTGCTTTGTCCGGCGGTTGGGAAAACTCATGCCTCCATTACGTGGAACATTGAGCTTTCTTGGCCCCCTTTTTTTCTTTGTGGTTTGATCCACAGCAGATGGATGGTGAGGCAGGAGACGGTGTCCAGCATCCTGGCTCATCCATCACACCTTCCTGAGATCTCATCCCAAAAAATAAAAGAATTACAAAAAAATAAATATTCCTTTGGAAAATGTCGAGAAATCTCTTTTGGGGACTTGTCAGCAGTTTCCAAAACCAGTTGGCTGCAACTGCACATCCCAAGCCAGTCCTAATAAGAGCAATGAAAGTCTTGCATTGTATTTTTGAGTGCAGACACACACTTGAATTAAATGAGAGGATCTTGCTGTGCAGCCATTTGCTGATTACACAAGATATTACACCCCATATATCTGTTGCTTTTATCTCTCACTTAAAAAGCTGATGCAAACTGCCCCAGTTTTTAGTAATCTTTGCAATTTTTCTTTTTCCTGCTTTGACTTGCATTAAACTTTCAGTGGTTATTGTCACCCAGGGGAAAAGAAGCACAGAGCAGCAGGTTCGGTGAATATTTTCATATTCAAACTGAAAGTCCACAGTTTACAGAAGAGTTCAGCCCAAAGCGCTCAGAGTTTTAGACTTTAACAAAGTATTTGATTTACCAATTGCGACTGTTTGAATTTGTCTTTTCTAGTGCCACAAAGCAAAAGAACTGTAAATCCAACAAAATGAACCACAAGTCTGGGTGGAAAGCAAAAGTCATGGGATCAGCACATAGACCATTATGGAAAGAAGCTAAACATTTCAGGGCGAGCCAATGAAAATACCTCAGTGGGATTGTGTCCAGAGCCTCTATTAGCAAGCTTTTAATAAAACTTTATTGCTTATGGTTTCTCAAACTTCCTGCCCTCGACTGGACCAGCACAGTTTTTAGATTGAGCTCAATTACTCTATTCACGTGTGGCTGAAAATGTGGTAAAATTCACTTCTAATAATTCAACTAAATCTTAGGTTAAGATAAAAAGCCCAGTGCTTATAATTTACAGTTCCTATTCAATTCCATTGCATGATTTAAGCTAGAAATCAACCCTGCACATACAGTGCACACTGCTAATGTGAAACGTATGTATCAGTTGTGATTGGCTTCATCTTGAACGAATAACTTAACCTTGAAATATGAGTACAGCAGAAACAGCATTCATCAGTCAAGGTCACCTCTGAAGAGCAAGTCCCTAATGCAAACATTAAGAGGTCAACAAAAACAATCAACAGTCAATCATGTCTGTATTTAGCATTTAGCTTAAAGCACAGAGGTGATCTGAGCTAAATGCTACCAGCTGCTAATATGTCAATGCAAACATGCTCATGTAATTACAATGACCACCTTCTATGTGTCATTTGCATGCTAGAATGTGCTAATTAGCACAATATACAAAGTACAGCTGAGGCTTTAAAAATATATAAATACACAGATAAATAATAATTAACAGATCATTCTACTTTTGGCAGGAAATTGAGTTCATGGACCCCCTAACTGTTGTGGAAAACAGTTTTAAGTGTCTTTTATTTATTTATTTGTAACAGCTGCTTTGTTATAATTAAATTAATAGACAAAATTGAATGTATATCGTCTAAAAGTACAAGCTGATTACATCTGTGTCCTTGTGGGATTTAAAAGTGTTTTTTTCTTTGTTAATAGAGTAATGGTTCAAAAGCAGCATACAGGCACATTTGCTTGATTGACAGCTGCCTCAGACTGTTGTGCTCAGCTGTGGTGTTTACGCCAGCGGAGCTTCACCCAGTATTTGGATTATTTTAGTAGCTCCAGAAAAGATGCTGAGAAGAGATAAAAACCAAATGGAAACTTCAAAACACTTAAACCTCAAATATGTCAAAACTTCAAAAACGTCGTCTATCGTCTGTAGTAGTAGAAAGCTTTTTTTGGCACACACACTGCCCTCCCTCTGATGTTTCTGATGCCAGGAGATCTGAAGGCTGAAAACCAGGCTGCAGGTCAGTACACAGAAATATCCACACGAACCAGGCCAATGAAATAAAACTGAGCACAAATGCATGTGTGAACCCCTTTGTCTTCTAGTTGGCATCATTTTCCTGCCGTTAAACAGCCAGCACAAATGTGTCTGGAGACAAATTCATATGGCTAAAGCACAAAGATTAACCCATTTGCCCATAGTCTGCTTAAGGAAAGCAATTTGGGGGGGGGGGGGGGGGGGGGGGGGGGGGGGGGGGGGGGGGGGGGGGGGGGGGGGGGGGGGGGGGGGGGGG
>JAPZDV010000017.1:9459430-9528528 GCA_029814665.1 Acanthurus lineatus | reverse complement strand
GCCAGCACAATTGTGTCTGGATAAAAATTAATATGGCTAAAGCACAAATATTAACCAATTTGCCCATTTTCTGCTTATGGAAATCAATTTGCCCCCCCCCCCCCCCCCGCTGACAATGGCTTAGATTTGAATGACCTAAGCTGTTCCAACAGCCCATAACAACCTGATCAGCAGCTAAGTCAAGCTCCGCCAGGGAGTATAAGACCTGCTGATGATGGCAGGCATGCCTAATCATCTGTTTCAGTTCTGGAGAAAAAGAAAAAAAAATAGATTAAAGTGAAAACTGAATGTGCGGTGCTGCAGAGTAACGACTATTTCAGACTACGTAAAGATTATAGAGGATGGGGAGCTCATTTCCATGTCTGGATCATCTCTCCCTCATGGCCGTGGACATGTAGGGAGATAATCTTGAGATGTGCTGGCTTGCCATGGAAGTGGTGGGATAATCTTACAAGCCACCCAGGAGAAGGCCTTTGGTCTTTTGTGTGTGTTATCCAAGGCAGATTATGCATATGTATCTATTTTTGTAGTTTTGCATAGAGGACAACTCACCAAAATGACCCTCTCAAATGTTAACTACAAACAAAGCTACAAAGTCAGAGTGATGATTGTGAGAAGAAACATTGCCATGCAATCATGCAGTGCAGCTCTCGTGAGACACTTTAAAGTCATGTTGCACTTGTGCAAGGCTGCAGCTGTCTCAGTTCCTCCAAAGAGCTCAAAGATCAGTGTACATGATCCATGCTGACCTTTGGCACTTTTCAAGGCTTTCATCCTTCCTTTTCTGCAGTGGAACATAATATGAAAAGCCTGTTGTGTCTAACATTGTGTGAACTTTGAGGCAAGTTGGTCAGTTGCTTTTATTTTATTACCAGTGAACCAGCTGTGTAAGGCTGTTAGAGGCTTTTGTTTTTTATTTTTTTCATATATTTTTTCTCTTGCCACTTGCCCAGTTGTAAATGGAAATGGGGGTAAAGGTTCATCTCAAAATGTACATAATGTTTATGTAAAATATGTTTAAAGTGGCATGCAGGTGACCTAGTAGTCACTGCATGCTTTATATAATCATAACTTCCCAGATTTGATTATATGTCTACATTCCTGTGCATTAGTGGCTGCAGCAAAAAGTGTAATACACACATACTAGGCAAAAAATCTTGTTGCACATCAAGCATGTACCTTAAAATATCACATATCATATCATATCATATCAGCTTCGACTGAAGGGATGAAAAACAAAACCATCATATCTCTTTGGAGCAAAACATAAACTTTTAAAGAAAAATGTCAACTGGAACAGGTCACATTAAGTGCCACCAGCTGCTCAGGAAAAAACTTTAAAAAAAGGAGAATTCAAGGAAACCGTAGTTTAATTACATCTTGTTAAGTAGCTTCTGGCTACTCAAGTATCACAGTTTACTACCTCGCAGCCTCAAGGTGCAAACATACCCTCAAACAGCAGGAGATTGGTTTATAACCTCCTCAAAAGAACAGCACATCAAAGAGATTAATTAATGTGTCCAATATGCTCCAAAGTGAGACGTTGGTTTATTTCAGTGGGCTCAGATTCCAGCTGTGGATTGTATACAGTATGAAACTGCCACAAACAGGTCAAAGCTGCTTTTGGGTGCGCATCAGCAGCTTTTTTTTCCCCTCTCTCTCTCTCTCTCTGCTGAATCTCCACAGGCAGGAGGTCAGCTTTGTACCAGGAGGGAATCACTGACACACATCCACCGTCTGTTGACCCATTTAGTCCATCTGTACGGCAAAAAAAAGGCAAAATGTAATTGCATCTCTGTTTTTCTGGTATTTGCAGGCAACATGAACTGGTTTAAAAGGTAACTTTTGTTAAACATTATGTCTAAGTAACTGCCTCTTCCTTATAATATTGCCTCTTTGAACAGCATCAGAAAGTTTAGCACCTCATCACCTTTAATAGCTGCAGAGCTAAATGTTGGGTTAATGGTTTTTTTTTATTTTGTAAGTTTTATGATCCAAGATTTTAAGGGGAAAGTTTTATAGTCAGCATGACACCTTTTCTTTCTCTGTCTATAGATCACAGAGAAAACAGAAAACAATTGTTATGCTAATAAACATGTACAGTAAAACATGTCAGGATTACATTCTGACCTGCTGCTGAGTCATTTCACAAGTATTTCAAATATTGCTTCCCATTTAAAGAGCATATACATGGCTGACTGCAGAGGCATCAGAGCACAGCTGAAGGGCTGCTTGTTACAACAAAGGAAGTCAAAGGGGAAATTAACTGTTTGTTAATACATTTTTCTAAAGAATTGTGGGAACAAAGAAGGAGCCGTCTTCCATCATTTGCTCTAACAAGGTAAAAAAGGATGTGATGAACAACTCCAACCATGACCTTAGTCTTTCCCACGAGGGGTCTCTCCTTATATAACTCCAAGATATCAGCAGGAGTCAAAGGGTGATGGGATGACGCAGAGCGCAGAAGTCGCATTGTCCCAAGGGACTTTTCAGAGTAAGCACATTATCATAGCAAAGGACAAATGAGACAAATTCCCAGACATTTAAGTAACTGTGTTGCCAGTGGCCCGTGCAATAGCACATGGTTGACCTATTTGCTCAAACAAGTGCAACATTTTGAGGTTTCTTGCATTAGCGTTGAAAATACTTTCAATCATCTGATACTACTTTTTGGTAAAAATATCAAACCCCAAAGGTTTTTGTATAGTATTTTTTAATATCTATTGCACTAAAATAAAAATAGGTATTGTAATAAGGAGACAAATGGTGCAAATATAAGCAGTCAGATCATCAAAACTCAGTTAACATACCACTGATCTGCCATATTAACCATCGGTCTGCACATGCACATTTCTTCCAAATGCTGATATCTGACATTTCTGTTGCATCTACTTTGGTGCAGATGGTTAAGTGAGATAATCCAAATAAAGTGGTTTACATAATTGGCAAAAATTTGGCAGTTTTTACAACCTTTTTTCAGCTCATGTTTGGTGGAGAAACATTTGATGCCTAATCAGGGTTGCCATGTTACCAGATCTTCAGCATCTTTAAATATCCTGAACCCCTGAAGGTGGTTCGCTCTTAATCCATCTCTCGAGTATCTCTAAGAAAAATTATCTTTCCCATCCTGTCTAAAAGGATCATACTCCCTATGATATCTGTATCTTTAGTATCCAGAGAAATTCCATGGATTTTACACCTATTATTTTCATATGATGAAATGGTGAAGATTCAAGCAGCTCATGCAGATAAAAAACATGAAAATGACACACTGAATCAACCAATGCAGATCACAGAAGTGGTGAAAAGGATCAAGCGTAGTCCACTACTTCAGGCATGAGAGGTCCACTGCTCACTGCTCAAGTAGTTGTCGTCTTTTTTTTATTGAGAATTTAACCTTGGACCTCAAAGCTTCAAATTCAACCTGACATACTGAGTGCCTACTGAAACTCCACTGCTGCTGCTCTGCTAGAAAATAACATACATTTCTGTGGGTTTGAACAAATGTGTAGCTGCACAGCACGAGCCTGTAATCACCGGCCCTCCGGCAGATGTGTTAGGTTTGCTTTTAAAAGAGATTTAAATGTCCGACGCTTCATTACCGCCATTGCAGAGCAGGTTGCTGTGCCGTGCTCGCTCACAGAGAGGCTGTGTTATGTCCTGACCTCTCCGTGTCCTGGATGTTTTTGGCATCACAGCTCTCTCCTCATGTTCCACTGCATTTTTTCTTTCCCTTCCTACCCCTGTAATGCGACACCACAACACAAACTGGCATTTTACACTCCATGCCCGGTCTCTTCTGTGGCTTTTTTACACTCGCCATATTATTCGAAATGCTCTGCCTCTTCCGGGATGCCCCAAGGCTTTGGAACATGTGTAGGGGGGGGAAGGGCAAACATGTCATGACCGCTTATTCCTCTGTGCCAGCTTCTCCTTAACCCATGGCCTGCCTTTAATTATCCTATATGTGCTGCGCTAACAGTAGGCAGGGAGACTCAGCTGTGAAAGGCAAACAAGAGAGCTGACCTGGAAAGGGATTGCCTTTACTTCAAAAGGACCCAGAGGGTTTAAAGGGCACTATATAGGAAAGCGGCTGGTAAGGCTGAAAGCATCGGTGATATTGCTCCTGTCTGACCCGGCTGTGTTTGTTCACCACAAACTGCTGTTTTTTGAAACTTCGAGCAGAAACACTGATCCTTGCCTTCACATATGAGATGGAGGCTGTGCTGCAGGTTTTGCTGTTTGTCAAAGACTTTGCTTAAGTTTTCTATACACCAAATGCAGATATTATAGAAGTGAGTGAAGGACTCAGAGGACACTTAAAGACCTTTGAGCATCCCTGTGGCTCACGTTCTCATTAGATAAGGGATTGGATGCTGGCGAGGCTCAGTTTTTACAGGGTTATTTCCTGCTGCTTCCTCCAGCAAGCGTGCATGGTAATTTAATTAAGTCCACTGACTTTTCTAAAGGGCAACTGCTAGAACCAACACAATTAATAAAATGGGTGACTCCTCTGCTCTTTGTTGCTCTTTGTTCCCCTTTCCTCATTTGAGTGGCTCAGCATAATCCCCTTGTGGGCCCCGTCTTGATTTGCATTTAGAAAAGTCAAATCTGGCCTCTCTCCTGTAATTATTCATAAACTTTAAGTACAAAGTAAATAGCACACAAAGAATTCTGACAAAACTTCTCTTTTAGGAATTTATACAAGTGCAAAAATCATTTGCATGCATGAGGCAGGACATGAAACTGAGGCTTTGTTACAGTTTTGCATATATATGCAATAAAAAAACATAATTATATGCTAATTTCTATGAATATTTGGCTCTTTAGCATGATTTTTATTTATTTTTTCCTCGTGACAGTTGATGGTGTAAAATGCTGGTGTGTCAGTCTGTGGATCCAATACATCTCTGGTCCTCTGGGAGTCTGCTGATTCTTCTGAAATGTCAGTGTTTAACTGATGATGTCGCTCCCAAAATGGTTGCTTCTCTTTGGGATTTCTCTCTAAAACTGCGGCTTATTAGCAGGCTGGCTGTGGCTCATAGATGGCTCAGGGGTCCCAAAGGACAGTTCAAAGTGTAATGAGGTTAATTAGCAAGAATCATGACCTAGACTAAAGAAAACTGCTCATGATATACAGGATAAAATGTGTGGGTAATTTATAACTCATTAATTTTAGACTTAAGACAAAGGACTGTATAAGTCAAACAATATCATTTTATTAATCTAAAGTGATTTAAATGGGTTTTCAAGGCGAGTGTCCCTATAAATTGATGGTTTACTTTGCTGAAAGTCATATTTTTTGTCTCTTAACTTCAAATTTTACTGCATAAAACTACCAAATCAACCCCAGATCTGATCAAAGTGACAAATTGCACTGACAAATTTGTACTTTTGAGTATTTGTATGATAAATTGATCTTAATGCTGTCCTTCCTTTCAGACATGATTTATTCCACATGAATTTTTCTTTACCCTGGAACAAAAGTTGAATGCACATTTGGGATTAATCGGCAGCAAACCAGGAGAAAATCAGACTGTGATGTGAGAGACTTTGCTTCATACTGGGAACATATGTATGAAATTAAGAATAAAGTTTTTATACGATCGTCTACCAAAGTTTAACAACTGTCCAACTTGCATTCAGACTTTGACCCGCCTCCAAATAAGACAAATCTGATGAAAATATGGAAATTTAAGATTTGGATCTTCATGAAAATGGATTCAGATATTGTGTTGGCCCAACGTGGATCCAACCACCAAATTGCATGGAAATATGTGGCGGTAACGATAAAAAAGCCATAAAAAATCATGCAGACAGTCAACTAAATCAACCATGGTAAAAAAAATCTGGGCTGCTCTTTTATTCAACATAATACAGCCAACAACCCTTGCCTACATACACACACACATACTTGAACACCCTCATTGATATCATGCATTTCCTGGCCTCTTTAAGGACCAGTGTGTATGATAGATGGAAATCTATTGGCAGGCATTAAATATGATATATGTATATTTTCAATTGATCATTTAATCACCTGAAAATAAGAATCATTGTGGAATCATTGTGTTTTTTTAGCTTAGATTGAGCTTTTTTTGTCTGCAGGGGGAGCAGCTCCTCTTCTGTTGAGTACAATGCATAACACCATGTTTCTACAGAAGTCCAGAGGGGACAAACCAGACACCGGCTTTAAGAAAGAGCCTTAAACATTTTGTTTCAAAAGTTTCAAGGCCACCAAAGGCTCTCTCATATACTGTTAAAGGAAGAGCTGAGGGAAGGGAGGAATATTCATCTGGATGCAAACTGCAGCCTGATCACTAGATGCCACTAAATCCAACAAACTGGACCTTAAATTATCACAACAAAGTGCCGAACAATAAGCTAAACCTCAGTCTCTTTTAAACTTACTCTTAACCTTTACACAGCCCTTTGAAACTGTGAGGAGTGTGTATTTGTGGGTTGATGGGTGGTTCATACATGACCGCTTATTGACACAAATCCAAATCACTTCCTGTAGGTCTTGCGGTCTGTTCTGGTTGTTGCACGTTTCATTTTCTTGCTTTCTCTGCCACCATGAGTTATGCGCAGCACATGTGTGGCACTGTTGACACATGTGAGACATGCTGGGAGGATTATTGGTCTCCCAGCCTCACAGTATACCAACATCTGTTTTCCATCGCATGTCTTGAATTATATATCTCCTCACCTGTTTTTAGCATACAGTCAGTCACACAGCTTTACGAACATGCAGGACATATGACGCATGTGTGTAAGCATGTTTTGTGGTTATTGTCTTGTTTAATGCTGCAGCAGAGTGCGCGGTGAGGTCACTGTGTAGACTTCAATTGAGTTTTAATTAATTATTTAAACATTACAGCAGTCATGTCTCTTGAATCTCACCAACATTTTGTAAGTTTATTTTAAATGTAGGCTGCAAAAAATTGGTTTCTGCTAAAAAATTTGAATATTTAAAGATGTAATCTTTTTTTATTATCATTGTAATTCCCTCTTTTTTATTTCTTTTTATTTTGAAATCTCATTTAAGAGCCAAAATGCAACTTCTGACTTCAGATGCACCAAACAGTGGACCCTTTGTTTCTGTATTAAAGCGGCATTTCTATATTTGCTTTATCATCTGCCTCTAAATTCCCAATTGAGATCATGTTGAGAGCTTTTCACATAAAAAGCAAACCACAGCATCCACTTCCCTCCATGTATATTTCATGCTCTCTGATTCTTGTACTGTATTTCTACATCTGTATAAGTCTATATTTTGACTTTTACCGAGCAAGTCCTCTGAACAATGCAGCCTTTGGCTCTTAGGAAGCATTAAGGTCTGTCAGATGAATCGGAAAATCACGCTTGGAAGAAGGAATGAAAAGCTCTCAAAAGCCACATGAAATCTTAAACACTTTTTCAGCGGTGCTTTTTTTCCTCTTCTTCTTTTCATTTGGTGAGCGGCGCTGAACAAACTTAAAGGTTTCACTCGGGGGGGTGTGCAAAGCTTGTGCTCTGTTTTGTTGCTTTTTGACATGTTGTCTGATCGGGTGAGAAATGGTTACTGTCAAACTCAAAAGTGTGAACACGGTATGGAAAGTGAGTGTATTAAGCTTTATGTTTGTTGCTTAAAAGGTGTAAAACCAGTGAATGTGCACAGCTTTGTGAATAAATTAGAGACAGGAGCGCACTCAGTCACACCAATGCCTCTGAGAAATGTAATTTGAAGTCCTTATTTCTGTAAAAGGCACTTCAAGCATATTGAGAGCCAAGTCTACTAACGTGCAAACCTTGCACTTATGCAGAGATAAAAGTCCCACTCAACTTTAATATTATTCTTGACCTATATTTACATCTGATTTTCCCTCCTGTACTTGAAAAATAAATACGGGTTGAGTGCTGATTTACCTACTTATTTTGGCTCAGTAGACATTTACGAGGTGGTTAATTTTCTTAAGCCCTTCTCTTACTGTATGAGCTTTGTGCAACGCAATTTCGTATTTGGCATTAAAGGTTTTTTAACGCTGCCTTGTTTTAATGAGCCAAAGCTTGTAAAAGTAACATAAGTAAAATGGTTCAGCTCATGCACAAAGCAAACCTGATTCTTGTGCCTGTAATTTCCAGTTTACAGTCTCTGATGTTAACAAAAGTCGAACACATGAGGAAATAGCCCACTGTGAACATAATGATTCATTTTTCATAATGAGTTAAGTCTTTTGGCAGCTGCCCTAAACCCTTCTCTTCCCTTAAACACGTGTAAAGCTTCATTGACGACCTGATCACCAGGAAAACTGCTCTGATCAAAACAGATACAGCGAGACTTTGAAATTCTCTATGTTTTTTTACATTTGAACTTTAAATTTCTGTGGATAAGACCTGGAAAGTAAAAAAAATGTGGTTATGGTACGAAAAAGATTACATTTTTTCTTAAAAGACTTGGTTGTGTCACTGCAAAGTTGGAAATTCTTGGGTTGTCTTCTGAAAAACACACAGATTACTGTATCATTATTAGTTAACATTAAAATTATTAATCAGGCTGTCATTAATTGATCTTTTAGCCACTTATGAGTTCAGGCACATGATAAAACAACATCAGACAAATGTCCAGCAGCTGAAGTTATACGGTTTTCACTTGCCTTAAAGCAGTGTGTAGATCTCAACCTCATCTTGAAGAAAAGCAGCCTTTTAAGCAAACGAATACTCCACGGTGTTCACCAGCTAGTAGCTAATGCTGTCTGTCTGTGTTTAATACTGAACAGGTAGCTCTAAGTGTTGCATCCGTCAGCTGAAAAAAGGCAAATAAGAGTTGAATGTCATTGATAAAGGGCTGAAGAACATAGTTAGCTGAAAGACTGTTGACCCCAAAGGACTTTGCGCTGTCAGGTGTTTATTGTCTGCGGATTTAAGCAACACAGTCAACATTACACACAACCATCTGAACTTCTGTTTATGAAAAAACAAATTAGATTGGTGCATTTTAAAGTATCATGATGTTCTTTATCCTAATGTGGCAACTCACCTCCACAAAACTGCTAATTAACTGACCTTAAAAGGTATTTGGTGAAACACACTTTTCTTGAACTCGAGATTTACATCATTTGCTTCAAGCAGTTAAGTTCAAAATTCTGTGGAATACCTAAAAAAATATCTTAAAAATATGCCAGTGGGTCATTTAGAGAGCAATTTATGCAAACCTGTCCTAAAATTAGTTCCACAACAAAGTTTGATGCAAATCCTCTTGATTTAATGAGCTTATATTTTGTGCTGTTGCCCCTGATATGAAATGTTTTTTTGGCAGATGGTGCATCCAAACACATTGCACTTTCTGTGGGCATGCAGGTCCTGCGCAATATGCTTATTCCCCCCACTGATGAAGATGTCACACACATACTGAAAAGCACGTCTGCATGCGCGTGCGTGCCACAGGCGACAGATGCAACCTGTTTGAAGTGAATGCACAGTTGAAGTAGATGTGGAATTGATGTTCAGATGTGTTTGCGAAGAGGCAAAACATCTGCTTGTTACACTAAGCTGCAGAGTCACGGTCCTCTGCTGCTCTGAGGCATTTGGACCCACAGTGCAGAGGATGTCATGCGAAGCTTTTTTCTCTCACACACTGCGGTAAAAAAGAATTATCTGTGAAAGATGAAAAAAAAAATTACAGAACAACTGAAAAGATGAAACCTTCGACCATCAATCAGACCAGACCTTTTTTTTTTTAAGGACAGAATCCTTTTTTGGGACTGATCCTAATATGGGATCTTCAGTTTTTTGGGGGGCGGGGGCAAGATTCAAACATGCACCACATTATTCACTTTTTCCACTGCTTTTCCAGGAGCCTGTGGCTATCTTGAGCAGCTTTCTGGCAAGTATAAAGCCAAACAATCTTCATATGCTCCCAATTTCTAGTAGTCATCTTCTGTCTGCACTTTTATAGTCTTACACATGAAGGAAATATCACAGAATTTCATTTGTCAGTTTTTGGCTACACTGTGCAGCGTTTCCTCATTTAACTCATTAATCCAAAACAGATATTTACCAGCACATTTGACACAGGTACCACAAATGTTGACAGAATAGCTTGTCCAGCATTGTAAGAGTAAAACGACCTACAATTTTGGACATAAGTACCCTTTACATGACCAGAATAGAGGTTTTTTTGTCTGATACAAATGTGTTTTTGCAATGTAAGTGGCTGCAGGGATGGGAATGTGAATGTTGGAGTGGTTTTCCATGACATTTGATACAGACATTCTTGCATACCTCAGAACTTTATTAGTGTTTTCTTAAATGTCTATTTATCATCATCATGTGGTATCAACTTTTATTTGTGCAGTTGTTTGGTTTGTGGGAAATTTTTTAAAAAAATAATGACTTTGGCACTTTGAGTTAGGTGCTAATTAGTCAGTGTTAGCAAGCAGCACATTAAACTGAGATGTTGAACATGATAAACACTTATCCTCTAATCATAACCATAAAAACTTACTCATTGTCAGCATGCTGATAGCTCTGCTCATGATACAAATCACCAAAATATCATCATAAACACATCAAAGTAATTTTTAAAAATATTAATAAAATGCAATGAAGACATCAGTGCTGATAACAGACACTTTATGATGCTTTTTGAGTTTCAAAATTTGCAAATGCCCTCACAATGCTTTGATCGACTGCCTCCCAATGCAATTAAACTTATGTATAATTATGACCAATCTTCACTTTCACTTTTTATGCCACCTAGCCATTAGCTGACATTTGCTAGCTAGACACAGCAACATTTACCAGTGTTTGTAGCTGTCAGCAAACAGACAGCTAAGGGACATTAGACTGCATCACTCATATTCAGAGTTGCACAACTACTTTTGCACAGGAATTGCCCTTGGGAAAATTACATGTAATTGTCTCCTCTAAAGTTAATAGAAGTTACCCCCCCTCCCAATACTCTTTCAAAACTTTCACTGTAATTCAAACCAAAATGGCTTTTCTCAGCATGTATGATTAAGTTAAGTAAAAGCTTGAACTATCACAGAAAAATACAAATTTGCATGAAATTGCACACTCAGTGGGAGTCCACACAGACAGTTTCTTGTTAGTACTTTAATCAGATACAGAGTGACACAGCAAACTGAAGTCCTGGGAAAAAACGGCATGTTGGACTTAAATTGTTGACAGATGTGACTTAAAATTGGTCGGTTTGCCCTCCAGAACTGCGACCAAATGATCTCTTTGGATTTTCACCAGCAATTGACGGACTGAATGTTTGACATATTCAAATTTATCATTTGACCGCGGTCATGGTGAAAACAATAAGACGGTTGCTCTCTGTAATGGAAATGGAAAGAACTGGATGCTGATGCAGTCATTTCTGCCTCGGTGAAAGACCACAGATGTGGACCGACACACCCTGTTACAAACCACACGCTGGATGTTTCCACTCCATGAGGACATGAGGAATTTTTACAGACTACTTTAGTCAAAACTGAAAAAAAAACAAGCAGGGGAGTATGATTTTATTAGCATTGATCATACAGCTTTTGCTTTGATGCATAAAGGGACTGAATAATGCAGCATTCTTCTTGTTATGCTTTTAAGGTATTACAAGCTAGATTTTTTTCTCAGAGAAATTTGGTGAAAAGAAGTCTAGAAGCAGGAGGACAATATACTTACTTGGCTCTGCTCCCCTGCTATTCATCCTCCCAGGATGAAATACTGTCCTCAGGAATATTATGAGAAATATTTAAAAAGCCTCTGTGACTATAAACACAATGCCATTCTCCAACAGCCTTTAACGCTCATGCCTTCTTACAAGCTATGCAGGTTTTAACTCTGTATTGTCAGATTTTACTCACCTTTGTAAATCTCAGGTGCTTTTGAGCAACTATGCAGAGCTATTAAGTGTAAAATGAAGGACAGGATAGCTGTTATAAAACAAATGAGTGAATTACAAACAGCCTCTACTGATATAACAGGTTACATAATGGGAAATTTTCATTCTTTTGCCATACAAAAAAACATTGATACTGGACAACTTCACAAAACCCCAGATTCTGTGTCCAAACCAGATTTCTGTTGTGGTTCCTGCAAATGAACTGCTATTAATTTATAGTTAAGGTCAGACAACCAAAGATGTTTGATTGATTTGAGGGTGAAGATGGTGGTCATGGTTAAAAGTAAACAGCCCTGCCTCCTCAGTTTTATGCACATCCTGGATTCTTAGAATCCCAGCCTGACCTGCAGAACCTTCCTTTATGCTTTGCTTGCAATAGTTGCAAAAACCACACCAAAGTGTTTAGGGTTCATCCTCTGAGGACCATAAATGTCTGAAGCAAAGTTTAAGATGATACATCCAACAGCTATTAAAATACTTCACCGTGGATCAAAGTGTCGGACTGACGGATTGGCTGACAGACTTTGCTGCCTCTTTTCAAACACCACTATCATGACTACTAATAATACAGCAAAGCATCGTATAAGAGTATCATATCGCAGAGGGGAAAACCCCATGTAATATCAGACATACCGCATCCAAAGAGCTTTATTGTAGAATACAAGCTTCTGCTTCTTCTATGGCTCAGAGTAAGTAATTCATGAGGAATCTCTTCCATCTTTTAAGTGAGAAAGTGGGAAAAAAGTTACATAAGGAAAAGTGGAGATGGAGAGAACAGTTGACACACATTAATGTCATGGCATGGGCTTCTCTTTGTCTACGTTTCTCAGACTATTTCCTGTTGTACAATATGGAACCATGCTTATAATACACTGTATATACGAGTTGGTTCAATACATTCTCCCACAGATTTTTTACTGCAGGCATGTACATTTTTGTGCAATTTCCTCAGCCTTCATAAACACAGGGCTGGCTGGCTTTGGGACAATGAAAATGTCAGTACATTTTTTTTTCTTTCCTCCGAAGAAAAGCAAAAGCAGACACTTCCCCTGGAAACCGGCAGTGAATTCAGCAGCCTGTGCTGGAATGTTAATTGTGAACGCTTTGTGGCGAACGATTTTTCAGATAGGCCGGGCACAGAGAGTGGGACGAATTGGCAGACGTGTAGGAGGATGACATGGAGGAGGAAGGTATTGAGCTGCAGAAATAGAGGCGAACAGCGACGATAAGCGTGAGCCATATGCTTTTTGTGACTGCTGCAGCAAACTTGGCTTTGTTATCAGTGTTTCTTTATGCTTGTTAGCACTATGAAGTTTTATTTTTGCACAGTTTTAGTGTGAATACAGCAGAATATGTGGAAGTTTCCATCACTGGAGAAAGTTAAGGAAGAGAATAAGCAAAAAAAGGCACGCAATGTGCCAGATTATCCTTCATCCATACAACATAAATCACGCACTGATGAAGGATGGATGGCCAAAAATGTTTGCTGTGTTACCACTCAGATGATTGATGAAACTTATGAAATTATACATTTCTGAGTGCAACCACTCTTTTTTATATGCATGTATGCATCCAGGATAACCAGCTGGTGGTAGGGTAGTGGTAACTTTACAAAAAAATTCAAAATATTCTTCTTAAGTTACTGTAGTAAGGAACGTGAAAAGCATCCTAAAAGAAGCTCCAGATGAGAGGAAGTGAGGACGTGTCTCAAAGCAAAGTAGCTCCATGCTAAAAAGGGACAGAAGTCACATTTAGGTCCCCATCTCCTATAATTATAGTACTACCATCACTTCTTCTATCTTCACCTCCCCTTTGGCCTCCCACCTCTCACTTCCTCTCTCACAGCCTGACACATTTTCTCTCCTCTCCTCTCCTCTCTTGCCCTGTCGTCTGTCATTTCCATACCCCCGTCCTCCTCTCGCCTTCCTCTGCTCCTCCTGGAGAGATCTGGGCCACTTGACGTTTGTGCTCACCCATGGGAAAGGCTCACCCCCCAGCAGGCCAAGTCCATCTCAAGGCTGCAGCTGGGCTGATGTTTTGTCACACACAACTGCTCTGGCAAGGCAAGAATCGAACTGGATTTAAGCTGAGAGGCTGTTTGTTCAGGGTTCGCCGCCCTGCTGCGACACTTTGCTTTTGTTTGAAACATGCTGTGTGTCACACATTGCTAAGTCGGTATTCATGATATTGATAAAAACCACAATGAGAAAAGTCATAAAAAAGGCAACGTTACATCAAAAATTAGACAGTAGAATAAAAGAGATGTTGATTCAACTGAATGACCAAAAAATCATAACCTAAAGTCAACTTTCTTGATTTCTCCTTCAAATATGGCAAGCAGATTTTGAGTTCTAGCTTAACATTGTGGCTTCTTTTGAATTTGAATTTGAATTGTACTGCAGCATAAAGATGTGCTTCTGATATTTCGTCCACTCAATTTAAACACAACGCCTCCTGTATGTATTTACTCATGTATTTTGTACAATCATCTACTTTTTAGTGACTTACATAAAAATATTCTTCTATCTTACTCTTTTTTGGGTGCCTGTTTAGATTCAAATATTCTTCCAAGTTTTGAAAATCAGTTCAAAAATAAAGGAACCCCTTGTGGATTGAATGTTCCCAGAAATATCACCATAATAACGCAATGAGTCGAATCTGATGCACCAGTCTGGATGACCTCCTTGGAGTCTTTTTGTACTTTAAGTGCCTGTAAAAATGCCTCAGCGGAAGATATATACTTTAAAATATGAATTCTCTTTTTGATTTAACATATATGCTTTGCTGCTTTCTTATTATGTAAGATGCCTAAAATAATCAGAACAATACATGAAAATAAGTAAACAATCTAAACGTTAACTCTGTTTGGTAGCAGCTCGGAAGCTTTCAGTCATATCAAAGGTAAATTTTAACCTCAAAACTCCCCACCAGGGATATTTAGTGGCAGTTTTGGAACTTTTAATCACATCACATGAACTTAAAAAGCAGATTAACTTTTGCCAGTTGTGAGCTGTGATGATTAACAGCCTCAACTGTTGTTTTTTACTAAGTTTCTCAACCTTTTTTTTTTGCATATCCAACCATTTGTGTTATAAAACAGTTTCACTAAATCAAATCCAGAGCAGCTGATTGAGGCTGAATGTCAAATTTTATTTTGTCTCATCCGTAACATTTAACATTTCCAAATGTCACCATCCAGACTAATATGATTAATGTCTTCTTTTGAGTTGTTTTTTTTTAGGAACTTTTAACCATAATCAGACCTGAATCTTTGCTAATGCGACTCGAAGGCTGTATTTTATATCCTTGTGTTTTTAAGTCTATCAAAGAAGAAAAGAAAAAAAATCTCCATTCAGATTCTTCAAGCCAGGCAACATCCACACAACAACTTTTAAGTGGTGAATCAATATTTCAAAAAGTCTCCTCTGCAGCGCCCTCGGCTGCAACGGGCCATCGCCAAACAATAGGATCCTGACCTGCATTATTCATCCCTCACTCATTCACTCCCCTCTGACTCAGACGCTGAACACATGGGGGAATTCAAGTTTCACAAACTAAACTTCAGATGAGAAAACCTTTCAAAACATCTGCCCCTCCATCCTTGAATCTCTGTGGTGCTTTAAGTGGCCTCCTGCCATCCCCTAATAATGTTAACCATGTTGAATAATGAATAGCTGCCTCATAGCTCACCGACATCTCTTGCTGAAACCCTTCAATTTGACCTCATATCAGTGGGTGAACAAAAATTTGTTGTTTTTTTTAAGTTAATAGTGATTTTTAAAGACTTCTCTTCATTGTGAACCTGTAATGCATAAAAAATTATAAGAGAAATGTGCCAAAATCATCCATCTAACATCAGTTATACAGATCTATATTTAGAAGCACTCCAATTATCATTAAATTTAACTTTGGGGATCCAAGAAGCACAACTCAGTTATTACAAAATGGCTCAAATACTGGCAGCAGATTTTTAATGAACTTGACATTTAATGCTTCATGGCTTTTAGAAGGTTTCCCTTAATGTCTTCTCATAACGTGTAATTAGGCACGGACTTTAAATAATGCGTGCGTGCAAAGGTTCCTGACGGAAGAGATGGGGATAACTCAGCCTCCATCAGTGTATTATCTCTTCTCCAGACCATTACTGAAGCGGGCTGCTTAATAGCTGCTGAATTAGATGTGGAGTTGATTGCACATTGATTATCAGCGAACGAGGGCAGGGGATGTCAATCGCAACATTCAAAGTGACACTAAAGAGCAGAGGAGAGAGACACCAAAAGATGGATTTTTATAAATGTAAAGACTTTTCAGGATGTATTTTACTCCTAAATTCTGTCAGTATGTTAAATTTTATCATCCAGTGCATCTTGTTAAAGTGAGGCCCAGTTGGAGTTACAGTGGCTCAGTTCTCAGTCCTTTTCAAATTGGTTCAGTCAAAGATAGAAGTGCAAGAACACACACACACACACACACACACACACACATACACACACAGAGTCACAGTGCCGTGCACACCGTCACACCTCCCAAGTGCTGAAATCTTTCCACTGATTACCATTTGTGAAATAGCACTCTAAATATGTCAAGTACATTTATATGGTATGAAGGTGACAGAAGCAGCCATGAGCACTGAGTTTCTTTGTGCAGTTACATAACTGACATATGACTGTTTGCATTTTTGACAGTAAGTTCTGCTTATATCATAAAAGTGTGGCTGTATTTGCTTAAGACAGGACTGCATAAGCCTCACACCTAAAATAACATGTTTTCACATCATGGTTGTCTCTGTTTGAGCCTTTTTGCAAACTTTAGCAAGGAGTTCTCTACTTGTAGCAAAGTGTAATATATCAAAACTACTGGACTTATTGCCATGAAATGTCTTACAGTCATTCATGGTCCTCAAAGGATGAATCTCACTGTCTTTGGTAATCTCCAGACCCTTCGTTTAGCACCATTAGCTGGTCAAAGATTTCACTTATCCAGTGAAATATCCTCTAGATGGGTTGGTACAAAAGTTAGACTGTCATGGTTTCCACATAATGAATCTTAATGGCTTCTTCTATCCTTCTTTTCCTCTTTTGCTACAATAAGGTTAATATTTGTTGCTTAAGAGGAAGTGTCACAATAATTGCTGAATTAATTGTCATGTAATTTATCAAATAAATATCATCATCCTACTCAGGATGATCTGTCATGTATTATGGTTTAAATTTCAATTTGTCTATTGCTTAAGAATTATGCAGAAAAAATTCCACAATATCTTTAGAATAAAAATTGACATATGGAGATTTTTTTGGTCAAAAAAAGCATCTGCCTGGATCTTCACAAAAGACCATGAAAACAGCTGAATGTGGAGTAGAGTAGATTTGATCACATGCACACACACACCTCAGTCCATTTATATGGTCACACTATAAATAGCATTACTGCGAAGGAGTGTCACTTTTGCTCACATCAGTATCAGCAGCGTTGAATCTTGTTGCCTTCAAGTGCTGGGGGAAATTGTGAAAGCATGCATGAGTGCCTAAAAATGACCAAACTAAGTTACAAACTCACTCCTAAATTGTGTTTACAGGAATTTTGATGAGCTGTTAGCACAAATGCACCTCTTGCAAACATACCAGCTGATGCTAGAATCTCTTTTAAAGTAAAATATAATATATGTTGATGCTCCTGTTCATTTAAACAAAATTCACACATTTTGATTGATTTTATAGCTTTATAACTGAGCTCTTCATCTGCAATTTATAATGCAAGTGTTTTATTCAGCCACTTGATTTATTCAGACAAATTAATGAAGGACTAACAAAGATGTCTCACTCTTTCCCTCCCACACACACATACCTGCAGTATGAATCACCAGGCGCACAGATTTACAGGATACGGAGTAAAATTACGGTCTTCAAGGACAGCAGAGTTTCAGTGTAATTTCCTTTACATCTGGCTCAAAGAATTCTCTGCACATGTTCCTATATTAGAGGTATACATTTGTCCGTAGAGTCGCAAAGTTTGCGCTGTGAGACACAGTAACTGATGACTCAGGCCTGATCTATGCTAGCCTGCTCAACACTTTTAATGAGTGTTGCTCAACTGAGTGATGCATCTGAGGCCGATCATTGTTGCCTGATGCTTTCATGCTGCACACCAGTTTTGTTATGTAGGGGACATTGTCATATTTTAACCCACAGTGTGGTTTGGTGGTGTTACTAGTAGAAATCAACATTGTCTGTATTTATTGTCTGATTTCATCGTTGACTTCATTATTTACTTCCCCAGAGAAACAGATGAGCTCACAGACAGACTGATCAATCATTGCAGATGCAATTAATCAGTTCAAAACACACTGAATCACATTTTAAACGGAATTTTTGCAGAGCGATAGAAGTTAAAAAAAGACTTTTTAAAAAAATGAGGTCTCTAGTTACCAGGGAGATGACTGAAGAGCTCTGGAGAATAAATTAAAACATGTTGCACAACTTTTGTTTCTGTTGAGCAGCAAAATTATCAAAATAGTGAAGACACCGACCATAAATCAGCTTTGACAAGCAAATAAAAATTCTGAGAGTCTTTAATTTAGATTCATATTGTCAGAGTAGCTTTGCTGGTAAAAACACTATACCTATAAACCAAAGAGCACCAAACACCATAAAATATAAGACTCACAGAGATTAAAAATCTTGCTATTAAACATAACTGTGATTTTACAGAATCGCTCAATTTCAGTGCTCTGATTATCTGATGTTTGAGGAGTCTTTTTCTGATTAAACTTTGTTTTATTTAATGTTTATTTAATCAATTATCTTGCAGTTACTTTGCAGTATCAGTGTATTCAACATTTTGGCTTTGTATCATCATTTTTTAGTAATATTATCTCAGGTTTTTACTTCAGGTACATGTATAATATTTCTTAATTACATACATTTTTAATTTTTTTAATCATTTATTTCATTTTTAGCTCTTATTGTCCTCGTTTCCTCTGTTTGCAGAACAGCTGAGCCTCCTCGTTCCACTGATTGCTCATTGGTTGCACCTGTGCCAGGTTTACTCTCCTGACCTGCAGCCATGAACCTGTGAGCACTGAGGGAGGTCTGAGGGTCTGTTAGCATTTTTGCATTGCATAAAATGTGAGATAATAATCTCTAAATGGGGGAATCTCTTAATCATGGGGTTTCCATTTGTGTGAGGGTCAAGTTTTCAATTCTTAAGTTTTCTTTGAGCCACTTATGAAACGGCTGAAACATTTTGTTTTGTTATTTTCAACCATGCTCTTCTGCAGAGTGCTCCTATGTGAACACTCTCTCTGAAAGCAACACTATTGTTTTCCTGCACAATGAAGCATGACCTTGTCAGAAATCCGCTTGAATGGAAACAACAAATTAACCGTGGCAATTTATCTGTCAGCGCTCTCTTATGGAGAGTAATGGGCTCATCTCATTGACCACAGAGCCCAGTTCCATAAGTATAATCTGCCAACAAAGGCTGCGTGTGTGTGGGCGTTGAAGACTCTGTGTGTGTGTGTGAAACATGTGTACTGCATGCCTGTGTATTTCCACTCCTGAGGGCAGATCAGTATATGCCATGGTTGGCTGGGCAGAGTCCTCCTGTCACATGGCTACAGTGGTCACACTCATGAATGAACACACACTGTTGAGAATAAAGTATCTCCTGGCTCTTCACAGTAGCTTCTGTGTATTTCACTTAAGTCTAATGCCACATAAACAAGCCTGGTGTGAAGTTCAGCCAAAGTACAGTCAGAACAGACCAGTTTTATTGACTGTTTTTTAGTTGTGGTGACATTTGTGAAGCATTTGTCAGCCCAGTGCTCATCTTGACTCATTTGCACAACAGAAAAACAAATGAACATTATCCTCATGAGATCATATTTTGTTTTGTTTGTAAGATTTTGTCCAACTACAGCACTTCATCCCTGAAACATAGAGTCCAGCGAGGAAATATTCAGTTTTTGGGACAAAATATTGTAAATTTTAGGTTGTCTGCAAACAAACAGGCCACATTTTAGGACTAAGAGAATTTCGCAAAGTGTTTTAGCACTAAAATATTGAGAAAATCACAAACAAACTCGGTAATGGCCGCTACCAACAATCCATTTCTTGCTTTACTTTACTTTACTTACCACTTTACTTTATTTCGTGCTAAATCAGTGTCACTTGGCCGACTCTGTTTTATCTATGTGAATGTGGCAACTATTTGTAGTATTTTTGTAATGAAGTCACCGACAGAGACTCAAAAGAGCCAATCACAGTCTCATGAAACATGACATCATCCATTTAAAGGGTCACTTCTTCTCTCAGCTTGAGAATCGTCCTGGTTTCACAGTAAAAGTTGGTCTCAGCAGCTTTGTGAAAAGGTTTTAAGAGGAAACTCTTAGCTAGGAACTTTCAGTGCTGTTCAGGAGTCCTCCTAGTGGTCAGATAAAACTTTGTGTGAATACGACTCCGGATCCAACTTGGCAGGATACCTCAGAGGTCACTGATGATTATAGATTTTCCTGAGTTTTGGTTAAAAGTTAGGCAACTGGCCATAGACACAAGGTAATGAGGGCTTATGAGCTCAAGGAATTCAAGTGGTTTGAAAGAATTTTCTAAGTTTGGCAACTTTGTAAATGTCTAAACACCAACAAGTTGCATGAAGAATCATAATCAAGGATAAATTTGACCTTGAACAAGGTCTAGTTAGTTCCTCTTTGCCTAAAGGCTTCATTTATGTCCCTCCTGGTTTGGTAGACAGAAAAATACAGAGTCCAGCTGTTTTGGTAAATTACTAGGCTGTTTTTACACAAAACAATATGTTTGTGACCAATTTTAAGTCCAAGAAATGAATGGAATAAGGACAAAGTGCCACAGACAGGGAATAATTTACACCTGCATAGCCTTCCATGTTGTTAGATTTTTTTGTCTGTAGTTTTACCTGATTCAACAGTCATGTGACCTCATCACATGACCACCTAATTATTTAAATGCTCTAATTCTATTCTATGCCCTGATGAAGACTTGTCGAAGCTTAAAAAGTTGGCTTATCCATGATTTTGTAGTGGATTTTTGAAATGGTCAGAGTGTTTTGGATTCTCCGTCAGACTGCCAACTGTCATCATGGACTAAAAGTAAACTGGACCGTCACTGTTTTTCACTTCTGTTGCACCATCAGCCCTATTCTTGAACATTACCAGATTTCTTTTATTTTTTTCCTATTAGTCTAGTATTGTTTCTGACACAGAACAGCACGTCCCATATGTTTTTTTTTCACTCACAAAAATGTATCATTGGTTGAGATCTTTCCAAGTCATCTATTTATGCATCAAAGAGAATCTACTGTCGCTGAATTTGATATTTGTGGGGTTTTTAAATTGTTTTTTATTTTCTCAGGCAGTAATGTAGTTGATACAGAAATGGTTTACAGATGGGTTAGTGCAGGTCCGGAACCTTCATCCACGTTTCCTCATATTTCTATCCTCAGGACAGTCTGTAAATTACATGAAGCAACACATGATGCGAATAAACCCACTGTGCCTGCTAATGAGGACCTTGTGGGTAGGAATTCCTTTCAGGATGTCTGTCAGTGAGTGTGTGTGTGTGTGTGTGTGTGTGTGTGTGTGTGGTTGTGCTTGTGTGTGGTTGTGCTTGTGTGTGTGTGTGTTTCAGCATGTGTAAGCAAAAAGAAAAATCATTGTGAAGGCTGCTGCTTAAGTTGCAGTCCTCAATAAAACATGCACTACCTCATGTGTCGCTTCAAATCTGACAAAACAAACTGGTATCCACGTTTTGTTTACAGACATGCATGAGTCCCTAACTTCCTCCAGGAGGGGGGGCTGCACTCTGTTACTTGCAATTACAAGTCTCTCTGTGGATGAGTTCATGCATACCTATTTGTGCATGTCTATCTTCCTGGCAAATTGTCTCTTAGCCTGGCCAACTGGATAACGTAACTCTGGGCCAAGTCATTAGCCACTGAAATAAAGCAGCTTTGTTTTGTTGTCATGGTCCACAAAATTCTATTTAAAATCAGGCTTCCTTCCAGAAACAAAGGGAACAAAAAAGGAAACAGAAGAAGCGCACTCGGAGAGCAGTATTTGAAACAAACTGCCTCTCCGCTTTCGCCGATCACAATTAATCAGAACCTCCTTGAGAAGAACATGACATGCTCATTTCAAACATCACTGGCTCACAGTGTAACGGCAGAAGCTTTAATTGGTGTTGTGAGGAACGGACGCTGGAATGAGTGCATTTCCTCAGCTTAGCAGCGGCTGACAAAATGAGAAGAAAAATCAGACTAATATAAAGGTCCTCGGGTTGCTCTTGTGGATCGAAAGACGCTGGAAAAGATTCTAATTACTTTGAAAAGTTTTTTGAACTTGGACTTTGTTGATCAGAACTCTGATAAGCTGCAAGTAAGAAACTGGTTAAATTGACTTTATTCTCATTATTGCCCGAGTCCATTACAAGGAATGGAGAATATACTGCACATATCTCTATTTCCCATCTGTCGGTCTCTCACTCTTTCAGTCTGTATCCCCTGGTTCAGAGTTAGACACCCAAATGCTTATCCATTACCTTTTCCAATGTGTTCCAAGCAGTTAAATCCACTTCCCTGGGGGTCTGTGAGGGAGTTTAATATGCTTTCAGGCAGAGTTGAGGAGAATTGAAACCAAAAGCCATGACATCTTTTTTAGACTTTGTTTTTTTTTATGCATCCCCCTTTCATTTTATCTATCATATTAACACACTTATTCCTTTTCACCTCTGTTTATCATCCTCTGTCATTAGCTTTGTGTGATTCATTGATTATCAGTTGTGGTTTAGGTAGAATTTGATGAAAAAAAAGGAAAAAATATGGTGAAAAAGAAATTGGTTCATTCGGCCATGAGAGAGAAAATATCTCAAACTCTGTTTTGAAAAGCTATTCAAGGCTCTTGTCTGACCTCTAGTGGTACAGTCATGAAGTTACACCCAACACTCTGATAATCAAACACTAAATTCTGTTTTCTGATCTGTAAAATATCTTTTTTCTCTCATTCTCTCAGCATTTAAGATTTGTATTTTACTGGTGTTTCAGAGAATGAAAATATTTAAATATTTCAATTAGCTGCAAAAAAAGGGAACTCAAACATAAATTGAGTTAATTGCAGACTATTAATAGACGTCAGGAGGTGTTGGCTTGCAATTCTTGAATTTCCCCTGCTGGGCTGTGACATGATTTTTCCATCAGAAGCTCCATTATTTTGTATTCTGATATCCATGAAATATGCCACCTTGGATGCATTTACATAATTTCCTGTAAATGTTGAACTGGTTTGAAATATACTGACTAATGGTTGTGTTTTGCATCAGCTCATCAAACCATTCAGCAGTGTTTTCTGCCTTCTCATAGATGACTCATCTGACCATCTGACATTTTCCCGTTGCTCACTGGACCACAGCCTGTATTCTTTGCGCCACTTCACTCAAAGTCGTGTATTTTTTAGGTGTAATAAAGGGTTTACATGCTATAGCTCCCCCTCTGCAGCCACTCTGTCAAGTTTTCGAGGTGAGACTTTGAAACTCACGCCTCAATCTGACATTTACAGCCGAGTGACTCAGAGCTGCTGTTTTTTCTGTTTGTCCTTGCATTTCAACCTCAGAGGCAGAGTTGTGAGGACTGACATATTTCTCTCAGGCTCATGTTGCTTTTGTTACCGTTCAGCCGGCTGGTGGAGGAGCTTTTATTGCCAAATCTCCCCTTCTATCTTTTATCTCATAACTATCAGCAAGTCTCTTTCGCTTTCATCTCTCCTTGAAGCTAAAAGTTGGCACAATAATTGAGTGTTCATAGCATCTATATTTTAAGTGTAACCCGGGTTTTCAGCACTTTGAAAATATGTTCCTCCATCAGTTTGAAATGCAAAAAAATACCTCTTGAATTCAGAACACAAATAATCTTAAAAGATAAGGTTCCATCTCTCTTTTATGAAGGTGAAACCTGATTGGCTGGACACTCTGTGTGAGTAAGGAGGCATGTGAAAGAGCTCTGTGAATCCTTCAGTGGATGACTAAAGGAAAAATTTCACTGCTGTAACCACACACCACAAAAACAACAATGGTTTGCCACCCACCAGCAAAAAAATGTCCCGGCTTTGTACTGCAGGCAGACACACCCAGACTTTTTGGTAGTTTTGGGCTCCTTAGTGATCTGAGTACCAAAGTGGTGATGCTTTGGCTTTAAAAGCAACAGTTTTATGTGCCTTGGTAGAAGATATAACTACGTGGCTCTATATTAACAAAGGACAGACTGAACGCTCTGCTCATTTACAAACTTAGCTCAACCAGGAATAATGATTGGCATTTCTTCTTTGAGCTGAAGGTAACTGACATCTGTATTTACTTTATTGGATAAAAAGCACAATTATAACACCCAGAAAGTTGCTGTGTGGTATATTTTTTGGGCAGCAATGAACACTAAGCAAGCACTTATTATCAAGTACTCGTCCAAATTAGCTCATATGGCTGCGAGGAGCATAAATAATGCAGAGTGAGAATGCTTTAAGATGTGACAGGAGTCCAGACTTGTGATCTGAGTGACTTTGAACCCTGTGTGACAGATGATGGACATGTTGATTTCAGGATGTCAAGAGTGTCTGATCACATAAGACCATCACACACTCCAACACAGACATGCGTCATGACCATATAGGACAGTATTATTCTGACTGTAACTGCAGCCTCTAGTGCTATGTGTTATAATACACAAGGTATCCTAGTACAGCCTGTACTAATTTATTGCTAATGTACTAATGTAACTAATGGCTTTCATGACTCATTCAGCTTGACCTTTCAGATTTGACTTTTTGACTTAAAGTACAACTGTGGCATAAGTGAAATCTATGGTTTTGTAGTGGTTTAATGGATTTCATAGTTGTATTTTAATGTGCATCTCAATCACTGACAATAGGGAGTAAAATGTAAATCAAGGAAACACTAATGACATTTTAAAAGCAAAAAACAAATGCGTTGTAACATTTCAAATGTAAGTTTTAGTGGTGCAAGTAGAAGAATTTAAGTTTTAAGGGTGCTAGGAGATTTTTTTTTTGGTAATATATGGTATATCTGTTTATTTCTTTTTTAATTTAAGGACTATTTCTTTCCCTTTTTTCCCATTTCTGGTTATTATGCTAAATTAAGCCAAACAACTCCTCCACAGAGCATCTTGATATAGCAAGCATTTGACTCACTGCCTCTGCAGCAGTCACCTCTGAGTCAAAATGCCAAGTGTACATGCAGAACATTTGGCAGCTGCACAAAACTCTGCAACACATATATTACATAAGTATATAATAATGTGCAATTGTGCATCATAAAAAGACAAACTCCAGCCAACTTTCACACCGATTTCAACAGCATGTTTAAACTTTATCATATTTAATTCCATTGTAGCATATTGATGATGACACGCAGTACAAAAGCAGTTACCATTACAACTTGGACCCAGTAAACCCCACCACACATATCAACATTAAACACCAGAACAACAAGTTTCTCTTGGTTTAAAAGTGAAGTCAACAAGACAAACATGATCTTGGTTTTGGGGAGACAAAGCTAGGACCATTAGGATTATTCTATGTTCTTCTGATTTTTATATTTTCCCCCCTTTGGATAAAAAACATTACATTGTATTTATTATATATTACAACACTCGACAGAAAACAAAGTAATACAAAAATGTAACAAAGTACGAACCTTGAGCGACACCTGGAGAAACAGCTTTTAGAGCAACACCTATGGCACGTTTATTTCCTCATTTGCACATTTTCACAAAAGGTGCTTTCAGTCACATGCTAATTGATCCTGAACTGATCACAGATGGATTCCATGGGAGCAGTGAATTGTGGGAAGCAGCAACATCTAGTGCACACTGTCTGACAATAGATGGCGCCATAACCCCTTAAAACAATCCCTGCACTTCTCGCACTTATGAGGCTCTCCTCCAAAGACTCCCCAACTTCACACACAAGTAAAAAGACATAAATTTTCTGAAGTGCGCCTTCAGATTTAATGCTGAAGTGGCTTCAAATGAGCAAATATTACTCATAACTTGAGAAAATGTGAAATATTTGCCAGCAAATACCCACTTCACAACGACATTTGGGACATTTGAGAGAATTTGGACAAGCTGGTTGTAGTTAATAAGTTTGCTTTCCCCCTCCTGAATTGGCAAAAACACTGCAATTAAAATGAGAAAAAATATCCAGCAAATATATATTTTTCCTCTCAGTTGGACCTCTGCTGATCCATGAAATCATTGTGAATTTTATTGTATAATTAAACAATAAATCAAGCCACATGGACAGGTAATAAGTCTGCAACCAGGTGGCATATTCAGTCTAGTATGACAGGTGTAATAAAATGGATCTGTCAGAGTTACACAGGATGTTTTACTGTTGATATACTGTATGATATTGTTTTAAAACCATGGCCAATGGCTGTAGAATGACTAGCAGAATTTGAATAATTGGCTAATGATCTTGGCTTAATGTGAACCTTTAGTGTTTTTTTTTCTTATGCAACCAGATTTAGGTCAAATAATTCTCAGTGCTTTAATAATCATGTCAGGAGAGGAAATGGACAGAATTTGCTATTTTGAACATTTATAATATAACAAAACCTTTTAGTCAACAAATTATGATACATTTTTTCATGTTTTCCAGATTATCAAAATTCTTCTTATCTGACTTCTCAGACTGCACACATCCAGCCTGACACTAGCTCTTATTTGTATATATTTTTTTGAGATATTGAGATATTTTTTTTGAGATATTTTTGAGATCATGTTAATTTGTGATGTTTATGTATGATTGTCGTTTTATGAAAAATGTGTGTCTTTAAATGAATCTCCTTACATTTACATGGCTATACTGAAGTTTCTGCTAATGTCACAAGCTATTGAGTCTCTGTCGGTAAAGAATTGGATGAAATGAACATAACTGTACAATAAATACCTCTGAAGTAATAAAAAAAGATACTTTGGCACATTGTTCCTGCTGTGCGGCAGGCGGCAAGAGCATATATAAGCAAACTTACAGAGTGCTTTAACTTGGGTCTAAGCATTTTTGCCATTAGTGAAGCATTACATTCAACATTAAAGACAAAAAAAACAGCAGTCTGACTAACACCAACATTCAGACTGCCAGTTAAAGGGTTGACTTATAGTAGATTGGCAAATTAGAAACTTTACATGTCACTTTACATATATATATAAGTATATATATATAGTTAATGTATGTTTGTCAACAATTTGTATATATATACAGCCAAAAATAACATTTGATCTTGACAGATGTGGCTGAACTACATCACCAGTACTCGCACAACAATTCTATATTTAGCAGCAATCACTAATACGTACATCGTACTGTTTGTATGTTGAAAAGGTTTTAAAAACTTCAAAATGATGAAATGAAAACATAAAAACTAGAGACATTTGTTTTCCTACTGTTGAGATATGGAGAGTGAGTAGCAGAGGGTTACATTCTGAAGAATTGTGAAGGGATTGTTTTTTTTGAGGTATTTCATGTGGGCGTGTTTTTAATGGACAAATTCTATTGGCTAGGAACAGAAACATCTTTTTGAACATCCATACTAAACGACAAATACTAGTGGCTCTTGGATGTAAAAGTCTGTATAAGGCAGCAGCTGCGCACGTAAACAACAACGCCATGGCGCTAAGATGCAGGAGAAGCACAGAGGGTTCATGGATAAAAGGATGAAATCCATCCACGAGAGGGAACATGAAGGTGTGGATGAGGAGTGATTGTCATTGGAGGGGTTTGGTCATGCCATCGTTTGGCTAGTAGAGCAGAATCTCCACAGAGATCCAGCTGGAGTTCACTGTCTTTGTTCACACCAGCGTTTCGGGCAGCGCATCTGCATTGTCTGAGGACAGCAGCTGCCAGATCTGCCACCGGTCCCTCTGCCAGTCCTGCCACTCCGGGCTGTGAGGCCCCAACTGGGCCTCTGATGTCGAGGCTGAGTTACTCTGAGCTGCACTTAGCCTCCCCTGCTGCAGGGGAGGCCGCTGAGCTGTTGCAAGCTGGGGTGAACTTTGCGAACCAGCCAGTCGATGGTGGGCATTGTATGGAGGAGGAGGGCCGTGGCTGTCGTTTAGCAAAGCAGGGCTGCCGTCAACAGTGTTTGTCCCTCCCTGAGGAGGTCTGGAGGTCAGGTTAAGTCCATGGCCACTCGCTCGATGGAGTCCTTGCATGGCATTGCGGCCGGGACACACCCTGGTGACTGGGGGATGCGGTCTGCACTCGGAGACGCCAGGCACCGTTTGAGTCCGTTGGAGCATCGCCTGCTGCCTGCCATCACTTTGGGGTCCATCGAGACCTTCCTGTGAGCTGCGGGAGCTTTCCTCTGACATGTTGCCATGGGAACCTAGAAACAACACAAAGCTCACATCAGTCAAATTATAATTAAATTAACAACAAAGGTTACACACTTCAGAGGTGAGTGACTGACACAAGAATGTGCAAAGAAATGCTCCAATACATCTCAGGTTTTATTGCATCTTCTTTTTAATAAATCAATATATTTAGGTGAGATTAAATACATTTACTGCAGAATTTGCATGTTGCATGATCAGGAGGCGGAGTGGGTTGTCTACTTGTTAACTTATCAAGTCGGTGGTGATTCACAGCTCCTTCAGACTGCAAGCTGAAGTGTCCTTGGGCAAGTAACTGAGCCCAGAATTGCTCCCAGTGGCTTTTCCATCATTATGAGTGTGTGTGTGTGTGTTTTCCTGATGTGCAGCAGTTTGCACATTGTAGAGAAGCTGCCTGCCATTACTGTGTGACTGTGTGTGCATGAACAAGTGAGTAGTTCAATTTTGAGCAGTTGAACAGGAAAATTAATTGAAGATTGTTCTACAGTTGTTTGGCCCTGATGGCAAATGCCCTGCTACCCTCTGTGTCAGACCGTATGCTGGGGGGCCCAAAGCAACAGCTGATAATAATTTGTCTCCTCAGCTCTTTAATTATCCAATGCATTCACCTGGCACCACATGTGTAAATTAGCTGCTAATTAGATGACTATAATGAAGAAAAAAAAACAGCAGGACTGTGTTTCTAATGAGTAGCAATGAAAATTCACAGAAACCGCTGTGAAGTTTGAGCCTTTGGTGCTGCTGGTCCTTGATTTAAAGTGCCCCTCAGGTGTCTGCTCCACCCTGGTAGATAATGACCAGCACCAGGTGTCAAGCACTTACAGCTTTGACTCATTTACCACTGGGAATAAAAACTGCAGCTGTTCGTGACTGACTGCAAACTGTTTACCTGTGTGTGGTTGGTCCTTGAGTATTGGTTTCAAAGTAGTGTGCCATGTTCCCCAGATGTTAGCATGCTCGTCTGATGTAGCATCTGAAAGAGGCAAGAGGAGGAAATATCTCTCTGTATTCAGTTACACAGTAAAAATTAGCACAAATATAAGCAGACTTTTGTAAAACTTGCAAAAAGACCCTAAAATAAATGTTCAGTTGCCCAAATCAGAAGCTAAAAATGAGGGGAAATGATGTTTTAATAGATGCAGAACCTAAAAACAGAACTTTTCAAACATTAAAATCAAATTATATGCCATTTAGAATCAATTCATGACTTTACCTTTGGTACCCCAAGTGTCAGCTCCCGGCTCTCTGCCCCAGCCGGCCATCTGCCCCACCAGGCTGAACTGTTCTGGGACACGGAAGAGCTGTTCGCTGCCCGGGCTTCCAGGTTCTCCTCTTCGCTCGCTCAGGACCGGAGAGTTGTTGTCATAAGGCGACAGCTCGCCGCTGGACGCCTTGTTGGAGTCGCTGGAGGATCGGCGCTCGCTCAGGGTGAAGGGCTCCTCTGTCTGCAACATGTCGGCGCTCCTGTGGTTAATTATGAGCAGCAATAAAGATGAAACAGGCAGACGGACATCATGTGAACACCTTGAATGTCCTCATGAACGTAACTCACTGTGATGCTTTTCTTCGTAGGAGGTAGTCTACAACATCTGGATCAGTCTCCAACAGACTCATCAAAACCTCATTCTGCAGATCAGGAGGCACCTAAAAATATGTTAAATATTGAAAAAACAGCAATTTAAATGAATTAATGAGTGGAATAAAGAACTGTCTTAGAAGTCTATGCCAAATAAGTTTAAACTTCCAAGATATAAGATACTTTTTTAAAATTAAATCAGTTGCAGGAACTTGAAAATGGCACTGAAGCAAATTTGATTTCTTAGATTTGATAAAACTAAAAACAGGAAATGAAACTTGCTGGTTTTAATAAACATTAAATGAAGCCTTTTCTTTTTGTTTCGGAAGCACAAAAATAGAAAGTCACAATGAGACAGTTGAATAACACTTCTTCAACTGATCTGGTAATTTCAGCTTTTTTCTTCATATCAAGCACGTGGATTAAAATGCTCCACAAAACCCTCAGTTACTATGAATGGTTCTTGTCCTCAAATGCTTTGAAAGGAGAAGTTGTCAGTTTCGAGCATAAGCATGTTACAAAACAACTTTCAGATGTCATTCACAGAACTTGAGCTCCCTACGAAACTGTTTTCACTCTCCGAGACTGAGCGAGTCAGTACCAATTACTACGTGTGATAAATGGCTTTTCATTGGCTTACTGCAGGAATGTAAGCCTCAGCGGAACGGCAGTGGCAGGTTACAAAACATCACGGTTTAAGGTTTCGGACCTGAAATGACCTGAACTGCCTGTCCGCACTGTTTGAGAATCCCAGGAGCAGAAAAGAACAAAAAGCAACTGATGAGGCAGTGGGCTAATCCGATGAAATTGGACCTCTTCTGACACCACATGAAGAATTTCAAGCCTGGATTTTGTGCTTTTATTTTGGAAATAACAAGTTCAAGTATCTCAGCAAAAAATACTCAATATTATTGTCGGCTTACTGGAAGAATTTTACTTTCTTGTCATATCTGCTCACAGGAATTCAGGTACAATTTTGACCAAAAACACACCCATCTGTCATCCTGTGCTCTATTTGTTTTTTCACACTCGTCTTTGTTTTCTTTAACAAAGACTCAACCATTGTCTGCTAAGCCAGGAGGGATTTAAAGCCTATGCAAGAATGTGAGAGGAGAAGTTTGCATGAGTGAATGTGAGAAAGTGTGTGTGTTTAGCAGTCGAGCAGATGAATGAAAGGAGGAAGTCCGCATGCTAAATGACTGACCATGAAGAGGGTTTGGTAGCTGGCGATCATCCGCTGCAGCACGGCGATGACGGCGGTGCTCTCCTCAGCCCTGGCAGAGCTCTGGACGCTGAACTCCTTGTCCGAGTTTTTCTGCTTGTGGAGAATGTTGGGGCCAAAGATGGTGGCCAGGTTCAGAGACGTCATCTTGTTTCCTGTGATCTGCATGTAGAGAGACAAACACTTTGGATTCAAACACTTTAGCGCAGCGCTGTTAATGTCAGCTGTAGCTGGGTTACAGTCTGCATTTTTGCAGATATCAGAAGTTGTTTTCCTCCTTTTTTTTAAAAAAAAAGAAAAGAAAAGAAAAGTGCTTCAGAAATGACATCAGTCCTTGCACAAATTTCCTCTCCTTCCTCCTGACTCATCTTCATTTCTCACTCAAATCGTCATCCTCTGTCCATCCTTTCAAGTTCATTTTCTCACCTCTCTCTCTCCAGTTTTCTGTATCTCTTGTCTAACTCACTCTCTGTTTTTGTCACCTTGTCACATGGGGTTCGTTAACACTTGAAGTGTTAGTGTGTGACAGCTGAATCTGTTTCTACTACAGTTGAGTGATAGTGTGCATCCTGTGGCACAATTAGCATCTCAAGTCATAAGTCTTTCAGAGCTTGGACGACTTTTTTTGTGGTTAAGTCATTTTTTCTGCATCTTTCCCAGTTTCTCTCCTCATCACACACACTCCCAGAAGAGAGATGGAAGGCACAAGTGGCCAAAGGTGTTGATGTGTTGCTCCTGTGTGAGTGTGAAACCCTCTGACTTCCTGTCATGATCTCAGATATAGATCACTGAGTCCCAAAGGGAAAAAAAAACAAACACCCTCAATGTTCAAGTTCTTATGTTCTGTAAACACACGCACAGAGACAACAAAACACACTTCCATCTGTGCAGAAACATGCCAAAACACACTCTCTGCTTCCCTCACATATGTAAGACTTGAGCAACACACTCCCCAATGCACTAAAAGTGGTGATATCACACACATTCAGAGACATTCAGGCAAACCTTCTCTGCCAACGCACACATGCACAAGTTAAATATGCAGTCAGACTCCCTGAAACCTACAAACACACACACACAGCTCGTGCTGTTTTGAGCCTGAGGCAAAGAAAATGTGTCCACATACTACACACATACCACACAAACTGATTCCTATCACTTCTTTGGTAATTTCCTCCCAATGAGGTGGAAACGCAGGCCAGACGAAATGCTAGCGGCACACGACTCAAAGCAAACTACATTTGGATGTTTTGGACCTGATTATTTTCCCATTTTGTTTAGTTTTAGATGCTCAGATTTAATGTCCGTGTTAATAAACGCGAGCACTTACCTCCTGACCGTGTTTATCTTGCCGGTCGTGGGCGTGGTCGGTCACAGTGGACAGAAACTCTAGGAGGCGGTAGAGAGTATCACTGTTGCATGCTGGTAGCAGGTAGACGAGTAGCTGAGTGACGTTGTGCTGCTCATCTGAATCCAACACTGCAACACAGGTTGGGATTAATGGGTGTCAAACACTATGGGACATGGAAAGGAAGAAAGGTCAAGCAAAGTGGGGCAAGACAAAGCTTACATGTAGTGTTAATGAAGGCCGTGTAGAGCTCCTTGGTTAGAAGAGGGTCAGGCATGTCCCTGAGGAACTCCTTCAGCAGAGCTGCCACATCATGAATGCTGTGCTCCTCATCCAGCTGCACGTCGATGCCACGATCGAACTCCTCACGCAGCTGAAAGGAGGGAGAAAGGAGAAAGAGAGGAAGAGGGAAATTAAGAAACATCCTCCGCACACAACAATGGTCATTGTTTGCTTTGGAGCACACACACCTCCACACACTGACTTCCTGTTGGTTCAAGTGACCCAGTAGAGTCTGCGCTCAAACCAGTTTCACCAGTTTGCATCTTAATCTCTACGATCTGACCTCTGAATGACTTCCAGAGAACTAGAAAGACTATTGTCAACCGTGATGATGACGATACATCCGCGCAGCACGTTCACTCGTATACTAGTTTTCACATTACAAATGGTGGCAAATTCATAAATGTTGACATTGGATTGTATCAACACAGGCTGGTGCAGGATACAAAATGGATATTTACACTTGTCGCAGATAATATACAAATGTGTGAATACAAACCATTTAATTTAGTGAGTTTATAATAAAGACAAGATGTTATAAACATATATGGGGCGAGAGTGGTCAACTTAACCACAATTAACACATATTGTTATACTTAAAGGAGCCAGTTTTAACAAGTATTTGGTCTTTTTAATTATCTTCTATTTGCCTCCTGTTCTTTTAATATTATTCTGCAAGTTCCCACATTGACACAGTCTGGAAACAGTCCTGTATTTTGTAACAGAGGAACACAGTGAATCGTCTGCAGGAACAGAACGATACCGAGAGAAATTACATAAACCCATTTATCTTGAGAGGACAATTTTTAGCAGATTTTGACTGATGTGAGAAGAGAAAAAAACAGTAATTGACTTAGATGATGGTTTGTCCGATAAGACACAATGTACCGACTAACCAGAACCAAAGCACCAGCATAAACAGTCTGATCCCTCAAAAGAGGTAAAAAGGAAAGAAAAACACAGCCTTTAATAGCTGAGTAACCTTTTGTTAATGCTTTGTCGAGTTAGCAAAAGTTGAGAAGTTCAAATGAAAAAAGGGAAAAGAGGAAAAAGTGACTGCAACAGGACTTTCTGCAGCAGGCCATCCACACAGAATTATCCCTGCTCCTCTTCTCCATTCCAAACTTTTTTTAACCTTTCCACCAGCTGAAATTTCTGAAATCCTGATGTGACTCATGTTAAAATTAGCAAATTCTCAAAAATATCTGCCGACTTTATGAAATATCTGGCTGGTTAACAATGTTTGGTGTCTTTTTCAGCTTATAGAAATGGTCTTAAAGTGTCCAGGAGGGTTGAACAATCATTACTTTTAAAAAAGCTGCTTGTAGCTGCAGGCCACACAGATTGATTGAGTGACTGATTGAGCCTCGGGGGATTTGCTTTTCTGCCTGACATTTCAAAGTGCTGCTCTGATTAATTACTGAAAAATGAATGCATGATGTGAAAAAATCTGCAACCAGAGGAGCTGAATCATTCCTCAAGCAGCTAGTAGATGATGGCCTGTGCTGTGTGATATAACACCTCTGATAACTATTTTTAATCAATATCTAATCATTTCTTTCTGTGTCTGTTGATTCCACTCAGACATCTGCTTAAAGGTCAAAGCAGTAAGCCTGTGCTTGCTTGTGAGTTTATAATCTTCTCTCCCATAATAACCAATAAGTGTCTCTAGTTCCCAGTAAACTGCTGCATGTGTGGGCAGTGTTACAAAAACATGCACCAAAACAATTCTATGAAAACTAATATCTGCCCACACTGATGAACCATGACACTTAAAGCTCATCTCCATATTCTTCTATGTGTGTATTCAGTGGAGTCGAAGGTAATGGATAATAAAAGGTGCAGGAGTCAGAGGAATAACTTAATGTCTCATGTCCTGCACTGAGCTGGTGAGAATGTATTTGCTTGAATAACAAATATGACATTAAAGCCACCTGTCACTTTGTATTTCTTCAATAAATTTAAGAAATGTGTCTTGATTCATATGAGCGAAGCTATGAATGAAAATATTTTACATTAATACAATTGTAAATGCAACAGAGGAGCTTTGGCAGCATAGACAAGGTTATGTCTGGTGCACAGTCTTAGTTATCACACAATCATCCTTCGGAAAAAGGATTATGTTTATTCTTGTTGACTTTCACAAGTGCAAAAGAACTTGCGAAAGGCGTTTGACTAAATTAATCTTCAAATTGGCGTAAGAAAATGCATTATAGCTGTGTGTCTAATCTGTTTGGCAAATATGGTTTTTAATGAAGTGATGCTTCCATCGCCCCCAACTGACTTCATAAAAACATTAAATCAGGTGATACTCCAGATCACTCACCTGTCGGACTCTCTTCTTGGAGCTGCCCACTCTGAAGATCCCCACAGTTTGCAAACCTGAGTGGATAATAACAAAAGCTCAATGATTTAAGTATTAAAAGAGATCTCTAGCACCTGTAATTCCATGGAAACACATGATAGACTTGAGTATTAGATGTGATGTTGGCAACAGTTTTCAAGTTAAACCTGCTCCTCCAAACTCATCACATCTGGATCTTAGTCAGGACTACTTTTTAAAGTACTGTGTAACCCTTTAGCATCTGTGTGCAATGCACCAGGGGTTCAGTTGACTTCAATGTAATACCATTCAGAGCAAAACTTAACACTTACAACAATGGCTTCACCTAAGAAAGACAGTTAGAGGTCAGGTACAATGGTGGGTCACACACAGGACCCACCCACCTAAACCTGATCCAAGGGTGACTGTGTCATAAGGTTAACAATGCACTGAAAAGTCTTTCTGAAAGAAATGTTCATGTGTGGCACACAGACACTAAAGGGATACCCAGTTCCTTTAAGTTGTTTAAGATGTGAAAGAGAAGAGCTGCTCACCGTATTTCTCGATGTGCTGACAGCAGCTGTCGACCACCCGAGGTACCTGACGGTAGATGGGATTGAGGCTCAGCCTTTTGTCCCGGTGCTTCTCCTTTTTACTCGGTGTTTCAGCCGGCAGAGAGAGCTGCAGAGCCTCGAGGAGGCGGGACTGGTTATCGTCCAAGTCCGTGATGGAGTCCACTGACATGCCTCCCTGGGGATCAAGAATGCACTTCATTTAGACTGATTCAACTGAATGAAACACAAACATGTGGTCTGCAGCTCAGATTTTGATTGGTTATAGTATCTTTCTCACCCTCCTGCGTGTTCGTGGTGCTGCTTCAGGTGTATTTGGTGACGTTGACTCATTTGCTGTTTCAGAAGTGGAACTCAAAGAGGAGTTACTGCTGGATAACTCCTTATTGGACGGCCGCTTGGTGGCAAACTACAAAAACAGGTGATCTAAGAGTTAGATTTGGCAGAGTAAAAATAAAAAAAGCTTTCTGTATTCAATATACAGTAGTTAACATTAAATAAGTAATTAACAGACAAGCTGACAAACCTGCAAAATGGACGATACGAGGTCAGAGGAATCCTTGTGCTCCTCACGCTGTGAATGGTCCTGACGATAGCCATCCTGACGCTGTCTGTGCGTTCTGTCATTAGCAATGACCTGCGAGAGCGGTATGCTAAAGGCCTGGGGTATGCACTCTGATGGAAGGAAAAAGATAAAAGCAAGAAAAAAGGTGGAATAGACTTAATTTTAGATGGAAACTAGTTTGACTCAGATGAAAAGACAGATGTAAACTGAACAATAAAAGCACAAATTAACTCACAGTAGGAAGAAAAAGATCAAAAACTTCATTGGCAGCTTTCAAAATTAGACTCTTAGACTCTTTAAACTTTAATCAGGAACATCAAACACACCTCCAATGAAATTCTTTATTAGTTCTGTAGGAGCTTTGCTTTTACATGCGATAAAACCTTTAAAACATGTTTACTGTATCAGTTTAAACTCTTACTGCACCACTGCAGCCTGACATCTGTTTTCCAAAATAAGACATCACAGAGAGAAAGCTGGGAAAAATCTGGTTATGACAGACCACTAATTCTAGTCCCTTTCACCAAAATAACACAACTTTGAGGAAGAAATGTCATGCTGGTCTCTTTTAGAGGCCGCTCAGCTGTGACACACATGTTTATAACAGCTAACTCGTTATCAAGCTAGTTCTTATTTCTTTGTTCCATTTTCTGCCTTTTTAAAACATGATGAGAGGCCGAGAGGAGTTTGCTTTGGCAAGAAGTTGCAAGAGACGTAATCAAAGTTAAGTAAAAGCTGCAAAAATAAGGTGAGACAAACCAGTGCAGTTGACTTGGGAGTTCTTGAAAATATGCACAGGACTTCAGAGAGAAATGATGTCATACTGGGCCACTCACAGGCTACATATTCCATAGCACAGAATCCCAAAGCCAGAGCCAAAAGCTAAGAAAAAACAGTCCAGCTGTTCAGTAGATGTGGGTGTGTGTGTGTGTGTGTGCATATGTCTGTCTGTGTGTGTGTGTAGAGGAAGCAAAGGAAAACAGAGGGGAAAGAAAGCAAAATGCATTCCACAACCACAAGTGGAGGGCTGTGGTTCACGAAAAACATGACCACTAACACTGTGAAACAACGAATTTGCTTTGCAGCCTCACAGCGTTTAACAGGGCTTATGTAACATCCACACACACACGCACATATGCACACACACTTGCACTTATGCACAATCTGGATCACATAATGTACAGTGCAACGTAATGCACATCACTTCACAGTGCATACGCAGCCCAGACTGCATTTATCAAGCCATGTCAGATTTTCATTTATCTACATTTTCCAGGCCTTTAGAACGACGGCCTCGGTTTTCAGCGCCCTTTCTTACTATTTCTTATCCATAACAGTGCAGTGTGTTTATATAAGCTGGATGTCTTCTGAGTCCATGCAGAAAGTCTCTCACAGCCTCAGGACAGTTATAAATAACATAAAAAAATTTGTTTTAATGTGCACAAAGTACCAGCTGGGCTGAGGAACATAACAGTGAAAGTGCCAAAAAGTGTTTAAGAGACCAATTAGTTAATCGTTACGTTGACTGACAACCTGCTTGATGCTATCTGAGGTAAAATGTCACCCATAAGGTGCTCAAAGCAGATTATAACGGCTATTAAACCTTATTTGCAATTAAAGCTTGACTGAGGTCCGGTCACAACAGCTCAGAGTGCTGCAGGGGCATCGAGGACGGCAACATTTCTGCTGTTTCTCCCTGCAGGGAAAAAAAGCTGAGCCTGTTTCAGAGTGAAATACATTGTTGGCTTTCAGGGAGAAAATAAAACTTAGCATCCATTTGGGCGGATTTGATCGCAGTTACATCTGAGCCATCTGCTCCGGAGGGGTCGAGCCAGGCATGTAGCAGGAAGAAAAATATTACATAACTTATGGTAATCGAAGTATTTGCGTTAAATTTTATGTTGTTCTGGTTGTTTCCCTCATGATAACCATCATCTGGAGGCCTGATGTAACTTGACGTTATCGTTTCCCAGTTGGCCGAAGCATGTGCATCATGATCAGCCAGCACAACTGTGACATACTGCAGCAGCCTCATCACTGTTTTAATATAAACTCTGAGCTTGGCAGCTGTTTCTGGTGCTTATTGAACGCTGAAGTTTTCTCTCTGGTGATATGTTGCCCCAAATGTGTTCAGAATATGAGTTTGACAGGAGGCCAAGTCTTACATAAAGCACCTTTTTTAATATACTCTCAAATCTCTATACAAATCTCAACATAAATACCTTGTGATTCACATATGAAACACTTATCATGTTCTTCATCACCTTGTTTGACTCTCAATTTTTGATTTATATCCGAACTTTCTCAATGAAGCAAATCACAATTAGTTTCTAACTTGTTCCAAATTAGTCAGTCAGTTGAGGACACTGCAGGCTAAGCAAAATTCAGCACTTCTGCGGGTATTTTTAACATTTTCCATGTGGTTTTTATTCCGAACGAGACCTGGGATCAGCACTGTGCTTGCACAAATTGTACACTAAAAAGCCCCAACTCATTTTATCCCCTGCTTCGCTCCACAACCGGGCTCCTTTGATGAAGATCCTTTTTCTCTTTCTGCCAAATATGCTTTGCTTAGTGCAGCAGAGTGGCTGCTCCTCAGAGCCAGTCCCCTTACAAGGAGTCCCTTCACTTTAAGCTAAATATAAACTGTCAAAGCCCAGTAAACAGAAACTGTTTTCATAACCTCACTGTTCACCTGCCCGAGGGGGCGGAGACCACAGACGGGCCCTGAGTCTCAGCAGGAGAGCGAGATGTTTCGAGTTGTGACGGAAAGAGACTGAAAGAGAAGAGACATGGCATGTTAGAAAAGATCTTTACCCACCTTTGTCTTTACTCTTCTCTTTCGCAAGAGAGTCCAACTTCCTCCTCAGCGACTTCTTCCTCTTCTGTCCATCTGTCCCCCCCCCCGAAAAAAAAAACAAGAAAAAACATTGTTGAGACTAATGGTTTCGGTATCTGCTCTTTCTTATCTCGCTTATTATATCTAATAAGCTTATGTGAGGAATGCAGACATGAATTAACCACAGGAGGAAGCTGTCTGAACTTATATCCATTTAACTGAAACGCCTGACAGGCTCGGCTGTGGTATTAGTTATCAGAAAAGTATCTATCAAAACATGTTAATTCACTTATATTGTTTATCTGCAACGGCTAATATCTGACATGGATTCTCTTATTTTGGATACTAAGAAATATTGCATTGCAGTGCAAAACTAAAGGCATCCATGAAAAACACAGTTTGATTTTAATATTTAAACAAACATAAAGAATTTCCAAATAAATAGGACACATAGAGCAGCAGAAAGAGGAACTGTTTTAAATTTATGCTGTAAAAGTTGTGCACTTTGCATACAGAAGAGACATATTTGATGTAGTGCAATTGCCAAGCAGACAAAGCACTCGAGTTATTGCAAACAGTCACATCAGCTGCTCTGAAGAGGATTAACGTGTCTACGTGACTGCTTCAAAACCAGGTTTTGGACTGAGGAGCTCTGAGAGGAGGAGAGCCACTTTGTCAGGTGTCAGCATGATGAATGACTCCTATATTTGCTGATTAATGATCGGGAAAATCTGGAAAAATGTGGTACACGCAACTTTAAAGTCTCTGGGCCAGGATGTCAGCTCTTGAGACCTCAGCAACTTTTAATGCTATCACTCGGTCAGCGTGCGCTTTTATGCATCGGATCATTGGAGATTTGGACCCGTTCGAAGAGTCTCTGCCTTGATCTGCTGGTTTAGCAACCTCAGTTTGAACTCCCAGATGTTCCCTTCGTGCTGTATCGGATGAGTCACATGCAGCACGAAGGAAATCTTATCCAGCTTCCATGGCCACAGCACACTTGATGGTAGTATTAGTGTTACGTCAGAGAGCAGGTTGAGTTTCCCCATGAGTCAAAACCATCAATACAAATCTGAACAAGCTCAACAATGCTGCTGCTGTTGTTTGATTATTAATATATTTCCTCTGAAGTGATATATGAGACATTTGCGTGTCCTGGCTCCTGCAAAGAAAACTGCAGTTTGAACTCAGAAGGACAACAAGTGAAATTTTATGGTGTATTAGAGGAAAAAATAGGTGGGAAGCAGTGAGGATGAGGGTTGTGACATAGAAGAAAGAAAGCAGATGTTGTGATTGAGAGTGAGGATAGAAAGAAGGAGAGAGAGAGAAAGAGAGTGAGAGGGGGGAGAAGCAGAGATAGGAAATGGTTTGGATTTTTGACAGATGGCTCCCAAAGCAGCACGGAAATCCCCCGAACCTCCAAACCTCCCCAGTCCAACTCCCAACCAGTTGTGAAACTGGCTGATGAACCTTTTCTTCTTTTTTTTTTGCTTCTCCTCTGCCTCCTCACACCCTCATCCCGGCCCTCTCTTTTTGTCTTTCCCATCTCTATCTCCCTTTAATCTTGTTTTTTCGTTCTTGGAGAAACACTGGAAACATGATCTGCGGCGCTCGGATAAATATGAGAAACAGCAGGGCTTTGCCCACATTAGCGGTGCTGAAATAGCACTCGCACACACACACACACACATAAACTCTTACACATGAGTTGAAATATTTCCCCAGCAAGCACATGGCGGCCGTTAGGGGCTCTGGAATTCATAAGCAACACAGACAAGTACGTATTAAATCATGGTGGAGAGAGGTTTAACCTTCAGCTGGAATGCAAGGCCCGGATAATCCACTGGCTGCACTATACTGCTGCTATGGCAGCCGCTCCACATCAGTACTGTGCAGTGCAACAACGCTGCACACTGCGTTATAATGTACATCTGCTTGAGCATGAGCTATATATTCTCAAAACTTAAGATTAAAGTCAGATTCCTGTTGACTGCATCAGTGGAGTGTTTTTTGCGGGTCTGGACATAGTTTCTATAGAATATGATAAACTTATATTAAACCAAAGTTAATGCTTTTGTCTGAAAACACATCAAAAGCACCTAAACTAAGTCAGCTGGGGCAAGAAACAGGTGTTAATATTGTTATTGAGCTAAAGGGTCATGAGATGATAAAGAGGATCTGAAAGCAGGAAAAGTGTTTTTGTGTTACGCAAAATTTTGTTTTTGTTTGCCCTTGAGTCCCCCCGTCCACAACTCCCACCCACCCTGCTCAAGCTCTCTTTCTAATCCTCTGATCATTGTCTATAATCTTAATTACTGGATGATTTTATATTCTAAGGCTTCTGACAATCATTCAGACAAATGCATGTGAGTAAGAAGGATTTCTTCTTTGTCTAATTTGTCAAAACTCCCACACAAAAGGTTGGAAACCACTGATATGAAGACAGTGTTTGCACAGGTGAAGTGAGAAGACCCAAAATGTTTGCACAGGTGAACTGTGGGCATGCACACCACAACCAGAAAAGCATGGATATACTTATCGTTAGGGTTTTTTCCAGCAGTTTGGCGTTGTTTTCTCTTCTGAATAAACCCTAACTTTGAGGTTTTATAACCATCATGCACTCGACTTATCTATGGAAAAACTTATCACCCTGTGAAAACGGTTGAATAATATCTTTGTGGCTCTGGAGGGAACTTTTTTGTGTCTGTTTGGCCTAAGATTTCTATTTTTGAAAGAGAAGTGTTACAAACTTGGTGCACTGAAGAGAACGTGTACCAGAAAAGTGAAAACTTACAGGGAAACTTAATAAAAGACTCCTTATGATCAGCAGTTTTCAGAGCTTACTAAGGAGTAAAAATCAGGTTAATTCGGCCTTTTTTGCTTCCGGTACTACTAGTTCAATAATAAATCACTGATGGACTCATTTAAATGCCTCATGGGGCTGCAAAATTAAGACCAGAGTTATATAAACCAGAAATATGTTTTGCATCCCAGCATTAGTGTTCAATCTGATAACAGATTTGTGGATGTCATTATCTTTTTATATCTTGCTGCCCTTTTGCTTTAAATCATGTGGGATTATGTATACTTTCCCTTTCTATCTATAAACTATGATGCATGAGGACATTTTTAGCATGGGTGGGCCCACTGGGAAACAAACCACCCAGTCTAGTCTCCCAGTTTAGGTGCAGCGCTCTGCCCTTTTTCTGCTATATCTGGGTTAATTTGTTGAATTTTGTCATTTTCCAAACCCTCGTTCTCTTAATGGTTTGGTTTACAAGATCCAAATACAGTTGTTTAGCATCAAGATTGTAGAGAAGAACAAATACAGCCTTTTTTGCAGCTTTTAGGACGTTTTAATGGAGTCTGAATGGTGACTAGCGGGGTTACTGAACTTGGCCCCAGCTGCAGCGGAAAGGGAGTCGCGTGTCGTTATGAAGTGGGGGGTGTCAACAGAAACCATGTTAAACAGGAAGCACCAGATCCCAGTGTGAAATACAGTTTACATCTGAATTCATGTCTTGTCACAACTTCCCCAAACATTAGACCGTATATGACTCTTCTTAAATACACTCGAGGGATGACAAAAGGAAGTGGTTTTTATTGGACACTTTTAAGTCGCTGCATAGGCTTAAAACAGCAAAAACCTGGATTCAGAACATCAAATGAGTAGCGTAAGCAACACAGGACAGATCCAGAGTCAGTCCCAGATGTGTGTTTGCTGCAGTTAATAGTCACATAAACGTCAAAGTCTTTAAAGTATGCTGTGGTAGTAAATCCCATTCATCCAGAACAAACAAACATAAAAGTTATGCAATACCTTTTAACTCTGCAGTGTGTGTAAAAAAAAAAGTGCACACATGTTCCCACCTTTTGGCATAGTTATCTGACATCCCAGGTCGTAGTCCTGGTGTAAACGGGTGTAGGCTACTTCCTGCAGCCTGGCCCTCTCCAGCTCCGACAGGCTCTGGATGGCAACCGGCGTCAGACGCACGCTCCGCCCCGACAGGCTGCTCCAGGTGAAATCACCCTGCAGGACACAAGGAGGGAAAAACAGGATGAGGCGATCAGAACGTAGAACAGGTTGTCTGTTTTTTTCCATTTGGAAATAGTTAAATGTTAAACCCTCAATGGCAATTAGCTTCAGTAAAATCAGTGAAAAGTTTATACATTAATCTGAGCTGACCTTTAAAAAACAGCAAAGGTTATTAGGTTACAGTTACAGAGACGATATTAGCATTTACTTGAAGTTGTGTGCAGGAAGTTACTTTAAAGTAGAAGCCAAATGTATAAAACTGAAGTATCCTGCACGGACACATAAACAGGGACGCAGCATGTGCTGTGGAAAATAAGAGTATTTCTGAGGAGCAAGTGGGGACATGAGGTGACCTTGCACTGATGGATTTGCAACATGCTCTCCACACAAGCACAAGCATTGCATTGAGATTGCATATTACATATGGAGGAGGAGACGCGGCTACTATGGCCTATAGAAAGCACTGTGAGTCATCGCACATGTTTTTCAGCTGCAGACACATTTGCAGCTTTAGCTTAATCTGTGATGGAGGAGGAATCGAATGGTCGTGATTTGTAATGTATTGCTGGAAAACCCAGAGACTGCTTTGGCTTTGATGAACATTTGAGTCATCTGAATCTCTGGTCATGCATTCCTCCGCGTCTACCGAGGGAAGAGGTCAGGAAGAGGGAGAGGTTAAGAAAGAAAGAAGGGGCGTAGAAGGGGGAGAAAGGAGAGGAGACATTGCTGCAATTTATCTAATGCCTTATCCAGACAGAGGGCTTACAAACGTGCTCTCTGTCTGTGTTTATACGATCGTAATTTTTTTGTTCTGCTGCAAGCGGACAGGAATCATTTTTACATCAAATTATTTCTTAAAAAAATCTGATGTCAACGTGTTGTCCCACCCATGATGTTTACTCTCCAAGTCTCCTAGAAAAACTGGCTTCTATGAGTCACACTGACGGCTGTATGTTCAGAGCTCCTCTCTGTTTTTTTTATGATTCGGCCTTCGTCAACAAAAGTCAGTCCTCCTGCCGTCGTTTCTCTTGTTTTTTGACCCCACTTAGTGCAGCGGAGCAACAGAGCCGTCATTCAGCCGTGGGAGGAAAACAAGATGTGGACGCAGGCAACCTGGAGAGCCACCTGAGTGTGTCTGTGTGTGTGTGAAACGAGTCCAGCAGGGGGGCGCAGCCCCATGTTGCCCTCTTTAATAGAGCATTTTATCCAGCACAGCTGTTACATGTGTTGTTTTTTTGTGTGTGCGCGCCAGTCTATGCCATTCCTAATCACTGGCTGAGGAAACCCTTTTCCCTGCCGCTTGACCTCACACTCAGCTTGAGGGGGGCACACACAGGCACATGCTTGTACACACACACTCACACACACACACACTGCAAAAAGAAAGACAAACAGTTGGAAAAGTTAAATAAGAGGCCTCTCCTCGCTCGAGCTGCCTCTGCCCAGCAGGGTTTCTGAAGAGGATGGATGAGCTTCTCTTCTTGAGTGTCAACCCATGAAACCTGTGGAATGCTGACAGAGGAGTGAAGGGGGCAGACTAAACTCTGGTTTCAGCGCTGGACTGTGGCAACAATGAGCCGAAAAGCCTGCGTGACATGCAGGGACATCTGTTCAGATCAACAAACAGCAACATTTTAAAGTGAATCTGCACAGTTTGTAACTTTTGATTTAATAGATTCTGATTAAATGAAGTTTTATTACTTATTTCACATATAAATTGTATTTTTGAATGGGTCAAAAAGATAAATCACACATGTAGCTGCTGTGTTATGATAAAATGAACACTTACTGAGGAAAATTTATTGAGCGTGGTTAGATAAAAAGATTTAGTGTGGCTGAACTGAACACAAATCAGTTCAATTACTCTGTGTACTTGCACAAATCCTTTAAAGTTAACAATGCTGATCGATTCTTTGCACACTGGAGGTGCTGCACATGTCAGTTATGTCATTTTCATAACCTTTTATAGTCTGATTCATAACTAGTGGCTGTTTCAAATTAAGAGATTTTTTTCCTCAATCCCCTGAGGTGTTTTAAAAAACTTTTTAAAGGATTTTTTTGATTTAAATTCTGTTTTGAAGCCTTCATGCTTTCAGTAATAACAAACGTTAGAGGAAATCTGGAATTTTTCTTTCTTTGGGGCCTAAAAGTGGTCAAATGTCTGGAGTCTAAAGATGCTGAAATCCGCCTAAAAACACTAAAAGCGTTGTTTTGTTGTTTTTTATTTGTAGAATGATAAAAAAAACTTTCCCATAGGTTACTGAAGCCCTGCAAGGTCAAGAAAAAATAGCAGGGACATGACCCGCGTGTCCTTAGTGCCCGACACAGTCCTGCTCTTGAAACCACAAAAACAAAAGAAGTCTCTGACCCAAAATTAGCTCAACGACGAAGCTGAACATAGTTTCAGGAGCCTTCACATGGAGGAAAAGATCTAAAAATAAAGGGTTGAGTCAAACATGATGCAGAATGTTTGGGAAAAGTTATAGATCTTCACCGTTATATGGCCCCCTTTTTCAACGCCAAACATCCTCAGCTTTGGGATGCATTTTGGCCTCCAAGCACTTGAAGCTGACGGCCAAGTACACCTAGTCAGACATCCAAGCTTGGCTCAAACAGCAGCAAACTCAAACACAGAAGCCGATTGCCAGGGCGAAAAGTCATTTGGAGTTCATGATTACATTTTTCAGTGTTGAGATTAATGTTTTTCTTCTCAGTTAGAAAAACAGCCGTCTAATCAAGAGCTCATGTTCTCGCTCTGCAGATAAAGACGGTCAGCTACTATTATGCAGTAAATACTAATTTGTTTGTCTGTATCGGTGACGTTAATGTGTTGCAAATCAAGCATGGGTGATATTATCATCGCAGTCGACCCCATTTAGGTTAATGGGGTCACATGTTACTGGAGAGAATTCATTCAGAGTTCAGATTGGCCTCTAATCTTGCAAATTTCAAGCCAAAGTGCACCGTGACACTAATACATACAACCAGTGCATTTATTATTCTGCATCTCTGCGTGACATCAGCGCTTCATGAGATGGACAACTGTTTGCATTGACTGTAAAGAGACAAATCTGCTATACAGCTTCTGTCACGATCCTTGCACTCCTGATGTTCGTCTCCAAAATACAGCTGGTTGCTAAGCCTTCACAACTGCCATCATCTGTTTTCCTCTGTATTTATTATAACCGCCGAACCCCCTGCAGATGATGTTCATTAGAATTGCTCCGCCGATGTAATCAGATGATCCCAAGTTTAACAAATGGTATTTTCTGCCAGTTCGCTACACCTAATCCAATTTTGCATTAGCGGAAATAATTCAGGATAAATCATAAACATGGGCAGAAAAAAGAAAAGTGTTAGACGAATGGATTAAAAGAATGCAACAAGTGTTTTGTTTTAGATGTGTGTAGTCAATCAAAACCAAGCAGCAGCTTTGTAAGAAAGTGCATAACAGTTAACAAGAGTAGCTCTATTTTGCATTTGTGAGCATAAATTGTGAATAACACAATAATAAAGCTTTAATCCGCTATAAAAACTTTTAAGTGCAGCTTTCGTCAACTCTTGTTACTTCTTCTATTACCATGAATTGCATAATAAAACTGTTTTTTCTCTATTTGTTATTCATTGTGCATGAAATCCAATATAGGGTGTTCAAAGGACAAGTTTTAATTGTTGACTAATACATTCACACTTACTTAAGTGTCTGTTTTAAACCATTTATTAACTTTTCATACACTGCATATAAATGCTAAACAGGCAGACTGAGATTGTTTGCATGTTCTGTGTTTAAAATGTCATTGAAATTCTTACCGTGAAGCTTCTAATAAACATGGGACTCATCAGTTGTTGTGCTGCCGTTCTTGCTGCTGTCTAACAGAAGCGACTGCAGCGGTACCATGCAGTTAGATGACTCATGCCATTTTGACATACAGTGCACTGTAGCGTGTGGTTTCTGTTCTATTTCAGACAAAGGGACAAGTGGCGCAATGAGCCATTGGCAAAAAAAACATGTCAGTTTCCGTGGCAACACATACACAGAAAAAATCCAAAAAGGGCCGGGAACTGAGAGGAAATATTGCTATGGTAACGCACCTGGAACACACACGCACACACCCAGGCAGTCAGACACTGTTTGCTGTGATGTGCTGTGTAAATCACTGCAAGGTCAATGTAAAAAAAAAATAAAAAAACAGATTTATTTCAATCTGAATTATAAAGCTAAGAATTAAAATCATAGAAAACAGCTGTGCAACTTCAATGATGCATGCCATGTTTTTTTCTATAGAGCAATGAATAATCAAATAAATAAATGATCGGCGCCAGTGGATGCAATTGTCCCCCAAGGTCAAAATTGTCCTTGATGACTTATTGACATTAATGATATAATGTAGCCACTAATGAACAACACAGCTTCTCCCCCCCCAAACGTTCGATATTCTATAAAAAGACATCAGGGTGACCGTTATTGACCCGGACTGCTGTGGCGACGCATTTAGAAACTGTTATTACTGGTCCCAATTTGGTAATTCTCATGTGAGTGTATGACTGTGTGTGTGTGTGTGAGTGTGAGTGTGTGAGGGTGTACAAAATGTAAGGGTGTGACATGGAAGAAAAGCTGGAGAAAGCAAAAATTAATACTCATAGAAATACATACAATACCTGCATGCTGCCTTTAAGTGCTGTTGGAAATATCCTTATTACAACTGTGAACGACAGTAATTAGAGACAATTAGGCCAATCTGCTTTTCATGTAAAAAATAAAAGGTTCATAAAGCCTTTAATCTGCTGGTTTTAGCGATAAACGGGGTGAAAATCCGGCAAAACTCCGATGTGGCTCTAATAATGGCAACACTGGTCTTTCGCTCACATGCACCACGTTTTAAACCGAAATATCTTAGAATTTGTGCAGACATTCATGATTCCCAGATGAATCCTAATGACTCGAGTGATCTTTCGGTTTTTCCTCTACTGTTCCCATGAGGCTGACATTTGTGGTTCTGAGGGAAATGTCTAAATAACTATTGGGACAAATTGTCTTGAAATGTTGCACGAAACATCAGCTCAAACCTTTGAATGCTCCCATGCTTCGGTTTATGCCTGCAAAACTAATAAAGCTCAGTCTAAGCTGAAGATTTTCATCTGGCCACATAACGACAAGTCAAGTGTATACATGTTTTATTCCTTATTAAGAAGTGTAACTACTCCAATAGAAGAAACATGTTACTTCTATTTATTTCCTGCACAACTGCATCAATATATTGAAGGCAACTTATCCCATTTCTATTGTGAATCTAAATGTAGGAAAACACAGACAGCAAATTAAGGCTCAGACACTCGGACTTGAATGTGTTTTTGACACATCTGTGCTTACAAAATCATGCTGGCTAGCTTTGTATAAACTATAATCAGGAAAAGGAATGCTTATTGATACTGCAGGAAGGTATCAGAGGCCCAGGAAGAGATCACTTATGGTGAACAAAGACGCTGAAGAACACTCTGAAAATTCTTCACGTTGTGCTTTTGCTTTGTTTTCATTCCCTTTTGTGTTGCAGCTGGCTTTAAAAGACCCTCGAGCAGAGTTTCTGTGCCACAACGCTGCTCCAGAGGAATGTACAAGTAGTTTTCAACACTTCTTCTTTTTTCCCCCCGTTTTTTTTTCGTCTTTTTACAGGCTGGCTTCATGCATGCATGTAATGGATTGCTTTCACTGACCTGAAACCTCCTCAAGGTTCACATCTGCTTGTAATTACTGACCACCCTCGCTCGTCAGCCAGTGTCAGTGCGTGTGTGTGTGTGTGTGTTTGTGTGTGTGTGTGTGTGCGTGTTTGTGCATGTAACTGTCACACAATAACGATTAATTGGCTCCTCCACCTGTTTTGGGTTGTCCCTGACACTGCCTGAAGGGAAAATAACCACCAAATTATGGATCCCTGCTATCCACACTCAAGTTATATAACCCGGCGCGAAAGTTATTCAGTGATGGTTTCAGGCTTTTGATTGGTTGTAAAATGTGAGGTAATAAACTTTCAGTATGTGAGGTCATGCAGGTGGAGAATTATGTGAGTAAAAACAACCTGTTATGGTTGCAAATACAGTTTTTATTCCACCAATTCCATGCTAAAAAGAGGCAGCTGCTGTGATTTAGACGTAACTGGATGTTTGTTTGTGCAGCCGAAACAAAAATCATTGATGTTAATTAGTGCTGAAATAGTAAGTCTGTATTGGTTGTAGAAAAAATTAATTGTTTTATTTTAAAATATAGGGAAATTTTGTTAATTTCAGCCTCTAAAATGGGAAAAATTACACTTTTTTCTGTTTCATATCATTTTAAATGAAAAATATTGAGGTTGTTAACATCTGAGTATGTGTTATGCTGAGTATGTGTTGTGGTGCACTTGGGAGGTTTAACGGATATTTTTCAGTTTCAAAATGTGCAAAGAGTTACGTTCAATTTGACAGAGATTTATGACCAGCTGCGACCCTTAAAACTCGTCAGTGGCAAAGAATATTAAGTTGAATGAACATATACTGGAACAAAAATTCAAAATAAAAAACTTTTAACATTTTGGTTACATAAATCGTCTTCGGTCCATCCAAGCTGAGGAAAAAATGCACTGACTCACAAATTAGAAAAGTTACACAACTTTGAGTCAGTTCTGTCCTTTCCAGCTTGCAGAATTATGCGGAAGAGCCGATCTGTCCAAAAAATCTCCTCTGAAAACCACAATCTGACAACCGAAGTGGTTATAACTTAAGTATTTTGTGGCAATTGTTCATCTTATTTCATAAAAAGGAACCAAAATGCAGAACTTGGCTGAGGATTGTCAAAACAGGTTTCTTGCTGCCTCCCACACTTGATGGTCTTGATTCATTGAACAGTTACACAACTTATTTCAACAATGCACACTGTTTATGAGCCTTTGTGGAATTTCATAGTTTATCATGGAAAAAGTATTTGACCCCATTTTTTTTGGTTATTTTTTCTGTTGTTAATAAAATATTAATAACATTTCTTTAAAAAATTACAAAATCACGTCCAAAAATCAGGGTTTTTATTCAGGTTAGAAAATTTACATCCAACATATTAAATTCTTTGCCTCAAAAAATTGTACTATAAAATAGATTTTTTTTAATTTAATAGTTAAATTTGTTATTACTTTTTTATAATGTTCCAAAAATTGTTCTTTTTTGGGGGGGCTGTAGCAGGGGGGCCCCACACAAAAGCCCTGGGTATCAGCTTTCACTTAATATTGTTTTTCGTCTGCCTTTGCATTTAATGAGGCCGTCCTGGCTCAGTCGCAAGAATGAGCAACTTGGAGTGTGTGCTCCAAATATTACCCCCAATCATTGGCAGGCACATCTGAAGCCTCGGGCGAACTTCAAACATTTTAAAGACAGATTAATATGAAGGGCCTGCAGCAATAATGAGGCCCGACCTTGAAGATTTAGGGTCTTGCATAATGGTTACATAAGCCACCGAAGCAAAGAAAATCAGGTATTGTATCAACATTACAGTTGATAGTAGAGAGAGAAGTTGAGCTAATGTGTGCATGTGTGTGTGGTAATCAGTGGATGGCAAGCTGACCACGAATCAGATCCAAAAATCTGTCAGGTTTTTTTCTCTATCAGCTGTCACTGGCAGACTGGGTTGACGTCAGAAACGCCATACTCCTGTTTGCAGCACTGAACTTTATGCATAATAACCTCAACTATTTAGACTGTGTGTTTGTGTGTTTGTGCTGGAGAACAAACTTAAGACATCTGAAGTGTGTGCACAGGCCACAGACATTTTCTCCAGCTTTGGTCAGAATTCCAGCTTTGTTTTTCACCTCCTCGGTGTTGTCTGTCCACTTTCCACAGCAGTAATCACTTACAATGCTGCTTGATCTTTTGTCTCTGAAGCCATGTTTACATGTTTAGTCAAGCAAATTCACACAAACTTTTAAATATTATACAAAAAAGGAAAGTAATGACATTTCTTTGTAGGTGTTCACTTTGAATTTGCTGTCCTCGTTACTCTTTTTAATGAGATATTTCTTCAATATGCATGAAAATTTGCTGATGGAAACATGGCCGCCGTTGGAGCTCTGATGCAACACAGTTCTGTCTTTGTGTTTAGTGAAAAATGACAGTTTTAAGCGTGAAGATCCACATTTTAATGCTCATAAAAACACAGCTCCTGCTTCATATCAGGCAGTCATTGCTCGGTGATGAACTGTCTAACTGACAGCCTATAGTCAAGTCATATATTCCATCCTCTGGATTCCCATCCGAAGTGGAGTACAACTGTGTTTAACATGCTTTTAGCGGGTCCTCATCCCTACTTTGTCTTGCAAACCACTAGTTTGCTTTTCAAGGCGTGGTGGGAAACCCTCAAATTGCTGTGGATGGTCCTGGAGCCAGACTACAAACAATGAATAGCTTCACTGTTTCACTCGTGTCTACATCCTGTTATCTCGTTTCTGCAAATTCTTCCATATCCAAGGTTGTAGTTTGAATAAGGGTGTGTCCATGTTCCTTCAAGTTGTACAGCTCACTCAGATCTTGAAAACAAAGACTCGTGTTTGTTAGTTCATGTTACAACGATTTTCCACTTGCCGACAGGTTTTAGAGATGGAGAACAAATGGTCCCAGATCAGAGGCAAATCAGTGATCGCCCTGCGCTCACCAATTGCTGCTTGATCACTGTTTGTGAAAGTTAGGAAGCCGTTAGTCATTGCTTGAGTCAATACAAGCAGATTGAGGCATGGGATAAAGAGTAATCCACTCATTCCCTGCAGACATCCATCCTAAATGAAAGCAAATCCTGACCTGCACATTGTGTGGAATTGCATAATTTCCTCTGTCCCTTCCTGCGTGTATTTTTTGTAGCAAAACACTGTTAAAAGATAAGACAAACTTGTCAGGAATTCCTCCTGAAGTAAAATCTTGACCCCCGTCACTAATCATAGTCATATAATTAGCAACCCACAATGACGTCAAGATTCTCAGTAACAAGACGGAAAGATGGTTAGTGTGAAAAGTCCTGCAGTCTGATGATGTGTTATGTGACCGAGGCATCACTGATCCAATAAACAAGACAGTCCCACCAGTTATCACAGTGCACACTTCACATAAAAATATGGTCCCGACCATCTGACTGAGGAAGTTTTAAGCCAAATGCAGTCTCCTGTTGTAGTCCCCCTCCCCCCGACCAGACCAGCCAGCAGAGCTAATGAAGCTGGTTAATCATTACTGTATGAAGTGTAGAGCTCTTTTAGTGATGAGTGGTATGTGTGTGTGCGCGCGTGTGTGTGTGTATCATGTGCATTTTAGCACAAATGATGGGAAAAATATATACTTGCTCCACTTAACTGAGACAAACTGATTGTGTCCTGATGGCCACAGTGGAGACTGAGACAGTCTGAGTAATCAGGAGTCCTTGACCTGCATGTGTGTGTGTGTGTGTGTGTGTGGGGTTACATAAGTACAGTATGTGTGTTATGGACTGATTTGAAACTCAAATTAAGGTCACACTCAGGAGTAACATAACCGCTGCAAAACAGAGCTGAGCAGATGACGACTGCAGGAGTTTAACCTGCAGAGGTGAACATGATTTTAGTCAACAGACACTTTCTGTGCAGACAGGAAATGGGAGGAAAAAGCATCTCTGGCAGGTGCTTTTTCCTTTTTTTCTCTTTAGATGACTATTTAAATACCTTTTTATGAATCAGTGTTTAATTCTTTCTGATCTTACAAGTTGCAGACTTGTTATTGACTTGTTATGCTGCATTTTAAGCTTTTTGGTGTCAACTTAAGTCAATCAGGAAGCTAAATTCCCAGAAAATCACTTGAACTGCAACTCATCACACAGTGATGTAATAACTGCGGGTCATGCATTCATTTTTTTCTCATGCAATATTCATGCTACCCCACCCTTCCTCCACAGACAAAAACATGATCCCTCAATAGTTTCCCGACTGTGACTAATTACTGCCCCTAGATGTGGTTTCTGCATGCTGGATGTGTACTGTAAATGTAATCAGACATTAAAACAATCAGAGAAGCTCCCAGGGGTAAAGAGAACAAAGATGGTTTTAAGTATGGAGAAACTTTAGCGCCAAAAGTGAAGACGGCAGACTACTAATGCAGATTTAAAGCAAGTGCAACAAAATGTAATAGAGTTTGTCTCAAAAAGTCTTAAAAGACTCACAATCATCATTACTGTCATCATCAAATAATCAGATTTTGTCTTAGTTTTTTTTTTAATGAATTGATGAATTCCTCAGTCTACAAAATGTCACCTATCACAGACCATAAAAAAACAAAAAAACAGGTAAATATTTACATCTGGGAGGCAGAGAAAGGTATATTTTGGGTAATTTGTTCCTTTAAAAAACACTTAAAGGAAGTCATTTCTTTTACTTGCTTTAGCTCTATGATGCAATTTAAAGGTCACAGTGGACTCTTCTGTATCTCACAGACTTGCAGTAAATTTTTTGAGAAACTAAATCACTTTTGTACCAAAAACATCTGCATTTACGTGAAAATAGTTGCAGTTTTCATCTGTTCACACTGAATCAACACATGAACAGTGGAGATAAAGACCGAACTGGGTACAAATAACAACACAGGAGTAGAAAAGTGAAGCACAGTTTAACCTCACTGATACAGATTAATTTAATGCACATATATATATTTGTGCATGCATGTGTGTGCGTGTGTGTGTGCATGCACTTTATCTGTCAATCAGTCAAAATGGTTGTGTAAGTGGCCCCATGAGCATTACGTTCCCATCGAACATTTTGCAGTCTGAGCGCTCCACTATGTCGGCACCGTGAGAACAGGATCTCACACACAAATACACAGGCACACACACACACACACACACAAACACACACATGCACAGGCTTCACAGGAACAACTCCCTGAGAAATATTGTGCCACTCCATCAATCCTGGAATGTTAAATAGATATTTCAGAGATTAGAGCTGGCATCTGTGCCAAAAAGCCGTAACACATCAGGCCTCAGATAGAAAGCAAGAACGTAACCGATGCAGCCGCGACTCATTCGCCACAACTGTGAAGAGCAAAGTCAAGCATGCCAGGATACTTCGCTGATATGGTTCCTTAAGTTCCTTCTCTGAGCAATTACACACACACACACACGCACACACACACACATCCTGCACACCCTCTAAGTCCTGTCAAGTCAAAATATCATAGTAACAAGCAAAAAATAGGTGTCATGGGCTCACACACACCAACATATGAAGATACAACAGCCATGCCAGAGACTTAGACAACTTGTCCTGTTACTTCCTGTTGTCCAGACACATGACAGCAACGACACTGGAAAAAAAAAAAAGACAGGAAGCCCCCTTTTTTTTTCAAGGGAAAGAAGTGCGAGTTCAGCACAACCAAACAACCAAAGTTAGATTGTTTCCAGAGGTCTCAGGCCTCCTTCCAAAGCACATAAAAAAATCAAGAATTTCTGGCCATTAATTTCTAATTCCAAGCCACCGGTCATTAATCTGTCATTTTTTCAACAGCTGCTGTCCTCTTAAGACTCTTTTATGCCCTTAAGAGCTTGACATTTTTGCGGCGCTTGTTGAATTTCAAGACGAACCTGATTTCACGCAGCCTGGCTGCAGACGTGTCAGTTGAAGGGCAGTTTTGCAACCTGGACATGCTCTCGTCCTTGCTCAAGAAGATTTCCTGACTGAAAAAACGTCCAAGTAAATAAACTTAGCATGTGTGATGTGCATTTTTTTTTTAAGGAAGTGGGGTTACAGCTGTCATTGAAGATAAGCCGGACTTCTGAACAGTTTCAAAAGCACATTCTTGAATTGATAAATGGAGTTTCATTTTGGCCCTTTTTCCTGAACTTTTCTGCATCTATGTGGATAAAAAAGGCCTTCAGTTTCAACACATCAGAGTGCAAATGCATTTTCTTAACACCTTAGTCTTTATTTTCTTCATGAAAGTAAGCATGTGCAAGATTATCCATTGATCCGATTAGAGGATAGTTAGTTTATTATTCATGCAAGTGGCGGGAGCTGAGCCAACAAGGGTACGGCACATTTCCATGGCTTTTCGCTCTCCGTGCCTTTTTCACCGTATCCATTTAACACAGCGGGATCAGAGCAAAGTCTCAACAAGACTCTTTATTTTCCACGTGGGTGCCGGATCCCCCCTCCCAGTTAATCCTGCGTGGTAGTTAAAGAGCAGGGATTACAGCCCGCTGCTCCGCTGCCTCAGAATCCGGATGATGTTGATGAAGAAGATGACAGAGTTTAAAGGCAGAGCTGCGGTCACTTTGTGAGACACATGGCAGCGATTTACGTGCAGCTTAAACGCAATGCGAGTGCATGAGCCATGCACGCAGCTGCCCATGTGTTCATAAAACTGCATACGTGTGTGACACTTAAAAAAAACACAAGTATGTGCAGAGAAAAACGCTGCACATGTGCTGCTTGGAGACGGAGCAAATTCAAAAATCCATTAGCAATTCTGTGCTTGTGGCTCGTTTTAAAGTACTAAACCAAAAACAGAATCATGACTTTATGTAAGAATGAAAAAATCCTCATGTGTGACACTTAATTCACAAGTTAACATCCACCATGAAAGACTTAGATGTAAAATCTTGTGAGTTAAACAATAATTCCTTCATCGTGTTTAGTCACGGCTGATTTTCTGGAAAGCTGTTTCCTCGTTGTTGCTTTTCTTTCTGTCTGTGTCTCTCTGTATTTCCACATGACAGTGTGATCAATGTGTTCCACTTTGTTTTTGACCCCAAACAACTGAAGGGCCCCTTTTTACACCCCAGGGCTCATCCTGCAGGAGGAGGCGGAGTCTCGGCTGACTCAGCCAGCTTCCGATGCAGAGAGGAATGTATGACTGGGCTGAGACGCAGTAGATTTCAGACCCCGGGGCTACTGATGGCTGAGCAGCCAGAGAGCACTTTGATGCTTCTTGTAATTACACATCAACAGCCAAAGACCTTTGTCACACATCTTGCACCTCTCTGTGTCTCTTCTTTACTGTGTTTCCTCTTAATTTCCACTTAAATGTTTGTGTTTATTGAGGGAAAAATTATTGATTTTATTTGATTCATGGAAACTGGAAACTTCCATATAAATCCACAGAATGAGCCAGTTACGAAATAGAAGAAAAATTTTTTTGTGTTATGTGTCTACTGGACACATTGGACGGTGTAAAAACAGATTTAAAGAAGTTAATAATGTTCATTACAAGACAGTCTTATTTACTATAAAATCTGGCACTAAGATTGGTGCACTTTTTGGTGTCCACCATTTAAAAAAAATTACTTCTCTATGAGTAAAAACTGAAAAACAAAGAGCCACAAAGATAATTAGACCAAAATGACCATGAACTGACAATTCTCAACTGCGTTTAATCAGCAACACAGTGATGTTTACCACTCAAAAACAATGAACCTCTGCGTGTACGAGCAAACACTTCAAAAAGTAATTAAAGCCACATTTAAAAACCGCCGGCCTCGTTTCAGTCCAGGAAGTTTTAGCCAAGTGTAACTTCCTGGAGACTCACGCCACACCCGATGCTGCCCTGCGCTGCTTTGTTCTTTCTGGACGGTGGATGTGACGCTGCATGTGTGTGCATGTGCATGTCTCTGTGCATGTGTAACACAGGTCGGAGTCGGGTCAGCTGGTCTATTATTGATTTCCTAGCGGAAGGAGAATGAACACAACCCTCCAGTGTCGCTGTCCAACCTTCAGCTGAACGAAACGTGTGTGTGTGTGTGTGTATTAGCGTCTGCCAGTAAGGAATGGCAATAATAACTGGGTGTAGAACACTTCATAAAGAGGCTGATAAGTGCTAACGGGGTGTTAAAATTAACATGGTAAACTACTTATCACCTTTTTCCACTGGCACGGCTCTGTGGAAGCAATCAAAGCTCAAACAAGCTGCTTTTCTCAGAGGGTCTGCTGAGTGTAGGCTTGATTACCAGTGAAAGCTGGGAAACTAAACCAAACAAAGCATGTACCACAGGGTTTGCACAAGATCCGGTACTGAAACGTGACGACGACAACATCATCATCCAACAGTTTCTCCATGCTTCATTCCTGACACTTTAAGTGAAAGCAAATGCCTGCAATTATTCCACAAAAGTGAAAACATTTGTGATGGCTGGGATTGTGCAAAAATTTTTACTTCTAACCATGAAGGATATGCAACATCCTCTACACTCAAGCTCATATTGCTGGCGGAACAATCAGATTAGCACATAAGGATTAGATTAGCAATTTAAAAAATATTGTTTCTTTTTATTAGGAGTTCAAGCCGTTCTCTGTTTTTTAAATTAAGAGCAAAAAAAACAGTTATTATGCTGTTTTTACCATTGAATTGAGCCTAGCTTGCAGCTTTGTGGCTGCTTAGGGGCTTCATCAACACTTTTTATGTCTTTACTGATTCTAATACTGATTGGTTTGTGCTGAACAGGCATTATGTAACCGGTTAAATGTGGCGATTAACTGTAGTTCTGGTTTAATGCAGAATAAAGTGAAGGCGACAGTTGTCTGGTGAGAAAATGGCACATTATTTTGGAAAGATGTTCAATGTCAAACTTCAAAGATCCACATAAAGACATAAGGCTTTTTTTCCCTAGTAAATCTTGCAACAAAACTATAAAATTAATCTAAATCTGAACCAAGAAAAAACCAAGAGGCCCTCCCCTTCTCCTCCAAAGCAACCAGACTTGCCTCCCTTGAGCAAAATATCTAAATAAATAAATAAATAAATAAATGAATAAATAAATAAATTAATTAATTAAATAATTCACCCTCCCTATTTTCCGATCTCCCCATCCACCCACACACACACGCTTTCATGATCTGCTAGTTTCACCACTTTGAAATTCTCGTAAAAGCAATAAAATGTGCAAACACACACCAATTGAGCAATAACACCGATGTAATGAGTGCTTAATGAGTAAATGAGTCAAACGCTGCAAACACAAACTGCTTGATAGATGGAATTACTCATCCACTCATCTATCAATCTGCACGTGCTGATCCTCACTCATCCGTCGTCATTTAGCGAGCACGTACACATAGGTACGTTTCCTGTTTACATTCTCTCATCATTTCTACTCTAAACAAGCGTATAACAGCACACATGGTGGTAACACACCTTGAGGATTTCCCATTTGGACACTCAGTCTGTCTGTTTTGCCTTTTTTTTGTTCTTTTTCTGTATATTTTTGCAATGTAAGGGACAAAATGCAACACCACAACCTGCTTTTTTCCCCATATTTTTAAAATAAAGCATGGAAAAAATCCTTTAATTATAAAAAAGTAATTAATAAATGTGAATGACAACATTTTTAAGGGTTAATCTGTACAAATAGGGCTCTCTGCAACTTCAAGAAAAGGAATCTAAGTCTCCATTTGTGTCCACACCAAGAAGACCACTGATGTAAACGATAAAAATAGCCGCTTATTTCCCCTGCAACCAGCGCTGGTTTCATGAAATCCAATTTTGTCTGTACCATAAGGAGGGAGAGAAGGAGTGGAGGGACATTAATACACTCTAATAGACTGGAAGGTAAACAGTGTGTGTGCCGGGACGATAGGGGTGTGTGCGTGTTTGCGTGTGCGCTGCCACAACCGACTTGTTGATCCTCACATTCCAGCGGCAGCCTTGAGGAGCAGCTAATCCAGTTTTCGTCAAAAGGCCTCTTGAACTCCTGTGTCGCACTTCTGCACACACACACACACACACAAGTGGGATGCTGATGCACACACAGTAAACGGGTTTGTCCGTGTGTAAATATGTGCATACTAAGAGTGTTGATGCACACACCTGTTGCATAAATATGCTGTGCACCCATGCAACAAATGTGTGTTATTCCTTTAATAAAAAATCTGTGTTGCTGCCAGTATCATCAGTGTTATTCTTTGTCTGAGTTTGAATATTTCTGTCATCATGCTCCTTCAGATGTCACCAGACTGGAAATTTGACTTCCGCCTTTCTATCTGCCACCGTCTGTCTCTACCTGTCTGGCTTTGATTCTATCTGTCTCTTTTTGAGTGTTTTTTTCTGCTCTCTATGCTTTGAAAACAAATCTTAATGATCAATGCAGCAAACACCTTCAGGTGGGTCACGTACACATGCACACCAGCAACCATTTGCTCATCACTGACAGGCTGCAACCTGCAATGATGCAGTTTATTTAAGTGTTGCTTGTTTGTGTGCAGCTTCTGTTTCATATTCACATGTAATAATAACCCGATGAGAGAAAACACCTTGAAACCACATCCTAACCTGCTAATGTTGAGGTTAGCAACATCGGCACTGACATTTCGCAGGAAGAGTTGGAACTGAAACCTACTGTTCGCTGCATATCCTGCACTGCATTACAGTGACATGAAGCAGTTGCCCCTGTGTGTTTATTACATCTGACAAGGACTAACAGTGACCGCAAGTCATTCATTCCAATGGAGGATGAAGGACAGACAAACAGACAAGTAGCTCCTTGCTTCAGATCCAGGACATGTTGGATTTTTTAAAATGTGCATTTCATTTCATGCTTCTGGGCTGCGTAGTTTTGCACCGACCAAAGCTGAGAGACAACATGGCAGGCTGTTACATTTGCAAATCAACTCTCAAATTGACCACAAACTGTGATGTAATCTAATTGCATCAGAGTTTAGGGGCTACATGGGGCATGTGCCCAGGCGAGGAGAGCTCAAGCAGCCAGGCCTGCCGCTAAATCCTGCAATAAAAATCATAAACCGCTCTCACAGCAGTCATAAGAGTTATTGAAAGAGCCCAACAAAACACAAGCATAAAGCTAACTGTGATAGAAGCAGAGGAGGGTAACAGAAATGGAGTCATATAATGCAACTCCAATCTCATGTCTGACTCTTTCTGCTCCAGTGATGAATGTAAGCAAAGGCGGCTAAAGCACTCAAACCAGATGATGGTAGAACCTCAGCTACTGCAATCCACTGTGATTGACTCTTCAACTCACAGTGTCGTCATCAACCTGGCAGGAGGGATGTCACATGGTGCACTTGGATTATAAAGGAATAAAAAAAAAAAGATTCTGTAACTATGTGGAAACCAATGAGTTTTGTGCAGTAAACCAGCAGCACAAAACAGCTGAATCAGACTCAACTGACGACATTTGGAGTCGGTTAAAGCTCTAAAGCCACACAAACCAGGCCTGGAAGTCTAGTTAAAAAAGTGTGTGCATGTTTGCAAATCTTTCAAAAGACTTAGCATGTTTCATTTTTGTTTTTTTTTTTGTCTTGAATAATGCAGAAAGCATTGCAATCCCTCCTTGCAACCAGAGCTTGTTCTGCAACATGTTGTGCAGTTCAGTCCGTTTTTCATTGACAAGGATGATAACAATGCAAATGCACACTGTGATTTCAGCATTTCTAGCTGTATGGACCTCCAGTCATTGCACCTGACAATGCTAAAAGCAGCTAGGACGTAAAAAGAGTGAAGACAGCAGAGATTACTGCTAAAAAGTTGGAAAGGCGATATTACAAGAGGGAGTCGTTGATATCATGAGTAAGAGAGATTTACGATGACGAATAACATGCACTGCTGGACTGGAAAAACTTCATGGGAGCTCGAGTTTTTGAGCTTTTTGTAGTTACTTAAGCTTGTGGAACCGCAGCTAAGCCAGATGTGATGTCAGGACTTTGGCTCCCATCAGTCAGTGTGCTTCAAATTAAATCTCTATAATGTGAAAAATGATTAGATTATCTTCCATCAATCTACTGTGTGCCTGTCCCATGAATACTTTCTTATGTCATACAAAGACATCCACTGTTGAGGTCTCATGCATGACACAGACCGATGCATGAGCACACAAACACAGATGCACCTTGTTAAACGAAGGCACTCGCAGAAACACTTTGCCTCATGTCCTTTGACCTTCTGAGACACACTGAGGTGGTTAAACGGATGCGTGATGCCGACCTGATGTTTCTGTCTTGTTGACCTTTTGCAAAACTTGCCTGGAAATTCCTAACCCCTTGCAATTGATATGGGTAATTGTTTTTTTTGTTTGTTTTTTTAAAGTTTGTGGACATTTTTGCTTTGGAAAGTTTCAGCCTGGAGTCTAAAAGGGTCACTATTCCTCTTAAGACCACCATGAAATGCAAAAATACGCTGTTCTTGACGCAAAATAATCAAGGCCATGAAGTGTATCCTGCTGAGATTTAACAGCTTTGGCAAGTTTTGGCAAAACTTTGTTTATAGGGTCAACTGGAGAGCAAAAGCTGTCTGAGGTGTTGAAAATACGAACAGAGCTTCTCCACCCCGGACGGCACAATCTGTTCTCATTATTTAGCATCTAGTTCTGCTTTGTGTGCATGAGTCATGTGTATGCGTGCATCCATGTGTGGTTAGAGTACAAACATCGGGGCGTGTGAAGTCGCAGATTACAAAACCTCCCAATACCCAGGATGGTAAACTTGATTAGTTCTGTCTAGATTCCAGTTCATTGCAGCATTTTGCAGCACGAGCGAATCAGACAGAACATGCTGTTTTTGGTTTCGGAGAATTCCCAAACTATGATGTAATACATCTGCACTTCCTGCAGCAACATGGTGATTGACATCATGCCCCCATGGCTTTAAAACATACAGCAAAGAAACATGTCTAACCTTCACTTGAACCTACTGATCCTCTTCCTTAACTTTCCCTGAAGTAAGAAAGACTTCTAGGTGAAGTAATGAAGAAACCAGGGCAAGAGCTTCAGCAGTAAATCAAACCCCTTAAAACATCTAGGGCACTTTTTTTTTTTTTTTTTTAATCCAGGCCCCGCTGCATCTGGTAGCACATTTCCCCCGGCAAACAGTAGATCAGATCTTGCCAGAACTTTCTCTTCTGCGTATCCTCGGCTCTGTTTTCCCCCTCAGCCTTCGACCATCTCCATAAAAAGACAAGTCTTGGGGAGGGCGGACTTCTCTTTCGCTGTTGATAATAAAACAAGTGCCTTTCCCTGACAGAGTCTAGAAAGAAAGAAAGGGACGGACGGTGTTGTCATGACGAGCCAGAAGTGACGGCTGTGGAACGCAAAAGTAGCACTTTAGCTTTTGACTTTGTGTCTTTTTCCCTTTTCCTGCCATGCAGGAAGAGTGTTGCACATGCATTACAAGAGCGAGGACCCTTTGAAGTGCAACATTAATAAGTGCATGTCATAACATAAATGATACGAGGTCAGCAAAGCCCGAGCAAAGAGGTCAAGAGACAGCTGACCTGAAAGTAGAATTTTCCTCAGTCAGTAAAAAAAGGGAACTTTTCTCCCCAGAATTAGACTGACAGACTTTGGAAATCCAACCAAAATATGTAGAAATCCATTCAGTATCTGTGTGCATTCCTTGTTCCTGCACTCCTGCGCACAAAATGTCCACTCCTGCAAAGTTCTCCTTCTGGGTCAGCATGTGCTTAGGAAAACTTGTGATCAATGTAAATAAGCGCGCTGTGCTGATGACTAAGAAGCTGCATGGATGGTTGATGCCATCTACCCCCCCACACACACTCACACTCAAACACATACACAGGAATACACACACGCATGCTTGAGCACAGCTGTTCATTACAGTCACAAAAGATGGGCCTTCGGGAAAACCTCTTTTAGATAGCACCTACATTACATAAAGATGCTGTCATTCATCCGCTCTGTTGAACCTGTAAAACACATATTTTAATCTGCTATGTGACTGAAGGCTTTGTGACTTTCTCTGCCACAGCTGTTTGTCCTGGGAGCGGCACAGGAGTAAAACAAACACACCTACAGCCAAGAACAAGGTCACACATCAACAGGTAAGGTGGAGGCGGTGTGTTATAAAATGTTTGCTCTCAGCGTCACGGAGTCAGAGAGGCAGACGAAGGGGGCAGGAAAAAGAAGACATTTGAAGTTTCTGAAAACAATGGAGACCCAGTGAAGTCAGATGCGAGGAGAGACGGCGAGGGAGGAGAACAATTAGAGACAAAAGGGGGGGAATTTGGTGCTTGTCTAAACAGGTAGCTGCACTCAGTCTTCCTCAAGCCATCAGGAGACCCTTTTCAGAGCATTTTCTATTTGGTTGGTGACGAGAGACTGACTCAAACAGACAAAGAGAGACAGAGTCGAAGATGGAACAAACAGCAGAGAAGGAGCCTAATCGATCAGCTCATCAATGCCCCCTTTGTATTGTGCTCTTTTATGCACTTTTACTAAAGAGCGTCAACCAAAAAAAGAGCACCTCTTTCAGTCTGCATCAGTCTGAGATGGTTAAAAAACTCAACGGCAAATTGTTTTTAAGCTCTTGTCACATTTAGATCCTCTTCACACTGAACTTTTAGTCATTTTAGCTGTAAATGTACAACCTGCGAAAGGAAACAGTACTGAATTCTCTAATAAATCCTGAATTTGAATGATAGCCTACTTTAAAACTGCCAAGTTGTAACACTTGACATCAAACAAGGTTTCAAAACCAAAGACAATTTGACAAATGGCAAAAACCCTGCTGATGGCTGGCTCCCAGCTCGCAGGATTAGCTCACTCACATCCAACTGTATTCTTAAACGACCTTGTTTCTTCATTGCTTCATCGTCATTATGTGACAACAGACAGCGTAATACTTGAAGGTGCACATGACCTACACTGAGCTTCAGTGAAGAACACTAATCAGCGAGTAAAAACATGGTTGTAATGATTACAGAGCTGTGCTTACTTGTGCAGGTCACGCTGCTCAAAGCCAATATTTTTAGTGCAAATTTAAAATGGGCCATCCAAGAGAGAACAGAGCACATGAGCTTTTAACACCGTGTTATGGACTTTTCAACTAGACTGGATAGAAACAGGTTAAGTAAACCACCTTGTTTAAAGTGTCAAACATGATTTGTGTCTATTTGGGTCAAGTGAAAATCTCCCCATGTCGCGTACACGACTTACATTTCCTGCCTGAATTATTGTGATGATTCATAATTTATGAAGTCACTAAATGAATGAGTTATCAGCCTATCTGCCGAAGTTAAATCAATCTAGTGGACTGAATAAACAGTTTAGTTGTTCAAATGATACACAAAAGATTGGTTCATTTGTTTTAGATCAGTGACATATTAGTGTGTGAGTTAGTGGCCACACAAACCATTCAGTCAAGTACACACTGGCCTGCATGATGAGGAGAAATGTGCCGCATGAACTAATCTGTGCATTTCTAATGGCATTATAAAATAAAAAGATTATCCTGTGTAAATCAGAGGTGAAAACATTGGATCAGATTGTTGGTTAATAGACTTGGGCATCAAAATTTTTGTTTGTCCCATGTTTTGGTTTTTTTTTTGTGACTGCAGACCTACAAAAACTCCCATCAGCCTCAGTTCTACTTTGTTTTTAACCACTGAGGAAATGTTTGCATGCAAACAAGCTTAAATAAAATGCTAAACATGGTACACCGTCTGTTCTACCTGCTGAGATCAGCATGTTAGCATTGTATTGTGAAGAGGCTCACATGCCATTGTTAGCATAAGCACAACTGCAACAAACATACACTCACCAACAATCCATGTTTGCAGTGCCATGTTTGAGGGACTGATCCTGACTAAGTTCCGTCCATTGCTTTAAAGTTAGTTTTAATTTTATTTAAAAACCAGCTAATATATAGACTCAAATGTGCATTCGCTAGTATCCTGTTTGAATCCATGTACACCAAAGGTGCAGAAAAACTCAGCACAGTTTCAGACGAGTATCAGTTAAGCACCAACTTTGGCATGTCTGTGTCTGCACACAGTCATTCCTCAGCAGACAATAACATAATAGAGGAGCAAGTGAGCAATGTTGATTGGTGGTCATGGTGTAAAGAAAATAAAAGAGCTCGATTCTTCCTCCAAAGCCAAGCCAGCCTAGTATTTTTCATTTCTTCTTTTATTCCGATTTACCATTTTATTAGGAATGATTTGCTTGTCTTGGCATTTTTATCGCCGCGGCCTGTGATGGATCTTACTTGTAGACAAAAAAAGGTTGCCTATTGAAATCCTCATAATACTTTGTAAACCTAAAGTGTGCAATATTTGAAAACAAATCCCCTCCAAGACAGGAGCTGCAATCCAGGCTGTTATACAAGTACAGTGTGTTATCCCTGATCGTATTCAATTAGCACAATGCTCTGGACGCAATGAGCAGAATATGCGTACATCACGTCACTACAAGTGGAACAAATGCACGGCTGTCTCGAGGAGGGGATTAAACATTTACGCGCTGGCAACCCCGAGGTGCTTATACATCACTTTCACTTGCGTCCTGGCTCTGTTTCTTCGTCCTCTTCTTCATCCCTTTGTGTGTCTTCACCGCAGTCACACTAACTCTGAAATATTTATTCCCCCTGGCTGGAATGAGGAAAAGCCCACATTTGTTTATCATTGGCGGACGAAGAGTGGCTTGAAGGGACATAATCCTCCATTCTTTGTCCTACTTTGACTACCACGTTTAACTATGTACACAGGATTTATGGGACATCATTGAGCAACATGGCTTTAAGTATTCTAGCATAACTGTTATGCTTTTTTGCAATAAACATGTGGTTTACGGTTTCTTGAGGAAAGATTTTATGTATTCATGGTTAATAGATGCTTTCTGGATGAATTTCTTACCTTATAAAGCCTCCACAAAGTGGATTACCTTCCCTGACTTCTGTTTGGACACTTTTTCCAATGCAAACTCTGTTTTTGCAACAGCTTGGCAAAGTCACAGTGCGCCCTCCACACTTTCTTTGCTAGGTTATGAGATTTTTTTTTACTGCTTGCTCATGAAATGTACTGTACAGCATCAACAGAAACTTTGCAGACGTGTTCATGTGCCTCCTGCACACCCACATGCTCACGGTACGTCTTCGAGCTCAGAGTGGGCCAAGAAAACAAGTCACAGTCTGATTAATGACAGAGTTGAGACAATGTCTGAAGGCCAAAGAGGAAAATATCCTCAAAATGAAGCAAAGGCACAATATTTGATCAGATATCAAACCAAGTAACAGTGATACAGCTATTTCTTTTTGGTTATATTTGAGAGTATTTATCTCAGTGGTCACAAATTGGGAAATTGTATTAAAAAAAGACTATTTTTATCATCTATTGAAAGCAAACTGATTTTATTATAATTTTCTCCAGGTTTTGTGAAACCGAAGCTCAGTGGTAGCAAGATAAGTAAAGAAGTCTATGCCTCACTGCCTAGTCACCTCTTCCAGCTCTTCTTGAGAGATCTTGGGACATTCCCAAACCAAGTGAGATACATAATTCTCCCATTGTTTTCTTAGTTTGTTCCAGGTATCCTCCCAGCTGGACTTTACTGGAATACCTCAACAAGTTGGCATCCGTCCATTCACAAGAATACATCTTGCCTGTTGTTGTTGTTGCCTCTTCTGGTTTTATACTTAATCATATTGCCATTAGCAAACAATAAGTTTATCAAATTTTGCTAAGGTGATGTCCCTTGAGTGGGTGGTCCTTAAATTATGGCTCTGGAAACATTCGTGAACACATTGCAATGCCTTTTCAATGCATCTTGGGTGCATTTACGTCTGCACTTGGAGCTGTCCACTCATGATGGGATCACCCATAATGCAATGCATGAATCTGAGCTCCTCATTCCAACAATCATCCACAATTTTGGATGATTGTACTCACCATTCATTCTTTCCGACACCACCAAAAGTTGAATACCACATGTGAGCCATGGAATACTGGTGAAATAACTACACACAGCCATAAAATTACGTGAAATATACACCAATCGTATAGGTTTTCTATATGTTGTGGCTTTTAACAAAGTGCTATCAATAACGCTGCCTCGCATTCAATGCAAGTCCAGTCAGATCACTCACTCAAATGGCTGCAAGTAGAATTTTCTATTATGTAATTATTAGGGTCACAGAAAGAGAATATTTGAATGAATAAGAGTCTGGATATGTCTTTTATTTTATTATTCTGATGTGGAGAAGTGCATCAAGAACAATTTGGCCACTGTGCTGACACCTCATCAGTTTGTGTTGGATGAATTTGAGACACCATTACTGTGAGCCATGTGGCGATTGCTTTGACACCACACAGCCGCGGTACGAAGCACAGATCCAGACCACAGCGTTCTGCCAGCAGAGCCAAAGAAAACTGTATTGTTTTTCTAATCAATGCTTGTAGCTTTATGAGGACTCCTGGCCACAGAAACATTGCTCATAAAGAGGAGGCAGACCACTGGAGCAGTCAGGAGGATTCCTCAGACAAGGAGGAGAAGGGGAGAGGGCAGATGATAATGTTTAAGTCTGAGCGCACTGCACAAAAAAAACTCAGTTCCCACATTTAAATGAACCTGCAAGTTCTGCAAGCAACCTGTCGCTTCTCCAGACATCAAATGCTTTGTAATCTTAAATGAGAAATATGCCAAACAGTCAAATATGAGCTGCAAAACGCTGAGGTTTTCATTTTGAAGGCTCAGTTCTCACCAGAGCCGTCATCGCTTCTCATGGCCTTGACCCACATCCTTGTGTTTTGCCCTCATCTGGCCACCGAGCTTTGTGGCGCAGAGTGTCAAACGAAACACCTGTGGCTGTCTGGCAGAGATCAGCCGCATGTTTCTGTGTCTTTACTGAGCTGCTTTCAGAGCAAAAAGTCGCCTCTTCGAAGCAGGAAACATGTGTGGTCTTGTGTGCCTGAATTTGAAGTGCTCTATACGCCACATGTCACTTAAAGCGTTCCATCACAGGAAGTTTTTGCACATTGAGGCCCCCTTTCGCTCTGCTCAGTTTCAAATTTCTGTTTTTAGTCACTGAAATTTCACAGAGGACGAGTTTCAATTTCCTAATATCTTAAATTCAGATTTATTTATATATTTTATATTTTTAAATTGATGCAAGAATGGAGTGAAAAGGAGGTTGTGACTGTCTGATTACATAATGAGGACTGTTGTAATAAACAGAAATTATGCAGTGGCACCTTGTATGCATAATATGATGTCAACAGAGAGACACAGGCTTCAATTTCTATATGCAAAACTGTCTTTAAGTCATCCTCATGCAAGAAATACATCTCTCTGTGTTTGTCACAAGCACACGCACACACAGGACGTGCACGCGTCTGCTCTCTTGGACAACAGAAGATGTAAGTCATCCAGTCTTATCAGTGAGCGTTCGAGTCACTATAATTAATTTATGGCCAATAAACCGAGTACTTACAAGATAGGAATTCTGCCTGTCGAGGAACACGGAGTCTCCCATGATTCCGAGTGAGTATCCACATATAGTAACACTCAAAAATGTAGATGCAACAAATGATATCCCGTTAGAAAATAATACGTCCGAAAAAAGTGTGTGTGCGCGTCGGGAAGGAGAGTAGGAGGGGAAAAAAAGTCTACACGAATCACTTGTTTCTTCTTTTTCTACATTAAAGTCAGACAGAGACCCTGTATTTCTTTCTTTACTGCAAGTCACCTCGACGCATGCTTTTTAAGAGTTGATGTCTTCACAGCAGTCAGAAGCGCGTGTCAGAGAGCCATCTGTGCCAGACAGGACACCACAGTGCGTAATGCGTAACGGATCCATACTGCGCGCTTCGCGGACTCTGCTGAAGACAGATGCTGAACCAAGCGAGTGGAGGCAGGGAGATAAACGTCAAGGCAGCCACATTACGGAGCTTCCGGTAGAGACTTTCAAAATATAATTAGATTTGCGTTGTTTTCTTACACAAATTACTGGAAGAAATGTCTCGAGACAGACGCGTTTTAAAGACCTTTACTAGAATAATGAGTTTTATTACAAAGGAAAATCAGCTTCCTTCTAGGAAATAACGACATAGAGACTGTGCAAACTCACAGACAAGAAAAGATCCCATAATAATAATAATAATAATAATAAAAATAATAATAATAAATAAGCTTTAAAATATTCCTAAACCACACTCTCATTTCTGTATCAAAATTAAATTGCACATTGTTTCCTACTCTCAGGCAGCTTGAAACGTGGCAAACATTAGCCATCACATGCTCATTTTACACCTAGCAAACCTG